>JBBGZY010001008.1:10000-1210000 GCA_037952925.1 Lithobates clamitans
AGAAGAATACATATGGGCTTAAACCGAGAAAGAATTTTTTTTATTTTTGTGGGGGGGATATTTAATTGTAGCAAAAAGTAAAAAAATTTTTTATTTTTTCAAAATTGTCGGTCTTTTTTTGTTTATAGCGCAAAAAATAAAAACCACAGAGGTGATTAAATACCACCAAAAGAAAGCTCTATATGTGGGAAAAAAGGACAAAAATGTTGTTTGTGTACAACATCGCACAACTGCGCAATTTTCAGTTAAAGTGATGCAGTGCAGTATCGCAAAAAATGGCCTGGTCATTAAGGGGTAAATCCTTCTGGGGATCATCACGTGCGAATCCATCGGACTTTGATGTGATCGTGTGTAGGCAAGTCCGTTTGTTCGGAAAGTTCGTCGGAAATCTGCCAAAAGTCCGTCGGATAGACCGTTGGACCAGTCCGCTCAAAAAGTCCGCTCGTGTGTACGCGGCATAACAGTTTCTAACAACAGTTTTAATGAACTCCTCCACTTCTTCTATAATCTCTTATTGTAGAACTTCACTCAGCTGAGCTCCCAGTCTTTCACTAGACTAACAGATCCACTCGCCGCTAGATCTTCTGGGCTCCTCCAATCTTCTCACTCAGTATCTTCTTCAAGTGTCACCCTCGGATCCCTGTTGGGTCCCTAGCTTGGCACTCACAGATAATCCTCAAGTGTCACCCCACTGGCCTGCTTGGTCCCTGGCTTGGCACCTGCTGAAGTTTTCCCAATTCTTCACTGTCCCCAGCTGGTGAGAATACTGCTCAAGTACTTGCTTCAGCTACTCACAGTGGTCTCCGGTAGCAAAGTGGATGCTCCCTTAGTGGTGACAGCTTCCCCCTCTACCTCCGACCACAGCTGGTTCTCCGGCTGGCAGAACTGTTGCTTCTGGTTGGACTGCAAAACGTAGTCCCAACCCTAGGTTGCTTTCTTGCTTCTGGATAGGCCCTCAGACAGCCTAGCAGCTAGATGTCCCCGGGATAGGCCCAAGGCTTATGGCCTAGCAGCCTGGGGCAATAAAATACACGTCCACCCAGACAGCCGTCCAGGTGGCACAGAAGCACAGAACCCCGATCACCTGACTCCACCCAAATAAATAGGCTCTCCCAGCAGGCCAAGGGACCCAAGAAAATCCCTGCCCATTGACTGACACCCCATTCATTCCTAATCTGTCCTTGCAATGCCCTTGTCTTAGCTAATGCCACCAGATACCCGGCCATCTAGTGACAGAAAAGAGAAGTGCAGCAATTCCAGAAATAGGGTGAAATCAATTGACCTCCTATCAATTGGCCAAGGCAACTATCACTTGGCAAATAAATTTAATAGCAACCCTGCCTAAACATCAGGGTGCTACATGTATTAACAGTCTACCCAAAACGCTGTGGCTGATGCTGGAGAATTAGGCCACCTAGCTTTGTCTCATCACCATCAGGAATGCCATTAGTGGGATCTTTTGTTTTTAAGGTCACTGGTGTGTATACACATTTTACAAGGGGATCCTCTCTGTCTGTAGGATAAAAACAAAGCTCCAAGAATAATGAGGATGACATCCAGGAAACACATATACTATTTAGCCAAAAGTATGTGAATGTGTCTTCAAATAATTTAGTGTTTCCAATGAAGGGTACTGTTAATGCCACAGCGTACAAAGATATGTTAGACAATTGTGTGCTTCCAACCTTGTGGCAACAATTTGGGAAAGGTTATTTTTTGATCCATCATGACTACACAAAGCCAGCTCCGATAAGATATGGTTTCATGTGCTTGATGTGTGGAAATTTCAGTGGCCAGTTTAACTCAACAGAACACCTTTGGAAATAATTGGAATGCTGACTGTGAGCCAGGTCTTCTCATACCTGGCCTCACAAATGATCATTGGGATAAATGGGAAAGAAATCAGACTGCAAAATCTTGGCAAATTTGTTCCAATAAGAGTAGAAGCTGTTATAATTGTAAAGGGGAGGTGGCTCCAGACTAATAATCACATAATAAGAATAAGATGCATAAGTCCAATACATAGTTGTGATGGTCAAGTTGCCATATAGTGTACTGTATGTTGGAAGGGATCTCAACAATCGAGTCACAGAAAGCTTTAAGAAGTTAGTAGGTGTCTCAGCTGACCTGATGCTAAATTATCAGTTTTAGGTGTCCCGTCCTCTCATAATGCTAAGAGAAAATTAAAGTTTGAAAGCTTATGCTAAAAAATATTAAAAATAGAAGCACATCTTTAAAGTGGTAGTAAATCGCAAAAAAAACAAAAATCTTCACCCATCCTGGGATGACCCCTCCTTAATGCATTTCACCACAGTTGGCTTGATTTGATGGTTGGGGCAGTTCCTGGGTGAAGGTGCAGTCCCTGGGTGGGGACATCATGGATGCAGTTGTACTGATGACAGCAGAATAAAAGTGCCTAGACAGTAGATACTGGAGTGAGGCTTTCATTCATTTGTAAAGTGGGTAATCTGAATTAGTACACCGCCCTCAATTCAAAACCACCCCCACTGCGCTGATGGATGGAGTGAAAAAATGAGGAGTGAGATCCAGTGAATGGACCACTCAATGTGCAAAAGAATGAACTTCTTAAACTTAATGTAAAGTGAAACAGCGTGCTGCCCCTTGGGGGCGTGGCTATGAGAAGTGACGAGCAACGCTGAGAGCCGCACTAGAGGAAGGAGAGATTTGATTGTACGGCGCACCACGAAGGGGGGCGAGAGAGACCGTGAGTCTGGGCATTAGCACACCTCGGGTCCGCCGTGACCATTTGTTGCTCTGAGTGTTTCCACTGAATTTGAAGTTGCTGTGAGCTACACTGGTTTTCATTGCTGGCATTTATCTTTTAAAATGTGAGTGCTTTTATGGAAGTTTGTAGTGGTTTTAAATAAACTTGCCGTGCTGGTTTACACTATGTGAGTCTTCAAATTCTTTTACATGTGGATTGATCCAAAACATTGGGAAGTAATTGCATATCGGATCACTCTGGAGTGTGGTTCAGAAGCGCTTTTTGCCGTGCATGAGAGTGCTGGCAAAAATATTTGGTGAGTGAGATTCCATTGGGAGTGGATTCACGTTTTCACAGGGGTGAGGTGAAAGACACATGGAGTTTATCAAGATCACTGCACCTTAGAAGATTTTTGTTGATTTTTTTGTCACTAATTAAATCACGCATTTTTGTCACAAAAGATTTAAGGACTGAATTTTATATTTTGAACTGTTTTTCATATTTTGCACTATTTTTTATCCTGTATGTCACATTTTTTGGTCACACATTTTTTGGTGATTCATTTGCTATCCGATTGGTGTAATTAACATTATTATTTTTCACTGTCACATAGAAATTTTTTGTGTATGGTATTATTACACTATTCAGTTTATTCATGTATATACACTCAGATGTAGTTCATTATTTGATGGTAATTTAGCACTTATCATCTTTCACCATTGGGGATGTGAGCGCCTCTTATTTGATCCTATGTATCTAGAAGTAGGTTCTTGTGGGTATGTGGATATATTTTTCATTCATTTGTACCTTTCAATGGTGTGCAGAGACGGGCTTTTGAGCCGGCACCCTGGGTGTCTGAAGACAGTGAGCAGGTCTAAAGCAGTGCTTTGAATTTGGGATGTTTTAAGGCAATCACAGTGGTTGTGTGATTGGGCCAACCTTCCCACCCCTGGGCGCAATAGCCCAATCAAAGGGGCTGGGCAGGTGTGGAATTTAATGTACTCGGGGAAATATCCTCATGACCCCATACACAGGTGTCACCATTAACACTTATCACACCAGCAATTTTAACAAGGTAAGATACATTCTTGTTCATTTAAAAATAAACATGTTTAATGATTAACCATATTTCAAAACACTGAACTATCAGAGGGAATGACGTGATTTATTCTGCAGAATTACAATAAAGAAATTTAAAGACTTGTGATCAGTATAACATTTTCAAGTTGTAATGGAAAATCAAATGCAATTAAACTTTGCAATCTGTTTCAGTACAGAATACGGGAATTTGTGGAAAATATAAAACACATTTAAAAATATCATGTACATTTTTTTTCCTAAAGAAATAAATAGCAAGGTTTAATAAAATTTAATTTTAGCCAACCCATTTTACGCACCATTAAATATTGTAGTTTTATTTAAACCAGTCCTTTACACACTGTGCAAGCAGCCATGTTAAAGCATGAGTGCCTCCATTGTTTCGCTCGTCAGTGAACAGATCAGCTAAAAATTGACCGAATGCACAAAATGGCTGCTGAGATGACAATGAGTTCCCTTTAAAAAGCCTCTTGGAGTTTAAAACAGGTAACAATAGGGGGTGGATTTGCCTCCCATTCCTCTGTACAAAAGAATAAAAAAAAAAAAATTGTTTCAAAAAATAAAAAAATAAAATTGCTCCAACCACAAAAAAATTGTTTAATAGCAACCTTTTTTTTTGTTTGATACAAAATAGCAATAAAACATTCCAGCAATATACAGAACACTGCACAGCTAGTGCAAACTTTACAGGCTTGTGTGTGTGTTGGTTGTGTAAGATGCGGATTGGCATCTCTGTCCGCAGTGTTTGGATGTGACCGTGTCCAAGCTTTCAAACTTGCACGACCCTTAACGGTTTCATCATGAGGCCTTGTCACTAATTCGGCAACCACTTTGTTTCAATTGGAGAACAGAACAAAGGAAAGTAACGCAAAAGTGAAGCGGCTATCCTCAACAACCAAAAAGGTTTCAGCTCCCAGACGGAAAAAAAAAAAAGATCAGTTTGGTTACTATGCTCATCAAACAAATCTGTCACAATTTTTTTATCCTTAAAATTAGTTAGGTGGTTGATAAAAAGGTGCTTAGCGGGTATGCAAATACAATAAGAAGAGTTACAAAAATTGTATGTAATAGTAGGAGTTTAGGGAGATCTTAAAATACAATTTTTTAAACATCTCTGTCGTTTTGCTTAAGGAAAAGTTGTAACAGGGCCTCTTTAAAGCCCACTACAAGACCAACCTATACTCACCTACATCATCCCAACCCTGTCCCCGTTGGTTGTTGAAGCACCTGCAAAATACCCAGCCCATGTGATTTCCTCCCCATTACAGTGCTCAGACTTAGCAGCCCTTTACCCGGGCCAAGCATTGTCATGTGAGGCAGAGGTCACATCATGAACCTTGTATAAGTTCTGACACCCAGCTTTGACAGTGTTAGTACAGTAGAGGAAGTGTAGTAGAGGACAATACAAAAGGTAAGTACAGTAGGGGAAAGATGGTAGGGGACAGTACATAGGGTTAGTACAGTAGAGGAAGGGTAATAGAAGACAGTACATAGGGTTAGATCAGTAGAGGAAGGGTGCTAGGGGACAGCACATAGGGTTAATACAGTAAGGCAAGGGCAGTAGAGGACAGTACATTGGATCAGACAGTAGGTGCAGTAGATGAAGGGCGGTAAGGGACAGTACATAGGGTTAGTATAGTAGAAGAAGGATGGGAGGGCACAGTACATAGGGTTAGTACAGTAGGGGAAGAGCAGTAGAGTACAGTTCATAGGGTTAGTACAGTTGGTTGAAGGGTAGCAGAGGATAGTACATAGGGTTAGTACAGTAGGTGCAGTAGGTGAAGGGTGGTAGGGGACAGTACATAGGGGTAATACAGTAGGGGAAGGACAGTAGAATACAGTAAATAGGGTTAGAACAGTAGCAGAGGGTGGTAGGGGACAGTACATAAGATTATTACAGTAGAAGGGTAGTAGAAGACAGTACATAGGGTTAGTACAGTAGGGGAAGGGTAGTAGGGGACAGTACATAGGGTTAGTACAGTAGGTGAAAGGTGGTAGGGGACAGTACATAGGGTTAGTACAGTAGAGGAAGGATGGGAGGGGACAGTACATAGGGTTAGTACAGTAGGGGAAGGACAGTAGAATACAGTTCATAGGGTTATAACAGTAGGGGAGGGGTGGTAGGGGACAGTACATAAGGGTATTACAGTAGGGGAAGGGTGGTAGGGAACAGTACATAGGGATAGTACAGTAGGTGAAGGGTGGTAGAGGATAGTACATAGGGTTAGTACAGTAGGTGAAGGGTGGTAGGGGACTGTTCATAGCGTTAGTACCATAAGAGAAGGGTAGTGTAAAGCCTGGTACACACTAGGAGTTTTTTCCATACAACACAACGGGTTGAACAAAAAAAAACTGTCACCTCTAGTCAGAGTTGCTGTACTAACAATCTGACATTAGTAAAATGATCTCCCCCGCTGAGTTTTTGTGTTCTGACAGGGGGATGGCCATTGGCTGAGAGAGCTGATCGGGAGCTGGTCAGCTGCTGGTTTTCCACACTGGCCGATTGTTGGCCGGGTTTTATTGAACTGGCCGATCTGGCCCGGCATTCGGCCCGTGTGTACGGGGCTTTAGTGTTTTGGGCTCTAATGGTCCATTTACATCTGTGAAGTGCGTTAATGTCATGTGTCAACGTGTGTTGCATTAAGGCAGCATATTCAAACCAACAGACTTCCAACATACCCAAACAACCGAAAAATCGGCCACACAAAGTGTTTCCTGCAATGTACCGCAACACATTGGCAGGTTACCAGGTTGCAAAGCATGTGTTTTTGTCTATTCCAAATGAACAGCGCCGCAATGCATCCACCCAAAACGGCCCTTAAGAAACTCATTTTGGCCATTGTGGCCTAATGGGCAAATGGACAGGGTTTCTAGTTTTGGAAAGGATGGAGACTGGTCAACATTTACTTTTGTTGTCATTAGGATTTATATAGCACCAACAGTTTGTGCAAAACTTCACAAAATAAATGTATCAGCCTAATTGTTTTACTACTTCTTGAAATGTCAATTCACCAACCTATAGGAATTATTTTACCTTTGTTTGTAACTGATATTTTCTCACCAAAATGTTAATTTTACAAAAATAAAAATTGCATGGATGCAATGTATTTTTACCACTAAATGCTTTTATTTTTATTTTTTCTTAGCTAAGTAATCCTGATTTCAACCCTTCAGCTGACTTCTTCTGGCAGCCAAAGGATAGGGGTATTTTAAAGAGGCTCTGTCACCACCTGTTACACTGACAAATAAATAGTTGGGGAATCTGTTTTCAGGCTACTTACAGCACTGCTTGTAATATTTTGACACTCCCAATGAAAAATATCAGTGCTGCAGTTCTGTTCTAAAAATTGACACTACCAGATGTGCCAGATCAAGAGGCTTCCAGGCAACCCTCCTCTTATCTGTCTGTCATTAGTGTTTGACGGCATTGAAAGCTGCTGCATAGCCGGCCCACTGTTGGGGTAGGGCTGCAGTTAGTCTGCTAACACTCCAGGAAGTGTAGAATTTCTAGAATTGCATCTCTGATATCTTTTGTTAGGAGGGCCAAAGCAGGTAGGGCTGTAAGAACTGCTAACACTGGTTCCCTGCTTGTGTGTACTTGTCATTATAGCAGGTGGAGACGGGGTCTCCTTAACACAAAAAAAACCACCTATGATAATCCTCTTAAACATACAGAATACAACGAAAATTGATAATATAATGCATGTGCAGTAAACTCTGATACAAGCAGGGCCAGGGCAAGGGGTGGACAGGAGGGCAAGATGCCCTGGGTGCACTGGTTTACTGTAGGGATGGGGATGCCGTGTGCTGAGCTCATTCTGTTACAAGCCTGACAGGAGTAGTGACAGCAGCATCACTACTCCTGTCAGTCCAGAGTTGGTGATGAGAGAGCTGGGAGGAGAAGCAGGGTGTGTTCTCTCTTCTTTTCCTTCCTGCCAGTGCAGCTTTCCTGTATTAACAAGCTGGCAGTGGTGTTCACAGACACACAGGAGCACTGCACTGGCAGGAAGGAGGAGGGGGAGTATACAGTGTACCTGTATATACAAGCCGGCAGCACTGTCCCCAGTGCTGCCCAGAACTGACAGCAGCCTCTGAGGGTATGAATGGTTTTGGTTATGTATGGCCCATTGATGGTGTATGAATTGGTTTGAAGGTAAACAAAGCCATTCATATGAATGTAGAAAGCTGAGGACAATGGTGACTTAACACTGTACTCACTTCAGAGATCAGAACTATGAATGGATTTGCTACCAAACACAAATCCATTCATAATCGGGGTACATTCACACACGCAGCTGCATTAGAACACAGCAGCAGTGCAGATGTTCCAACTGCAGTGCATCGTTTCTGAGGACCCCTTCGTCAGGCATGTGATGTCTTCACAACATGCCTGACAAAGGGGTCCTGCGTGGCTCTGAAAAATTGCACTTGTTCTTTAGTGATGAGATCATTCTGCAATAAAAGCTTTGGACTACATTTGAAGATCCATGGTGTGCTGGCAAATATGTGCATTGATCCCTGTTGCCAGTATCCAGCTGGTAGTCTCTACAGCACCCATTACTGATGAGCCTTGTGATCCAGGAAAGTGTGCGATGGGAGTATAGATAAGACCCAATCACTGGGCATAATGTGCTATCGCTAGAGACTTTCAACTGTAACCAAAAAGCAGCTATGGGGGTGCACCTGCACATACCTTTACTTATCTTACAGAACACTCTGGGAGCTCCTGAGCCAAACGCTGACTTCCTACTTGGAAAGTCAGTGCTTTGGAACGCCCCTTAAAATGGATTCCTCCCTACTGGTTGCAAGGTTAGGGGGATGTCAGAGCTGGAGGCACCTGATTTTGACTAATTAGTTTTGTTGAAATAAAGCCAAACTTCAGACAAAAGTTTTTATGGTTACGGATAGAGTACGGAGGAGTTACAATCTCTGCCAAGTTTTTATTTTTGCCTGTGACCCCAATGGAGGGATTTTCTATCACTTCCCTGAAATAGGAATGCACAGACCCCATAAAAACATTGATGAAGAGATATATTCACTTCTCACAAGCCCATAATGATATGGCCATCCTCCAGGCAAACTAGGTGCCAAAAGCCAGCTAGGGGTTCGTCCTATGCCATGAACAACCAATGATTCCAATAAGAAAAAGACAGAACACACTATTAAAATTTAAAGTGGGTATAACATTATTATTCATTACAAACAAACACAGAGTTCCTGCCTGGGATCTCCCCTTCTAACGTGTTTGACCTGAAAGACTGGGCTTAATTGTAGAGACAATGTTTGAGTCTCGCATTTGTGTGTCTGGAACAATAAAGTTATACCCACATTGATTTTTTTTAATGGCCGCCTTTTTCTTCTTGCAATAAAAACATTGTCAGAATCGCTAACCTTACCTCACTTTACTAATAATGTGTTTTCATATTTTGTTGGGGTTCCCATTAAAGAGCTCTCCCATCACCTCTTGTCCTGACAAGAAGAAAATCTTATCTATAGTCACTGCAGGCTGCAAAGACGCACAAAACGAGCCTCTTACCCTTCCTTGCTCTATCCAAAGCAAAATAAAACGTTTTGGCTGCTGTTGGGCTTTAATCTAAGGATTGGTTTAATATAAATGATTATCTTAGTTCGGATCTTGTTTTACAGGACGTAACATGTACACAGTTTAAGGTACAACAAAAGGCATTTTTTTTTAGTTTGGGACAGAATAGAGAGGTATTCTAACATCTATCAGGTTTATAATAGGTTTATATTGCTGTCTGTGCCGCTGTTACAGAGATTCACCCACTCTATTTGTCCTAATATAGCAGGGAAAACGTCCAGTGGGAACACTAGTTTTGTTGATCCTGGTGATTACCAGGGATTTCAATCACTTTGAAAGGATTTCCTCATCTTGTTTTGCTTTGGGACAGAAAGTGACGAGAAATCTCCCCAATGGGATACATTTGGCAAAAAAATCTGAAGGGGTTATAACCCTGCCATGTTCTATCCAAAATAAATAAAATGCCTCTATTAACTTACTAAGGTGGATATTTTTTTGCTTGGTTGATGAAAATGACACATCTAAAATATTTTGGTCTTCCTCTCTAATAGGGCGTACACACGGTCGGACTTTGTTCGGACATTCCGACAACAAAATCCTAGGATTTTTTCCGACGGATGTTGGCTCAAACTTGTTTTGTCTACACACGGTCGCACAAAGTTGTCGGAAAATCCGATCGTTCTAAACGCGGTGCCGTAAAACACGTACGTCGGGACTATAAACGGGGCAGTGGCCAATAGCTTTCATCTCTTTATTTATTCTGAGCATGCGTGGCACTTTGTCCGTCGGATTTGTGTACACACGATCGGAATTTCCGACAACGGATTTTGTTGTCGGAAAATTTTATCTCCTGCTCTCCAACTTTGTGTGTCGGAAAATCCGATGGAAAATGTCCGATGGAGCCCACACACGGTCGGAATTTCCGACAACACGCTCCGATCGGACATTTTCCATCGGAAAATCCGACCGTGTGTACGGGGCATTAGGAATTAATCCACCCAAACCCAATATTTTATTGATAGATGGAGTGTGATGGGCTGATTCACCCCTATATTCTTGAAGATTTTACATACTTAACCATGAGACCTCTGTGCCATCATTTCCAACTCTGTCCTTGAAATCCAATATAAGAGTGGGACTCCTTTATAATGGCGACAGCAGGTGTGCAAATCCAGGAGTTCTACCGCAGATATTTCTCCATAAGAGATATAAGAAATTGTCCTGTGATTTCCGACATTTACCAAAAACTAAGATATCAATTTTGGGTGGACTGACCCTTTAAGATATTTGAGACTTATACTGCATATGTCTATATCTCCACTATTACATCACTGTGCAGGAAATGTTATATTGTTTTAGATTCTGACCTGTTTAGCTATGACATGCTAGGCAAGAGGATTGGCCACATACAGGTTCTAATTTTTGTACATGGACAATTATTTAAGGTTTGGAGAGCCCCTGAACAATGACATTATTTTTACAAAAAGGATTTTTGGCTTTCTTAAATTGCTCTCCTGTAATTTTTGTTTAAATGCAAATAGCGCTTAGCAGGGTTCTGTTTTCATTTTTACTGCAGTTCTTTCACAATGTGAGACTATAAAATAACCTCAGAGGTCTAATTTTAATACCAATTTGTGAACCATTTTTTTAGCAGTTTTAGTAGGGACAGTCCCATGTGTACACTTTCACAGATGAAGGGGAGCTAAGGGGCAGCCTTCTTTCCACTATTATTATTAGGTAGTACGCAGTATCGTGTTTTATATATTTTAATTTGTAGTTAAGTCAGTGCAAAATATAATGTTTGTAAAAATTTATTTCTTTTTAAAAATTAATTATTATACATTAATATTTTATATTGACCTTTTTTTATTTCACATTAACTTTTTACAGACTCTTTCTGAAGCTGTTTTGCTAAAACAGATTAGGGACATCTCCACACCTCCCAAGCAGAGATAGAATATTTAAAAAAGTCAAGGGTTCACAGGCTACCAACAAGCATGCTGTCAGGCCCACTCTTTAAAAAAAAAAAAAAAAACAGCATGTTTTGCAACCTGAGTGTCATGGATGCACCCTGTAAGAATTGTTTATTTGGTATATACTGTATACATTTTATACCAATAATTAAAAATCCACATGGCTTTTTAAACTCGTAAACTTAAAAAAAAAGATGTCATTAGAATATATTTGATGCTCTGTTTGTATGTATAAATTAGATATTTGGAATTTAGGGGGCTGCTAAGTCACTACTGGCAGGGAAACAAGGTGAGATGAGCTGCTAAGTCCTTGCTCGGAGGTGGAGCTGAGTTGCTGGGAGGAAGAGCAGCAGTATCTGAGCTGCTGATTTCCTACTGGGAGTGGTAGAAGGGGAGCTGAGCTTTTTTAATCACTTGAACTACTTTAGTGCCTCTGCTATGAACCTTGAGGATGAATTGCTCTACTGTGCCTGCAGCTACTGAGATCAGTGAGAGCTTGTTTTAAATCTCAGTTTCCACTTGTAAGGAATATGTAGAAACTTCAATGTCCAATACTGTGCTAATGTTCCTTTGTTCAATCAACAGGTTGGGAGTGTATTGACTGGTGGTCTTCAGCAATCTGTAGTGCTGATGCTCTGTAGGATGACAATCTAACTGTGGTGTCTAGCAGGGGTGCCTGAATCACAATACCGGCTGCACTGAATTACAAATCCTTTGACAGGTAAGACAGTTCCCATATATGCATTTTCATATGTATTTGCCTGCTTGCCTGAAGTTCATTTTTGATGAGTAACTTGATAACCTGTGTAGTCCTAGCCACACAGTCATCAATTTATTAAAAATAGTTATTCTGACATGGGATTTAATTTTTCTGTAATTCTCATGTTTCTGCACTTTTTAAAATTCAACTTCATTTATAATCAAAGTCTCTAAACAAATCAATTGATCCCGTGGAAAATCCTGTCTCTGTAAAATACCATTCAATCAATTTTTGATTTGATTGGAAAAGACAGGAAAAAAGTGCATTCCACACTTAAAGAAAGGTCTGGACATGTTCCACTATGCACCATCACTTCTTTTTTTTTACTGTAGTTTTCGGCATCTAAAAATTGGCTTGGTTTGTTTTGGCGCAGGGATTTTACCAGAAGTATTGGCATACAAAATTTTGCCAAAATTCTGAAACCACTCTGTTATCCTACAATAACTGGTGTAAAGCTGGCCATAGATGGATTGAAATGTGGCTGGTTCAGGAGGGACAGACTGAATTTTGATCCATGTATGGCCATTCCTAACAAACAACTTCTACTGAACAGGAATGTTGGAAAATTTTGTTCCATCAGCTGCTGCAGCCATTAGGTTGCAGTGCTGATCAATGTATGCTGACAGCAGAGAAGTCCCTTCTGTCAGAATAAAATAGCATGATGGGAAGGATACCTCCAAACACCTCGCTTGTGTGGGCAGGGGAACTTGTCTTTTTTTACAATCAGCCCACTAGCCCATTTTTGTCCAGCTTTACTTGTCGAAGAAACTATTACCAATGGGTACCTCTGTGATAACGTATTTTTTACTTTGTTACTAATCCTAAAAGTAATTTTTAATTTGCAGATGCTACCTTAACACCTCCCCTCCCCAGTATAGGAGACTTTTTTTGATGTTTTGTATCCTGCATGCTTATCACATTAAATGTATGCCGGTGAAACTAAACTTTAATTCTTCAAGACCACATAGATGTAAACCAATCATGTTGTTGTATTCAAACTATAGAAAACTGTTGGCACATTAGACAACTGGAGTAACATTTTAATGGCAAAGTGGGTGCCATCAATTGCACCTAGCCTTTAAGTTAATCTTAGACAGCCTCAAGTAATAAAAGTCAAGACTGCATTTAAAGCGATTGTAAGGCCGGGTATACATATGTGTGGCCACCGTTTCCAGCCTGGGGTCTGGTGCGTTTCTGTTCACCAGTTCAGGTGCAATTCTGGTCCAAAATTTTGCCTGAATTTGTACCTGTACGGGACCCAAAAATGCACAGGACCCTCTCGGAATTCGCACCGCGGCTGCTCCAGGCATGTATGAACCAGCTCCATTGAGAGCTGGTCACACTCGCATGTCACGTGAATTGGATGTGGTTAAAACACAAAACCTAAGACTTAAAAACCTGATTTGGCTCAACCATCAACCTAGTAATATGTATATATATATGTAAATATCTGCCAGCACGCTGGATCAATCCACACTTAAAATCAAAGACAATATCCATCCACCCCACATTTGCAATGCAATAATTCTCCTTAGACCCACTGGAAATAATCACATGAAATGTAATTTTCCATGTTGATTTAGAGGAAATGGCTGTTTCTTCATGAATTGGTATCAATTCCAAGGGAAAATGGTATGGATAATGAGGATAAAATGAACTTCACATAGAGTCAATGTCCCAAGCATCCGCAGATTGTGCTGTGTATGGAACAACTTCAGCTATATCTATATGTCTACAGTTTGCAACACATCATATGGTTGTAGGAATGGAAGGTCAGAGAAAAACAGACAGCGGTCCAGAGGAGGTACACACCCAGGCTTGTTGAATAGTAATTCCCTTTTGGGTTATGTAGTTGTCCACAATTTTTTAGGCCTAGAAAACTCCCTCGCACTGCCACATCAAATCCAAATGAATGGTCTAACAGCAAAGACCTAACCATATAGTCAATGCTAAACATAAATTAGCTGTAAAGTGTACTTAGTTCCTTGTAGATAGCATAAGTTCCAAACACAGAGATTGTAAATCCAATGGTATAGTATACTTATTGGATTTCATTATCCATGAAGTATCCTCAGTCCATATAGAAATCATCCAATGTGAGTTTTTTTCCAACTTTAGAAGAATCTCATGTGGGTCAGGGATTGGAGGTGGATGGATCAGATCCGTGCCTGACCGGTTTCGCAGATCCTCGTCGGCTGCATCAGAGGCTTAGCATAGAGTGTGATCTCCAACTCTATGCTAAGCCAACTCTATGCTAAGCCTCTGATGCAGCAGATGAGGATCGGCGAAAAAACAGTCAGGCACAGATCTGATCCATGCCTGTGTTTGGAACTTATGCTATCTACAAGAAACTAAGTAGACTTTACAGCTAATAATGTCTACCACAGACTATATGGTTAGGTCTTTGTTGCTAGACCATTCATGAAGAAACGGCCATTTCCTCTAAACGAGTGTGGGAAATTACATTTCATTTATTTCCAGCGGGTCTAAGGAGAATTGATGCATTGCAAATGTGGAGTGGATGGAGATTTCTTTTGCATTTGTTTGTGGTACCATTTTAATGTTGTTATATTTTGATTAATAAAATTGATCTTAATTGATCCAGCATGCTGGCAGATACTGTATTTATATATATTTCTAGCATACATATTACTAGGTTGATGGTTGAGCCAAATCAGGTTTTTAAGTGTTAGGTTTTGATACTATTGTTTTGCCGATATGCTCCCATGCCTCCCAAACTTTTCTTTTTGATATATTGATGTGTATGTGTATGTATATATATATATATATATATATATATATATATATATATATACATATATCTATATATATCTATATCTATATCGATATATAAATCTATATAAATCTATATATATATATATATATATATATATATATACATTAAGTTTTAACAGGTAGTATCTTGAAGATCTTTCTTTAAGTGCTACAATGCGGTGAAAACTGCATTAATTTGCACATATTGGAACCCAGCCTCAAGAATTTTTTTGTTTAATTACTCACATCTACATACTTACCTGCTAGCAGCCCCGAACCTCCTCTTCTCAGGTGCCCCGCCAGTGCTCCTGTCCAGTGCCTCCATGGGAAGCCGCTTCCCATGGGGGCACTTATGTGTGTTCGCTCCCGAGCTCCGCTGCTGCGTCCATTGACACATACAGGAGGACTCAGCCCCAATCCCCTTGTCACTGGAGTTGGTTAACAGGAGGAGGAGCCAATAGCTCCCGCTGCTATCAATCTGCCCAATGAGGAGGGAGACAGCGGCAAGAACCACTACTCTCATGCATGCCACTGGATCAGATCATGCTCAAAGAATAAGGGGGGCTGGGGGGATCCTGAAGCAGAGAAGGTTTTTTACCTTAATGCATAGAATGCATTAAGGTAAAAAACCTTGAGGCTTTACAACCACTTTAAATAGCAAACAACATAAGGTTACTCTGACAGCTTGTCCCAACCTTCTCCCTAGAGCAGTGGTCCCCAACCTTTTTGGTACCAGGGACCAAATTCGTGTCAGCCAATATTTCCTGCCCTAGAGGACCAGAACCTCCAGGTTTGTGAAGCATAAGTGCACCCTCTTCTGCCTGCCATAATGCAGTTTCCAGGGCTTGAGTGATCAAGATATGCCATGTTTTGGGCATGCCTATGCATATACTGATTTTCAGAAAGGCCATATTGCAGTACTTGTGAAAGCCTTGGCAGTTTTCAGGAGCAAACTGTCAGAGTAAAGGCAAAGATACAACACTTATAGAGTACCTAGAATAGATCTGTAGCCTTATACTTTACATTATTTGAGGGCAATACGAGTTTCTTAAAATACACCAAGGATACTCAGCATGTCAAAGGAATTGCATTAAAGTTAAAGTAATACAATGGCCCTTATATAGTAAGGCAAGGAGCTAAGAGCATAGTGCTTTTCTGACTACACTAAATCAGCAGTTCTCCATTTTATGAATGCATGTACCCATTTATGAAAGCTGGTCTTTACCAAGTACTTCCACTAAACTTGAACCACCCCTTGATGTGAGTTCATGTTTGTTCCTAGTACCCTCTAATGAATAAATGTTTGCCAAAAATAATTAAAAGTTATAAATAAATAAAAAAGTAGCAAATGTGGTCTGTTTGGCACAGAAAACATGGTAGGATGTGGCTGTGGGGTCTCATGAAACCTCTGCAACATGTAACCTAGAGCATCACTGAAAAGCATGAGAAGGAAATACTAGTATTAAAATGTATCTGCAGCTTTGTGCCCGAACCACCAAGATATTGCCAATAAAACTATCAAGCCATGTATCAAAATTCTCATAGCCAAGGCAGCACATATGCTTTACACTCTCCATCCTATGGAGAAATTGTACTCAGTGCTGCAGCAGAGGATTCTCTACTGGATTGAATAGGCAGTATATGCATGGGCCTGGCTCAGAAGATTTTGACAAGCAGCTCTGCAACCTTATAGGCAATATCCTGATGAACTGAGAAAGGTGAATAAAAGTCTTGCAATGCATGCTGCAGGTAGAGGGAGCTTCAACCAAAGATTCAGTTACACTTTAAACCAGGAGATCCCCAGGCATTCATGCAGGGGACACATCAATGAGCCTTGGTGTTCTCAAAGCCAAACTCCAGGTAGATATAAAACAAAATTTTATCTTATTATTCAGTAATCATTCAGTACATTATTACATAGGGCACAGCAGGATTAAAGCTAAACGCCAGGCATATACAGTAAATAAATACCAATTTTTTCAGATATGTATTAATTAACAATCATTAAATGCATTTTAAAATGCAACTAGTTTAACTACCGGAATCTGACTTGATATTGACTTCCTGTAATCCCCTGCACGATGGTGCTCAGACTTTGAGAGGGGAACAGCATTCTGAGCCGATCAGGTTCTATTGGTTTAAATAGTTAGGTCTGTGAACATGCCTGTATGAGGGGGGCAAGGAAGATGTCATCAATGGTTTGCTGCTGCTCCTTCCTTGTTCAACAGACCAGGGAATGTCCTGAACCAGGCTGCATTAGTTAAATCCAGTTTATGCAGATCCAGGACCTCCTACCTGTGAACTGCATTACCTCCCAAAGAATACTCTTATTCTATTTAACTAACACATTTTGTATTCTGTTTAGCTAGTCTTGTGTATGGATCACAAGACTAGATATGCAGAATTTGAAATCTTGGCAATGAAAACTGTTCATATATACTATACAGTATGTTGTTCAATTGTGTATTTACTGTAGCTGTTTGCCTGGAGTTCAGCTTTAAATGTGTATCATTAAGTCCATGAAAAAAAATCATAACTAGTAAAACATGCAGTAAGCATGTTTCCTTAAAATGACCCAGTGCGGTGCCCATGCATAGCTCCCAACTGTCCCTGATTTTGAGGGACTGTCCCTGATTTGGAGCAATGTCCCTCTGTCCCTCATTCCTCCTCATTTATCCCTCATTTTGGTCTGATCTATATATATTTATATAAAATGCACTTTTTATCTTTCAAAAAGTGTTACCCAGTGCTGAACCTTTCATTACATTTCTAAATTGCGGCATTTGTGAATTTCAAAGGCCAATATAAACGAATAGTAGTGGTAAAAAAAAGCCCTTGTGGATTTAATTACCCTTTTTTTCTGTGAATTCTCCTTTAAGTCGGTGTGGCAGGGGGTGTGTCCTATGCCTTTATACTTTTGCTAGTAGGTGTCACTCATTCCCATCTCAAAATGTTGGGAGGTATGCCCATGCAGGGCTAAGCAACCGGGTCCCTTATTTTCCTCTTTGTCCTAGCAGTACATAACCATCTTTACTTTACCAACAGAGCCAGACCTTGCCCAGGATTTTTTTTTCCCCACCCCCATTAGGCACTGCAGGGCCAATCAGTAAGCATCAGCACAGTCATGAGGGAGAAGGGGAAGGAATCACATGCTTTTCTATAGTGGGAAGTGCGATTTTTTTCTCTTCTGGCAGCTAAATAAAGTGGTGGGTATATATTGCGGGGGGAGGGAGAAAGTTACTATAAGTGTTATTTTGTTCTACATGGACAAAGCACACGGTCACTGGAAGTAAAACCCTCCTATAGTATTCAGCTACGAAAGCCGCCATCTTGGCCTCTGTTTGATCTTCAACTGCCATGATGCTGCACATGTGATTAGTTATGACACCAGCCATTGGATGGTTTGACAATTTGGTTGAGAGCACAACCAATGTGACAGTTACATTGTTACCAGAAATGTAACTGTTTTTTAAACGGGGAAAATCTATGGATTCACTTTCGCTTTAAAGCAGTAATAAACCCAAAAGCAAACATTTATTATGCTGCAGATTATGAATTCTGAGATGTGATACCTGCATTCGTTTTCTTTTTGTAGGCTTTCTTTCCCTTAATTTTACCTGGTAATAACAGCTAGTAAGTCTGTTGTTTTTCAACAGAACAAACTGTCCTGCAGATATAGCAGTTGGAGGGTTGAGACAAATCATTTACCACTGACAGAGATGCTTACAATGATCAGTTTTTTATTTATGTAAAACCTTTATCCAAAAAATAAATAAATAAATACTGTTAGTGTGTTGGCTTAAAAAGTGTTAGCTGGAGTTTGTCTTCAATTTGTTAGTGTATATAAATATGCTAGTCTATCTACTACACCTGACCCCCCAGATTAACAATGCTGCTGTCCAAAAGGTGTCCCTGTTGCTCTTTCCTCCAAAGTGGAGGCACTCTAATACAGGACGTGGTTACTGGCCAGATCACCAGGTGAAAACAGAGGGAAGAAAGCCTAAAAAAAAAGAAAACGAATGCAGCCAACACATTGAAGGATTGGTAAATTGCAATATACCGTATTTATCGGCGTATAACACGCACTTTTTTCCCCTTAAAATCAGGGGAAAATCGCGGGTGCGTGTTATACGCCGATTCCCTGCGATCCGGAACTGTCAGATTTTCAAAATCGCCGACCGCGATTTGAAAATGGCGCCGCCGGCGCCGAAATACACAGTGCTGGTCCTCGGCTCTTCTCGGCCACTTTCGTCTTCACTCGAGCGCCGCCCGAACCTAGCCGAGTGTACTAGGCTAGGTTCGGATAGCTCCGCTCGGGACGAGTGGAGCCGAAAGTAAACAAGAGCCCCCGAGAAGAGCCAAGGACCGGCTCTGTGTATTTCGGCACCGGCGGCGCCATTTTCAGATCGCGGTCGGCGATTTTGAAAGACAGGATGGCAGGGATCACAGGATGCAAGGTTGCATTGTGGAAGGCTGCACTGGGGAAGGCTGCACTGGGGAAGGCTGCACTGGGGAAGGCTGCACTGACAAGGCTGCACTGACAAGGCTGCACTGGGGAAGGCTGCACTGGGGAAGGCTGCACTGGGGAAGGCTGCACTGGGGAAGGCTGCACTGGGGAAGGCTGCACTGGGGAAGGCTGCACTGACATGGCTGCACTGACAAGGCTACACTGGGGCAAGGCTGCACTGACAAGGCTGCAATGATGGGCATTTAAATGTAAGTTTTTTTTCCTTCAACTTCCCTCCTAAAAGTTTTTTTTCCCTTAAAATTCCCTCCTAAATTGGGGTGCGTGTTATACGCCGATAAATACGGTATTACATTTTTGGTTTTGGGTTTTGATGGACTTAAAATAGCACATATTAGACTGTACAGGCCTAATATCCTTTTCCTATAATTTATGATTGGCTAAAACCCTAAACTGTACTGATGAATTTACTGAAAGCAAGACAAGCACTGACTGGGAAGGCAGTGCATTAAACTGATGTAATTGGCTGCCATATGTAAACTGCACAATCATGCTATTTGCATTGTGCTACTTAGTAAAGAACAGTCTGTTAAATTCACAAAACTCATACAGAACAAACTCATGAATTGGTACTCAATTTAACAAATCATTTAGGTCTCAGGTATAAACTCAGTCATTTTAATACTTTATCAATTATTACCATTGTCTCTGGCATAAAAAGTCATAGAACTCTCCCATCCTTCATTGTCTGTCACATCAAGTGCATGATTTTTTAATTTTTAAACAGCTATAATAAAGTAACACGTTTTGGATCCTTTCTTTTTATTATAAAAATTCCATTTGGCTTCCTCTGTATAGCTGTTTTAGTTCAACATTTTATCCTTGAAACGTGTTCTCAACCAGTCACTGGCATAAATGCAAATGTAAAAGAATACAGAGGACACCAAAGAACAGAACTGGGTTACAAGGGCACCAATGGGAATTAATGGGCGTATGGGTGGTTCTGTCCAATAGGACTTAGCCAAGGATTGTCTGACCATCATCCGGCCAACCATAAACTGAGATTTTCTTTACACTGCGATGTTTTGAAATCTTCAGATCCAACCATATTCACTTTTCTAGTTATAGAGGCTCTAAGTGCATGAAATCTAATGTTTAACTCCATTCTTGGGCATCTGTCAGACCCCATTGCGGTACCTGCAAGCTTCTGGAAAACATTATGTATAACATGGGAGTTCAATTTCACAAAAGATAACATTTAAAAGGCTGGAATCACCTACTGTTTAGCTTTACCTTCAATTTAAAGTGCAGATCCAACTGACAAGATTTTGTAAGTTGTATGGGGAAATCATTGATTTTGCAAATAGTATTGAAAGTGGCCCTTCTATGAAACACAAATACATTTTAACTTTAAATCGGCATTGCTCCCCTAGCTTTGTAAAGTACATAAGTGCACATTTGTGTAAAACTTTAGTTGTTTTATGTTCTGCAATAAAACGTCTGGCACTTTGCTGTTTGAGATCTGGCAAGGCACCGTGCCAAGCTTATAACATGGTTTAGATGGGATTGCTGGTCATGTGATATGTGATGTCAGCAAACTCCATCCTAGCCAGCCCAGATATCCTCAGAGGCAGTGAGGGGAAGATAAAACTGGGAAGTAGTCTCTCTCTCTAAAGGCAAGTATGGCAACTTTAGAATACACGCAGAGAGAAAGCAGGCCATTTGTGCACTGGACAGTGACACTAGTAAACCTGGTACATGATAATATTAAGCAGAAATGCTATTTTATTAACAGCTAGTGTTTTTATGTGGTCGTAGTGCAAGGTCCTCTTTATTACAAATTGTTTTCATAAATGAAAGGGAGGACCTGACTGGTTACCATGAGCAATACAGTTCTTCATTCAAGTAAGCCTTTATAATCTCAATGACTTTTTTGACAAGATCTCTGGAATGGAGTTTCAACGCTTGCAAGATTCCATGAAGGGCAAAAATAGATATTCTTGCTACAGGTTTTCCCTTAAGATTTAAAAAGATCTGTCACTTAAAAAAAAATTTGCCTGCAGGTACAGCCATCAAGCACCTTTTATTGCCGCCTATATGTCCAAATGCTGGGCATTCTGCACTTTCAGGTAGGGACAGAGTTTTACCACAACCACCCCTGCAAAACACACACATTTTTGATGTCCAGAGAACTAGCCCATCATAGTGATTGGGTCAATAAGATCATATAGGGGTGGCAGAAGCATCCAAGCTTTGACTCTACCTGGAAATTAGAATAGCCTGGCATTTGGGCATTGAGGGAGCAATGAAAGCTGTTACAGGTAAGCCAGCATTAAAAAAAAAGTCCAACTAAAATATTAGGGTGGAGTAATCTTCTAAGTGATTACTTTGATGTCTAAATCAGATTGCTTTCAAGACCTTCCTAGAGTCATAGTACTGTCTGTTTTCTGACTTCAAAATTGACTGTTACTAGTTGAAATATCCAAACATAGTTCAGCTGCAATCATTGTAGATTTAGTTTCCCAGGCTCTGAGATGTCTATCAACTATACTAATTCATTATGGAGCTCTGTACCTCAACAAGGTTTTTTTTAATAATACAGGGGCTTATTTAATAAGGACAAAAGTACTGAGCAAAGTGCAATAACCTATAGCGACCAATCAGAATTTATCATTCTCCAATCTGACCACTGTAAACTGAAATCTCATTGGTTGCTGTGAGCAAATATCGCTTGTACATCATTGCTGACCTCTGCACTGCCATATAATATTTCTCAAGTGGTGAAAACAGCAGTGATGTACAATAGCCTATGGCAATTAATCAGACATTTAGGTTCTAACAACTTAGTGTAGAAAAGCTAGTGAAAAGATTATTTCTTATTGGATGCTTGGGCTTCTGTATACTGCTCTTTGGCCTTATTAAATAAAGGCCACTGTGTCTGTGTCATGAATTCTAATATGATGGGGTGAGACTGATTAAACTATAATAAATAAAGTTGGGAATAAAAAAAGTAATAATCTGACATTATAACTATTTTACATTAATTACATAACATAGTACTGAAATAAATTATACCCTTTCAATGGCAAAATATATCATTTTGGCCTAGTTCTGAATGTTAACCATACCTTTCAACTGTCCCGATTTGAGTACAATTTTTTTGAGGTTTAGGAAAATAGGTGTGGTATGCCCAAATATAGGTATCTTGGGCAAAATGGATGGAGCTGGGGGCAAATCGGGCTGATCTTCAAGTGCTTTGATTTTGTAGAACCATTGTTAGGTATATATTAACCAAGAAATTACAACATAAAAGTATTACAACAATCAAGTAGTAGGTAAAATAAATATATCAGCCAAATGAATTCCTCTTAGAGACAATGGAAACCAACCAAGCCTCAAACTTCCTTCTAAGATGCAGCTTCCTGGAATTTGGGGCTGATTCATTAAAACTGGAGCAAAAGCAGAGCTGCTGTCCATAGCAAGCAGTAACATTTTATCTTGCAAATGAGCAATGGGACCTTATTGTTAAAACTTTATCAGAGAATAATTGAGCTGTTTTCCACGGTTTTTCTATTTTTTTCCTACTTGGCACAAATTATTACTTCTGGATTGAGTTAGGAAGTGTTTAAACCAGTTTTAGATTTTTTTATTGGGGTCTGTTTTTCCACTTGGGGGGATTTCCCCTCACTTCTTAAAGTTTTGTTACTAGGACATGAAGTAAGGGGGATTTCCTCAATCAGGCCAGCTTGAAAGACCTGAAATTTTCCAGTGTTTTGTCTGTAGTTAGGTTTTAATCTGACAGGTGAAACCGGATTGGTTGCTGTAGCCAACGTTTCCTCTTTACATAACTCAGCCCAAGTGTATTGTATTGGCCTCTGTGGTCATCATCTCCAATTTTACTCCAGTTTTCCTAAATTAGTCCCAGTGAGTTCCAAACTGACCTTATCTCATTTTGGTCTTCTTTGGAATCTAAACCCCGACCTGTAATAAATAACAGACTGGTATATTGTTAGGCTGAATTGTAATTGCTGTAACTACCGTTTAACAGAATTCTCTCCTGCCTCTATTTGGTAGGTCATTGCCTTTGCAGCCTGTCTGAATAAAACACAAATCTCCGGCCAGACGCAAGACCTGCTCACTCACAAACATGGTGGCAGATCTCACCATATACATAGTTGCTGGCTCTCAGGAGGTTAGAGACAGAACATTAAATTTTCCTCCTTGCACCCTGTTCTCCTCCCCTCACCGCACTGCCTTATGCTTACCCCCACAGCAGCCACAGTGTTCCCCGCACCAGTGGCACGCCCGTAGTGGGATGTAGCAGCACATGCAGGGGACCACGAGGGACAAGGCTACCAGGGCAGCCCAGCGTATGCAAAAGTGGGGGTGCCCTGGGTCGCAGGAGCAGGGGTCCGAATACTCGCCTTCTGAGTCTGACATGCAGTGGTACAGTAAGCTCTCAGCACACCACATGCAGGAAAGCTGGTAGACACAACGCCCTATGGGATCTGGAGCGTCCTGGCACTGCCCTCTACCATTCTCTTCGCTGCTGAACACGTCCCTGCAATACACGCAGCGGGCAGTGGCTGTGTCCTCCTCTCCTGCCATGTGAGAGTGTTCTTTAGACTTAGGAGATGGAGTGCCATGAATCCTACAAGAAGGAGAGGCTCTAGGGTCCTTCAAAGGCCCCTCACTTTCCGCTGTCGTTGTGCCCACCACTGCTGGAAAATGCCTATCCTTGGCTTTGCTCCCGCTGGCTTTTTGGAAGTGGACGCGCAGGTCAGACTTGGGCTGCTCAGGCCGCTGAAGAGCCGCACGCCTGTAATCTTCGTACCCCTTCGACACCCACAGGTCTTTGCAAGGGTTGATGCTCTCCAGCTCTTCCTCGTCATGGAACGACAGGCGCTGCAGAGGCTGTGACTGTGAAAGATTGGAAATGTTATAATGTGACACTATATAAAGTGGAAAAAAAAATCGTACCTAAAGTAAACCTTTCGATTCCCAGGAAATACAACATCTTTTTAACCTTAAAGTGTAAGTTCACCTTTTTCAGAAAAAAATAAAAGTGCGTCCTGGAAGCGCTGCAGAATGAAGAGGGAAAAGAGTGGGGACTTCAAATCCCTGGACTGCTGTAGTGGCTGTGTGAGCATTGACAGTTCATCATCCACGGAGGTACTGTAAGTACAGTGGGGACCAGGGGGTTGGGAAGGGTGTAGGGGTCAATTTTGTGAAACGATGAACTAACCCTTTAAAGTGATAAAGTACTTGCCCAGTAATGGTAAAATGTTTATAAAGTACACTCCTGACCACTTTACACTCAACTCTCCAGCGTTTTCCCATTGTTCCTTCTTCTGTGGTGGGCACTGAAAAATAATTGGTACTTCCGGGTATGAGGGAACATGTGACCTCTTCTCATGATGCAATGTTTGAGCCTCATGTGACATCATTGCACCCTCTGAGCTCTGACAACAGCTGACACCTGATATTTTGGCAGTGGCTATAATGCAGGTTATGGTATTGTGGCAGTGCTGTAGAGGTGAGTATCAAGTGGTCGAGGGGTAGGCTTTACACAGACACTGTAAATGGGCAAAGTAACAGTGTATCTTTAATATTGGCCTAATTATGTGTACTGTACCACGCCTAATATCAATTAACCATCTGCATGTGGTTATGCGGCCTTATTGCCTTCTAGCAAACTTTGCAAAAAAAACAGGGATTCTTGGTTTGTTATATTGCAATACATGTTCAAGCTGCTCAGCTGTATCAAAATGATCCTCTCTAGCCAGTCCCTACTATACCAGTAAAATGCCAAATACCTATATGTACATAGTATACTTTGGTAGACAGAGCAAATTTACAAACACAGGATAAGACCCTACACTGACTTATCTAAAATATGAAAAACATATGGTTCTGCTTTAAAATGTCAGTTAATGTCATGACATGGCGGGGGAAGCTTCCCTGCTGTCGGAATATAATAGTTTAGCAGTTTAGTTGATAGGGATTCCCATATCAACATCAAGCATGTGGATGGGCGAGATTATTTATTTTCTTTTGTTCAATCTGCAGGTTGAATAAAAGAAAATGAATTATGTATGGCTTGCTTAAGTCTGCACTGGCATAACAATCTGCGCAGAGACATACCTGTGTTGTGGGACTAACTGATGGACCAGAGGTAAAACCGAACTCTTCAGAAACAGGCGATCTCACATAGCAGCTGGAAGATGACTCGCTAGTGACAATGGTGATATGTTTTGGTAACATTTCCTTCCGGCTGTTAGAAGATGATTCACTGTCTGTATGGAGCTGGTAAAGTGGAGGTCAAGAAACAAGGGGTAAATATATCAGTAGAGGACAGAAGAGTAGTGACATTGAGCTATATTTCATAGATTTGACTGTGATTTATTGAAAATGTGATGTGTTAGAACCTGTCAGGTTATTTTTTCCTTTGATGTCTGTATCCTGTTGAGGAGATTTAACTTCATTTACTATTCTGAAGACACAACAGTGAGAGAAAATCTCCTCAAAGTGAGGGAAAATCCCCTCTAAGACAGATTCAACCACCACAGGTATCATTGCTAAAGGGTTTCCCCTGACCTCCTCTGTTCCAGTGACAACCATACCATTTTGGGCTTCCAAGATGTGAGAAGATAAGAGTCACAGTTCAGTATACACTTGTGTCAGTTTTTTATTCTGTTGTCAGCAAAACTACTGTATATGATGTCTTTACTCAAAATACTCCCCACTCCACTCTTTAACACGCTGCACCATGAGAGCTTGCTCACCAGACTAAGGTAAGGTATGTACCATGGTGGTGAAACATATTAGGAAATTGTGTTTTTCTCGGGTGGAGACATCATGTATTCAGTAGTTTTGTTGAAAACAGAATAAAATACTAGGGCGAGCGTATTGGAGTATAGAGTGCGACTCTTATATTCCTCTATCTTGGAATGTTGAGCGGAGACAGGTTACAGGAGTCGAAACCTGGATTGTTAGGAGGTGATAGCAGGTAGAGGTCTGGAGCAGTGCAGTGGATTTGGCTATGTTTTTACTAATGTGGGCATACTATTACTTTCTGTTCCACTGAAAATAGTTTTTGGGACAAACAGAGAGAGTGAATCTCTCCAGAAGGGATACAAACAGTGACGAATGCTGATGGGTTCTAAGGCTTCCCCACTCTATTCAAATCTAACAAAAATGTATTAACTTAGTATTTATGAAATATATAAGGAACCTTATTTTCTAGTGCTCTTGCATAGATGTATTTGATTGGGCGGTAAAACTAGAGTGGACATGTTTTTAAAATTTCCACTTCACATGAATCAACAACATGAATGTCATCACTTCCAAATCTTATTTTAAATAGCACCTCTTTTTTGCAATAAATAAAGATGCTGCGCCATCACTACTGTCCCCATTAAGTAAGTAGTAAGTAAGGAAAAATCCCACTAATGGAGCCCCAGATATGAGTAAAACCTGACAGGGGTCCTGAACCTTGCTCACTCTATTTAAAACTAAAAAAAATAAAAAAAAAATAAAAAAAAAGGTTTTTGTACTGTAACATCCATTTCTTGGAGTTTATTGAGGGACACAGGATTCTTCAGACACAATTGGGTTATAAAAAAAAAAAGAAAACAGTGACCAACCCAGTATAACCCTTTCCATTCACAGTATGCCTCAGTTTTGTAGAAAAGTAATGCCAAAGTAAGATCACAGACAAAGAGAGGTGAAACCTATGTCCCTCGATGAACTCTAAGAAATGGATTTTACAGGAAGTACAAAAATCCACATTTCTTTCTCATGTACTGAGGGATCCAAGATTCAGAGACAACTGACACACCCAAAAGCAGTCCAATTGAAGGGTGGGCAACGAAAACACTAACAGGCCCATAACAACAAAAACAGAACTAGAGGCTGCCTGAAGGACCTTATGCCCAAAGCTTGCATCAGATAAGGCATGAACACCTAATAAAACTTGGACAACTTGCGGGCTGAAGACCTGGTGGCAGCCTTCCAAATCTGAGAAACAGCTGCATAACCTGTTGCTGCCTGCAAAACTCATTTGTGAGGCAGCAAAAGGGCAGGCATATATGCGTCACTGGGCGGCCAATGTTTCTGTGCTGAGAGTTCGTTGGCTAACCAACACAGTACACTGAGGTATGGAAAGGGCCCCCAATGCAGAGCCCAGTGCCCTAAGACACATTCCAGGCTACCCAACAATTGTCCAGTCCAGGAGGGTCTAAGTATAGCCTACAAAGCTAGTGGTGAGAATACACAATCAGCATAGCTGTATAGAGAGACAATGTGTAGGGAAATGTTGACTGAAGAAAAAAACAATTGGGAAAAAAAATTAAAATGGCTATGGCTACGGCTATTAAAAACGGCTAAATGTTTTCATCAATAAAAAGACACCCATCCTCTTAGGACAATAGCAAATAAACTGAGGCTTACTGGGACTGGGAGGAGTTATACAGGGCTGGTCACTGATTTTTTTTTTTTTGCCACTGTCCTAGTCCACTTGTAGGTATGAGTATAACACAAGTAATTAAGTTAACTGCTGGCACTACAACCCAATTGCAGATATAATAAGGGCAAGAGCACTCTTCACTCACCGTGCCTGACAAGAGGTCTCCAGTCTGCACACAAAAGTCCTCCAAGGTTAGGTAAAGTCGGCAACAAAGTGAGTATTAATAAAATCAATCTTTATTCAATCCAAAGGAGTGCATACTTTCCAAATTCCCTGGTGGGTTGAAACATGTCAGTTGGCTCCATTTTGGAACGCATGTACTCCTTTGGATTGAATAAAGATTGATTTCATTAATACTCACCTTGTTTCCAACTTCACCTTACCTATGAGTATAACCCAGTTATCTCTGAATCTGGTGTCCTTCAATGAATGAATAAGAAAAAAAAAACATTTTGCCTGGCTTTAATTCATATCCATTCAGGTCAGAAGCTGGACTATATAAATGATGGTAAATTTAAAAGAGATTATACAGTCAATTATAACAAATGTAGTCAGCTTTTTTTGAAAAACAAGTTCTATGCCAAATGGGTATCCTGCTTTGCTAATTATCTAAAGGAATAACATTTTTGACTTGATGCAAACACTGACTTAAAGTGGAACTTTATTGGTATTCTGCCTGATGGTTTCTGCACAGAGCTTGACTAGGAAGCCATGAGAACACATTCCAATTTCCAGCTCTAGATCTATGGTGGCACTGTCGGTGGAGGGATCTGTTTCTCAACAGTATCAGCATAGTTCTGGTGGTGATATCATTGCATGGGTTGCTCTTTTCGGTATGTAGTGTACCTTTAAGCATCTTTTATTCAATAGCTCGGATAACGTGGATATGTAAATGTTCCCTGAGACACAAAAGCAGGCACCGTGGTTGAGGGTGGCTGTCAATGTTATTATTTGGCAATAGAAACTAGTTTTATTTATCTTTATGGTACTTTCTTATATACTTACTGGCATGACATCCTCCAAAGCTTGCGCTTCTTCCCGAGAGGTAGAGGACGATGATGAGGATGTTGAATGTGACAGAGAGCCTATGGTGAGAGAAGATAGATTTATCACAAGTTGACTTTTGGATGTAAATTGACAGATAAGCTAGGCCCAGTTTGAGGCCTGTATGGATGTCCTCTGGTCCTTGGATGGCCCCCTTCAAGACACTACACATGTTCACATCTGCTGCCAGGTAGATCTATTAGGTAATGTTTCAGCGCCCTCTTTATGGTAAGGCAATTCTGATCTGCTTTCAATACAAAATCCCTTTATTATATTCGGAATATATTTCCCATGTTTCCCTTCCAGCCTGTTTGAACTGCATTTTCTGAATACCTTCTGGCAGGATTAAAGCCTCTTGTCCCTCAATTTGTGCTATGCTACCTTCCTGCACCAAGTGCAAGAAACTGGAGTGGGGGTATATAATGATTTCATAGAAATAATAATCACAATAAATGGATTTAGTGTGTTATTTAAGATATCCGTCACCCCTTTGTACAGAATAAAAAATGTAGGCATCCCTGTTGTGCAAAATTTCAGCAGCTATCAGCAACCATCTGAAGTGTAGGGCAGCCTGGTGCAGAAAATTGGTTGAGTAAATATTAGAAGTGCTGTAGAAGTAGGCAGTACCTTGTGTTTATTTTAAGGGTCCTTTTTTACATCTAAATGAAGAATACCTTTATCATATTTGTTTCACTAAATATTGTTTAACACCTAGATGTCAGCTCTTGTGTATCTATTTTACCCTGACAGCATGGCACCAACATTGAGGGGACCATTGTAAATATAATAAAGTCATATGGACTGAGGTTCTTTTGAATTTTTCCTTGACTTTATAACCAACCTTCTACGAGTTCCTCCATGGCAGCTTGCACACTCCTCTCAAATGTTACAGCATCCGCCGGACTCTGAAAGGTCAGCCCAAACTTGTTCTCCTCGACTTTCCAATGATGGAAGATGGGGTTGGCTTTATTGTACACTAGGCCCTTCTTCAGGACACACTCGAGGATAGTCTGGAAGAAGGGAAACATGGACAAAACTAATTTCCCACTCACTTTTCTACATTTATTCTCTAGACAAAACTTCCTGAACAAAGGGACAATTACTTGTCCTTCATACTTTAGGGTGCCGGACTGTAGACTGTGGGAG
Organism: Lithobates clamitans; assembly: GCA_037952925.1. Lineage (NCBI taxonomy): Eukaryota > Metazoa > Chordata > Amphibia > Anura > Ranidae > Lithobates > Lithobates clamitans. The sequence goes on from JBBGZY010001008.1 coordinate 39,996, forward strand.
TAAAAAAATTCCCCTGCATCAATGTGGGAGTTTCAGGCTTGGTGGTAACACATTACATACCATAGCACCTGTGGTGAACAGGAGGAGGAATAGTGCCCCATCATTGGTATTATTGGGTGGAATAGTGCTCCATCATTGGTGTCAGGGGGAGGCATAGGGGTTGATTTACTAAAACTGGAGAGTGCAAAATCTGGTGCAGCTGTGCATGGTAGCCCATAAGCTTCTAACTTCAGGTTGTTTAATTAAGCGTTGACAAAAAAAAAAAAAAAACTGGAATATGACTGGTTTCTATGCAGAGCTGCACCAGATTCTTTACTGTCCAGTTTTAGTAAACCAGACCCATAGTGTCTCAGATCAGTGGGATGAATAGTGCCCCAAGGGCATTTTGTCCTAGGAAATGTCATCAAGAGGCTTGTAGGGACCAGCAAACCAAGTGCTATGGGAGCACCTGTGTGCATGCGCTCCCAAGTCTGGCTCTGCACATCCATACACACACACACACACACACAGCGCCAGTAAGCCACGTCACTACTCCCTCCTCACAGAAATTTGAAAACATTTGAAGAAATCTTTCAGTGTCGTCTGTAAAACCAGGAAGTGTGAGAAGCGGTGTTGCAGCTGAAATAGCACTTGAACTGTGACAGGAGTGATGTAAAGCCCCATACACATAGGCGAAATGTCAGCAGACAGTTTCCCTGTACAAAAAATACCAGCCGAAATTCTGCCCATGTGTATGTCGGACGTGCATGCTGAAAAACCAGTAACCGACAGACTCCTGATCAGCGCTCTTAGCCAATGGCAGAGAACACTGATCGAAGGGTTTTGGCAGGGGCTGGGGCGCCCCCCTGTCAGAACCAGTGGCATATCATCCATGTGTGCAGGGTGTTCACTGCACACGGGCCCCCGAGACGGGGGGGCCCACTGTGACCCACACTGCACACATGGATGATTGTTCCTTGATCGGGACGATGATCGGTGTGGCGGGGGGACAGTTGCAAGCACCGATCTCCCTGCATGGCTTTTCAGACAGCCGCTTCTCCTCCTCTCCCTCCGCAGCTGTCAACTGAAATGCCATACAGGGAGATTGGTGCTCGCAACTGTCCCTCTGCCACACCAATCATCCCCCCAATGTCCGCTGTGTCGTTCACCTCTAGCTCTGTGTTCTTCGCACCCCTGTCCTCTTCCTCAGACCGCTGTGTCCTCCTCCTCCTTCTCCTCCAGCCCCGTGTTCTCTGGCCCCCTGTCCTCCTCCTCCGCCCCCCCTCGTTCCCCCGCAGTCGGCTCCCTCCTCTCCTTTCCTGGCTGCTGTAAGGAATGTCAGGATGGAGAGTGGAGGAAGGGGTCGGTAAATATGTAATTTACCGGCTTCTTCCTTTTTCGAATTGGACATAGAGAACGATCACTACTGAACGCTCTCTATGTCCTGTAATAACTGAGCAGAGTAACCTGTGTGTTATTCTGCTTCAGTTTATGAATGAACAGGAACCGCTGTATTCTGTCCATTCATCTTCATTGCTGAAAAAGGGAAAGGGGATACTGTGACCTGACATTCCACTGCCCCATAACCCCCCCCCTCCCACCCTCTTCCCCAGAAGCAGTGTGAAAAAAAATATCAAAAAAAGATAAAAAAAAAATTGTAAAAAATAATAGATAAAAAAATAATAAAAACAAAAACTGCTGAGACCGTCCACTGCCCTACTGCCACTGGTACCCCTCCCCCCCCCCCCCCCACACACACAATCATTGTAAAAAAATACATTTTAAATAATAATAAAAATAAAACAAATCTGACACTGTCCATTGTTCTACTGACACCATCCAGTGGCCTCCAAAAAAACATTAAAAAAAATAAATAAATTGTAAAAAAAAAAAAAAATACAAAAAAATTAAAGAACTACTGACACTGTCCACTGTCCTACTGACACCATTCTGCACATACTATCCACCGCCGTACACTCCAAACTCCTCTCCTGCACATAATACCCACCTCCATACACTGAATACTCCTCTCCTGCACATACTACCAACCTCCATACACTCAGCACTCCTCTACTGCACATACTACCCACCTCCATACACTCCGTACTCCTCTCCTACACATAATACCGACCTCCATACTCTTCATATTCATGTTCTGCACATATTACCCACCTCCATACACTCCGCACTCCTCTCCTACACATACTACCCACCGCCATACACTCCACACCCCTCTCCTGCACATACTACCCACCACCATACACTCTGCACTCCTCTCTTACACATACTACCCACCTCCATTCACTCCGCACTCCTCTCCTGCACATACTACCCACCGCCATACACTCCACACCCCTCTCCTGCACATACTACCCACCACCTTACATTCTGCACTGTACATTCCCTATTTAACATTACCACATTCTGCGTTATCTAAGTAATCTCAGACTCTATTAAACCATACCACTTTAAGCCATGCCCAATATTTCACACCATTTAAGCCACGCCCAATGCATTTTATTTTATCGATGCCTGGGGCCCACTTTTTATCTTGCACACGGGCCCACCCATTTCATGATAGGCCCCTGGTCAGAACACAACAGTTCAGCGGGAAAGACAGCTGGACTAATCTCACATGGTTAGTACAGCGCCCCCTGACTGGAGCTGTCAGGTTTTTTTGCACAAAAAAAAAACTCTTCAGTGTTTGGGGATGGGGAAGGGGAGGGGTAGGAAAGATAGTAAGGAGTTTTGTTACCTTAATGCAGAGAATGTATTAACATAAAAAAAAATACTTTAGAAACACTTTTTTTATTTATTTGCTTGTTAAGAATCTTGAGAAAGATATACAAATAACAAATAAAAAATAAAAAGAATAGAAAAGTATAAAAGCCACCAAATTGGCACCAAAAAACACAGTCATGCAAGACCAGAAAATCCCAACAAAAACCCACCCTCTCCCACTCCTCAACCTTACTCTGTGCAATACTCTTCCATAACTCCAGGAAAAGTCACATACCCTATATGGGAAGATAATTGTTTGTGACCAAAAAAACCAGGGTGGAAACCTACAAGACCCGTAATAGGACAAATGCCAACAATGTCAAACATCATCGAATGAATAAAGACAAGAACGTAATGAGTGTCCCAGTCCCAGGAATATACATAACCTCACATTCAAGGCAAAGATTCAGATGGATAGTAATGTTCAACCTGATCATCCTACAGTAATAATGGGGCTTACTCATTAGTACTAACCATAGATGTACAGGTACCCCAAACCTTTTTCATCAGGGATAACCCTGATTCAAATACGTGGCCTTATAGAATGGTAAAGCAGAGTTCACCAGTCCTTTCCAGAACTGCAGGATTAGGGGTATGGGTTTTTCTCCAATGAAGTACAATGGCTTTACGAGCATAGAATAAAAGTACTCTCAGCAGGGTTCTATGTGCCACCGTGATGGCCAGTCCCTCCAAAAGGCCCAAAAGGCAGACCAGGATGGACAAGGTGACAAGAAGAGTCGTAACCTTCAAAATAAGTTGAGTGACACCCATCCAAAATTGTTGAACTAAAAATGAATGCCAGAAGATCAATGAAAAATGAGCTGGGTTAAAGGTACAACTCCAGCATTCCGCAGCAAGAGACTGATAAATACCAGTTAATTTAGCAACCATTAAGTAAATTTGGTGAACTTTAGAACCACCTTAAATCAGCTGTTGAAGGTGCTTACAAAACTGAGGGTTTAATATCACCTTAAGGCTTAAGTTGCATAAATAACATGTTTAACAGCCATTCATTGTATATAATGAGTATACATACAGCCTGGTCTCGCAGCCTTTCCCCTCGGATAAGGTAGTCTCGTTGGTGAGAGGTGTCTGGTCGCCGAACCTTGCAGATCATTACATGGCTGAGACCTCCTCCTCCCATTGGCACCCAGCCCCCACTAGAGTCGTCTCTGGACATCACGACTGCTCGAACTCTCACGATGTAACTACAACAGCAAAGAAAAAAGACAAAAATTAATAGAGGGGCAGTTCTTCTATCAATAACTTTGTTAGACTTTTTTTATAGGAGAAGGGTTAGACATAGCTAAAGGTGCAGCTATTTTGTAGTTTTCGATAATGTATAGATTGGATAACCCTTTTACTACCTGAACCATTTTTGGGTTTTCTTCACCTATGTTTTAGAAAACATTTTAAGCCTGAAGATTACTTAAAACACCCAAACAGTATATCGCTTCTAAAAGCAGCAACCCTAAAAAATAAAATTGTGGAGAATAATGGTCCTAGAATTATTACTCTCACTCTGGGGTGCACAGCGATGTGTAACGAATATCACAATCAACAGTTTCGTATCTAGGTGTCTCCAACCTTTGTGTTTTGCTTATGCATTTGGGGCTGTGGGGGTAAAACCTTTTTTGTGACTGGCTTTTAAGTGCTTGGTTGTAACTATGTGCTGGGGTTGTGCAGAATCAATCAGACAGATCTGACAGTCGACTTGTCATATTTACACACATCACCAAAGAGCTGCACATAAAATTCAGTGAATATTCATTATCGGAGCCAGGAGACACACAAGGTATAGTCAAAGACTATGAGCATGATACAAGAGATGGTCAGAGATTAGACATAATACAGGATGGTCAGAAACTGCAGAAGTGCTCCAGGTGACTGTCAGAGCCTGCGAACATACTATAGAAGTTGTTGGAGACTGTGGACATGCAGACATGCTTCAGAGACATATTACACATGAGGCTGCCAAAAATCACTACTATAACAGACCAATTGGGAAATACAAAATACTATTTGCAGAGGCCCCAAGGACCACACAAAAAGTGCCAAAGTGACGCATATGGCCCCTGGGGCACAGATTGGGCCCAAGGGTTCTAAACCTTCCTTATTCTATCAAAAACTAAAGAAAAATTTTGGCAAGTAAATATACTTTAAAGCAGCCTTTCTCAACCTTTTCAACACAAAGGAACCCTTAAAAAATCTTTCCGGTATCAGGGAACCCCTGGTAAAAATGATTATATCTACAACTTAGATATGTTAGTGTGATGGTCAGTGGGAAGAATGCTCTTTACACTTGTGGTTATTGGGAAGAATCACCTTATAGATATCTAAAAAGATCAATGGCATTGGCGTCAGTGGGAACTTATCTGAGAGGCAGACATTTCTCATTACTCAAGGAACCCCTAGCAAACTCTGGAGGAACCTAGGGTTCCATGGAACCATGGTTGAGAAACCCTGCTTTAAAGGATAAGTTCACTCTCAAACAAAGCAGCTGATTTATAACTGAGAATGGATCTATCCGCTCTCTGTTATACACAACAGTATCGCTTCTTACTGCAGCCTACATTTTGTGGCCCATTCATAAAGTGTAGGCTGCAGTATTAAGCCTGCAGTTCTCTCCTTAACAAAGCAGAGAGAGATCTGAGATTCAAAGATAGCCTGTGATGTGACTTTGACAAAACACAAGACTGTGCTCTCCTACCAGCATTTTTTTTTCTTTACAACTCCATTAATTTTATATTGCTCACCTGCGACCAGCCGTGATCTGCCTAGATTGCATAGAGAAACACAAAGACTAAGTGATGTTCTTACTGGATCTAAAATAAGTTATGTAATAACAATGAAAAGTTTTAATTTAAAAATGCCATTTTATGATGAGAGGGCAAAGATGGAACCAGGGAAGGTAAAATAGATGCAGATTACACTTCAGCTTTAGTAGATGTCCCATGCCAGCCTCCCACACTCCAGCTTGGTAAACATACAGGGAGTATACACTTGGGGCTCCATGTATAAAAAAAATTTGCTTTGTGAATGTCTCAGTATTTATACAAAAGTAACAAACTTTACCCATAATGTTTGTAATATGTGTAAAATGTCAGTTTCTATTTGCTGCATTTTACACGGAGACGAATGTAACAACCCTAACATTCAATTTTTACATTAAGAGTACAATCGTAGGTATAGAACATGTCTTACACATCGCCCCTGGGGCGTCAGTATATATGGCGAATACAAAACATATAAAAAGGTCACACGAGAGCATTGGACAAGCAACAGGATACATTCTATAGCATAGCAGACAAATGATAATGTGTTTCAAAAAAAGAACCCACCAAGGGTCCACGGTATTTAAAGAATAATGTTTGCACAGAAACCAAAGTATTCTCTCAGAAATTGAGGTACAGAGCTGTTACCAGTGTTACTATCTTATCCATTACGTATTACCATTCAATCCAAAAATGACGGCCCAAGTGGGCAGTTTGGAGCATATTACATATGCAGTACACAAATATAGAGAACACAGAAAGGAAACAAGAAAAAGGAATTAGGACAAGAAAACCGACTAGAATTCCCCTACCCCACTCACTAACCAGAGCTTATGAAGATGGGGCTTGTACGTAGTGAACCCACTGATTTGAAACTCTCTCAAATGTGTTTGTCCAGTAGTATACTGTCCAATATTTTGTTTAACATAATACAAGCGAGTTTACACTTCATAATAGATATATCTACAACCGGGGTCTTCCAGGCAGTCCCAATAAATATTTTAGCTAACAAGAACATGTTAAAAATCACCGCTTGTGTGTGTTTGGCAATTTTATGTATAGGTTCATTTAGGAGAGCTACTGGTGCTATTTTTTTAGAATAATAATCATTGTTACTGAGAATATTACAGTGTGCACCCTCGTCCAGAAGTGCCTGACCTTGTTACAGGTCCACCAGGAATTGTACATCGAGCCCACCTGGACACAACCTCCAAAGCACCTAGAGGAAGCTTCAGGGCACATTTTAGATAGTTTGGGACCAGGTACCATCAAGACGTGACCTTATAATTAACCTCTATTAACTGGTTGTTCAAAATGCCTTTATGGGTTCTGTAAGTCCAAGTATTCCAATCCCCCCCTGTGTTCTCATTTTCCAGATATCTTTCCCAAGTCAGCCTATATGAAAGCTTGCAAGGTGTGCTAACAAACATATGTATATACAGTAGTGGCGATATGCTACCTCTCTGGGTCATCCCTTGAAAGCATCTATTTTTGAAGGCAGTTTGATCCGTGATGTCCCCTTTTTTCCTTTGAAATGAAGTAAGAAAATGAGTAATTTGACATAAGCGAAAGGATTCAAACTATGGCATTTGCAGTTGTTGGAGAAAGTAAGAAGTATCCCGGATGCCTTCACGCTCAAGATAGTGCTCGATGTGGTATAGTCCCTTATTTATCCACCATTGAAACCGAAGAGGCTGTAGTCCAGGAGGGAACTTTGGGTTGTTAAAAAATGGGGCTACTAGTGTGTGATGGGGGAAATAATTGGCATGAGGAATCCCATAAATGCAGTGAATGTGATAAAGAGGGGTAGAAGATGGCCAACACTCTTAAAAGGTATCCACATCAAAAGGTCAATAGAGAGAGGTCCACAAGCTTGTGCTTTCAGTGAGATCCAGTTCTGTTGATAAAAAAAGGAGTACATTTGGTATAATTGGGTTAGTTGGGCTACTCTATATTGTTTGTGAAAAATACAGAACCCCTAGACCACCAGAGTCAGAGGCCCTTAATGTTACCTTAGATTATCGGATATATGGGAGTTCCTGGGCTCAATATCCCTTTTCTTGGCAACAGCTTTCTATACCTTATTTGTGCATCAAACAAATCTCTCAAGTCAACACCTTACATAGTACGAATTATCCTCCATTAATTGCCAAACTTTTGAAGGAGGTGGAGATGTGATCAACAAGGACCCTTTCCCTGCTTGGCAAAATTGCAATGTTAAAAATGGTGGTATTGTCTAAGGGTTTATATTATTTTTGAACTTTGCTTGTTCGATCCCTATAACTGATCTCTAGAAAATTTCAATCCCGAGTACTAAAATGTATCTGGGGTCTGTATCTGGCATGCAATATACACTTAGTATGTAGTAAGCAGTAAGCAGGGAAAGGGTCCTTGTTGATCACATCTCCACCTCCTTCAAAAGTTTGGCAATTAATGGAGGATAATTCGTACTATGTAAGGTGTTGACTTGAGAGATTTGTTTGATGCGCAAATAAGGTATAGAAAGCTGTTGCCAAGAAAAGGGATATTGAGCCCAGGAACTCCCATATATCCGATAATCTAAGGTAACATTAAGGGCCCCTGACTTGTCTACGTTAACCTTAAGGCATGATACATAGACCTGCCTCCATCTCATCTCATTGGTTAGGACAAGCTGGCTTGACAGCTCAAATTTTCCCCTTTTCCCTCCTGGCGGGCCAGCTTGAAAAGGTCGGTGGGGCTTCGGAAACGTGTAGCAGGCCGCCCCCTCCTGTCTGTCACTGTTCACATTCCAGTCAGTAGTGCGAGCGGGGGTTACAGATGCCGCCAGTCTTGCATCTCACAGCAGGTCCTTGCTTGTGCTTTGTAGCTGATCATCTGTCCATCCAGACTGCTGTGAGCTGTTTGTGCACAATCCATATCGGCCACCAGAGTAGGTTACAAGATTCTCAAATGTAAGTGTGCCTTATAATATAGTGTTGTTTTTATCCTACACTAATCTGGCGCCCTGCTGTCCTTCTTTTGCATGTCTATGAGGGATTCCTCCCAGGTCTACTCACAAGTAACTGCCGTATTGTGTGCATCCATTTACTTAATCAGTTTCCTGTCTGCCATGAACTTAACAGACTGTTCCAATTTTCACTGTTTTCTAGAGTACTGATTGTTCTTGTATGCCATACAAGTCTCTACAATCATTATAACTTCAAAGCGACGCAGCAATTCCATTAAATTAGGAAGAGTGGTGTAAGGAGAGGTAACGAACAGAAGCAAATCATCAGCAATAAGAGCACATTTATGGTGCCTGCCCCTACTTTCAATAACTAATATATCTGGGTTGCTGTGAATCGCAATAGCCAAAGTTTCTAACACCATGATAGTTAAAAGTGGCGATATCGAACACCCTTGCCTAGTGCCTGATGCAACGTTAATAGGGTTTAATTTATAACCTTTCATTAGAATTTGAGCCAAATAAATCGAGTACAAAGTCAGCAAAAAGGTGAAAAAATTAGGGCCAAAATTCAATTTAGACAATAAGTCTAAAGTAGGTAGGGCCACGACACTGTTTTAAAGGCCTTATGTTGGTCAAATTAAAACAGCATGCCCGTCCTTCACCCACCACCATCCAAGTTTCAGTAAGGAAATTAAATCTAATGCTCTCCTGGTTTACTCTGCCTGTCTGTTTGGTATAAAGTCTACCTGTTCTATGTTTATATACTTTTCTAAAAGTATATAAGCAATTTAAGATCACAATTGATTAGTGAAATCGGCCTATAACTAGATACAACGCTAGGGTCTTTGCTCAGTTTAGGCAATGAACAGATATAGGCTCTATTGGAGTCTGCCTCTAATGGAGTCCCTTGCCTAATCACATTAAAATATTCCACCCAATGAGCGACCAGGTGCTGGGTAAATTGTTTATAATATAAAGCTGTGAAGCACTCAGGCCCAGGGGCCTTTGAGGATTTGAACTTCTGCCAATGAGATTGCCTTAACGATAATATCTCTCTGCTCCAATGACAAGCAAGGAAGGGATATTTGAGCAAAGGAGTCTTCAAAATCTTGTTCCCTAGGAGGAGTTGTAGCCGAATATAGCAGTGAAAAATAAAAATAAAATTTCTTAAGTACTATCTGGGGGTTTTGGGTACAGGTCCCAACCGGTTTCCTGATCTTAAGGATTGCTACATTTTTCAAAAGAGGGTTAATCCTGAGACCCCTTTCACACTGGAGGCGTTTTTCAGGCGCTTTAACGCTAAGAATAGCTCCTCTAAAGCGCCTGAAAAAAGCCTCATCTGCAATCCCAGTGTGAAAGCCAGAGTGCTTTCACTCTGGGGCGCTGCGCTGGCAAGACATCAAAAAAAGTCCTAAAGCGCCATTGATTTCAATGGTCAGGGGCAGCTTTTAACCCTTTATTCGGCCGCTTGTGGGGGTTAAAAGCGCCCCGCTATCGCCCGAAAAGCACCGCAAAAAGGACGGTAAAGCGCCGCTAAAACTAGCGGCACTTTACCACCGAAAGGGCTCTAAGAGAAAATAGCCTTACAAACATACGATAAGAAGATTTAAAGAACATTTGACAAATAGAGAAAATATCACTATAGGAAAAGAACACTTGACGAGGAAAGGAATTAGGGGAGGCCTCTGCACTGTATACAAAGTATATAGGGATTCCTGTGCTCTCTAGGGATAAGTTGTAGGTTTGTTTGTTGTTCACAAGGTTTGGCGAATGGCTGAACCTCCAGCTGCAGCAGAGGACGTGACAGCCTTCGGCTTGGGGCTCCTGGAGCCAGCACCCGCCAGCATCCTAGCAACCAGTAATCATCCCTGCCCTACACATTCAGCTGTCAGCCTGACAGCGTACGGGACAGTGTAAAAAAAAAAAAAAAAAAAAAAAAGAGCATGGGGTTCCCCCAAAAAATCATTCAAGACCCTTGAAGTCTGGTTTGGATTTTAAGAGGGACCTCATGCAACTAAATAAATTAAAAAAGCATAGGTCTCCCCTTCAAAATCCGAGTATGCAGCCTGGCTGGCCAAGAAAGGAGGGACAGGTATACACCCCTTCCTCCAGGATCATACCAGGCCAGGTGCTCTCAGCATTGGAGGGTACCTAGCCAAGAAACACCATGCCCTCATGTTTATGAGGACAAGGGCCTCTTTCCTACAACCCTGGCCTGGTAGTTGTGGAGGTTTGTGGGTAGGGGGCTTATCTGAATATGGCCCCAGATATTGCCCTCTTACCCCATGTGAATGACTAAGGAGTGCATGGTACTTATACTCATTCACAAAAAATAATTGATATAATAAAAAAAAAAAAACACACTTTTTGACAAGTCCTTGATTAAAAAAAAAAAGTTCCACAATGTAAATCCCCCAGCAGATCCTGGTCAACCACAATGAATGATGTTCACTGAGCTGAGACACAATTCGCTCCCATCAACTGCTCACCTCAAATGACAGTCCTGGTCTCCACCACAACATGTAAACAAAGGGGCAGAGTCTCCTGGGTGACGTCATTGACCAAATATGCATGCTATCTGAGGCCACTTATTTTTATAGGGGGCTTCCAGGATTCGTTAAACCTTCGCCTGCAGATCCCCACTGCCACAGGGCCAGTTTTGTGGTGAAGAGGCTCTTGTACTCATGAGGACAAGGTGCTTTACCAGTTAGGTGCCCCCCTCCCCATCATGTTGAGGGAACATGGCCAGGCCAGCAAGGCTGCATGCTCAGATAATGGCCTGGTATAGATTTGGGGGGGGGGGGGTCCATGTTTTTCTTTTCTTATGAAGGTGCTGAAGCTCACCTCCCTCTTCCTGCCACCTGTGTACTCCTGTTCTATACATTACATCACACATCCTACTGTATACACAGTATGGCATCTATTAGCATAGTGATGGGTCAATAGAAATGTGTGGGAGCTGAGAAGTAGCAGAAAACTGTGATACTACCTGGATGTGTCCAAACTAGCCATGCTGGTGCCTGTACGTTATACCTTGCAGCTGTTTTTTTTCTTCCTTGGCTTATACTAGCGTAATGTACCAGTTTAGTCAGTTATAAAGATAAAACTAATTTCTTTTTCAGCCAAAACTTAGGCTTTAAATAAAAAAGTTTCTGTGTTAACACAAGGGTGCTTCTGAAAATAGGCAGGGTTTGGGTTAGGTTAGGTGGACTTCCTTTGTTGGGTGAAATAAAACCCGTATTACTAGGTTGACACAATACAGTCTGATCTCAGATTATGCTGTTTATACTAAGATATAATATAGAACATAATTGTGGTAACCCTGCGCACAAGGATCAAAATAATAATAAATCACCTAAAAGCTTCTACTTAAAGAAATATCATGCATTAAATAAACCAACAAAAAAAGCAGTGCTTCATTGTAGTAGGTGTCCATCAAATGTAATGAATAGAAGAAGAAAAAAATACAATAATAAAAGTTCATATAAATCCTCAAATTATCAAAATAAATTGTATGTGGAATTTGAAGAGCTCAATTTCTTCTTTAAAAATTAATTAGAATCACACTCACCTGAAAACATGACCTCCAAATTATCAGAAGGTCAAATAATGCATGTGGTGATATCTAGACTCCTGTATATATCTAGAGATTCCTGTATATCTTCCAATTGGTCTGACCGGATATATACAGTACGTCCCAACCACTAGATCAGTGTTTTTCCATTCCAGTCCTCAAGGCGCACCAACAGGTCATGTTTTCAGGATTTCCCTCAGATGAAACAGCAGTGGTAATTACTAAGGCAGTGAAACCGATCAAATCACCTGTGCAAAATAATGGGGAGCCTGAAAACATGACCTGTTGGTGCGCCTTGAGGACTGGGATTGAGAAAAACTGCACTAGATCCTCATGTCATAAGGATGGGTGGATGATTATTGTTGTGTTTGTTTTTGAAGGATGATTAATGTTAGGTGTTTTTTTGATGGATGATTATTATTAGGTGTGTTTTTGACTGACTCATATCATAAGATACAGTATCTCACAAAAGTGAGTACACCTCTCACATTTTTGTAAATATCTTATTATATCTTTTCATGTGACAACACTGAAGAAATTACACTTTGCTAAAATGTAACAGTGTAAATTTGCTGTCCCCTCAAAATAACTCACACACAGCCATTAATGTCTAAATCGCTGGCAACATAAGTGGGTACACCCCTAAGTGAAAATGTCCAAATTGGGCCCAAAATGTCAATATTTTGTGTGGCCACCATTATTTTCCAGCACTGCCTTAACCCTCTTGGGCATGGAGTTCACCAGAGCTTCACAGAATGCCACTGCTCCATGAAGACATCACGGAGCTGGTGGATGCTAGAGACCTTGCTCTCCTCCACCTTCTATTTGAGGATGCCCCACAGATGCTCAATAAGGTTTAGGTCTGGAGAAATGCTTGGCCAGTCTATCACCTTTACCCTCAGCTTCTTTAGTAAGGCAGTGGTCATCTTGGAAGTGTGTTTGGGGTCGTTAAGTTGGAATACTTCCCTGCGGCCCAGTCTCCGAAGGGAGGGGATCATGCTCTGCTTCAGTATGTCACAGTACATGTTGGCATTCATGGTTCCCTCAATGAACTGTAGCTCCCCAGTGCCGGCAGCACTCATGCAGCCCCAGACCACGACACTCCCACCACCATGCTTGACTGTAGACAAGACACACTTGTCTTTGTACTCCTCATCGAGTTGCCGCCACATATGCTTGACCCCATGTGAACCGAATAGGTTTATCTTGGTCTTATCAGACCACAGGACATGGTTCCAGTATTCCATGTCCTTAGTCTGCTTGTCTTCAGCAAACTGTTTGCGGGCTTTCTTGTGCATCATCTTTAGAAGAGGCTTCCTTCTGGGACTACAGCCACGCAGACCAGTTTGATGCAGTGTGTGGCGTATGGTCTGAGCACTGACAGGCTGACCCTCCACCCCTTCAACCTCTGCAGCAATGCTGGCAGCACTCAAATGTCTATTTCCCAAAGACAACCTCTGTATATGACGCTGAGCACGTTCACTCAACTACTTTGGTCGACCACGCCAAGGCCTGTTCTGAGTGGAACCTGTCCTGTTAAACTGCTGTATGGCCTTGGCCACCATGCTGCAGCTCAGTTTTAGGGTCTTGGGAATCTTCTTATAGCCTAGCCCATCTTTATGTAGAGCAAATTTACATTGTTATACAAGCTGAACACTCACTAGTTTACATTGTAGCAAAGCGTCATTTCTTCAATGTTGTCACATGAAAAGATATAATAAAATATTTACAAAAATGAGAGGGGTGTACTGTATTTCTGTTGTAATTCATGAAGTAGTAATAGATACCCAGAAAGAGAAAGCCAGCTTCCTATAGAGAAGTAATGTTTCAAAGAGATGCTGTAAACCCTCCCCCCCCCCCAAAAAAGACTCACATTTTAAGAGTACATAAGCAGCACTATACTTGTATCAAAGTATACATGTATCAAGGCTTTGCCACGTGTCAATCAGGCACATACTGTACATGGCTAACTGTGGAGATCCTTCTTTGACATTTTTTGATGGTGGTAGGTGATAATTCATTACTTATTTCCCCCACATATCATTATCTATTTGGAGGGTACCCAGCAGCTATATCTTGATGCTTGTAATGCCCCGTACACACAGTCAGACATTGATCGGACATTCCGACAACAAAATCCTAGGATTTTTTCCAACGGATGTTGGCTCAAACTTGTCTTGCATACACACGGTCACACATAGTTGTCGGAAAATCTGGTCATTCTAAACGCGGTGACGTAAAACGTACGTCGGGACTATAAACGGGGCAGTAGCCAATAGCTTTCATCTCTTTATTTATTCTGAGCATGCGTGGCACTTTGTGCGTCGGATTTGTGTACACACGATCGGAAATTCCGACAACGGATTTTGTTGTCGGAAAATTTTATAACCTGCTCTCAAACTTTGTGTGTCGGAAAATCCAATGGAAAATGTGTGATGGAGCCCACACACGGTCGGAATTTCCGACAACAAGGTCCTATCACACATTTTCCATCGGAAAATCCGACCGTGTGTACGGGGCATTAGAGTGTAATGCTACTTATGCACTTTTAAAATGTGAGTTGTTTTCCTTTGGTATCATGTCTTTTAATAAATGTTACTACAAGTATTCTATGGGAAGCATTTTTTTCTTCATAAGTTAAGACAAATATATCAGTCTTATGATTTGGGGATCTAACTTCTAAGACATATATAGTCAATTGGACCAATCAGAAGATATACTGAAAGTACCAGGAGCCTGGCTGTTGAGTCCTATGATGTTTTTGGATGGTAGTCAATAAGACTCTATTACCTACTCCCCCCCATAACATTAGCCATTTTAAGGCTATTCTGTGGTTTTAGTTTGATGCTTGTGAGAGTACAGTGAAGCTTATTTTATTTTTTTGGGTTTTATAGCCTTTTTTTTTAAACATTACTACTCTGTGTGTTATCGTTCCTCTTATTGGGTATCTGTTACAACTTCATGAATTAAGACGGATACATCAGTTTTATGATATGAGGATCTAACGGTTGGGACATATATAGTTGTTTGGATCAACTGAAGGATGTACAGAAATCTCCAGGAATCTAGATATCACCACATTTAATTTGGGGGTCATGCTATCTGGTGAGTGATTCTAATGAGGTGATGGCATAAATGCTGATTATCACTTAAAGAAGAAATTGAGCACTTCTAAGTTACATATACATGTAGCACCCTGTAGTTTAGGCACGGAGCTCCTCATAAATTTACTTACCGGGAGTAGTTATCCTGGTTGATTGATAGAGATCTATTGATTTGTCCCTGAGTTTGGCCTTGTGCACTTTTCTCTTCTACCACTAGGTGGCCGGGTACTTGGCAGTACTAGACACGAGAAGGGCAACCCAAGGTTAAGTTATGGGTATGTGGGGTATCTCAGCCAAAGGGCAGGGGTTTTCATGAATCCTTTGGCCTTGATCTATGTTCTGTGCCACCTGGACGGCTGTCTGGGTGGACGTGTATCGCATGCCCCGGGCTGCTAGGCAGGAGATTGGGGATATCCTGGGGGCGTCTGGCTGCTAGGCTTATGAGGGCCTATCCAGACGTGAGAGAGCAGCGCAGGGTTGGGATTGCAGCTGGCAGTCCAACCAGAAGTGACGGTTCTGCCGGCTGGAGAACCTGTCAGTGGTCGGAGGTAGAAGGGAATTTGTCACCACAAAGGGACCAACCACCTTATTACCAGGGACCACAGTGAGTAACTGAAGCAAGTACCGGAGCATCATTCTCACTGAACGGGCACGGTGGAGAATCGGGAAACTTCAGGCGGTGATCAAGTCAGGGACCCAACCAGCGGAGGTGACGCTTGCAGAGCAGCCACGTGAGTCAAGCCAGGGCCCGAGCTTGTCAGCACGAGTGGAGCTTGAGAAATATCTTGAGTGCCAAGCTAGGGACCCAGCAAAGAAGAGTGGGTGAAGCTTGAGGGAGATACCACTGCAAAGATTGGAGGAGCTCAAGGGATTCAGAGTCAGTGAATCAGAGGGTCTAGTGAAAGACCGGGAGCTCAGTGTTGAAGAACTACAAGAGGCAGTTGTAGTGAAGCTGAAGGAACTGTTACGTTTGAGTTAGGAACTCTTAAAGACTGTTACCATAGGAGACAGCATTCCTGCATGTGCAGATGTGGCTCCTTGCTGGGGCCTTTCCCTGCACGGCTGTCCTCCTATTGAAGTCTCTGAATCTGCCAATTGAATCTACCACTACTTAAGGGTGTCCTTGCCCTAACCCTCTTTCCTCCAAAAATATAAAATGGACTGTTAAGAGAAATAAAACCTCTTTTACACCCAAGAAGTGTCTGGCGCCCAATAACTTACACCTTGCACCCACTATGCCTCATTAGACTGAAAGAGGCTAAAGACTTTGCTACATACAATTTATACAATACATTTGGACATTTTATGTTTTATAAGGACTTTTTTAAAATGTATTTGCAGGTTTTCTTCTTCTATTCACTACACTTAATGGGTACGTATGTAGCGGCTGCTTAGCATCCCCACTATCTTGTCAAGCTGGCTGGGTCTCTCACTGAAGGGAGAGACACAGCCTGTCAGTTCTGCAGGAGGGATTTCCCCCCTCCTTTTTTTCTTCTCACTGTGGAATGAGTAAGAGACATATTCACAGGCAAGGCTGCCCACTTATCTCTTTCTTCTGCTTCTTCATTGGCAGTGGGAAGCTAGCCAATCAAGGGAGGACTGCAGGAGTGGCAAGGAACTCTGCGAAATGGAGTCCTCAACACAGGCTGCTTCATTTTAATCCATACAGGGAGAAATACACATATCCCAGCAACCATTTCTAGGGAGAAGGGATCTTACCAGAGAGGCTTTCTGGGAGAAAGGAGAGTTACCACGAAGTGTGAGGAAGACTGGACGCTGGAGAAGGGTGCTGCGGTCCTGGGCCTGTGTGATCGTTCCTGCTACAGCTCTGAGGTTGGCGGCGGACATCCAGAGCTAAAGTGCATCTCCAGGCGCCCCTGTCAGCATGTGGTGTTTCCGTGGGGAGGTGGCCAATCAGGCAACCGTAAGAATCGGTCCCACAATATCCCCCCCGGGGCCTCTGGACACAGGATTGGTGAGAGGGCACTTGCCCAACCCTCCCTAGCCAGAACACTGAACTGTTGCTGTTACTCTGCCTCACTTAATTAGGAGAATCAGTGATGCTGTTACACTCTGACTGGCAGTGATAGTACCTGCCATATATAACTGAAGATTACCAACACCATTAGGACATTAGAGTCCTGCTGTTTACCAAGCCTCTTTGGATGTACTTCGTTTCACTCTACTAAAGAAAGTCAACAAGTGCACCACCTTAAAGTAATTCAAAGTCTTAAAATCTCCATCTATACTCATGACTCTAGTCATTATACAAGATGGTTCAAGTTAAAGGTTAATTCAGTGCACTGAATTAGGAGTTGTGTTTGAACGGGCCTGTTGGGACTGTGGTGCTGGGGTGAAGAAGGGAGAGAACTGACATATAGAACAAGGTCATTCCTCTGCCCTCCTCCTGCCTGGACTCATATAGCCCAATTTAAGTAGAGTTGGCACATAATTTATTGAAGTAACATCCCATTTTGATCTGTTATTCTCATGTGTTTAACTCTGCTCCCGAGGTTATTTAACTTAAAGGTGTCCCCTGAAAGCAGACAGATTTGATATCATAGATTTCTTCAGTTGTTTTTGCTCTATATTCTACCAATACCCATTTGCTTACTACTCTACATTACTGTTATTGTTTGTTTCATTTTTAATTAAGCAAGTTCACAATAAAGATACTTTCTGTGTGCACTATAACCTGTGTCCATTTACTGTGGTATTTACACTACATTGTTGCCAGGTGTGCCAGTGAGGTTGAGTCTGTTCTTGGGGTTGAAGAGGCAGAGTAAGGAACCAACAATATTCAAGCGGCTCTTGCGGGGGTAGCGCTACACGTATTACAAGGAAGCACTGCTTATTTGTTGGTTTATATATTACACAGAAAGCTGCATAGAAATGGCTAATAAAGAGGTATACTGTACAGAGATTTGATTGGATATGATAAACTGTTCAGGATTGGCCAGTGTATCTAATACAGAAATTGGTGTATCTAATACAGAAAGAAAGTCTCAAGGCATATTTGAATTCGAACATAAACAGAGATCTGAGTGTATATAATAAAGAGAGATTTCCTGTCTGGATATTATCAGACCCAGACTGTACTGTAATAGTAGCTATACAAATGACTAAGATAAAATGACCCTCTGTCTGTCTTGCTCAGATTCTCGGAATTCAGATTTATGCATTGTGCAGTTTGCCATGAACCGACATGAGCATCTAAAAAGTATTGTATTGGCCCGAGCCACCCCTTATCCACCAAACAGGCAGCAAATTTGTTTATTGTTTACATTGTTTATTTGTTTATTTCCAGCTGTCTCCATTGTCTAAAACAGTGGTGGTCAACTGGAAAATTATTGAGGGCCTTAAGTGCAGCCCCCCCACATGTCCATTGGGCTTCACAAAGGCAGCGCATTTGCGCACCTCAACACCCAAAAATTTCAGTCCAGCATTTTTTTGCAGTGTATTGCAATGCACACATTTGGAGTACAATAACCCCCATTGTTGGTATCAGTGGTCACAATAATAATCTCTCTCTCCCCAGGCCAGGACTTTACTTGTACTGTGGGCGGAGATAATTTCATTCACAGCAAAGTCTCTCTCTTTCAGTGCCGAGTGCTGAAACTTACAGAACGTACCAGCACCCGGCAGCCCGCTGCCACTCAGAAACCTGACCGGTGCCTGTGGACCGCATGTAGAGGGCCGGCAGGACTCCGTTGTGAATTTTGGTATACAAGGAAATCTGTTTATAGCGATTGTAAACCATCACCTTGGAAAACAATCCATTCAGTTTAACCTCTTGCCAACCACAGTATATTTACTGCAGCCGGGCGGCATGGCCAGGCAGGATCATGTACATGTATGTCATCCTGCCTCTTCCAGGTTAGTGTCGCAGAGCGCACCACCTGGGGTGCACAGCACACCACTCCTGCGACCTGGCATTGCGAATGGTACTCAGCTGCTTTGGCCAGCCAGGGGATCATGGGATTGCTATGCAATCTCATGATCACAATGTCAACAAAGCTGTTATGAATTAATTAAGGCTTTGTAGGCCAGGGCTCGCAATGAAAGGAAGTCTTAAGCTTTTGTTTAGAGGTTGACATATAGAGAGAAGGAAAAGGACCCTTTCTTTGAGTGGACGTAGAAGCCAAAAAAGTTGTAATCAAAAGCCTTTTCTTGTGAAGTAGGAGCAAGGCCACTGATAAGGGGGTACGGGTACGACCAGGCCTCCTGTAGGGGGCCCCATGAATGGCTCTGTCACTGCACCTCTACGTTTTGTGGAGCACCGATCATACACCATTAAGTTTTCCTGCAGAGCGGTGCTCTCCTGGGCAGTCCAATTTCCTATCAGTCCAATTTCCTAGATATGTGATCGGTCCCCTCATCCTCCCCACACACACGGACTCCCTTACATGAGTACAGGACTGGACTGAGACAGTGGACAGCCTAGTCACAGAACAGGAAACACCCCCTCCGGCAGAGCCATGTGTGTCAAGCCCTGCAGCTTCTCCGTAGTCAGGCAAGTGGCCAGTGCCACTCACCGTCCACCAGGATCACTGCCCCGTCTCTGAAGCCCTGATCCCCCATTGATTCTGCCGTGTCCCTGGAAGATCCAGAGATTATCCAGTGTGTGGATGGAGGATGATCTTCACACACTCCTGTGAAATGGGCTATGGAGGTGGAAGATTTCAATATACAGCACAAAGCAGCAGCTCTAGATCCCAGCCGCCTGAGCCTACAAGATAGCAGCCTGGGGCCATAACCGTGAATTACAGACATACTGACCCCCCCCTCTCTCTCACCCCCTCTCTCTCTCTTCCCCTCTCTCTCTCTCACCCCCCCTCTCCCTTACCTCTCTCACCCCTATCCCCTTCTCACCCCCCCCACTCTCTCACTCCCCTCTCTATCTCTCACCCTCCTCCCTCTCACCACCTTTCTTTACCTTACCCCTTCTCTCTCTCTCACCTCCTCTTCTCACCCTCTTTCACCTCCCCCCTTTCTCGCCTCCCTCTCCCTCCCCCCACCTCTCCCCCCCTCAGCGGAAGAAGCCAGATCCTGGCGGCCTGAGCCTACAAAATAGCAGCCTTTGGCAATAACTTTAAGTAGCAGACATACTCACCCCCTCTCTCTCTCACCCCCCTCTTCCTCATCTCCCCCTCTCTCACACCCCCCTTTCTCTCAACCCCACTATCTCTCCCTCCCTCTCACTCCCTCTCTCACCTTCCCCCCTCTTTTTCCCTTATTCCTCTCTTTCTCACTCCCTCCCTTTCTCACCTCCCTTTCCCTCCCCCCGACCATGAGGGGGGCCCCCCCGACCACGATGGGGGTCCTAACCTGATGGGGGTTAGGACCCCCATCAGGTAGACTGTACAGGGCTCCATGATTTCCAACAGCAGTCCTGGGTAGGAGCATCCCCCAGTGGCTTCCTTGACAAATATGTCAAGGGATACCCCAAAAGGCTTTCACCTTTAAAGTTATGAGTAGAAGATATTTCTTACAGGCATGTTCAGCAGGCCATGTTTTTAGCCACATAATCCTGTACATGTGCACAAAGATAAGAGAGATTCTTGAGACTTGTTGAATGACAGTCTCAAGAGTATCAACACAAAACAATAGGGCTGAAGGCACACACTATAATTGTGCTAGGAAAGCAGGGTCTTAAAAGACAGGTTTCTGGTCTCTGTTCATGTGTCTTGACCAGTTAGCGATAGTCTGGCAAAAAAGACAAGGCAGCAATTACTGGCCCCAGGGCTGGACCTGCAGGGGAAAATAAGGCATTTAAGAGGGCTTCAAAACGCCTATCAACAGAATTCTTAAAAGAGGAAAAATTTGCAGGTCCCCTACTGGAATAGATATTTTATTTTTTAAATCTTTTTCAATAGCATAAATAGCAGCCAAACGTTTAGGAGGAGTAAAAATCAGGTCAAAGCCAATCCTTAAGTGCACAGTCTGTGCCCCATGGTAAAGCCTTTTTATGCTATGTACACGCGATAGGATTTTCCGACAACAAATTTGTGGATTTTTTTCCAAAGGATGTTGGCTCAAACTTGTCTTGCATACACACGGTCACACAAATGTTGTTGGAAATTCCGAACATCAAGAACGCGGTGACGTACAACACGTACGACGAGCCGAGAAAAATTAAGTTCAATAGCCAGTGCGGCTCTTCTGCTTAATTCCGAGGTATGCAAATGCATATTTGGACAAGCCAGCTTAGTTTTGGAATAAGGTGCTATGGACTGATGAAACAAAGATTGAGTTATTTGCGCATAACAACGGGCATTATGCATGGCGACAAAAGAACACAGCATTCCAAGAAAAACACTTGCTACCCACAGTAAAATTTGGTGGAGGTTCCATCATGCTGTGGGGCTGTGTGGCCAGTGCCGGTACTGGGAATCTGGTTAAAGTTGAGGGTGGCATGGATTCCACTCAATATCAGCAGATCCTTGATAATAAAGTTGAGGAGTCAGTCACAAAGTTGAAGTTACACCCGGGCTGGATATTTCAACAAGACAGCGACCCAAAACACTGCTCAAAATCTACTTGGGCATTTATGCAGAGGAACAAGTACAATGTTCTGGAATGGCCATCCCAGTCCCCAGACCTGAATATCATTGAACATCTGTGGGGTAATTTGAAGTGGGCTGTCCATGCTCGGCAACCGTCAAACCTAACTAAACTGGAGATGTTTTTTAAGGAGGAATGGTCCAAAATACATTCATCCAGAATCCAGACACTCATTATAGGCTATAGGAAGCATCTAGAGGCTGTTATTTCTGCTAAAGGAGGCTCTACTAAATATTGTTGTGAATTTTCTATTGGGGTGCCCAAATTTATGCACCTGTCTAATTTCGTTTTGATGCATATTGCGCATTTTCTGTTAATCGAATAAACCTCATTTCACTACTAAAATATTACTGTGTTCTTCAGTTATTTGATAGATCAAAGTGAAATTGCTGATCCAAACACCCAAATATTTATAAATGACAATCAGGGAAATTGTCAGGGGGTTCCTAAACTTTTTGCATATGACTGTATGCTTAGTGTATCACAAAAACTAAGTAAAAATAAATAAAAAATGATGTTAATACATCAACTGCATACTGTGCATACACTATATTGTCAAAAGTAATAGGATGCCTGCCTTTACACGCACATGAACTTTAATGGCATCCCAGTCTTAGTCTGTAGGGTTCAATATGGAGTCTGCCCACCCTTTGTATCTATAACAGCTTCAACTCTTCTGGGAAGGCTGTCCATAAGATTTAGAAGTGTGTCTATGGGAATGTTTGACCATTCTTCCAGAAGTGCATTTGTGAGGTTGGGCATTGATGTTGGACAAGTAGGCCTGGCTCGCAGTCTCCGCTCTAATTCATCCCAAAGGTGTTCTATTGGGTTGAGGTCAGGACTCCTCCACCCCAAACTCACTCATCCATGTGTTTATGGACCTTGCTTTGTGCACTGGTCCAAATGATTTGGTAGAGGGGTGGGGGTTACAGTGTGGGGTTGTTTTTCAGGGGTTGGGCTTGGCCCCTTAGTTCAGTGAAGGGAACTCTTAAGGCGTCAGCCTAACAAGACATTTTGAACAATTTCATGCTTCCAACTTTGTGGGAACAGTTTGGGGATGGCCCCTTCCTGTTCCAACATGCCTGCGCACCAGTGCACAAAGCAAGGTCCATAAAGACATGGATGAGCGAGTTTGAGGTCTCAATACTTTTGACATATGTGATGATTCAGAAAATTTCAAAAGCGTTATGCAATGCACAAGATAAAGTCCAAAAATACTAATACCACCATGTTATTACAAAAATGAAAATTGTATAAAATAAGTCACTGTGATTAACATGGCCTAGCCAAACACTTTTTCCAAAAAGGCAAATTTAGGACATGGGAAGATCTTGCTTCACAAATGACAGACGGCAAGTTCCCATTGCGGTCATACCTTCAAATCCGACACTTTCTCCAAGGTCCAAATTACAAATTACATTGGACCCGACAATTTACCCCCATATAAACACTATGCTCGGAAAATACCCCAGAAAGACATCTTGTCTCAACCATCTACTCATTACTTTTTGCCAAACACCCCATGCAAAACAAGACATGTCAATTCTGGGAGAAAAAACTGTCCCTAGACCTCACAGAAACACAATGAGAGAACATTTTTGAAAACATCCTTACGGGCAGGGGCGTTGCTAGGTCTACAAAAGATCTGGGGCTAGAGCCCACAGTAGTGAAGTAAAGAAAGTCATACGCTTGGGCGGGCATACACATGTATATAATATATGTGTGTATATGTATATATATATATATATATATATATATATATATATATATATATATACTTACCTCAGAGACCCCAGAGAGCCCCCCTTGCATCAGGGTCCCCAGAGAGCCCCCCACTTACAATAGGGTCCCCAGAGAGCCTCCCCCTTACATCACGGTCCCCAGAGAGTCCCCCTTACATCAGGGTCCCCAGAGAGCCTCCCCCTTACATCAGGGTCCCTAGAGAGCCCCTTCCTTACATCAATGTTCCCAGAGATCCCCTTCCTTACATCAGCGTTCCCAGAGAGCCCCTCCTTACATCAGAGTCCCCAGAGAGCCCCCACTTACATCAGGGTCCCCAGAGAGCCCCCCTTACATCAGGGTCCCCAGAGAGCTTCCCCCTTACATTAGGGTCCCCAGAGAGCCTCCCCCTTACATCAGGGTCCCCAGAGAGCCCCCCTTACATCAGGGTCACCAGAGAGCCTCCCCCTTACATCAGGGTCCCTAGAGAGCCCCTTCCTTACCTCTCTCTGTTCTCTCGCCCTCCCGACTCTCCCGTACTGCCTGCCCGCTCTTTTGGTGCTGCCCGCCGCACTCGCGGCCCGCCTGTAGAGAGGCCACGACCACGGCCGTCTCTGAGAGACTCGGGGCTATGGGCCCCAGATTCGGGGCTATAGCCCCAAAAGCCACCCCCTAGCAACGCCCCTGCTTACGGGGATGACAAACGTGGCAACTCAAGAGAACAGTTATAAGGTTCTTACTCGATGGTACAGAGTCCCAAACACTATCCATAAATTCACACCATCAGTATCCAACCAAGCTGGAGATGCGTCTCTGAACCAGGTTCCCTTATACACATCTGGTGGTCATGCCCCATCATCCAACGGTTCTGGAATGAAGTCCATGACATAACCTCAAGAGTCTCCACCCCCAGCTTTGGAATTTTTCCCCGCCCAACTTCTTACACCACACCACATTGCCCAGACATTCATACTACAGATCCCTAGCTATGCATATGCTAAACGCAGCCAAGCTATGCATCCTGGTTTTGTGGGGCAAGACACGTGCTCCCTCAATTAAAGAATGGTATCAGAGAATCAATAAAATCACCGAAATGGAGGAGCTTACAGCCATCTCCCATGACAACATCTCCAAACATACTGCCCAATGGGCTTGCTGGTAACACTTTAAAACTACCACTGAATACATCCAAACAACACTCTTACAACACCAACTGAGCCGACTCAATAACCCTACTCTCTTGATAACCTTACACCGTCAAGCTACCGGGATAACCGAGGATGGACGGGTCAAAGAGCAGGGTCAGATAGGAGGCAAGCGCCACTGGGCCCATGTAATTTCTAATTTCTATGTACTAATTCATGTATTTCCGAATGATCCCAATAAAATATTATGGAAAGTAAAAGAAAAATCACTGTGTGCAATAATACCCGAACAACAATTCAGCAAAGGTTTTTCTGAATCTCATGAAATGGCCTCCACCGTGATTTCTTTGTTTAGGCACACTCACCTTCCAAAAATGACCCCCACAACAAAGATCATAAAGGCCCCTTTCACACTGGGGCGGTGGGTTTGTCAGAGGTAAAGCGCTGCTATTTTTACTGTCAATTTCGCTGTGCTTTTCAGCCGGTAACGGGGGTAAACCTTTTACCTAGGAAGGGTGAAAACCAGCCGAGAAAGGGTTAAAACCACCCGCAGCAGCGCTTTGCCGGCGGTATAGCCGTGCTGCCTATTGATTTCAATAGGCAGGAGCGCTGGAGGAGCGGTATACACACCGCTCCTTCACCACTCCTGCCAGCTTACCGCTCCAGTGTGAAAGCTCTCGGGCTTTAACATTGGAGAGACAGGAGCGGCTCTTTCAGGACGCTTTGCAGGCACTATTTTTAGCGCTGTAGTGCCTGCAAAGCACCCTAGTGTGAAAGGGGTCAAAGTGCTTTTAATATAATCCAGGCCTCTTAAACAGTTCTCAGGAATCTCTCCTTTCCAGATTCATCCCTTGTTCAGCATAGCAAGAGTCAAGTATCCGGGTTATGTGGGATACATTTTTTACTCAAATAAAAAATAAAACTGGCATAGTGCTCACTGCAACATATTTATTACAATGGGAAGAAAAAAATACACTCACATGGGTCAATGGAATATCTTTAAAAATCACACAAACACTGCTGCAGGTATGAGAGGCTATCTCCAATACAGCCTTGAACAGCTTAGCCAGCCAGCTGCCAGCTCTCCCTCCAGGATTGCTGCCTTATGTACACAAGCCATGGCATACGTTTCGTAACTCTGACCTCTCTAAGGAAAGATGGCTAGACAGTGTGGAGAAAGCTCTTCATGCCGAAGCCTCCCAACGGATGCACCACCTCGCAAACTGGGAAGCACCATTCGGGAACACCAGCACACATGTAAACAAATCACAAAGTGCAACCAGAATGGGGCGGGAAGCCGCCACATCCACATAGATTGATACAGCTCACTACAGCCCTGCTCAAACACCAAGATATCATAGTGGATATCAAGGGAACGGCCGGGTCAGAGCTCTATATCATTGCAAACCTCCGCTCGATTGCCAACCTGTGCATCTACTACTACTTGCTCAAGATCAATGAAACAAACTATAAATAAATTGTACTAATTACCTTGTATGTAAGCATGTTAAAATAGCAGCATACAAATAAATAGGAATAAAGTGAAAGAAAAAAGTACATAAAAAATTAAAACTATATTTAAAAACTAAAATAAAAAAAAGTTTTTTGTTTTTTTTAATTGTACTTTTTATTTCACTTTATTCTTATTTATTTGTATGTTGCTACATTGATATGTTTACATACATGGTAATTGGTAGTTTTTTTGACAATCATCTGAAGGTAGCAACATATACCTGTGACCTGTACTGTAGGATTATAATAAAAACATTTTGGCAAAAGCTAGACTGTAGCATTCCCTTTTTTAAATGTCACTATACAGCAGGGGTAGGCAACCTTTTGAGCACAGTGTGCCGAAAAATATTTTCAAAGATATTGAGAGTGCCGATTTTATAACAAAAAAAAATGTCAACTTCACACTCTCAATCACGAAAAGGATTTTTTATAAAGTAAATGCTGTAAACTACTTCTGCAGTAGTGAGAAAGTAACATCCTGCACTCTCACGCCTCAGATCAGCCCCGATTCCTGCAACTCCACATTTCAGATCACTGTCCCCCCTGCAAACCTGTCCCACCAATGTAACTCCCCTGCTCATCTGCCCTACCACTGTAACCCCCCTGCTCATCTGCCCTACCACTGTAACTCCCCTGCTCATCTGCCCTACCACTGTAACCCCCCTGCTCATCTGCCCCACCAATGTACCCTCTTTCTCATCTGCCCCACCACTGTAACCCCCTCCAAATCTGTCCCACCACTTTAAAATCCGGCACATCTGCCCTTCACTGTACTACCCAGCACACCTGCCCCACCTCTGTACCCCCCTGCTCATCTGTCCCACCACTGTAACCCCCTGTACATTTGCCCCACCACTGTACCACCCTGCTCTTCTGCCACACCACTTTAACCTCCTTTATTATCTGCCCCAGCACTGTCCCTACTTCACATCTGTCCAGCTTTGTTCCCCCTGCTCTTCTGCCCCACTACTGCAACCCCCTGCTCATCTGTCCCACCAATGTACCTCCTTTCTCCTCTGCCCTTTCACTGTACCCCCCGTACATCTGCCCCACCTCTGTACCCCCTGCTCTTTTGCCCAGCCATTGTAACCCACTGCTCATCTGTCCCACTAATGCACCTCCTTTCACATCTGCCCCACCGCTGTATCCCCCTGCTCTTCTGTCCCACCGCTGAACCCCCTTCTCATCTGCCTCAACACTGAACCTCCCCTGCTCATCTTTCCCGCCACGGTAACCCCCTTCTCATCTGGCCCAACACTGAACCCCCCCGCTCATCTGTCCCACCACTGTAACCCCCTGCTCATCTGCCCCATCACTGTACCCCCCTGCTTCTCTGTCCCACCGCTTAACCCCCTTCTCATCCCTCCCACCACTGTACCCCCTTGCTCTTCTGTCCCACCACTGTAACCCCCCCTGCTCATCTGCCCCATCAATGTACCCCTTTTCTCATGTGCCTCACCACTATACCTCACTGCACATCTGCTCTACCGCCGTATTCTGTCTCACTACTGAATCACCTTCTCATCGGAACCCATCTGCCCCACCACTGTAACCCGCTTTCTCATCTGCTCCATCAATGTACCTCCTGCACATCTGTCTCACCTCTTTTCCCCCTGCTTTCCTGCCCCACCACTGTAACCCCCTGCTCATCTGTCCCACCGATACACCTCCTTTCACATCTGCCCCACTGCTCTACCCCCCTGCTTTTCTGTCCCACCACTGAACCCCTTTCTCATCTGCCCCAACACTGAACCCCCCTGCTCATCTATCCCACCACTGTACCCCCCTGCTCTTCTGTCCCACTGCTGAACCCCCTTCTCATCTCTTCCACCACTGTACCTCCCTGCACATCTGCCCCACTGCTGTACCTCCTGCTCTTCTGTCCCACCTCTGAACCCCTCCTGCTCATTTTCCCCACCGCTATACCCTCCTACTCATCTACTCCACCGCTGTACCCTCTTCTCATCTATGATATGCAGAGTGGCGAAAGGAAGCAGAGATGAGACACATCTACCTGTCCTGGCACACTCATGCTGCTAATCCACCTCTCGCATCCAGGCCACGTGCTTGTATGTGATGTATGTGAGGGATGAAATGGATGCGCAATAACAAGCTCAGGTATTTTCTGAAATCAGTGGGCCTGTGTGCAGGATCATAAGTTGAGCCCCCGCAGCTGAGAAAAAGCGCAGCGTTCTACGCCGCAGCAAAAGTTGGGTGTGATTTCCATTGCGCTGAATACTGACTGTGGCTTAAAGGGACACAGAGTGCAGGGCTAAGTAGTAGGGGACGCAAAGGTTCAAGAATAATTTCAACAAAGTATGCAGAAGCTCAACAGTAATTCCACAAACTGTCACCTGATTGGCGTTTTCTCAATCACAGTGAAATCCCTTCTTTCTGAGATTGGCAGTGGCAACCAAGCGATTCATCTTCCTCCAGATGGTGAACGGGGCTAGCAGGACTGTGATTGGCTTTAGCAGTGGCCAATGACAGTCCTCCTCCTCCTGGAAACAGGGACTGCCCCCCCCCCTCCCTAGTAGAACTGCGCCCGATCTCTTCCCCATCACAAAAGCTAACGATCGCAGCTACAGCAAAGTTAGAGAACCAAACAATGTTTCCCATTTTTTACAATGTGTGGGGGCACAGTGCCTTCCCCTCAGTGCAGGTGCGGTGTGGGGAATTCTGAAATTGGAATGCATTAGTGTCTCACTGACACTTCCCTGCGCTGCTCTGCTGATGGGGAGGGAGTCAAGTGCCGGCGAAAGAGGCTACGAGTGCCACCAGTGCCGGGGGTTGCCTATCCCTGATATACAGCAATGAGCTATTATTCCTGCAACTCACAGTTGTATATATTTTTGTAATAACATGTTTCTTTCAGGGCTTATTCATTGCATGTCAGTTGAGCTGTGTTGATCTGCATAGATCAAGGCAGGCTCAATGCCAGGGAACACAAAAACAATTGCTTTCTATGTGCCCTGTTCACATTATACATGTGCAGTGGGCGTGTTTGCATTTTCTTTTCCAAGTATGTTATTAAGTTTTTACATGAATGATGTTACAGAGGAGAGACATGACATAAACAATTGTAGTGATAATAGATCTGTTGTGTTCTGACAGAGGGATGGCTTCCCAGCTAGAACACTCCGATCAGCGCTCTTCCCTATTGGCTGAGAGAGCTGATTGGGATTCGGTCAGCTGCTGGTTTTCCATATAACAAAGGGGTGGGGACCAGGGAGGGGGAAGGGGATGTACGGTATAGAGTTACCGGTAGGGAAAAAGTGGTTACCTTAGCAATTAATGGTCAGTACATAGGAGGTGGTATAAAAGGTAACAATTTATTAATTCAATATAAAGCACCTGGGTGAGATGGGCATGCAGACAAGCAAATATTGCACTATGGGATACATAACAATCCAAATGAGGTGGCATAAAAAGGGGACTAACGAACACGACAAACAAAATACATACAGAACATAAAACGGCATAGACACTGTCCGGACTAGTTATATGCTGCTCGGTGGCCAAACGGTCAGATTGAATGTGGCATATGTAGATATTCCAAGTGGAGAATTTAATAGGATGCGCTACCGAGAAGCATATACATGGAGCGAGGAGAGGGGGGGGACCCGGGATCCGGAGTTGGAATAGGGATCAAAGGAATGACTGGGCTGGTCTTGGCAGTTCCAGGTACCTGTGGGATAATAACCAGACTTGGTACTGAATAGAAGTGAAGCTGTAAGTCTATGTACAGTGAAGTTCACTTGAGCAGTATAGGCAGTGATGATCGACCATATGGATAATGGAACTGATTATGCACTGTGATCAACAGGCTTCAAGTCTATTCGTGAAGTGCAGGCAATGGCTGTGTAGGATGCTCCAATAACCATGTGGTATATATGGGACTTAGGCTTAAGTAAAGCTGTAGGATGTCCTCGACTATTAGTGAGTTATTGGTGCTCGTACCTTCACCTCCACAGAGATCCCTGGAGGTTGTTGCACAGGCCGTGCTGTAGGCGGCTTGCAGGGTCCGGGAGGTTGTCGGGCCGATATTGTGGCTGCAGCTGTGATCCTCCATAGGAGGTATCCGATCGTGTCCTGAGGGAGAAAGCCCTTGCTGTGTGCTGATAGCCTGGGCAGCTCCAGGTGCCTCCAGCTAGTGCGGTGGGCTACCTGATACTTCGCTGTTGTGCGGTTTCCCACTCTCCGTCCATTCGATAGACAGCGCTGATGCTGGTGAGGACGTCATGCTGGTTTTCCAGCATGCTTGTCCAACAGAGGGCCGGCTTCTATCGAACAGGGTGGCATACACACAGGCTGAATGTCAGCTGATTTTTTTTTTTAACCGGCCGAAGTCTCCCGGCATTTGGCCCATGTGTACGGGGCTTAAGCCTCACATGAGTTTACAATTATAAAAAAAGATAAGATAATGCAAGAGTAATATATGTAGATTACAAATACTCAACAGTATTAAAGAGGCATTCCAGCCTGGGGAAAAACTAAAGAACAGCAACTACAAATACTGTAGCTGCTTACTTTTAATATATGGACACTTACCTGTCCAGGGAGCCCAGGATGTTGGCACCCCAGCCGATCTTCGGATCGGCTCTCAGGTGCTGCCATCACTATTCCTGGTAAGGGAAACCGGCAGTGAATCCTTTCAGCTTCACGGCCACTATCCTACTGTGCATGCGCGAAGCGCGCTGTGCTCTCTAACTGGCCTGGTGGTGGAGGAAGGAGGTGGGGGGCCGAACTTCCCGGAAGTGGGGAAGGGTACCTGTCAAACACAGGTTCCCCTTTCCCCCCCTCCCCCCTGATAGGTGCCAAATGTGGCACTAGAGGGTGGGAGGAAGCAGATAAGCAGAAGTTCCACTTTTGGGTGGAACTCCATTTTAACTAGTAGCCGGAGCATCTCAGCCCATCCGTAAGGTTTGTTCCGAGAGGAGGACTAAGCAGACTACTTAAGTTTATATAACAATCGTACATAATAATCAACTGAGTAGGATAAGTAGGATTACATATGAAGTCTTCCTATGAAACATCTAACTGTGAGTGTAACATTTAAACCAGGTTGTGGGTATCAGTATAGGTTGCGCTTTGTCTATTTCTAAAGTGGTCGTTGGTCTGTGTAAGGGACCTACGGAGACTGATTACAGCACTGTAATGGGGGTCATTGGAGACGGGGTAGGGGGGAGGTGAGAGGGGAAATGAGGGAGTAGGGAAGAAGGAGTAGAATAGAGGTGGGGATGGGTTTAAGGGGAGGTAACAGAGAAGGGAGAGGAGAGGGACAAATAGAGGGAAGGATTAAGAGTTTGTGTGTTGGGGGTGGATGAATGCCCTTCGCCTCCCGCAAAATCTATCCAGTCCTTATCACAAATGGGGCTTGGTACGCCGCTCATATAGGGTTAGATTGGAGTTGTGAATATTCTAATGAGTCCTGCAACTGAAACCAGCTTGCCCAGGTGTGAGTAAATTTAGTCGGTGTGTCTTGCGCAATATTGATTATTTCTTCCATTTCCGCAGTCTGTCTTATACGCAAAAACCATTCCGCAATTGATGGAGGCGTAGTATTGCCCCATTTAATGGGGATAACAAGATGCATGGCTAATCACCTGTGGTAAGTTGATCTGAGGAGGAAAGAGAAGTGAAGGAGGTATTGCGAGGGAGTAAAGTCCAGCGTGTAGGTGGTAATCTTCATGATGAAGTCATGCACGTCTTTCCAGAATGATTGTACCTGTGTGCACAACCACCAAATGTGTAGTATGCTGCCGGGTTCTGATGCACATCTCCAACATAGCGGTGATGAAGAGGGGGAGAATTTGTGGAGCTGGACAGGAGTCCTAAACCAGCCAGAAAATAGCTTGTATCCTGTTTCTTGTATGGACACATTCACTGAGCCTTTATGGAGATGGGTGAAAATTTTTTCCCCATTCCTCATCAGAGAGATCTAGAGAGAGTTGTTCCCATTTGTGTCTCTGTCTACTGGACTTTGATGTGTTTTTGGAGAAAAGGAAGGTGTATAGCGTGGATTTTGTGTGTCACTGTGGTGTGGTTCTGGAACAGAGAGCTTCAAACAGGGTATGAGTTCTAGACCATGCCCCCAAGGTACTAGAGTGGTGGAAGAAATGTCTAAGTTGAACGTATGTCCAAAAGAGAGAGGAATGATTATGCATTTGGCATTTGAGCCTCTCACAGGATAATGAGTGAGCCCTTGTGGAAAAAAGTGCTCTGCACAAATTTGTATATGTGGCCAATATGTCGCTAAAAATTGAGGAGACAAGCCAGGGGCGAAGACCGGGTTATGCTGAAGGGGGATGAGTGGTACTGGGGAAGAGGAATTAAATAAATACGTAAATTGGAAGCAGTGGACTGAGGGACTTATAAGGGGTGCTTTTTGAGTTCCCAGGGAGTGTGGTGGGTAGGTAGCCAAGGGCCAGGTGTAGCGGTACTTCTGTTTGCAAGTTCTTTTGAACCTATGCCTTTGTTGCACTGTGAGCGCCCCAATCCACAAGCCTGGTTAGGTGGCATGCCAGGTAGTATTTAAAGATGTTGAGTAGACCTATGCCACCTTTAATAGTGAGGGTTTCATAACTAATTCTAGGTCATTTCAGCCCCCAAGTAAAGCGTGTACATATTTTCCGGTATGTCTTGAAAAAGGTCTCTGGAAGCCAGATTGGGAAAACCTGCATGGTGTACAGTATACAGGGTAAGATGTTAATTTTTATGATGGCTGCTCTTCCAAACCAAGAAAATTGTCCTCTATTTCATGATTGGAGATCTCGTTGAATGTCATGGAGGATGGGCACATAGTTCAGCATGTAGATGTTGGATAGATGAGACAAGAGTTTAATCGCTAGATATGTGATCAAAATGTTTTATTATTATTTATTTTAATTAAAAAACAAGAATTTTTTCATTTTTTTTTTATCACGTTTATTGCTGTCACAAGATATGCAAACATCCCTTGTGATAGCAATAAATTCTGACAGATCCCCTTTATGGAGACATCTGGGGTCTCATAAAAAAAAAAAAAATGGATCTCATGCTTTCCAAAAAAAATGGCTCCGTTTAATTTTTCCCTAACCAGAAGTGAGGAAATTCTTGTCGCTTCTGGTCTCCTAGACCATAGAGATGACCGGGGAAGTTCCTCATAGAGATAATCACCTGTATTGTCATTGGCTACACCTACAGGATCAGATTCTGGCCTCTCTGGTGGGACGAAAGAGCCCTGAAAAGGATCGGAGACCCCTCCCGCCGCTTGAAAATATGATCCAGTGGCTAATTAGGCACTAGGATTGCTTTTACAGTGTAGGGCGTCACTGGCAGACATGGCCCTAGTATAACTGCTTGAACATAGTGACGTGCATGTACATAACTGTGCGTCAAGTGATTAAAAGAAATAAGTAAACAGTGCTTTGCATTGCAACAAAGCAAAGTACCACCCTTCAGTGCCCCTACAAAACTAGCCACATGTGTTTTAGGATTCATGCACACAAGCGCGTTTGCCTGTACAGGAAAAAAAAAAAAAAAGAGTATTTGGGCACTCAGGAGTGACAGGTGGTGCAAATAGCCTGCTGCCAGCACCCTGTTAAAATCAATGACAGGCTGAAATCCACAGCAGCTGTACACACACTTGGGCGCCTGTGACTCCCGGGCGCCAAAATAGTTCCAGTTTTTAGGTTCGACAGAAAAAAAGGTTCATGAGCTACTCTGCCACATTTGATGTCCACAGTGTGGGATCTGATAATATACCCTAGCCAGAGCTGACGCCAAGGCTTTGCAAGGTGTTTTCAGAGAGCTATGAGACTCAGTCATTACCCCATCTTTGTACCAGGCGCACATTATACTATTACCTAAGCCAGGAAAAGACCCCAAGTGCTGTGCGTCATATAGACCAATTTCCCTTTTGAATTATGATTTTAAAGTCCTGAGTAAGGTATTAGCCATGAGATTGACAACATTTTTACCATCCTTGGTTAGTATTGACCAAACTGGCTTTGTCCCAGGGAAATCGACAGACATTAATCTGCGTAGAGTATTGACACAATTGCAGCTCCCCCTGAGGAGTCAGCTTCCAGGGTCCTGATTATGCTTGATGTAGAAAAAGCATTTTAGACTTAGTGGATTGGGTCTACATATCGGCTGTGCTGGAGGTGCTGGGTTTTGGGCCACGTTTCCGTAACTGGATCAATATCCTTTATAAGGCTCTCCTGGCACAGATTAAATTGGGAGGCAAGTTGTCTGAATCGTTGTCCATTGGCAGGGGGACCAGACAAGGATACCCATTGTGCTAATACCAATAACCCAAGCCATACATAATTCTACCCTTATTAAAGGTATACCGGTATGCACTATCACTAAAAAAGTGGCACGATACACCGATGACATGATCTTTTTTTAATGACCCCGGGCCTTCCCTTAAGGAAGCTCTAACCCTGCTTTCCTTGCATTCTCCCTTGACAGGTCTAAAGATTTACTGGGATAAATCTCTCATCCTACCCATTTATAGAGAGGCGGAGGTCATGGGTGACTGGGATTTGCCACTATGGTGGACTTCTTCTGCCAAATATTTGGGAGTAGTGGTCTGCTCCAAAACATTAGACTATACTAACCTGAATTTATTGCCGCTATTGAATCCAACAAAGCAGTGGTTGTCGGCATGGTCCCATCTCCCACTCTCCCTGGTGGGCTGGATTAATCTCATTAAAATGAAGTTGCTCCCCTCATTATTGTACATCCTTCGTCATGCCCCTGTGTGGATCCCTAGGAGATACTTTAGGCTATTCGAGACTGAAATGGCCTAATTTGTATGGGGCTCACAACGGCCTAGGTTTCGGTTGGCAATTCAAAGACCATGGACTGAGGGAGGACTAGCATGTCCAAATCTATTTACTTATTACCTTGCCGCTTTACTTACTCAAGCACACAACTGGTTGATAGCAGATGAGACCAATGCTGCTGTAGTGCTTGAGGCAGCGCAGCTGGGTTCTTACGAAGCCCTACGTAATCTGCCATATAGAGGCCCATCAACCCTATTTCCAATTACCGTACTCAATACATGAGAGCAGTTATTAAGGCATGGCAATTGCTACATCCGGTGTCCTCTAATACTTTTTCACCCCATACACCGCTGTGGCACAATCCCTCTCTCAAGCAATTTTCCTTGTTCCCCGACCCTATTGTGTGGGCTTCTAAGGGGATAAAATATCTTAGTCAAATTTGTGATGGGGGTGCTCTCCAGACCTTAGACACCCTTAAATTGAAATATGTTCTCCCTAGTTCATACTTGCTCAAATATCTCCAGTTGCGACATCAGTGTTGCCAACCTACCAGATTAAAATGTACTGACACGACACCCAAAATTCACTGGCACAGCCAAGTTTTTACTGGTATTTCCAAAAGTTACAAAATTACAGTTGTAAGTGCAAATTTCAGTATCTAGGCTACAAATAAGTACAATATGCAATTAGCAATGTGATTTAAGGTAGATATTAAGGCAAAAAGCATATTTCTTATTTTATTTTCAATATAGTAAGTAAGTGGCACAGGGGCAGGAAATTAGAATGGGCGACACACGCACATGAAATGGATTCTCACAATGACACTGACAGCAGTGTGCAGCAGCACAGATCACTGACATGTCCCATCCTGAGTCACAGTGACAGTCTCTATCCATGCCAGGTGGTCCTCTCAGTCCCCTCCAGTCCAAACAGCCTTGACAGTCCCGCTCCTGGCTTGCCTTGCTCCCGTCCCACAGACCCGCACAAAAGGCTTTGGCCGCTCCACTTGGCTCCCTTGCACCATGAC
This sequence comes from Lithobates clamitans, assembly GCA_037952925.1. Lineage (NCBI taxonomy): Eukaryota > Metazoa > Chordata > Amphibia > Anura > Ranidae > Lithobates > Lithobates clamitans. The sequence continues at coordinate 75,878 of JBBGZY010001008.1, forward strand.
CTCACACGACATGCTCAGGCACCGTCTCCGCCAGACCTGCCCCCCGCCGGTACCACCCGAACACACTGTAGCAGGCACTTGGATGGTCCTGGCTGGCTCCAGACCCGAGCTGCGCATGCCCAGTTCCGAGCAAAGCGTCACAGCCATATTTTTTACTGCCAACCTTTTCCTCTTACTGGCAGGAGAAAAGTGCCCATATTTTACTGGCTGCCAGTAAAAATACCTACGGTTGGCAACACTGTGCGACATGCCTTTCAGGTGCAATTTGGTAATCTACCTGTAACCATCACATTATCAAAACCTGAGTCTCTATTACGAGGGGATAGCCTAGAGAAACTCCTCTCCTCCATTCATGAGACCCTTCAACCCACTATACATGGTCTTGAAAAGCTTTTGTCCTGTTGGTGCGTGGAAGTCCCAGAGCTGGATTCGGAGGATTGGGAGGATGTTTGGGATTATCCCATGCAATGCTTGGTCTCAGCTAGAGACAGGCTATTACAATTTAAGGTTCTACATAAGATTTATCCCTCATACTCCCCTCAATGCTGGCACTGTATGGCAGATCCTGCCACGTTTTTACATGTGTTTTGGGAGTGTCTGGGTATAAAGCTATTCTGGTCCGAGATTTCTCAGTGTATCTGTACGGTTACCATTTCTGTACCATAATCGATTGATGTGTGTATTTTGGGTTTATCTAATTTATTACCTACCTCTAGGGCTATGAGAACTCTGATAGGCCTTTTATTGTTTTATGCACACAAGTCTATATTCCTTAAATGGAAAAATGGAAATCTTCACAGGCCCCTACTTTGGATTATTGGAAGTCTGTTGTCAAAAAAAAAATTCCCATTATATAAATTCACATACAAATCTAGGGGATGCCCTAAAAATTCTCCAAGGTGTGGGATATCTGGACAGAGTCAAATATCTGCAAAGCGCAGGACACGTTTGTGATGTCATTACTTCTTAATGGCACCCCAATTTTGCAGCGATTGTCGCGCAGTAAATCGCGATGCAATCATTGCAAATTGCAACGTGCGTCGCTGTCGCTCAAGAGTAGCTCATGTCTCTTTTTGAGTAACAAGTGTTGTGCGTTGTGATGGGAATTGTGTTTGCTGCGCGATTGGAGTGTCATTAGGCACTCAAAGTCATCCCGCATTTTGCAGCGATTTAAAATCATGGGTGGAATCGCGGTGATTCTGCCCATGATCAGGTGGGAATGGAGCCTTAGGGTCCATTCACACCTAGGCGATTTGAATCATGGGTGGAATCGCCGCAATTCTGCCTGCGATTTCAAATCGCAGCAAAATGCGGGATGCGTTTGCAATGCCAGCACTTCTTAATAACACCCCAATTGCGGTGCAAATTCAACGCGACTGTCGTGCGATAAATCGTGCTGCAATCGCAACGCGCAATGCTTTAGCCCAAAGGAAGGTCCGCTGGTTGTGATTTTGCAGCGATTACAGCACGATTTATCACGGCATAATCGCACCACGATTGGGGTGCCATTTAGAAGTGATGGCTTTAAAGGTTATGATGATACCTGGTTCCTGATAAAATTGACTAGGCTTACCCTTCTGCCTCCCCTCTGTTTCCGAGGCTGTGAACATATTGGAGGTATGCTGTATGTCTGGTGGGATTGCCCCAAAATTAGAAGCTTCTGGAACAAAGATTTCAATATGCTCCGGAAGATCTCTGGTCTTTCGATTCCCAAAATCCCCACATATTGCTCTACTTAACTTCCCTGTAGATGCAGTTTCTAAAAGCTTGCAACGTCTTATTCTCTTTATCCTCACCGAGGCCAAACTAACCATTGCCAGTGCTTGGAAGCAATCTTTTGTTTCCTTTAATAGAGCGAAGGGGAAAATCTCCTGGATTATGGCCCAAGAGAAGATGTTATTTGGGAAGCTATTTGGAAAGCTATTTGGGAACCATGGGCTACATACATGCACATATCAATGTTTCCATAGAATCTTTGGACAACTCTTCCTTAGGGTTGGACCGTTCCATTTGGGTCACTAGTCTTTCTCCCCTGGACTCTTTTTCTTCTCTTTCCTCCAAGTCTCCCTTTTCCTTACTCCTCTCGTTAATTTCCCTTGTTTGTTTCCTTCATTTTCTTCATTTCAGGCTTCTCTGTCGCTTTCCTTTTCTCTTTTGATCTACAAACAAGGCCATCAGTTGGTCTTATTTTGAGACCTAACACCATTGCGAATCAGAATGGGCTAGGCACTTCGGTGGCCCTTTGAGCCCAGGTTTTGACTCACAAGGGGCTTGGGATTTCCCAACATCATGTTTTGCAACAGACATTTCTCCTAAGAGGATTTAAAAAAGAGTTCATTGTTACGGAGAGAGTCTAATTCAGGATTTTTGTGTTCTAAGTACCTTATAATTGCTCTCGGTCATGACAAATTTTTTGATATTTAATTATGAACCCTTGTATTTCATATGTTGCCTGGTTGCTCATAATTGTTTTCATCAGTTGCAACCGCTTTTTTGTATGATTGTTACTTTTACTAATGTCAATAAAAACCTATTAAAAGTAAGAAGTAATGACATTAAGTCCCTTGTTTTGGAATCGTGGGCAGAATTGTGGCGATTTCGCTCACGATTCAAATCACCTAGGTGTGAATGGAGCCTTATGCCGCAATACACACGGTCGGACTTTTCGTCTACAAAAGTCCGACGGACGCCGACGGACCAAAGTCGGCTGACAATCCGATCGTGTGTGGGCTTCCCCGGACTTTCAGCGGACTTTTCCAGCCGCAAATCTGACGGACTTTAGATTTGAAACATGCTTCAAATCTTTACGTCGTAACTACGCCGGACCCAGAAATCTGCTTGTCTGTATGCTAGTCTGACGGACAAAAACCCACGCTAGGGCAGCTTTTGGCTACTGGCTATCAACTTCCTTATTTTAGTCCGGTGTAAGTCATCATGTACGAATCCGTCAAACTTTTGTGTGATCGTATGTAGGCAAGTCCGTTCGTTAGAAAGTCTGCCGCAAGTCCGCCAAAAGTCCGTCGAAAGTCCGTCGAAAGTCTGTCGGACGGGCTGTCGGACTTTTGTAGCCGAAAAGTCTGACCATGTGTACGCGGCATTAGAGTATGAGCTGTGTGTGAAAAAGGTAAGGTCTAACTACTCAACTTTACCTTTCCACCTAACTGGAAGTTTATACTTTCTTCTTGCTGCCCAGGCCCTACTCCATAGAAGCTATTGTTTCCATGCACTGCCATGATGATCGTCAACAAGCCTAAAAAAACAGCTGTGTGCAGGTTGGCATAAATGGCTGTATGATGTCAGGCTGGGTCTGCGCTGTAAACCAGCAGTTCTAGATGCACAGTTGGCCTACAGGTATAAAAGGATGATTTGCACAGCTTCCTCTACTATCCTAAAATGAGGCAAAACCCCTTAATTTTGGTATTTGTGATGAAAGTGGGTCATGACTATAAGACCCCATTGACACTTAGCGATTTGGAATCAAGGGCAGAATCGCTCCAATTCCGAATCGTGCTACATTTGCAGCAAAATACACAACGAGCATTTGAGTGCCATTCATTCTTAATGGCGCTCCAAACGCTGTGTGATTTTGTTTGGATTGTCATGCGACAAAACATGCGGCAAAATGTAGAAATGTGCCTGGCTCAGGATCACAGATTCTCTGTGGTGACAATTGCACTTAGAGCAGCCCATTCATGTGAACTGGCTGCCCTATGCGTGATACACAGAAATGCGTGTTAATCGCTCAAAAGCAAAATCCAGAGCAGAAACACGCATTGTTATATGTGAACGTGGCCTACAGTAAATTCTTTTTTAAGAAAGATCTAATTTGTTTTGCACCAGTATAGTGGAGATTTTTGGTTCATTTAACATTGCCACCTCACCATTACTTGTCTAGTTATACTTTCTCTTTGCGCTTTGAAAAAAAAAAAGTTCCATGTGTAGCGCTACTCCTGTAGGAGCCGCGGGTATACTGTCCCAGGGCTTCCCCAAATACTTGCCCTGCAGCCAGGCACACAGGCTCATTCACAAATTTCTTCAATAACCAGTCTAGGGGTGTTGTTTTTATTTTTGGAGAACTTGGATAAAGTTGATGGAATTAGGTGGGATACTTCAAAAACAGGAACTACAGTATGTACAACTTGAGGACTTAAGAAGTATTCTTTCTGGACAAGCTATATTGAGGGCCGTGCTTTTAGCATACAGTAGACTTCAGCTTTAAGGTTGTAGTAGTAGTTAACCATAAACTCCTTTCTTAGAGCCACAAGACAAGAGTCCCTTTAAGTAGAAGATTAGATGGACAAAGCTCTTCCGGATACCATTCGGTGTCCCCTTTAACTAGACCCACAGCTGACGCTCTATACCAGGGGGTAGGGTGGCAGCAGCCCAAAAGTCTCCAAGATCTCTCAGCAGTCTATACTCATTGGGCTCAAGGATAGCTGGTTGCCTCCTTCCAACTTCCAAGCGACACTATCCAGTAATACCAGATATTCAGCCCCCCTGGTCAGCTCTCGTGGTCTGAGCATCCAAGGCCCTCAGGTCCCCCACCTGAGGCCTCACGACCGCAGACATAAAGCAGCATTGCCTGGAAGGGCTGCATTCCTCCAGGCTGGACTAATCCTCTCTGGGAAAAAAGTCTCGTGGCTCAGTGTGTTCACAGAATATATAGTCTTCCAGCATGCCTTCAGAGCCTGCCTCTCTGGGATAGGCCAGGGCTGTATCAATATTCATGCTGCCATCTGCATAGCTCCACACCTACAGTACAGTATCATCCAGAAACTTCTCAAGCTCTGTGAATGCAGAGGGAGCTATCAGACTGGCAGCAGCTGAGCACACCGAGCAGACCTGACTAGCAGAATGCAGCTGTACTGATTATAGTGAGCAAACTAAATTTATCTTACCAAACCAATTACAGCCTCCCTGATTACAGTGAGGCAACTAACTTTACCGATCAAAGTACAGCTTCACAAAATCTAATTTATCTATCCAATCCTAGCATCTACCTAGGAGGGTACTACACATGTTTGGAGATATGTGTGATTTTTACAAATTCCTGGAGTTGGGCTTAAAGTGATCCTAAAGGCTCGTTTTTTTTAAATAACAAACATGTCATACTTACCTCCACTGTGCAGCTTGTTTTGCACAGAGTGGCCCCGATCCTCGACTTCTGGGGTCCCCTGGTGGCTCTTGCGGCTCCTCCTCACTTCAAATACCCCCCTAGGAGAAGCGCTCTCCCGGGGGGTTACCTTGCGGGCGCCACAAACACAAATGCCGGACTCGGCCCCGCCCCCTGCATCATTGGATTTGATTGACAGCAGCAGGAGCCAATGGCTGCGCTTCTATCAATCTATCCAATCAAGAGCGGGGACCGCATGCAGAGAGGGACAGCGCGTGTCCGGCGTGGGAATTACGGGGCTCAGGAAAGTAAAACGGGGGCCTGGGGGGGGGGGGGGGGGTCGGTGACTGCCAGATGTTTTTTCACCTTAATGCATAGGATGCATCAAGGTTAAAAAACATGAGGGTTTACAACCCCTTTAAGGCCTTGTACAACAGTGTACACCTGTGCAAAGGCCATGTTAACCCACACTGGAATGCACAGGTGTTGCGTGCATCCCCATGCAGGCAATCCAATTCATGTCAATTGGGGTGCAACGGACACAGCCACTGCTCCCAATTTGACATCCATATGGGCGCACAACCCCTAAAGCGCACTGTCTACGTTCAGCACTTTGCACCCCATGGATTGGAATTGGGAGCAGAGGATGTGCCTGTGCATCTGTTGCACTCCAATTGACATGAATTGGAATGCCTGCATGGGGATGCATCCAACACCAGTGCATTCCTGTGCAGGCAAACACAGCCCTAGCACTGGAGTAGGCTGTAGTATGCCTGTGTGAATGAGGCCTTAAAGGGGGTGCGTTGTGGTACACTAAATGCAAGTCAATTAGAGTGCTGTTCAAAATAATGGCACCACAACGCACCGTGTTTCATACAATTTGTGCCTTAGTGCAATTCAAAGGTATGAATCAGGCGTTATAGTCACTTTACTGGAGTAAACTGTTGTAATCTGCTTCCCCTCTGGGATTTAACTGGGATTTTTGGGATCCCAACAGTTGTGCTGCAGTAGCACGCGCTCATTATGGTGCGTGTATACCTGCGTTGTGCTAACGTAACACACTTACTTGAAGGGGCTGCCTAACTCTTCAAAAAGGTGCTACATGCACTTGGTCCCCTGGAGGATTTAACTGGGATTTTTCAAATATGATGATACTTCATAGGTAACATGCTATGGAAACTGGCTGACAATGCATACTTTAACAGACAACACAGCGTACCACAATGCACACATGGGTCACATCTGTGTGCAGCATTGTACCTAAACCAGTTGTAAACACTCACATATACCCAGTGAAGTGACTGGCCTCAGGTGATACACAGAGATGAAGCAAGTCCTCCTTGTTACACCTGTTTACCTACGGCCACCTCTCCTCTACAGCCCTATACAACACACTGACCTCACACACTGTACAGCATACAGCACATAGATGAGTGTAACCTGAGACCTGAGTGGAGGGAAAGCACACACTCCCTCCCACAAATACCATAGGTAAACATGCACAGCTGAGGATGTCAATCACCTTCTGTGCCCCCCCCCCCCCGCCCCCCTTCAACCCCCATTAGGCCTCATGCACACAGGTGTTTGTTTGCCCAGCTCTCCTAAAGGCCTTTCCTCCTGGCAGCAGCGTTTTGTCATTGTAGCACCCTCTACAAATAGGTAGGTGCTAGTAATAGATTTTTACTGGATAGACTGTCAGCACAGGTAAATTTAGGCAGGCCTATGCTGCAAGCTAGGCCTGTCTGTTTTGATCTGGGGCTGGGAGAGGTTAGTGTAGCAGTGGGTGTGACCACCTGTGCTCTGGTTCTGAGGCACCTCCCCTGCTTCCAGGGAGAATGTTCTCAAAGAGGGGCAGGGCCTGGGACTGTGGGAGCCCTGACCAATCCCCATCTGGTATTGGCAGGGGGCGGGCCTCCTATATAAGCTGAGGTAACATGCCACTGGGAGGAGTTGTCGGCTGAGTGAAGTGGAGGATGGAATACTAGACAGCAGCAGGAGGGCACCCCCATCTAGGGGGGTGTGCCAATAGCAGGAGGATGCCCGGGGAGAGCTGTGAAGGAACTTTGCCATTACATGGTCATTGGCAATGTCTTTACCATTACACGGTCATTGGTAAAGAACTCCTGGAGCAGAGGGGCAGGTGAAGCTGTTGGAACGTATGGTCCAGTCAAGTTCTCCATCAAGGACTCAGGGCAGAGGAAGGTTGGTGAGTGTACCACAGTGGAGGGCTGGATGTGCCAGCAAGTCTGTGAGGGAACTTTGCTTTTACACGGTCATCAGCAAAGTCTTCATCATTACAAGGTCAATGATGGGGAGTTCTGGATCAATGGAGAGACTGTGGGGATATGTGTCAAATCGATGTGGCCTGAGGGCACAGGATTTGCAAACTGGGCTGGCTGGGAACAGTAGTCCGTCATCCAACATGTGGTTTTAAACTACTAGGCCTCTGGCGAGAGGTGCTGCAGGCCTCTGGCCTAGTAGCAGCGAGCAATCAGAGCCAGCTTGGGGATTCATTCAGAGTGGGTGCCTCTTGCTTACTGAAGAAGATGTGTCATTAGTTTACTTTAGGATAAGCTTTGTGCAGGAGGAGCAGAGTTCTGGGAACATCACCGTTACACAGTCAAGAGTGATGTCCTCGTCCCTTACAGGGTAACGGATGAGGAATGCCTGGAAACAATAGTCTGCGGAAGTTAAGCAGAGGAGGAGCAACAGTCTGCATGGTGATGCAGGAGGAAGATTTTAGCAATTAATATATGCACATCATCTTTTCTGGCTCTAATTATGTGCTAGTGTGTGAAAGCTTTAAAATATGATGGCAAATGAGCTATTCTATGGGCATCCCATATACCCTTTTCCCCAACCAAGTTGTACCTCCCAATAAACAAAAACAAAACCAGAAAAAGACTGTTCGTTGTTTCTGCAAGTGGTGTATGGGAGTCTGGCAGCGGGGTGATTTGGTGGATGATTGTTACTAGTGGCAACTACACCGCTACATCATAAAAATAGCTTAATGCGTGTAAATGCATCTAAATGTGCAGACAGATGCAGTCTATTTTCTCCACTGTAGGTGGCGCTTGACCACAGAGGCATTGCAGTTGGAGGGGAAGTCAAGATGAACATGGTTGCTCTATGGTTTTCTGGGTAACTGGGGAGCTTATCCGATTGGATGCTGAGGCACCCATGTGACTTTGGCAGCCATCTTGGGTCAGGTAGAGCCTATTTAACCGCATGCCGACCAGCCGCCATCATTATACTGTGGCAGGTTGGCACGGCTGTGCGAATCGCTGTAGGTGTATGTCGGCTGCTTTAAGAGCTCTAGGGGGCGTGCCCGCGGCGTGATGCTGGAGCCGATGCGCGTGGCCGGCAGTCACGATGTCCGACCCGCGATCGCTCCTCAGGGATCTGTCAATGTAGAAAGACAAATCCCCGTTCTGACAGGGGAATAGAGCGAGATCTGCTGTTCCTAGTGATCAGGAACATCTCTCTCCTCCTCCAGTCACTACACTCCCCCCACAGTTAGAAACACCTCCCTAGGGAACACTTAACCTCCTGATCGCCCCCTAGTGTTAACCTTCCCTGACAGTGAGAGTTAGACAGTGATCAGTGGCTATTTTTAGCTGTGATTGCTGTATAAATGTCAGTGGTCCCAAAAAAGCGTCAAAAGTGTCAGATCTGTCTGCCGCAATGTTGCAATCCTGCTAAAAACGCCGATCACCGCCATTACTAGTAAAAAATTAAATTTATAATGAAAAATGCAATAAGTCTATCCCCTATTTTGTAGACGCTATTACTTTTGTGCAAACTAATCAATATACGCTTATTGCGTTTTTATTTACCAATAATATGTAGAATACATCTTGCCCTAAACTGATGAAGAAACTTGTTTTTTTCAATATTTATTATAGCAAAAAGTAAAAAATATTGGGTTTTTTCTAAATTGTCGCTCTTTTTTTGTTTATAACGCAAAAAATAAAAACCGCAGAGGTAAACAAATACCACCAAAAGAAAGCTCTATTTGTGGGAAAAAAAAGAACATAAATTTTGTTTGTGTACAACGTGGCATGACTGCGCAATTGTCAGTTAAAGGGACGCAGTGCCATATCGCAAAAAATGGCCTGGTCATTAAGGGGGCAAATCCCTCTGGTCCTTAAGTAGTTAAACTCTTCCTGACTGTGCTATAGCTGAATGACGGTCACAGCGCGGTCACACATTACCGGGAGGGAGTCTATTGACTCCTCCCAGAACCCCGCCTCCTTGCGCACCCCCAGGGCACGTATTGGGAGCACTCTGATTGCAGTGTCCTTCGGACACAGCTGATCACTAAATTGGGGTAAAAAGTCAATCACAGCGAATCTTTACCATGTGATCAGCTGTGTCCAATCACAGCTGAGCACAGTGTAAACAGGATTTGCCAGTTATCGGCATTCCTCTCCTCATGCTGACAGCGCGAGAAGAGAGCTGGTAAGTGGCAATCCACACAGGGGACATCTTCACTCATAATCAGGGCACTGATCATCAGTTTCCTGGTTATCAATGCACCCCCAACAGTGCCAATCAGTGCTGCCAATCAGTGACCATCAGTGATGCTTGTCATCGCCCATCATTGCCGCCTATCAATTCCCATCAGTGCTGCCTATCAGTGCTGCCTATCAGTGCCCATCAGTGAAGGAGAAAAAATGACTTATTTACAAAATTCTATAACAGAAACGAACAAAAACGTATTTTGTTTTCAAAATTTTCAGTCTTTGTTTAGCAAAAAATAAAAAAAGCCCAGCAGTGATTAAATACCGCCAAAAGAAAGCTCTATTTGTCTCAAAAAAATAATAACAATTTCATATGAGTACAGTGTTGCATAATCTCGCAATTGTTGTTCAAAGTGCTACACCACTGAAACCTGAAAATTGACCTAGGCAGGAAGGGGGTGAAAGCGCCCGGTAGGCAAGTAGTTAAGGCCTGACAGAGTCAGTGATTCCTACATCCCAACTTTTTGAGATGGGAACGAGGGACACCTATAAGCAAAAGTATGAAGGATTAGGACACACCTCCTGCCACTCCCCCTTAAAAGAGAATTATAAAAAGAAAAAAAAAAGACTAGTTAAACCCATAAGGGTTTTTTTTTACCACTACTATTCCTTTATATTGACTTTTGAAATTTACAAATGCAGCAATTTAGAAATTGGATGAAAGGTTTACCAAAATGAAGGACAAATGAATAGGAAAGAGGGACTCCAAATCAGGGACAGTCCCCCATAATTAGGGTAGTGCCATGATTAGTGGCAGAGAGAGTAGGGAAAGGATAGGGACACACCATCCTTCCTGAATACCTACCCATTTGTGCAGGAACTGGCATTCCGCCCCTTAACCCCTTGCCTTCCACATATATACTGCGGCAAGGTGGCTTGGCTGTGCAAACCGACGTACCTGTACATCGGTTTGTGCATGTATTATTGTGGGCATGCGCCTGCTGCGCGCCGCGGGAGAGGCAGAATGTAAACAAGGCGGATCCCCGTTCTGATAGGGGATAGCACTGAGATCTGCTGTTCCTAGTGATGAGGAACAGCAATCTCAGTGTTGTCCCAGCAAGCCCATCCCCCACACACAGTTAGAACACACCCAGGGAACACAGTTAACCCCTTGGTCGCCCCCCCTAGTGTTAACCCCTTCCCCGCCAGTGTCATATATATTGATCAGTGCATTTTTTTTAGCACTGATTAATGTAGTAATGTCACTGGTCCCCAAAAAGTGTCACTTGGGGTCAAATTTTTCGCAGTCCCATCAAAAATCACAGATCGGCGCCATTACCAGTAAAAACAAAAGTCCCTAAATCTATCCCCTATTTTGTAGACGCTATAAATTTTCCACAAACCAATCAATATACGCTTATTGCAATTTTTTTACCAAAAATATGTAGCAGAATACATATTGGCCTAAACTGATGAAGAAATGTGTTATTTTATATATTTTTTTGGATATGTATTATAGCAGAAAGTAAAAAAATGTATTTTTTTTTTCAAAATTGTTATTCTTTTTTGTTTATAGCGCAGAAAAACAAAAAAAGCAGAGGTGATCAAATAAAACCAAAAGAAAGCTCTATTTGTGGGAAAAAAAGGACATCAATTCTATTTGGGTACAGTGTCATGCGACCGCGCAATTGTCAGTTAAAGCGACGCAGTGCTGTATCGCAAAAAATGGCCTGGTCATTAAGGGGGTAAATCCTTCCGGGGCTGAAGTGGTTAAGAAAGATGCTGTTGGCATACCCAAGACTGGCTCTGCTACACACCGCCGTTGTATTCTGTGAGTGTTTCTGGTCGGGCGTCTTCCCGCCATGCTTGTTGTGAATTGCTGAACTTTAATACAAGTTCTGTTTTCTGCAAGTGGTCTCGGAGTGTTTACTGCTTCCGCACCACGCTGTACCTCTCCACAAACGCATCTAGACACGTTTAGGCGCATCAATTGCTTGGGTGTTTATTCATTCAAATGGGCAGAATAATAAGTGCTCAAGCACTTGACGCGCCTAGCATTAACGTGCGTTTAGACCGGTCAAATTTTTTTTTCTGACAAAACACTGCTACTCCTGGACGTGTCGGCAGTGTTTTTTTTTTTTCTACATCTCAACACCTATGTGTGCATGGACACATAGGCCAACATGGAGGGGCGTCTAGAGGCAGGGAAAAAAAATGCCAGAAGCCCCTATGTGGGTTTTTTAGGCTCCATTTACACTAGTGCAACTAAGTCACGAGATTTCAGATGCGATTTTTACACTCTCTGGCACTTCACAAGAAAGCTGCATCTAAGTAGCGCAGAAACCTTTTCAAAGTTGCTGCGACTTTAAGTTACATACATTTGATGGGGGTTTCATTGAAATCAATGGGCTGCGAATTGTCAAACGACTTTATGAGTCCAAAGTAGCATGACAAGTCGCATAAGTGTGAACGAAGCCTAACGTTCAGTGTGCACGAGGCCTTCAAAATGACGAGGGTAGAACGATCACAGGATCCACGCCAAGTGGTTTGGACTGAGGCAGGAACATATTATAGAGAGATATGCTTTGTTCAAGTTTCATTTCAGAGGTTTATAACCACTTTAAGGGCTCATTCACACAGCTGCAATACAGTAGCATACACTTAAAGCGGGGGTCCACCTATCTATCGTTTTTTTTTTTTTGAGTTCATTCACAAACTTTTCTTCTCAGCATTACATACTCACATATTGTGTGTAATATGTCCGCCTGTGTCAGATTTCGTCGGAAAGAATAACTTATATTATTCACTGCAGGCGGTTTCCATCTTTATTGTGGGCATTTGAAGCCCACAAGCATTTATTTCCTGGATGTGGTGAATGCTGTGCTCCCAGCATTCACCGCTCGTTCCCGCACATGCTCAGTGGCATCCTGGGAAGCCTGAGACTAGCTCCCAGGAGTCTGGGAGAGGCTAGAAACACGCCTACTCCCACGGGAGGAGAACCAGGAAGTGCAAAGAAGAATAGAAAAATAAAAGGTAATTACGGCGATTTAAATTCCATCTAGGCAAGGAAGAGAATACATACAGATATTGTTCAAAATTTGGGTGGAACTCCGCTTTAATATGCCATATGCAAACGTGTGATGCATTAAGGCAGCACCTTTCCTTGAAGGGGCTACTTAAGGGACCAAAATTCACCAAAAAGGTGTATGCACTATTTTCTGTAACGCAGCACATTACAATGTACACTAGTGCGTTATCATGCGTTGTGGTGCACTGCAACACACATGACTTGGCAAGGTGTATTGGGGAGGCATTCAGAATGCTCCAATGTGCAAAATGCGCATTATCCAGTGACTTGTTGTGAAGGGGGCCTAAAAGCAAGTGTGCAGCCTAAGTACATTGAGGCACCATTCAAAGTTTGGTTTTAAAATGGCAGATAAATGTTGCTACTAATGCATAGTTCCCAACTGTCCCTGATTTTGAGGAACTGTCCCTGATTTTGAGGAACTGTCCCTGATTTTGAGGAACTGTCCCTGATTTGGAACAAGGGTAAAGAAGAGATTTGGGGTCTTTTTGACCCCAGATCTCCTCATAAAGAGGACCTGTCATCCTTATTTCTATTCTATTTCTATAGCAAAATGACGGCCAGGCGGAGTTTCAGTTATCCTGACTGGGTGTCATATGACGTCCAGCATGATAACATCCGCTGCGTGCCCGTGGGGACGCGCATTGCGGCGATCGGTGGTGCAGTGTGTCAGTCTCACACACCGCTACACCGATCTCAGTAAAGAGCCTCTGACGGAGGCTCTTTACCACGTGATCAGCCGTGTCCAATCACGGCTGATCACGATGTAAGCAGAAAGAGCCGTTGATCGGCTTTTCTTAAGTCGCGTCTGACAGACGCGAGTAGAGGAGAGCCGATCGGCGGCTCTCCTGACAGGGGGAGTCTGTGCTGATTGTTTATCAGCGCAGCCCCCCCACGGATGCCCACACTGGACCACCAGGGAAGCCGCCAGGACCACCAGGGAAGGGGGCAACATATGGATGGCCAGCTATGTACCCCATGGCCATCCACATATGAAAAAATATGCACAATAGATGCCAATCAGTGCCCACAAATGGGCACTGACTGGCAACATTATGGTCCAGATTAAACAAGTGATGCCCAGCAATGCCACCCACCAGTGTCATCAGTGCAACCCATCAGTGTCCATCAGTGCCACCTCTCAGTGACCATCAGTGCCATCTGTGCCACCTATCAGTGCCACCCATAAGAACCCATCAGTGCCGCCTATGAGTGCCCATCAGTGCCACCTATTAGTGTCCATCAGTGCCACCTATGAGTGTCCATCAGTGCCACATACCAGTGCCTATCAGTGCCAGCTATCAGTGCCCATCATCAGTGCCGCCTTATCAATGCCCATCAGTGCAGCCATATCATTGCCCATCATTGAAGAAGAAACCGTACTTATTTACAAAAAATTTAACAGAAACAAAAAAAACCTTTTTTTTTTGTTCTAAAATTTCGGTCTTTTTTTATTTGTTGTGCAAAAAAGTAAAAATCGCACAGGCTCCAATTGGTTGCTATGAGTTTTAATTTTGCAAATTTGATTCTAAAAATCCCACAGTTCACCTCTCACATGTCTTATTTCTCAGATTATCTGATTTTTTTTTCTTGCAGGCAGAAATGTTGATAATTATTCTTAATAACATATGTAGATGCTATATATACAAAAAGTACTATGTAATAAAACATGTCTGCTCTACCTTATTTTATTAATGCTCAGTTTACACTGTAAACCGCACATGAACCGCACAGGAACCGCACCACATTCCTGTGCAATTCACATGCGATTCCTGCAGTGCGATTTGAGCCCATTCATTTTGAATGGGCTCAAATCGCACCACATTGAACCAAAGACGTACATGCAACTTTTATGGAGCCACACTGAACTGGATCGCATGGTTGCTTTGTGGCATGTAATCTGGTGCAACCAGGGGCAGGCAAACACACTGTGTTTGGGGTGTCATTAACTGTGTATTGACACCTGCAGCAGATTGCAAGGGCAGTGCGACAGCAACATGGTGCGGGAAACGCACACTGATTGCGGTGTTTCTTGCACCCCATAAGTGTGAACCTAACCTTACATTCTGACCAATTTTAACAAGTAAATTATATATTCTTTCAAGTGATAAAAAACAATATAAACAACTATATACAGTATAAGCCAGTTGTGGTCAACTTTTCTGATATGGGGGGTCTCACATACAGCCCCTGATAGTACCAAAGGGCCACACATATCTGACATTTCTGACAGCAGACAAACAGGATATAGTCAAAGACTATGGACATAATACAAGAGATGGTCAGAGACCTTGGATACGGTAAAGGAGATGTTCAGAGACTGCGGACATTATACAGGAGATGGTCAGAGACTGCGGACATGATACAGGAGATGGTCAGAGACTGCGGACATGATACAGGAGATGGTCAGAGACTGCGGATATGATACAAGAGGTGGTCAGAGACTGCGGACATGATACAGGAGATGGTCAGAGACTGCGGACATGATACAGGAGATGGTCAGAGACTGCGGACATGATACAGGAGATGGTCAGAGACTGCGGACATGATACTGAAGAGGGCCAAGGACTGCGGACATGATACAAGAGATGGTCAGAGACTGCAGACATCATACAAGAGATGGTTAGAGACTGCAGACATGATACAAGCGATGGTCAGAGACTGCAGACATGATACAAGAGATGTTCAGAAACTGAGAACATGATACAGGAGATGGCCAAGGACTGCGGACATGATACAAGCAATGGTCAGAGACTGCAGACATGATACAAGAGATGGTCAGAGACTGCGGACATGATACAGGAGATGGCCAAGGACTGCAGACATGATACAAGAGATGGTTAGAGACTGCAGACATGATACAAGCGATGGTCAGAGACTGCAGACATGATACAAGCGATGGTCAGAGACTGCAGACATGATACAAGAGATGGTCAGAAACTGAGAACATGATACAGGAGATGGCCAAGGACTGCGGACATGATACAAGCAATGGTCAGAGACTGCAGACATGATACAAGAGATGGTCAGAGACTGCGGACATGATACAGGAGATGGCCAAGGACTGCAGACATGATACAAGAGATGGTCAGAGACTGCATATATGATACAAGTGATGGTCAGAGACTGTATACGTGCTGAAGGAGACTGTCAGAGTACATGCTCCTGGTGAACATGCTATAGAAATTGTTGGAGACTGGGGACATGCTTCAGGAGAAAGTTATGGAATGCAAACATATTACATGAGACTGCTTCAACCAGGCAATAGAGGCACACAGAATAGTGTCTGCAGGGGCCCTGAGGGCCACACAAAAAGTACCAAAGGGCTGCATTCGGCCCCTAGGCCACAGGTTGGGCACCAGGGGTATAAATCATACATATATACTGGATAAATGAACAATATATATATATATATATATATATATATATATATATATATATATATATATATATATATATATATATATATATATACACACACACACATACACACACATAGTGGGGAAAATAATGATTTGATCCCCTGCAGCAGAAGATCACATCGGGTGCCACTCCTGTCAGCTAAGGACAGGAAACTGGAGCTACAATTCGCACAGGCTCACCAAAATTGGACAATAGAAGATTGGAAAAGTGTTGCCTGGTCTGATGAGTCTCGATTTCAGCTGCAACATTCAGATGGTGGGTTCAGAACCTGAAAGCATGGATCCATCCTGCCTTGTATCAATGGTTCAGGCTGGTGGTGGTGGTGTAATGGTGCGGGGGATATTTCCTTGGCACACTTTGGGCTCCTTAGTACCAATTGAGCTTCGTTTAAAAGCCACGGCCCACCTGAGTATTGTTGCTGATCATGTCCATCCCTTTATGACTACAGTGTACTCATCTTCTGATGGCTCCTTCCAGCAGGATAATGCTGTATGAATGTATATTACATTTCTGTTTGACTGTTCCACATTATACCCAAGCTTAATACATTCATATTTGATTTCTGATTTTCTTGCCACATATAATAAACTGCATTAAAGCAGAAGTCCAGCCAGAAACAACAAAAACACAAAACAAAAACGAAAAGTCCATCAAAAGATAAATAAACAGGCCTATGTCCCAATATTTAATGCAGAGCTCTACCCCGCACTACTTTTTTTCCGGCAGAAGATTTCCTCTGTCTGACAGCCAGCATAATTCAACCCATTTTCTTTGAGCCCAGGTCATCCTGGACCCACCTCTATCCTGAGACTGGACAGTAAAAGGAAAAAACAGCACAGTGGTGAGTCTATCTCTTTTTCACCTTGCTTTCTACTTCTATCAACATGCTTCTTGTCAGCACGTGCCAGTCCTGCTGTACAGGTCAAACACACTTAAAATGCTTGCCTTTAAAAAATAAATGTAACAATGTATTAACAAATACATAGCTACCAGTGGCGGCCGATACTCCATTTTTTTTTTTGGGGGGGGGGGGGGGGGCTAACAAACCACCTTGATTTCCACTTTAACAAATGAAATTACAGAAAAATGCATAGACAGTATTTACATTGTAAAGGAAATAAATAATTTAAATACAACATACAACAGGTAAGGCAGTCCATGATATCAATCAGTAATCTTACAAATTATTAATGTAAAATAGGTAACTCTATAGAGGCTGGACACCTGTTTCAATCCGATATATCATACCTAACATTATAATAAGACATCAATATATGATTTAAATGCCAAGCTATGTAAATCAGGTGTCATATAATTTGGGGTAGGGACAAAAGGACAACAGGTGACTAGACTGAGAACATGGGAGACACGGATGCCCCTCTACCAGAGGATATTTTTTTTCATATTATTTATGCTGTTTATATATATATATATATATATATATATATATATATATATATATATATATATACACATATACATACATACATACATACACACATACACACATATATATATTTATTTTTTCTTTACGTTATCTTTCTGTATTGTTATTTGTGGTATTTTTCTCTACATATTATTTATGTTTTTTCTTATTTAAGTTATGTTTTTATATACAGTATATTATTGTTATTTATGGAATTCTGCTAGATTTATTATTAAAACTGGTATTCTCTGTTTATTATTATTATTCTTCTACATTTTTTATTATTTATGCCATTCTTCTATGTTAAATATTATGTTATTCTTGTATACTTATTATTATTTATGGTATTCTTCTATGTTTATTATTACGTTATTCTTCTATATTTATTATTATTTATAGTATTTATAGTATTTTTCTATGGTTATTATTACATTATTCTTCTATATGTATTATTTATGGCATTCTTCTACATTTATTATTATGTTGTTCTTCTATATTTATTAAAATGTATTGTTATTTATGTTATTCTTTCACTGCATGTCCTTACATAGAAACAGTGATTGTAAAGCATCCAAACTATAGACCACAGGTAGGCAACCCCTGGCACTGGTGCCGCAAGTGGTACTCAAAGCCTCTTTTGCTGGCACTCGACTCCCTCCCCATCAGCAGAGCAGCGCAGGGAAGTGTCAGTAAGGCACTAATGCATTCCAATTTCAGAATTCCCCAACATTTTTGGTTCTCTAACTTTGCTGTAGCTACAATCATCAGCTTTTGTGATAGGGAAGAGATCGGGTGCAATTCTGCTCGGGAGGGGGGGGGGGGGGGTGGTCCCTGTTTCCAGGAAGAGGAGGGCTGTCATTGGCCACTGTTAAAGCCAATCACAGTCCTGTTAGCCCCGCCCACCATCTGGAGGAAGATGACTCACTTGGTTGCCACTACCAATCTCAGAAAGAAGAGATTTCACTGTGATTGAGAAAACCACAATCAGGTGACAGTTTGTGGAATTACTGTTGAGCTTCTGGGAACTTTGTTGATATTATTCCCGAACCTTTGGGCCACTAACTACTGAACCCCTCTGCACTCTGTGTCCCTTTAAGCCACAGTCAGTATTCAGCGCAATGAAAATCACACCCAACTTTTGCTGCGGCGCTTTGAGCCACACTTTTCCTCAGCTGCGGGGGCCCAACTTATGATCCTGCACACAGGCCCACTGCTTTCAGAAAATGCCCTTGACCTGAGCTCATTATTGCGCATCCATTCCAGATCCTTGTATGTGACATCACATACATCCCATACATCACATACAAGCAAAGAGAGGTGGATCAGCCACATGAGTGTGCCAGGACATGTAGATGTGTCTCATCTCTGCTTCCTTTCACCACTCTGCATATCACACATATCATAGATGAGAAGAGGGTACAGCGGTGGTACAGATGAGTAGGAGGGTACAGCGGTGGGGAAAATGAGCAGAAGGGGGTTCAGAGGCGGGACAAATGAGCAGGAGGGTACAGCGGTGGGGCAGATGTGCAGGGTGGTACAGTGGCGGGGCAGATAAGCAGGATGGTACAGTGGCGGGGCAGATGTGCAGGATGGTACAGTGGTGGGGCAGATAAGCAGGGGGTTACATTGGTTACAGGGGGGTTACAGTGGTGGGGCAGATGTGCAGGAGGTTACAGTGGTGGGGCAGATGTAGAGGGGGTTACAGTGGTGGGGCAGATGTGCAGGGGGGTTACAGTGGTGGGGCAGATGAGCAGGGGGGGTTACAGTGGTGGGGCAGATGAGCAGGGGGGGTTACAGTGGTGGGGCAGATGAGCAGGGGGGGTTACAGTGTTGGGGCAGATGTGCAGGGGGGTTACAGTGGTGGGGCAGTTGAGCAGGGGGGTTACAGTGGTGGGGCAGTTGAGCAGGGGGGTTACAGTGGTGGGGCAGATGTGCAGGGGGTTACAGTGGTGGGGCAGATGAGCAGGGGGGGTTACAGTGGTGGGGCAGTTGAGCAGGGGGGTTACAGTGGTGGGGCAGATGAGCAGGGGGGGTTACAGTGGTGGGGCAGATGTGCAGGGGGTTTACAGTGGTGGGGCAGTTGAGCAGGGGGGTTACAGTGGTGGGGCAGTTGAGCAGAGGGGTTACAGTGTTGGGGCAGATTTGCAGGGGGTTACAGTGTTGGGGCAGATGTGCAGGGGGTTACAGTGGTGGGGCAGATGAGCAGGGGGGGTTACAGTGGTGGGGCAGTTGAGCAGGGGGGTTACAGTGGTGGGGCAGATGTGCAGGTGGGAGAGTGATCTGAGGTGTGGAGAAGCAGGAATTGGGGCTGATCTGAGGCGTGAGAGTGCAGGATGTTCATTTCTCACTACTACACAAGTAGTTTACAGCATTTACTTTATCAAAAATCCTTTTCATGATTGAGAGTGTGAAGTTGACATTTTTTTGTTATAAAATCGGCACTCTCAATTTCTTTGAAAATATTTTTCGGCACACTGTGCTCAAAAGGTTGCCTACCCCTGCTATAGACTGATTGTAAAGAGGAAACTGTATCAAATTGGAACATATTGTTATACAATGTAAGTGGAAAATAAGAAAAAAAAAATCAAATGTTAAAAAAAAAATGATACTCAAAAAAAGAAAAAAACAGGACAGCTGATTCCTTTCATCATTTTAAAATGTCCCCTTTCCTTCCTAATCCAGAGAGAGAAGAGATTTAGGATTAGTAGGGGGGTGTCTTTGCATGCTGGGGGATCCCAGTATGATCCAGCAAGGGGCCCTAGGAAGTATGGAGCAGCTGATCCCCCTTGCACGAAACCAAGAAGCATCAGTGAATGAAGAAGAATTTTTGTGAATGGCTGGTCACGTGACCAGAGGTTCTTTGTGCTGGCAGGTGAGAGTGTGACAAGGGTCCCTAAATCCCCCTTCTAGCGGTGCTGTGGACCAGAGTGATGGGTCTGGCCTAGGCACCGGGGATCACATCTGCAGAGGCACACACACACATATATACACACACACACACATATATATATACACATACACCAAGGGGGAGGGGGAGGAGGGTGGGGAGGGGAAGCAGCTATCATGGTTCCTCAAACTGATCACAGCCCTTTTTTTATGAATGAATCCAGATGCAAATAGGGTTGATTCACAAAAATCTGCCCCTTCCTCTTCCCCACCTTGAATGAGGACCAGAAATGGCAGTTGCCCCCCTCCACCCTCCCCCGCACCCCCATTGCCTTCCCTCCCTGCAGCTATTTCAGGACAGGAGATGGTGGGGGGGGGGAGAAATGCCAGATTTAGGCAAATGGGAACAGCAGCAGCAGCAGCCATGCAGGATGACAGGAGGGAATGATAACAGAGAGGGATGGGGGATTAATGCTGGGAAGAATGGCCTTGCCTGCTGCAACAATCAATGGGGTACCTGTCAGATTAAGAAGGAGGGGGGGGGGGGTCAAGCAAAGGGTGCAATGATTAAAAACAAAAAAAAAAAGGCAGAACTCACTCTCTGTCCATAGCTGATAGAGAATCCAAGAAGGGATGCCTCCTGTATGCTGTGATCCTGTCTTGCCAGGGGAATGTCTATGGTGGCACAATGCAATAGCTGGCAGCAGGGTGTTATTTCTCATCTCCTCTGTTTTTTCCTCTTTTTCTCCATTTTTTCCTGGGCATCATGATGTGGCTGTTGGAGGAGCAGCCATCTTCCAGGTAACAACATCTCAGATCACCCCCATCCCTCCCTCCTCCTCCCCCCCACCCTACCACCACCCCCTCCTCTCTGCCTCCTGGGCTGTGTCTGTGCTGCTGCTGCTGCTGCACCTGGAGGCTGAGCTGCTGCTGATGGGGATCAGAGGGGCCTGGCTGCTCCCAGTGCCCGGGGATAGTGGGGTGCACGGAATAGGGGGTGCATGAAATAGAAGAGAGGGGGGGGGGTGCGATCGAGGTGGAGGCTGCACGGTCCTAGTGCTCGGCAGCCTCGGTGATGCACCTGTTTCTCAGGATATAGAAGGAGCAGAGCTGCTGCATACTGCATGTGGATGCTGCAACGTGTGGCAGGGGGTGGGCAAGTAAGGGGTTAAACATTGGACTGGGGGCACTGAAACCCGAAGTGCAATATTGGGGGAGGTGGGGGTCAGACGCCACCCAGAGCTGCAGGTTGGCCCTTTAAAAAGGTGACAGGAGCCGGAAGGTAGGTGCATCACACTGCCCCCCGCAGGACGCCCCTAGTACTACACTATCATGCTTAGAGAAAGATGGGGGGTGCAGGGGGTTAAATATCATCCAGAGCTGCAGGTTGGACCTTTAATAGATTATAGAAGCAGGGGGCAGATGCAAAACACTGCCCCCGCAGGACGCTTCTGGTGCTACACAACCATGCTTGAATGAGGATATGGGGGGGGGGGGGTGTCATCCGTGAGCTGCAGGGTGGCTCTTTAAAAGGATGGTGCCAGTAGGGAGGTAGATGCATCACACTGCCCCCGCAGGACGCTTCTGGTACTACATAGCCATGCTTGGAGGAGGTTGGGGGGGGCAATGTCATCCAGAGCTGCAGGTTGACCCTTTAATAGATCATAGAAGCAGGGGGCAGATGCAAAACACTGCCTCCGCAGGATGCTTCTTGTGCCACACAGCCATGCTTTAATGAGGATTGGGGGGGGGGGGGCAAATGTCATCCAGAGCTGGAGGGTGGTTCTTTAAAAAGGATGGTGGCAGTAGGGAGGTAGATGCATCACACTGCCCCCGCAGGACGCTTCTGATACTACATAGCCATGCTTGGAGGAGGATGGGGGGGGGGGGCAATGTCATCCAGAGCAGCAGGTTGGCCCTTTAATAGATTATAGAAGCAGGGGGCAGATGCAAAACACTCCCTCCGCAGGACGCTTCTTGTGCTACACAGCCATGCTTTAATGAGGATGGGGGGGGGGGGGGTGAATGTCATCCAGAGCTGCAGGGTGGCCCTTTAAAAGTATAGTGGCAGTAGGGAGGTAGATGCATCACACTGCCCCTGCAGGACGCTTCTGGTACTACACAGCCATGCTTGGAGGTGCATGGGGGGTTGTTGGTGGGGGGGGGGGGGGGCAATGTCATCCAGAGCTGCAGGGCTGCAGGTTGGCCCTTTAAAAGGGTGATAGCAGTAAGGAGGGCATCACACTGCCCCAGCAGAACACCTCTGGTGCTACACTGCCATGCTTGGAGAAGAAGGGGGGGGGGCAAATGTTGGCCCTATAAAAGGTGACAGCAGCAGAGAGGTAGATGCATCACATTGTAGTAAGTGTGACATCACAACCAAGCCTCTCCACGTTGTCTAATCAGAGAATGCTTTGCATTCATTCAGTAAATACAAAGCATTTTCTGAATGGTGTCTGTGCTTTGCTGGACCTCCTGTGTTCAGAATTCAGCAGGGCAGCTGCTCAGCACAGGACTCAGAAGCAAGTGAAGATCACTGGAGTAGTGGTGTCTACTTCAGTGATTTCCAGCTTCCAGGGGCATTGGCCAGGTATGTCATATACATACTGTAGTTATATTGGTCCAAGCTAGACCAATGTAACTATGTATAGTATAGCTATGCCTGGAAATCATCTTTAAAGCCCAACTCCGGGCATAATAAATACATTTACCCCTGCAGTGGGGGTCCCCCTCGGGTTATATGCTTGTTAGAGATGAATTCCATGTATTTCTTTTTTGCATAGTTACATTGGTCCCACTTGGATCAATGTAAGTATAACATGTTCCATACCTGTGGGATAGCTGTATAAGCGGAGAATCACGGTAGTCGTTACATCTCATGCAGTGATTGCTGTGGTCTTCTGGGGCCATTGCTGAGTGGCTGCCCTGCTGCTCATAGTGAAAACAGCGGGTCGATTACTTACATGAGCGCCCTTTACAGAACACTTTGCATTTTTCTCAATGAATGTAAGACATTTTCTGAATGGACAAGGTGGAGATTGTGACAACCCACCTCCCCCTACTCACAGCCTCCTGGGATACCCATGTCATAGATCTGAGGATTATCCTGGGTTGTGTAAAACTCACTGGGGTTGATTTACTAAAGGTAAATAGACTGTGCATGTTACAAAGTGCGGTTGCTCCAGAGCTTAGTAAATGAGTAGAAGCTCTGTTGACTTCCATCATCCAATCATGTGCAAGCAAAAATCCTGTTTTATTTATTTTCCTTGCATGTGATTGGGTTCTCTTTGCAAAGTGAAGCTTTACCTCATTTACTAAACTCTTGAGCAATTGCACTTTGCAATGTGCACAGTCTATTTGCCTTTAGTAAATCAACTCCACTGTGTCATCAAGAGGCCAGCTCCTAGGATACAGAAGAGACATCCAGCCTCCGGATGACATCATAAAGAAGATAGCGGCACAGGAGCCGGGGTGTGGGCAGGTGAGCATGCTATTTCAGCTCACCCACCATACCAGGTAGGAAGGGAGTAACGTTCATCTTTAAGTCTAGGGGGTTGCAGAAGAGATATTACATACCTGACTCCCCGCTCCCTCAAACCCTGCAACCATTCCCTTGCAGCTACCTCTGTAAGCTGCTCCTGGCTGCAGTCACATTCCTGCCTGCACCATGTACAATACAGGGTTGATAGCCCTGCACTGTCCTTGATGACGCTGAGGCTCCACCCATAGGGCTTCAGGGAGAAAAGGAGAGCACTGGAGCTGGCTGGAGCGGGGAGTCAGGTAAGTAATGCATTTCTGTTCTGCAACCCATAGGCTTAACAGGCATTTAACTCTTGCAGGGGGGCACTGCAAATTTTTTTTTCTTGGGGCCGGACTTCGGCATTAATTCTGAATTTTCAGGGTTCGTTCACACCAGCGGCTTGTAGCTTCATTGGTCCAGCTTGCAGCTTGTATCTGTGGGATCCATGGGAAAAAGGAGAATCGCTGTAGAAGCTGCAGCTACTACAGTGATCGCCACTGTCTTCTGTAACCTGTACTGAGAAGCTGTCCTGCTGCATAGTAACCACAGGGGTTGCTTTCTCGGCAAAGGCAGGCCCACATGGACCTTACTCAGATGTACACTGTGGTATGCCTGTGTGAACGAGGCCTTACTGACAACTAGATCTCTGATCTTCAACAACTGTCAGTTTGACAGCTCAGTCCTGCACAGTGCAGGGATGCAGAGGAAGGAGGGGCTCCTGTCCCAGTTGTGCCCACCTCCTAAACCAACACATTGCCTTTTATAGTTTTCATGGTGTACCTCGGCAGCTAGCTAGGTGATAAACATGGGCCTTTGTATTTTGAGGAGGGGTGGTAACCCCATTAATATGGTGACCCACAGTCGGACATACGTGATTTAAGCTATCTATATCAAATCCCAGGGCTTAAATATCCCCTGTCCCCCCGGTAATAATTATATTCGGGATTACTGTATATGTGTTTTGTATATTACTATTTTTTCAGGTGACACCACTGATAGGTGGCTCTTGTGGTGGAGTTTTGATGTGTGATCCAGTGGCTGTGCCTGGGGGTATGGATGACTCTTTGGGCTTTGCTCAGCCTGGGGGGTGGGGGGGGGTCGTGAGCCAACAGCCACACCCAGATTACTACACCAGTAGTGTTAAGAAATACTGCGTATGTATGTTTAACATCATGGTTTACCTTCCTTTGATAATATGTACATGAAATTCATTGTTTTATGTATAAAGTTGTAGATTCTGTGGTTTGGTGGTCCTAAAGCGGCTGAGTTGGGCTGCGAAATGCGTAGAGGCATTTAAAGGCCCCCTTCCTCCCTCTCTCTGATGATTGAAGACTCCATCTGCTACAGTAAATGCTATAGCCTAGTTATAGGGTCTAACACCTGGCTCTGCTATATATACACTATAGATTTAGAGAGATGGAAGATTGTGAGATATGGTGCTCCTGAAGAAGTGGCTGAGTTGAGCTATGAAATGCATAGAGGCATTTGATGACCCCGCTTCCTCCTTCTTTCTGGTTATTATAGACTCTATCTGTAAAAGTGAATGCTATAGCCCTGTAGGGCCTAATGCCGTGTACACACGACTGGACTTTTCGACAGCAAAGGTCCGACGGAACAAATCCGCCGGACAATTCGATCGTGTGTCAGCTTCATTGGACCTTTGCTGTCGAAAAATCAGATGGACTTTAGAAATAGAACATGTTTCAAATCTTTCCGACGGACTCGAGTCCGGTCGAAAAATCAGTTCGTCTGTATGCTAGTCCGACGGACGGACAATGATGCAAGGGCAGCTATTGGCTACTGGCTATGAACTTCCTTATTCTAGTCCGGTCGTACGTCATCACGTTCGAATCAGTCGGACTTTGGTGTGATCGTATGTAGGCAAATCCGTTGCGTCGAGAACTCTTTCGAAAGTCCGTCAAGAAGTCCTTCGGAGTTCAGTCCATCGAAAGTCCGCTTGTGTGTACATGGCATAACTGCTGGCTATGCTATATGTACTATGGATTTTGGGGCTGAAGGATGGAAGATCCTGGTATGGGGGCATCTATTTATTATTAGCCATCAGAATCAAATTTTAAGAAATACATCTTGTTTTTCTGAGATTTTATCATTTGTACAGTACAACTAAAGAATATAGAGTATCTTTTAAAAAGTAGAGTTAAGTTGGGCTATGCATGGTGCAGTTAAAATCTGAGTGCGCTATGGGATGTAATGTACAGATTTAAGTTCTGGGTGTGGCACCTGTTTTACCACCCTCAAGCCATGTACACACGGCTGAATGTTGGGCGGAATCAGCCAGTTCAATAGAAATCGGACGATATTTGGCCCAAGTGTACTGGAGTTGGGCTGGCTTCTGTCGAAAAGGTATGACCAAAAAAGTATTGGGGAACCCCTGCTAAACTGTTACATGTACAGCTCACGGTGCATTAGCATGATAATAACGATGTAAATATAATAATTTATTAAGGAATTATGAATGTGGGATATCTAGCGTATTTGACACCCAGAGCGAGCCATTTTGTAACACCTTCTGCTCTATAAGACAAAACTAATGATGGTAAAAATCATGAAATAAAATAATAATAATGGACAAAACATACAAAGGCAATGAAAACTGTATAGCCCCATTGAAGTGAACAATTGTCCCCCTAAATTGGTGGTTCATTGTAGTTCATTGTAGTGGTCCCTTTACATCACTGGTCAGTGGGAGAAGGACCCCCTTCTATCCATGATCATTGGAAAGATCGCACCCAATGTAGAAGCGACCCCTAATATTGGTGTCTGATGTGTGTTTATGATAGCGCTGGACAAATAGGGGTGAGGTTTGCTACTGGTAAATGCACAAGGAGGTAAGTTCTCCTTTAAAGGGGCTTAAACACAGTAAAGGTTCAGCATAGATGGACCTTATTCTGGTATCAGGCTGCTAACTGACAACAACCAAAAGAACATTCAGCAGATAACAAGTTCTAAGTGTAGCATCCTCCTAGCTAGGTTGCTAACAGTTTAAGGCAAATTTTGTTTTTGGTTACCCTGTAGCCAGTGAAGTGATGTTTGATTGCTTTTGGCTGTTCAGGATTTTGCTGATGCAGGCTCTACTGCTTTGCCCTGAATTCTGGTTGTTTCCAGAAATTAGTGGGTGGAGGAAGCAGACCCTCACTTGCATATTTATACAGCCTCCGCCAATCCCTGGTAAGAAGAATGGCCAGTATGCAGCTGAGGTGTGTATAAATAGACTGGACCCTGGAACAGCAGGGTCCTGTGGGAAGAGACCCAGCACATAGCTGAAGTTTAGAAGAGGCCATCTGGGTCCCAGCTCCTGCTAGAGCTAGGGGACCCACATTCAGAGTTCCTGAAAGCAATGGAAGTCCACAGAGGATCTAACCTGAAGGCGCACAGTACAGAAACTGGCTGGTACTGCAGAAAAGCATTCAAGGACCCAGGACACAGTGAGTACCGGCCTGAAAAGATCCTAGAAACTGTCCCTCTTAACCTTTGGGAAAGTATATTCAAGTTGCCAGCTCAGGCTTTACTTTCGCAATAGAGTCCCCTGAGCTGTGGTTTATTAGTCACTAACTTCAACAGGGTGGCTGCACCCTAAAGAGACAGTGCAGTTAGAAAGTTTCCTCTATTACATTTTGTACTATTTATGGAGCATTCAAAGTCTCATCCTGCACCCTAGAAAAGTTTAATAAGCAATACATCTGAAAAAAAATACTTTCTGCCTGGTTCTTATGAGGAGAGACTGGGAAGCTACCATGTGCCTGGTTGCTTGTGCTTAGTAGGAAATAGGACTTGAGACAAATAGCAGTATACCCATTTGAGGTCAGTATGCTTCATAAGGTGGGTATTGTACACTGACCCTGAGGAAGGTGGTGGCTTTTCTTCTGAAATGCATTGGCTTTACTTGTCAGTGATATGAACCTTTGTACTGGGCACTCCTCAATACCCACTCTAAAGCTTACCCTAATATTGGTGATCTGTGTAGGTGGGAGATCAATCCAACATTACTGATTGCTCAAGGAAACCCTAGCAATCATAGGAGGAACCCTGGTTGAGAAACAGTGCTCTATGTGGTGCCACAATAATGTATGACCCCTATATACACTGTATATTAAATGCCATATACTATGCTGTATGTAGTACCCTTTGTTCCAGAAGAAGGCATTTCCTTTCTAATGCCTCTCTATTTTCCTTCTTCTAGATACTATATATTGGATTGCTTTCATCATCATGATCCCTCTTGTGCCAAAACGATAATTTGCTAGCTACAGGGTTGCTTAAATGCAGGAGTGAATCTATAAGGGCTGTTGCACTTTGGCGGTGCATGAACCCAGGCGCAGAGCCTTTATATCCAGGTCCATGCACCCATTCCTGTGTACCTATTAAACTTAGATGTGATTCCGCACAGCCCATGCATACCTAATATTTTTCTGTGGGCTGCCTGCACATAGTATTTCGGTAGGCTATGTATGAAATGGAGGAATAACATTTCAGTTGGACTCCATCTCTGTCCTGGTCTTATAGCTCCGAATTGTCTATCATTTGGAAGGACTGTCTATGTTTTGGACCCAAGTCCCTCTTTCCTCCTTAATTGTCCCTCTTTTTGGTCCTATGTATAGACCTCTATTAAAAATGTACTATTTACCAAAGTATTATACTGCAATAAACTTTTCATCCAAAACCTAATTTATTGCATTTGTTTTTATTGGGGTGTGGTAGAGGTGTGGCTACATTGTATCTCTCTTTCCCCTGGAGGTTTGCTGTCTTCCAGTTGTGCTCCTGGGTTGTCACCCTGTCACACAAGCTTTCAATGGAGTCTACAAGTGGCCTGTTAACACACGTTACGCAGGCATGGTCCACTATAATCACCATCAGGACACCTGCTCTGAGAACTGCCTTAGTGCCGGTTCACACCAGAACACAGTGCGGGAAAGGCACGTTTCTGGCACCATGTTGCAACTGCCTTTGCAATCTGCTACGTCTGCCAATACATTGTTAACGGCACCCCAGTGTGTTTGTGGGCACCAGATTGCATGGTACCACAGCATGTGCAGTGTGTTTTTTTAAAGTATAGCATGCACTAATTTTTTGTGCATTCAAATGAATGGGCTGCTAAATCACACAGCAGGGGAACACGTTTCTGTGCAATTCTATTGTGACCTGGCCCTTAGTGCCATTGCAGGAGTAAATGCATGTAGGAAGTGGCTGCAAAGAAGCTGTGGTAAATCAGAATTTCTGAGATGCAAGAAAGGAAAGATGGAAAAAAACAAAAAAACAAATACATATAAATAAAAAACATATATCTACTTTTAGGTGGTTGTAAACCCTTACATACAGTATCTCACAAAAGTGAGTACACCCCTCACATTTTTGTAAATATTTTATTATATCTTTTCATGTGACAACACTGAAGAAATGACACTTTGCTACAATGTAAAGTAGTGAGTGTACACATTGTATAACAGTGTAAATTTTCTGTCCCCTCAAAATAACTCAACACACAGCCATTAATGTCTAAACCGCTGGCAACAAAAATGAGTACACCCCTAAGTGAAAATGTCCAAATTGGGCCCAAAGTGTCAATATTTTGTGTGACCACCATTATTTTCCAGCAGTGCCTTAACCCTCTAGGGCATGGAGTTTACCAGATCTTCACAGGTTGCCACTCGAGTCCTCTTCCTCTCCTTCATGACGATATTACGGAGCTGGTGGATGTTAGAGACCTTGTGCTCTTCGGCCTTCCATTTGAGAATGCCACACAGATGCTCAGAAGGGTTTAGGTCTGGAGACATGCTTGGCAAGTTCAATTACCTTCACCCTAATCTTCTTTAACAAGGCAGTGGTCATCTTGGAGGTGTGTTTGGGGTTGTTGTGTTGGAATACTGCCCTGCGGCCCAGTCTCCGAAGGGAGGGGATTATGCTCTGCTTCAGTATGTCACAGTACATGTTGGCATTTATGGTTCTCTCAATGAACTGTAGCTCCCCAGTGCCAGCAGCACTCATGCAGCCCCAGACCATAACACTTCCACTACCCATGCTTGACTGTAGGCAAGACACACTTGTCTTTGTACTTCTCACCTGGTTGCCGCCACACATGCTTGACACCATCTGAACCAAATAAGTTTATCTTGGTCTCATCAGACCACGAGACATGGTTCCAGTAATCCATGTCCTTAGTCTGCTTGTCTTCAGCAAACTGTTTGCAGGCTTTCTTGTGCATCATCTTTAGAAGATGTTTCCTTCTGGGATGAAAGCCATGCAGACCAATTTGATGCAGTGTGCGGCGTATGGTCTGAGCACTGACAGGCTGACCCTCCACCCCTTCAACTTCTGCAGCAATGCTGGCAGCACTCATATGTCTATTTCCCAAAGACAACCTCTGGATATGACTCTGAGCACGCGCACTAAACTTCTTTGGTCGACCATGGCAAGGCCTATTCTGAGTGGAACCTGTCCTCTTAAACTGCTGTATGGTCTTGGCCACCGTGCAGCAGCTCAGTTTAAGGGTCTTGGCAAACTTCTTATAGCCATGTTAAACTTCCAGTGACCAGTATGAGAGAGTGAGAGCGATAACACCAAGTTTAACACACCTGCTCCCCATTGACACCTGAGATCTTGTTACACTAACGAGTCACATGGGATCGGGAAGAAGAAAATGGCTAATTGGGCCCAATTTAGACATTTTGACTTAGGGGTGTACTCACTTTTGATGCCAGTGGTTTAGACATTAATGGCTGTGTGTTGAGTTATTTTGAGGGGACAGCAAATTTACACTGTTATACAAAATGTACACTCACTACTTTACATTGTAGCAAAGTGTCATTTCTTCAGTGTTGTCACATGAAAAGATATAATAAAATATTTACAAAAATGTGAGGGGTGTACTCACTTTTGTGAGGTACTGTATACCCATGGAAGTGACTTGCCTCATGTGATACACAGAGATGAAACAAATTCTCTCACATAAGTTGTACCTGTCTATCTGCAGTCTTATCTTCTCTACTTTTATTGAAAGTGCAGAATTTATAAAGCTTGTCTGAACTGTCAGAGAAAAAGGAGACAGAGACCTGAAAATACACTCTGCAGAGCTCAGTGAGGAGGGAGGGGACACTGCCCCCCCCCCTTCACACAGCACACAGGAACAGAGCTGAGGCTGTTAATCACAGGCTGTGTGCTGGAGCTCCTTCACTTGTCAGGAAAACTAGTCAGAAGTGATTCATGCTGATAGCAGAGGAACAAAGCAGCAGAGAGAAATTACACTTTGTGCTCTTAGTTGCGACAAGTACACACTATAGAGGGATATGCTTTGTTCATATTTCATGTCTGAGGTTACAACCACTTTAAAGCTTACCATAGACTCCTGCTGAATTGGCCAAAATTTGAGTCACAAGTCACTTGCCAGCACCACCCAGCTTGATGAAAGTCAATGGAGGAAAGTTCAAAACTAATTTTAGAAAGTATTTGTGACAGACTCACCCGGGACAGAGGCTTTGGGAGGGGACTGAATGCTAGCCTCTTGCCTACTGACTATGGGCCCTGGCTTTTAAGTGAACACTACTCTTTGTGAGGCGTATGCCTGGGGACCCTTGGAGTAATATTACTTTGGATTCAAGTCCATGTCTCCCCAAGACACACAGATCTATGATCCATGTTAAGGGCCTATATGCCACATTTTCAGCAAGGACTGCCTCACACTGTGGGACTCATAGCAGATGCTGATGTCATCAGCAAGCCATTTGTCTGGGGTTGTCTGCTATAATGTGTTTATTGCAAGCAGATCTAATGTGTCTCCTAAGGGTCTTTCATCCATTGTTATTTGTGTTAATTAACTCAGCTATTGTCTGAAGGTGTTCTGTGTTGATACTTATGATAATGTGTATTGTACCTTCTGACCTTGGAGCCGGCAAGTCTGACCTGCAATGAGACATCTGAGTCATCCAGGTGGTTAATTAAGGATCCTCTGTAATGAGATTAGCCATGAGTCAGCTGTACCTCGTTAGCTAAACCATTGTGTGATGTTTTGGGTAAATATTTGGGTCATTGTTAATGTGGTGAGTGATCTCCTTCTCAAGTGTATAAAAGCCTGTATTCTTGTTCCAATAAACAGTTCCAGCTCTGCAGCCAAACGAGTCCTGCCTAGTTCCTGGTTGTAATATGCGGCTATAATATCTAATATCTATATTCAGACTGGAGGAAGTAGTATATGACAGAAGCACTCAAGCGGAGTGTGGGACGTTCCGTTACAGTATTGTTTTACTAAAAGGGTAGTTGTAGTTTATGCTTGGAATAAACTACCAGCAGAGGTAGTGAGCCAGTCAACAGTAAGTGGCTTGAAACAAGCTTGGGACAAACATAGATCTATACTCATACAAACGAAAAAAACAAACAAAAAATAAAAAAAACATAAAAAATATATATGGCAAACTCAATGGACTATTCAGGCTTTTTCTGCCGTCACTTTTCCATGTTTCTATGCAATTTAACTACATCAATACTGGGCACTTTCACCCTCTTCCTTGCCAGACCAAATTTCAGTGCTCTCGCAATTTCAATGACAATTGCGCGGTCATGCAATGCTGTACACAAATGAAATTTATATCATTTTGTTCACACAAATAGAGCTTTCTTTTGGTGGTATTTATTCACGACTCTGTTTTTTATTTTTTGCGAGATAAGCGAAAAAGAGCAGAAATTTGGAAAAAAAAACAGTATTTTCTTTCTATTTTAAAAGAAATCCAATAAAATCGAATTTTGTCATAAATTTAAGCCAAAATGTATTCTGCTACATGTTTTTGGTAAAAAAAAATCCTGTTAAAGCGGGGGTCCACCTATCTATCGTTTTTTTTGGAGTTCATTCACAAACTTTTCTTCTCATGATTATCTACTCACATGTTCTGGGTAATAAGTCCGCCTGTGTCCGATTTTGTTGTAAAGAATAACTTATAAAATTCACTGAAGGCGGTTTCCATCTTCATTGTGGGCATTTGAAGCCCACAAGCATGTATTTCCTAGATGCAGTGAATGCTGTGCTCCCAGCATTCACCGAGATGTTGTGATGATGCTGTTGCACAATGCATGCTGGGAAGCCTGAGACTAGCTCCCAGGGGACTGTGGGAGGTCTGGGAGAAGCTAGAAACATGCCTACTCTCATGGGAGGAAAACCAGGAAGTGCTAAGAAGATTAGAAAAAAAAAGGTAATTACGGCAATTTAAAATTTTTTACACAGCATGTCAGCATCTAGGCAAGGAAGAGAATGCATAGAGATAATGTTCAAAATTTGGGTGGAACCCCGCTTTAAGTGTATAATAATTGGTTTGTGTGATCACGGACAGATGTACGCAAATGATCATGTACAGATGTTCGCAGGTGATCACGGACATATGTGTGCAGATAATCATTGGAACATGTGATTTAACTGTTACATATGTGGGGGACAGGTATTTTTACTATGTGGGGACATGTGTGTTAACTTTGTGTGTTTACACTGTGGGGACACTAGACTGGTGATCAGTGAGTAAAAAGCTGTAAAAAACAGCTCATACTCACTGATCACCAGCCGGCTGCAGCGATCCGCTCTCCTCTTCTCACTGACAACTTCTGTGTGAGGAGAGGAGAGCCGATTGCCTAGCAACCGGCTCTGTATTTACATCACATGACGGCTGTGATTGGACATGGCCGTCAAGTGATCAGGAGGGCCATTCACAGAGCCCTCTTGCCGATCGGAGATGCGCCTTGTCTGGGTGAAACAAGAGCATCAGGATCGCGCCACTGCGCAGGCACGCACGCGGTCCCTCTCCTTCTGAGGGACCTTCCTGAACGTCCACTCAGAAGGAAAGAGCGCCCACCCGGCCATTTATGTACAGTGGCTGGGTGAGAAGTAGTTAAAAATCAGCTGAGCCAGGCAGAAAAATTATCAGCCGAATAGAGACTGCATCCTATCAGATGTTGTTTGGCAGCACCATTGTATTCAGGCAGCCACAGTACCCAGGGCCGGGACAAGGGGTGGGCAGGAGGGGCGATTGCCCTAGGCACTGTGGTGTCATGTGAAGTGGGGGGGCACCACAAGGAGATTGGGGGGGAAAGGATTTGTGTGTCAGCGCTGGCTCAGCCCTTTCTTCTCTGAGCTGGCCGCTCAGCTGTCGGCTAACTGCCAGCTCTCATCTCTCTCCACAGTAACCAGCTGTTGTGTATCTGCTCATCAGTCCTGCCTACTTAACGATCTCCAGCTCACTTCATTCCTGCCTTCGCCTTGGTCACATCACAAGAAACCATCTCCTGCATTCCTGTTTAAAGACTGGCTTTGCTGACATCCCTTATGGCTCCTTATCCTGCTTGCTTTTCCTCTACTTGGATCCCTGACTTCTGGCCTGGCTTATTACCCGATCTGGTTACTGAACTCTGGCTTGGCTGATTACCCGATCTGGTTACTGAACTCTGGCTTGGCTGACTACCCAATCCGGTTACTGTGGCTATGCTTTGACTATGATTACTCTTTTTACCTTTTTATTTTTATTAATAAACAAGTGTGATTTTACTGTACTTCTGTCTCGGTCTGGTTTATGGTTTCTGACAGTAGGCGAAGGCCATGAATTCAGAAGATACAGTCAATCCACTTGTTGGTAATATTTTTTCCAGATTGGATGAGCAAGATCACCGCATGGATCAGTTTGCCATGGTGTTACAGACGCTCCTGAGTCACACGGCTCACCTAGAATCCCCCATTGTGGCTGCTCCGGTACAACCTGAGTTGCAGGCGGTCCCTGCTGCTGTGCCAGTCTCTGTGCAGGCACCCGCCTTGAGTATTACCTCTATAAGAGGTATGTCTGGTTCCGCCCCGCTTCCCTAGCAATTTGGGGGCGATCCAGTTCAATGTAAAGGGTTTCTCAACCAAGTTGAGATATACTTTGAGATGATGCCCCAGGCGTTTCCCGCGGACAGAAGCAAAGTACAGTTTGTGATATCTTTGCTTTCTGAGAGAGCCTTGGCCTGGGCTAACCCTCTATGGGAGACGCAAAAACCTGTTGTCTTAAGTTACCCTGAGTTTGTGGCCTCCTTTAAAAGGGTATTTGACGTTCCTGCATGCTCCGCTTCTGCTGCCAAGTGCCTCATGTCCATCAAACAGAGTACGAGAACTGTTGCCAACTATGCCATTGAGTTCAGTACTCTGGCAGCAGAGGTTGCTTGGAACAATGAGGCCCTCGTGGCTGCTTTTTCTCATGGTCTCTCAGAATCCATCAAGCATGAGATAGCAGCCCGAGATATACCCATTGAGCTGGAGAGCTTGATCTCGTTTGCCATCCTCATTGACTCCAGACTCAGAGAAAGACTTTATTTTAAGGAGCGCTTGCGTAAGCCTCCTGTGCGTTTGCCTCCGAGCTTTGCAGTCCCACCCGTGCCTCCCTCACCTCCCATGCCTTCTGGTACGAGTCGGCCAGTGAAGATGAACCCATGCACTTGGGCTTCACGTGTCTCTCTGTGGATGAGAGAGCCTTTAGGAGGAGGGAGAGATTGTGCCTTTATTGTTGCCAGGCAGGTCACTGTTTAAAGTCTTGTCCTAACCGTCCTGGGAACACCCGAACCTTGAGGTCCTGTCATGGACAGACCTTAGGTTGTGTTGTGTCGTCCCCAGTTATCCAGAAGGATAAGACCCTGGTTTCAGTCACCGTAGTCAACCGTAGCCAGTATACGATCAGGAGCAATCATAGGAACCGGAACCAACTCCAACTTGGAAGTGGAGGAAAATTGTCGTGACAAGGAGTAAAGGGTAAGAATGAGACAATGTAATTGAAACTTGACAAGAAATGGGCCCATCATGCCTTCTGGGAGAGAGGCGTTTAGCCTCAGACAAGAATGTGAGATTCTTATGGTTAGTAAGAATGAGAACCAGCACAGTGGTACCTTTGAGGAGATGTCTCCATTCTTTCAGGGCTAAAATGATAGCTAACAGCTCTCTGTCACCAATCTCGTAATTGCACTCGGCAGGTGAGAATTTCTTGGAAAAGTAGCCACAAGGATGCATAGCACTCTCAGAGGTTGGACGTTGAGACAAAAGAGCGCCAACACCAGTCTCAGAAGCATCAACCTCAAGGATAAAAGGTAAAGTAGGATCAGGATGTGCCAACACAGAAGCAGAAACAAAGGCAGCCTTGTGACTTTCAAAGGCCTAAATGTACTCCGGAGACCAACTCTGTGGGTTACCGTTCTTTCTGGTCATATCTGTCAGGGCCTTGACCAGAGACAAGAAGTTATGAATAAACTTCCGATTATAGTTGGCAAAACCCAGGAAATGCTGCAGAAGACATAACCCCACGGGTCGAGGCCACTGTAGGACTGCCGAAAGTTTCTCTGGGTCCATCGAAAAACCAGCAGTAGAAATGACATAGCCCAGGAATTTGTGCTGGGGACATAGGTGGAGATAGGATTTTAGCTGGCGGGGTGGGTCAAAGCTTTGTGCTGGGAAGAAGGTAATTTCAGTAGGGGGGCAGATTTGTGCTGGGATGAGGATGAATTTATGCTTAGGGGGTTAGTATATACAGATTAGTGCTTGATTTTTATGGGGAGGGGGATCTTTGCTGACACATACTGGCCATACATCGTGGGGGGGGGGGCTTGTTCACCCTGGGCTCAGAGAGCCGGTAAGATTATCAGATTATGACCAGTAAACTATTTACATTTTATTAACAAGAAGCAAAAAAGCTTTATAACAAGCCATCCCTGATAACAAGCCATCCCTGAACTCTATAGCTGTTATTAATGTGACCTTATTCTGTAATGACCCTCAAAGATCCCAACAAAGACTCTAAGGGTTCATTCACATGAGGTGCAGCGAGTTGCGTTGATCAACGCAGGCGCAAAGCAAAGGCACATAGAAAACAATTGTTTCCTATGTGCCCTGTTCACATCATACATGTGCATTGGTGTGCGTTGTGTATAAATACAGCATGTCTTCATTTTTACACAGTACAAAAACATGTCAACTCAGTCACAATGCGCTGTTGGGCATAAAGTTGAATGAAGTGTAAATTTGTGGCAATTTAATATAGTTCAAAAAGGAAAATAGTAAACACTGTAATGTGCTGTAAGGCCAGGCTCACATGTGTACATGGCGTTTCTGCCTCTGTGTTTTTAACGCGTGTTTAAGTACGCTCCCATTGAACTCTATTAGAACACACATTTTCATAATAGCACATCAAAAATCCTGCATTCTGCATCTTTATTGTGTTTTCATAAAAATACATGTTCTTTTAGAGGTCAATGGGAGTGCACCCAAATGTGTGTAAAACATGCTTAAAGGAATTGTTCACCTTTACCACAAAGCTGCCTATGCAGCCAGATAAGGGAATTCTGTAGATAAAAACAAACTGTGCATCTCTGACTAAAGTTGAATAAAACCCTTGCAATAGGTGAAGGCCATTTACATACCTTATGAAGCCTGACTAGAATACTCCCAGGACATTGCTAAGTACTCCCAGGATGTTGTTAAGTACTACCAGGACGTTACTAAGTACTCCCAGGATGTTACTAAGTGAGGCCTAGTCATCACTGGTCACCTCCACCATCACAGGAGTGAGCTCTCAAATGCTGAGCTCAGTGCTATTGTATCAGGGGATTGAATCAGAGAAAGAGCTCACTCCTGTGATGGTAGAGGTAAGCAGCAATGTCCTGGGAGTACTTAGCAATGTCCTGGGAGTATTTCAGTCAGGCTTCATAAGGTATGTAAATGGCCTACGCTTATAGCAAGGGCTTTTTTCAACTTTAGTCAGAGCTGCACAGTTTGTTTTAACCACTTGCTTACTGGGCACTTTCACCCCCTTCCTGACCAGGCCAATTTTCAGCTTTCAGTTCTCTTACACTTTGAACGAAAATTGCGCGGTCATGCAACACTGTTCCCCAACTTACATTTTTATAATTTTTTTTTCACACAAATAGAGCTTTCTTTTGGTGGTATTTAATCACCACCAGTTTTTTTTTTTTTCTAAACAAACAAAAAAAAGACCGAAACTTTTGAAAAAAAACAAAGTTTTTCATATTTTGTTATAAAATTTTGCAAACAGGTAATTTTTCTCCTTCACTGATGTACGCTGATAAGTCTGCACTGATGGGCACTAATAGGGTGCACTGATGGGTGCTGATAGACTGCACTGGCACTGATGGATGCTGATAGGCGGCATGGACACTAATTAGTAGCACTGGTAGGCACTAAGGGGACTGATGTCCCTCTAACAGAAGCCGGTTAACGGTTTTCTTCTTTCCTTTACACTGACAGTGTGAGGAAAAAAAAACAAACGATAACCGGCTTCTGTTTACTTCTGTGATCAGTTGTCATTGGCTGACAGCTGATCACGTGATAAAGGGCTCACTGTG
The DNA here is from genome assembly GCA_037952925.1 of Lithobates clamitans. NCBI lineage: Eukaryota > Metazoa > Chordata > Amphibia > Anura > Ranidae > Lithobates > Lithobates clamitans. The sequence goes on from JBBGZY010001008.1 coordinate 114,158, forward strand.
ATTTGCCTTTTACCACAATCTGTGATCAGCTCATCTACGTGGATGCCCCTGTAGATGTCCTAGTTGGATGAAACGCGTCGGACTACACTTCTCCGCTCCCTACATTGCTTTTATGTGATCACTATTATCATATGTATGCCGTTTTTTTAATAAAAACCTCATCTTTTTGACCTACACCATTGGAAGCCCCCCTTCTTCTCTTTTTTTCATACACTCCTTTGATGAGAGCTGTTTGGGTTCTTCCGCTCTGGTTGTCCTCTCTTCAGTCCAGCTGCTATCCACTAGCCCATTTGGACGTATCATCCGGACCCTTTGGATCATCTGAAAGTTCTGGTCGTTTGGTCGATTTGCATATCTATGCCCTAATGATTTGTTGTCGCTGACATTCGGGTCCACCGGTTCTGGTAAGCGTATGCATTATTTTCTATGGATGGATGTCTCCCCATCTTGAAGGTTCCATATGTTCTTCTCCCATCAGTCGTTTACATCTGTGAACCATCATATGCACATTGTGGACTTTTGGGTGTGTTTTTTTTTTTCTCCACAGGATTTTATCATCATATTGGACTTGTATATATTCACGTATTATGATTGATTTGTGTATATATATATATATATATATATATACCGTATATACTCGAGTATAAGTCGTTCCGAGTATAAGTCGAGACCCTAATTTACCACAAAAAAATGGGAAAAACTTATTGACCCGAGTATAAGACGAGGGTGAGAAATGCACAGTTTCTGTAAGTGGAAAAAGAGGGTCAACATTGCCCATCTGAAGCTGTATACCTCCCTGTGTCCTGTGCATATGTGTCATGTGTCCTGTGCATATGTGTCATGTGCATATGTGTCATGTGCATTTGTGTCATGTGTATATGTACCTGTGTCATGTACCTGTGTCCTGTGTATCTGTCATGTGTATACTGTCATGTGTATATATGTACCTGTGTGCATGTGCATGTGTCTGTGTGTGTATCCTACCTGTGTCCTGTGCATTCTCCGTGCGCTGCTCTGCACCGATCACCGTGTAGTATTCGGCGGCCATTCACTGTTCAAAAGCCGCGCCGCCTCCTCGTCCAGAAAACTCAATTTCCCAGCAGTCAGCTGTCAGCCAATCACGGACATTCTCTCATCCTCATACCACGGACGAGGATGAGAGAATGTCCGTGATAGGCTGTACACTGACTGCCTATCACAGACAAGGAGGCGCGGCTTTTAAACTGTGAGAGCCGCTGCCGAGTGCTATGTAGCACACGCTGGCCGCCGTCTGCCTGCATGACACCCTGATCATGTAGGCAGACGGCGGTGACTCGTGTATAAGTCGAAGGGGGCACTTTCAGCCCCAAAAAAGGGGCTGAAAAATTCGACTTATACACGAGTATATACGGTATATTTGATTACTCACCTTGTGTGTATATTCAGTGCACATATTATTAGCGCTACATTTCAAATGTACCTGCCTACTCACAAACAAACTGTCCTCTTTGAAGTAAAGCACATAGGCAAGTATTTGTGAAAAATAAATAGCCATTTATTATGGGTCATAATAAAATAAAGAGGAAGGCAACTCTGGAGAAACTGGTGAAATTTGCGAAGCCTTTGTACCCCAGGGCAGACATCAATTATTTTACAGTCAAAATTGGTGGCCTAAGTAGTCCTTATAATAGTGAGCACAATCCGGTCCAGGACTACAAGAAATCAGGAACAGCAGCAGATGATATACCTGTCCCCAGGCTGTGGTCTTACAACAGCCTGCGTCTTTTGTCAGACCAGACTGAACCCAGGCCATCACTTTCTTGTCTTCCTTCCACGCTTCCTTCTACGCTTGCTTCCAGGCTGTGGCTCTGGTGTTGTAGTTGTGGCAGGAGGAGGAGGAGGACCATGGTTGAACTCACAAACGTGGCTTTGGCTTGTGAGTTTGCCCCTCAACCCCTTATTTAGGGCTTGTAACATAACTTCCTCACATAAGAGGCGTTGGCCCTCCTCCATTTCCTGCATTTTTCAGGCTGCCATGTAGACATAGTCCTCTTGATTATTGGGGGGGGTTCTGAGGGCCGCAGGACCCTTCCAAAATAGGCCAAGTGCTGCCTCCTCCACCTCTTCCTGGGACTTTTTTTTGGAAGGCGGAGGGGAGGAACCTGGGATTCGGGCAGGCTACTGGGCCCGGCCACCTCCTGGCTGCCACTTGCACCCACCACCTCCTGGCTGCCACTTTCCACAGCCTCCTCCTGGCTGAGACTTTCCTGTGTATGAAAAAGGGATATAGTTTTAGTTTTTGGTTCATCAATCACACACAGTTTTCAGCTCATGACTGTTGCAAATTGAATGTTAATAAATAGAAAATACTATCATTCTGACCCCAGCATTTTTCATCCTTGTCCCAATCATTTGTGGCCACTACTGTCTATTGATATGTAAAACACTTTGGACGTCGGAAACCTCAGCTGAGGTGGAAGGAAGCCTTGAAGGAAGACTGGAATGTGCTGGCCTGGGTTCAGTCTGGCCTGCCAGAAAATGCAGTCTGTCATAATACCAAAGTCTGGGTACATAAATGTCATCTGGTGCAGCTCCCGATCTCTGGGAATCCTGGACCTTCTTGCACTCCCTATTATAAGTGCTCCTCATGCCACCAATTAGGGCCTTCAAATAGGGGATGTCTGCTGTGGGGATCACTGGCTTCACAAATTCCAGCAAATGTTATAAAAGGGGTGGTTTACCTGCCACAGACAGGGCAGCTCCCTGTACATATCAATGAATATGGGGATAAAGTCTTCATCATTGAATAGATCAATTTTCTCTGAGACACAACACAAGAACAAGCTTGGAACTCTGCCCAAAAAGACACTTCCAAGCAATGTTTCAGATTCCTATTTCTGCCCTCAAATATCTGTGTGCTAAGTATACCTTTTTTTTTATTCACATAAGGGAGAAATGATTCAGGACATCAGAGGACACCAGGGAACCCCCACCTCCCAAAGAAGGGGAAATGCCAACACCACAACCAGAGGATGTGGAGGAAGGAGAGGTTTATGAAGTAGGCGAAATAGTAACCACAACAGGTGAGTGTCTGAGATCACAGCTTCAGGTAATAGATGTATGCCTGCATATTTATAATACATGGTGTGTTTTTTTTTATTTTAGGTGATGTGGATGTTGTGGAAGAAGAAGCTCATTTCACAAGTGCAAGTGCACACGTCCTCATCGGGAAGATCATGGTGTGCAATCGGGATTTACAGAGGATCAAGGAAGACATCAATGATGTTGAAAAAAGACTCAAAAACATCATTGATGTTTTAGGCAGAAACTAAAACATACCTAAATTCTTCCATTTGTTGATATTTTTTAAATTTTTGAATCTTTTTTAAAGTATATTGAAAGCCAAATTTTGAAGGTGCACACAGTGTGTCAACATGTGCTATCTGCCATCACGGGATATCAATGTATGCGTTTTGTGGGTGTAACCCCTTCCTCGCAACTTAAGTAGCTGAGAGGAAGGGGTTGCACCCCCGAAACCCCCATGATGGGAGCTAGCACATGTTGACATTAGGCATGGGATCAGGAGGGAAATACCCATTTTGAATCTCAATTTGTGTGCATCTTCAAAATTTGGCTTTCACAGGGGTAACATCACCACATCTGATGATGGCAATATCAACAGTTTGGACATACTAATGTCTGATATTGCCTTCAAATGATCAAAGTTGAAATTTGTAAGTTCCTGAGTTGTGTATTGTAAAACCCTTTTCTAATGCACATGTGAATGTGCACAGGGTAAAAAGTTTTCTACTCAACAATGTGTGGCTTCTTATTTCAATGCTCAATAGCAGTTTTTGGACTAAGTTGGTGTTTACAGTGACAATTCAGGTTATTTACTAAAGGCAAATCCACTTTGCACTACAAGTGCAGTTTCAAGTGCACTTTTGCAGTGCAAAGTGGATTTTCTTTTTGTAAATAACTCTCACAGTGCTTTATAATTTGCAACAATCAGGTCATTTTCTTGACTCCCAAAAATGTATTTATGGTGCTGAAAATTAGGAATATTTTTATCAGTAATGCATTACATACATTAATAAGAAAAACAAGGTGCGTGTAGCAGACCCACAACATAATAGTTCGCTGAAGAAGAGATTGTCACCTCATGTATCAAATAAATTATATTTGCACTATTGAAGAAAATGTCCAAAAAGAAAAGCCCATTGGATAACCTAGGAGACAGCTAAAAGAAGCACAAGCAGTAAATCAAAGGAAATCTTATTTCAGTTTAACTAAAATATTTATTTTTAAAATGTTTCTTAAACATTTTCTGGCATATCAATGGCCCCCTACCCGCAAAGTACTCAACATACTTCTGTCTTACTTTACGGGCACTTTGGGGGGGGGGGGGGGCAAGCCAGGACGGCCAGCTTCAAGCGCCGTCAGGGTTTCTTCTTGAAGTCCGGCCTCAGGCCCAACTGAAGCCACATAGTTTATTGAATTTCTCCTTAAATAGTTGTGGAGAATGCAGCATGCAAGGATTATATGGTTAAGTTTATATTCCGCCATGTTGATTGCCGTAAGGAATAGGCAGAACTGGCTGGCCATTATCCCGAAAGCGTTCTCCACCACTCTTCTGGCTCTGGCCAGCCGGTAGTTAAAAACCCTCTGGTCCGGGGTGAGGGTGCTCATGGCTTCAAACGGTCGGCTGGTCAGAACAAACTAACAGAAAGCACTGAAAAACAGAAAGGCCTGAGAAGAGCGAGCTGAAAATCAGAAACGAGCGTACAAGAACGCATTGGAAATCAAATACGTGCTATAAAATACGCAATGAAAAACAAATGTGAACTGACTACACGCAATGAAAACCAGATACAAACCCACAAGCACAAACTGAAGAGCAGTAACGATCTGAAAAGCACGAGGCTGAAAAGTGTGAATCATCTCTCACCAAACTTCTACTAACACAAGATTAGCAGAAGGAGCCCAAAGGGTGGCGCACTTGGTATTGAACTTCCCTTTTATAGTACCGCCGTACGTGTTGTACGTCACTGCGTTCTTGACGCTCGGAATTTCCGACAACATTTGTGTGACCGTGTGTATGCAAGACAAGTTTGAGCCAACATCTGTCGGAAAAAAACAAGAATTTTGGTGTCGGAATGTGGGATCGTGTGTACGCGGAATATAACTGGGATGCTATTAAAGTTCATGTGCAAGTAAAGGCAGGCGTCCCAATACTTTTGCTAATATAGTGTATGATTGCACAGATACAGCCTTTAGCAACCTCCCATCCACAGTCTGAACTGTTTACAGCTATCAAGTGTTCAAATTTTAAAAGCAGCAAACTTCTGTCAGATTAGCAAACCTATGAGATGAGCAGGCTTGCCGCTGCTTTTAAAATTCAACATCTAACTAGTCAGACGGCGTTCTAAGTATTGTATTTCACTATATAAACTCACTTAACTGTTAAAAATAAATGTAAAATGCAAAACTCCGGTGGGTGTAACAAGATGTTCGCTTTCCCCCTTCTCAGTGTATCCCTACTGTGGAGGAGTGTGGGGTGTAGCAAGATGGCGGCGACGGATCGTCACTTCCGTTACACATTCTGAAGGGTGGCCTAATCTGACGAAACACCGGCGGGCGAGGAGCAGAGAGATGACATCATCTCTCCCTGCCCACCCTGCATCACTGCAGTTCCGTCCGCACTATGCAGCCGCAGGCAGCAGAGAGATTACATCATCTCTCTGCTGCCTGCCTTCACTCTGGGACACAGCAAGTGATAATCCGCAACATGTGGCAGGTGACGTTGTGGCAATGGAAATCCTCAATGTGTCAGGTGACAATTCGCAACGTGTGGCAGGTGACTTGGCAAGGGACAATCCGCAAAGTGTGGCAGGTGACGTGGCAAGGGACAATCTGCAACGTGTGGCAGGTGACGTGGCAAGGGACAATCTGCAACGTGTGGCAGGTGACGTGGCAAGGGACAATCCACAATGTGTGGCAGGTGATGTGGCAAGTGACAATCCACCTGTAGTAGGTGACATGGCAAGTGACAATCCGCAACGTGTGACTGGTGACAAGGCAATTGACAATCCGCAACGTGTGGCAGACTGTAAGTACAAACACACATCACAAGTTGTATGAGACATGAGAGGGACTTGCCTTGCCAAGCCCTGATTAACCACTTCCAGGCCGGAAGGATTTGCCCCTTTAATTACAAGGCCATTTTTTGCGATACGGCACTGCGTCGCTTTAACTGACAATTGTGCGGTCGTGCGACGCTGTACCCAAATAAAATTAATGTCCTTTTTCCCCACAAATAGAGCTTTCTTTTGGTGGTATTTGATCACCTCTGTGTTTTTTTTTTTTGCACTATAAACAAAAGAAGAGCGACAATTTTGAGAAAGAAAACAATATTTTTTACTTTTTGCTATAATAAAAAAAACAAAAAACAAATTTCTTAATCAGTTTAGGCCAATATGTATTCTACATATTTTTGGTAAAAAAAACGACATTGATTAGTTTGCGCAAAAGTTATAGCGCCAAAAAAAATATATAATTTCTTCTTCAATTTAGGCTAATATGTATTCCGATACATATTTTTGGTAAAATAAGTGTATATTGATTGGCTTGCATCTACAAAATATGGGATATTTTTTTTAATTGTTTTCCCTAGTAATGGAGGCGAACAGAAACAGCAGCATTATCACAAACACAGAAATGTGTTCGGAAATGGCTTCTGTACCCAGCCCCAAGCAAAATCTTGCAAACAAATAAGGAACCATCAATTGGTTGCATGGGTGGCAGGGGCTTATTGGAATACCAAATATAACTTTTTTATATCCACTGGATTGTTCAACTATTATTGCTTGCTTCGTTTTATGCCTTTGCCATTAACATTCATACTGGGTTCCAATGTATCATGATTTTCTTCTACCAATAATTTGTTTGATGTCTGCTTCCTGATGTAGTATGACGATTGCATGCTTGGTATTGCATTCAGTAAAAACTGTGATACTGAAAACTCTGTTCACGCAACCTAGTCTGTCAGAGGGGCTGAAGTACTTGTAAGGTTGATGCAAAGAACAGAGGACCCATCCCATTCAGTGGCTCCTGGGGAGGGGGTTAGCGCTACATGTGAGGGCTTGTCCGGGATCCCTCTGTTCTGAGTGCTATTGTCCTAGATAACGGGCTGGAAGAAGTTGACATGCCATGCAGGAGATCTGCTCCCCACACGCACTGTCACAATTGAGGAAAAAAAAGCAAGCAGCAGTGCGAGACATTGCCCACACAGCTGTCATTCAGTCAGTTTCCTGTAAATGATCGCCTACAAGTACCATCAGACATTGCAGCTGATGGCTTGTAGTTCTCAATAGACTGCGAGGGTGCTGGTGAGAGCGCTCATATTCCATTGATTCTTCCTGCCATTCATTAACTGGCTGCCCTTACCATAAGGTACGGGCAGACAGCTAAATGTCCGCAGGATCCAGGCATTGCACTCGTGATCTGCTGTAAAAAAAACAAAAAGCAAATTTATTTACCTGTAAAAAGATGTGCATTTATTTTTTTTTTAGTAAAAAGGGAACTTATACTATAAAGCCCAAACAAAAGCTTGGGGAAAAAATTCAGTCCCAAGCCTCCTGGAGAATATATATATATATATATATATATATATATATATATATATATACATATACATACATATATACATATATACACATATATACATACACACAGACAGACAGACAGACATACACACACACAACAGGTCCAGCTTCTATGCTCACCTCAGAGCCCTTAAAGCATCCTTCAGCTCCACTTTGTAAATGTTGAACACAGATCATAATGGGAGTGCTGATTGGCTCTTCAAACAAGCTGCTAGCAGGTTTCAGCATTACTTAAAGCTTGTTGAAAAACTGCAGAAGCCTACTAGCAGCACTCCCACTAAAACCTGTGTATAACATTTCCAAACAAGACACTTTAAAGCAGGGGTAGGCAACTTTTGAGAAGTAGGGATCTATCTAAGCAACATGGAAGAGGTCAAGGATCACCAGGGTACAGCACCATTTTTTTTTTTTTTTTTAAGATATTAACTAGCAAGGCCTCAATAAGAGGACAGCACAAAGAAAACATACAACAATATAAATAAACAAATGTCAATGTAAAAAAAACAAAAAATGTATATACTTATCTATTCTCAGCCTGCCCCAGTCATGTGATCTTCCCTGTGTAAGCCAGCAGTGGCTGCAGAGGAGACAGCGCCCGATAACGGCTGTTAAAACCTGGAGCGAAGTCACCCATAGAGTCCCAGCTGTTGTTGGCGCTCCCCCCTCTCCCTACATACACCACTGGATCACACAGCATGCATTGATGCATTAAGATTAAAAAAAACAAAAAAACACCTTCCGTGTGCAGCAGCCCCCCCTCATACTTACCTGAGCCCATCTTTATTCAGCGATGTTGCCAAAGTGTCTTAGCTGCCCGGGACCCCCCCCCCCCATTGGCTAAAACAGCAGTGCCACCAGATTCTGACAGCAGTGAGAGCCAGTCAGTCAGCCAGCCAGCCAATCAGGAGAGAAAGGGGTGGGGCAGGGTTGCGGCTCCGTGTCTGGATACAGGGAGCTGACTCAGCTCGGGTGCCCCCGTAGGAAGCCATGGGGGTGCTGAACAGGAGGGAGGGGCCATGAGCACTGAAGGGCCTGGGCCACTCTGTTAAGGGAGGAACATGCCACATGTTCCCAGTGCTGCAGCCGCTTCCCTCCCACCCTGTGGCAGCAGTACAGGAAGAAGTTTCCCGTACTAGCTGTTACTTTTTAAAATCAGTGTGGCCGTGCGGGGCTCCGCCCACACAAACCACGTCATTCATTCAGACCGTTCTGTGTGAATGAACGACAATCCCCGGCATCCTTTGCGGCTGTCGACTTGTAGTTCTTAATGAACTGCGTGCCCGTACAGGATGTAGGGATATACTGACAGGGCTGCAGGTGACCTGCATGGCGCCAGCGATCTTCTGATCGCTGGTGCAATGCCTTACAGACTCCAAAAGAAAAATAAATGCACTTTTTTTTTTTTTAAATGAAAAAAATTTGCATTTATAATTTTTTTCTCTAAAAAGGTTAACACTCTTTAAGACTGATGTCTAACGTACATTTAGCTTGCCGGTTTAAAGTGGTATACCGGGATGATGCTTGCAGCTCTAGGCATCATCCAGTATGTTTTGGGCAGGCAATGCTGTTTTTTGGAATCCTAGTTAGCCGCTGGATTGCTTTTATAGGTGGCAGAAGGGGGTCCCTCCCCCTCTGCGATGCCTCTCTGCACTGATGACCAGTGTCATTTCAAACTACCCTCCCTATTGGTAAGCAGCAGCAGTAATTAACTCCTTTGTGTTGCATGAGTTGCACCAGTGCTTTACTGCATATACAGACTAATTTTTCTGTTGTAGGTATAGTAACACTTTAATAATAATGGCATGTGTCAGTGTTATTCACCCCTTTATGCTGCATTAGTGACCAGTGGCAATGTTTAATTACACCCTTATGTTGCAGCATAAAGGGGTTAATTAGCACCGACACTGGTGCCACTAATGCAGCATTTAGGGGTTAATGTGCTGCTACTGGTCACTGACACATTAGTGATCAGTTGCTGTTAATTAACCCGTTTGTGCTGCAATAGTGGCACCAGTGACAGTGTAAATTACCCCTTTATGCTGCATTAGTGGCCAGTGGCAGCAAGAAGAAAGCCAGAAAGGACCCTGGTGAGGTCCTTCTTGAGCTAGGAGGCAGATAGTGGCTTGATGAACACTTTTACTACCTACATTTGTGAGAAGTTATATTTTATCTTCACTACATTTGTTGTTGGATAATGCACTAGGCCATTGGGGCCTCTGTTTTTATCCATTTCCCCCACAGTGTTCATTTATTTTTTATTTATTTCAGGTACTTCTATAGCGCCATCAATTTACGCAGCGCTTTACATATACATTGTACATTCACATGAGTCCCTACTCTCAAGGAGCTTACAATCTAAGGTTCCTAACTCACATTCATACATACTAGGGACAATTTAGACAGAATCCGATTAACCTACCAGCATGTCTTTGGAGTGTGGGAGGAAACCAGAGTGCCGGAGGAAACTCACACAGGCACAGGGAGAACACACAAACTCCAGGCAGGTAGTGTCGTGGTTGGGATTCAAACCAGTGACCCTTCTTACTGCTAGGCGAGAGTGCTACCCACTACACCACCCCTATCTGAGGACAACCCCAGTCCTAGAGGGCAGCAAGGCTTTAAAGTAACATCTACTTCTGACTACAAAGTTCTTTCACACCCATGCACAGGAGAATATTGTTGTTGCCCAATCAGCACTGTCCAGACAGAGGGTCAGGGGGCCCGCATCCTCATCTGAAAATCAGGGGAGAATGAAAACTCCTCTTATAAGCTTTAACCAGACACTGATAGGAGTATATAGCAGTCTTGTGACTTATGATGGGAAAACATATTTAGCAGTTTATATTTACTAAAATGATTGCATTTCCGTGTACTGTGGGAGACCAGATATAGTGAACGTATTTGTATTCATGGTGCCAGTGCCACACACTCTTCCTCTCCCGGCCTCTGAATGACAGCCAGTCAGAAACCAGGACTAGAAATCAACTGTCCTGTAGAGATCATCTGTCAGAATGTATAACTTCCCACACTAGTTCAGGAGCGCACTCGGCACCCCGCTGCAGTTTTGCATGTGTGCTATGGGGTGTGTGATGTGATCAGGGCAGCAGCATGGCTCGGCTGTTATATCTACAGTTGGCAGGTGCAATCAGGATGTCGGGTTACAATCCACCTGTTAGATTGCAATCAGCTGGTTGTCAACCCCCGATCTAGGTTCCTGATAGTTCTAATGCATATGAAAAGGATAAACATATATAGTATAAAGCAGTATGCCTAATACTTGCTCTGCGACTACAGTAATGGTCACAGAACAGGGTGACCCTGACTTACAGGCTTCGCCTATAACAGTGGGTATACCCCTGAAAGGGTCTTCAGGGTCAGTGTTCCATAGTGATGGACCTGTATAGCTCCCTATGTTAACTACACGCATTGCACCAGGTGCCAAGGTGAGCATCCATGCTGGATGCATCACTCCAAGCAACATTTCATGCTGTCTCCACGGTTTGTGGTTGAAATACAGCTCCCAGGGTTTAATCGATTCAGATGCACTGCTTCTGTTGTATTATGAAGACAGTATAGAGTTGATTGAAGTGAAATTAAAAAGACAAACAAACTAGTTAAGCCAGGAGTGATTTCCCCCTAAGGGGGAAGAAGTCCATTATGTTAACCTCTTCCCACCGGACATACGCCTATATGCGACCTCTCAGTGGGTGTGCTTTAACACAGAACTGTGCTGAGAGTGCGCTCCCTGCAAGCTCCCAGCACAGTCACCGATGGAGACAGGAAAGCTCCCAATGCATACTTGCAATTGGGAGCTTTCCAATCGTGTGACAGCCAATCATAGCGGTCACATGACCCAAATGCCTGCAGCCGCCTCCCAGCATCTTCAAGTACTTAAAGGGCCAGGGGACAGCAGCAGGAAGGGGTTAAGACTAGCAAAAAAACAAAAACTGAGTACTCAGAGTGGGGTAGGGTTTTAGGAGCAATGTCCAGGGGGATGTGTCCTCAAACCTTTGCCAGTATTTAAGCACCTGAAGGTACCAGTTTATAACTTAGGGTCTATGACTATCAAGTCTGTGTCCTGTACAATTAGGATAACGACTTTAGTGAAACTGTAGATGGAATTTGTTGCCTAACCAATCCAATCCTCCATTTTCAAACCTGAGATTAAAGAATGGCCACTGAAATTGCTGTGCCTGTTAAAGACAAGGCAGACATATTTTCCTGCCTCCAATTTGCACAGCTAAGCACCAAATAATACAAACTTTGTAAATAGGAACAACTCTTTTGACAGAGATGCAACATTGTTCTCATAAATAAGCTAAAAAGCAGAAAGTGTTTTGTTCTATAGAGATTCTTTTTTTGAGGTCCGAAGGTGGAGGTGGTGGCCATTCCCTTGACTTTTGGGGTGCATACTATTTTTGGGACAAAAAAAAAAAAAAAAAAAAAAAAAAAAACTCGTATTGGTAACCTTAATTAGCCACTGTTTAGTAAATGGCCTACCTAAGAAAAAGCTCCAGGAGCCTTTTTCCATCACCAGCCATAATGGCCTCTTTGCCTGCAGCCAGAACAGAATTCCAACATTCTTCCATCTACACCAAACAGCAAGGACAAAATTAACCCATTTGGCAGCGCCAATTGTCAGAATACCCAAACCATACCTACTTCAGGGTAATGTTAAGCACTGTGCAGTGCCTGCTCTAAAAGGCTTGAGTTAATATTTTAAACAGATAAAAAGGGCTGACAGGTTCTCTTTAAAACCCGAGACCTTGTGTGACACTTATGTAAAAGTAAGTAAAAGACTGGGCTGATTTACAAAGACCATCAGAGAACAGGAAACAGCAAATGAATGGGTCTGAATGTGACATGTAAAGAGCAAACTAATTTGCAACCTGTGGGTGAATCTAATTTTGCACATGTGGAACATTATTTGCATATGTCATAGAACATGCATGTGAAGGTTTGCCAGGAAACACAAATAGGTGTAAAATCCCGTCGCATTGCACACATCATCACTTGCACATTCAATTAAACGTACGTCAAGACTGTTCAAAGAGTGGTTCTCCAACCGGTTGGTAAAGACAAACCCCAAATTAATTTGATTACCTCTAGGAAAAATATTTCAGTGGAGTGGAGAGAAAGTTCAGAGTTCCTATGTCATGAGATCCAGATGTATGGAATTCTGACATTTCTGTAGATCACAATGGGTTTTAATATTTTTCCCAAATGTGTATAGGATCACACTAAGGCCAGCTCAGAAGACCGTAGAAAAAAAAAAAAAATCTTTAGGGTTGTAAACTTCTGCCTTGTTTTTTTTTAAAGGTATAAAAGCTCTGAGCCTTCAGCCTCATCCTTGCTAGACCATTTGAGTTACTGACCCAGGAAAAGCATATGGCCTGTGAAACCAAGACTACTGATACGCATACTTGGCTCAAGATCTGTCAAGATTAAACTAGGGGCAACAGCCCATGTGCACTTTTGAAGGGACCTGGTCACAAACCTTAACACAACAAATGCAGGTTAAAAGCACAGAAAATCATGTTTAAAAAAAAATACTTGCAGTATTTTTCCTTTCAATAAAATTACCTTTTATGTACTTGCAATGTGCCTTCGAACTTGCTAAGGAATTTGAACACTTCAGAAAGAGCAAAGCCACAGTTCTCCCTCTCTCCTGTTATGTCATAGTCCTCCTCTTTTGGGAGTGTAGGTAAAATAATAAACACTTCATACTTACCTGCTCTGTGCTATAGTTTTGCACAGAGAAGCCCCGATCCTCCTCTTCTTGGGTCCTCCAGCACTCCTGGCTCTTCCCACCCACCGAGTGCGTGCTTGCTCCTGAATCCAGCTCTGTGTCCATAAGACATACAGAGCGGGCTCTGCCCAGCTCCCTACTCACTGGCTCCGATTGACAGCAGACGGAGCCAAATCGCTCTTACTGCTGTATCTGAGCCAATGAGGAAAGAGCCTCGGCTCTCGTGCACATCGCTGGATCGAGATTAGGTATGCAATTTTACCTTATTGCATTCTAACCTTCTGCCTTTACAACCACTTTACCTTCTGTGCTGACCAAACTCCTATGTCCCACCCTTCCATACATAAAATGTTTATGTAGCTGCCAGGGGAGGAGTGAAGGGGAATAGTATAGACCATGGGGTAGGCAACTTTGGCACTCCAGCTGCTGTGGATCTACAAAGTCCCAGGAGACATCACAAGATCGACTACCAGAGGCATAAATAGGATTTGTAGTTTCACCACAGCTGGATGCCAAGGTTGCTTACCCCAGGTATAGAATGTCAAATGAGTAACAGCTCAGAGGCTGCTGAGATTACACGGTGGCGCTCTGCAGAAGCCCCAGGGCTTCTGGATATCTACACAAGGGACATAAAAATGTGCAAAAACACCACACACATTAAATGCGTATATAATCTTATAAGGAAATGATGGAAAATGATGGTATGGCACCAGTGTCTCTTTAAAAGCTATATTAACAAAGACCACTCATCTATAACCTACCAGCTACACTAGTGTTATTTCTAATGACCACTAGATGGGGTAATACATAAACCCTAAAAACCGGCAAACTCAAAAGTCACCTACCTTTTTAACTACTTTAGCAACCTGCAAATTTAAAACAAATACTACAAACAGTTTGTATTTTGGCTCCTTTACTGAGCAAAAGTAACAAATACATTGTTATCGCTTTAGAAACAAAATAATAACTCCTGTGTGCACCAGGTTCCTCACAAATGAAGATTTGCTTTAAGTCACGGTGAAAGGTAAGTTCTCCATCAGTCAGGCCTGGTTGAAGGGTGTTTCCGCATTATTTTAGAAAAAAATCTCCTGCCCCAACCTAAATTGTCTATAAAATACGAATAAAACCGGTGAGTGAGCAGAGAAGACCAGAAAAGAGAACACAAGTGGGAAGTTGGCTGCGCTGACATCCTGTCTTTATACGATCATCTCCAGCTGGCGAGCGTATTCGATCACTTGCTTGGCTAGTTCTGTGGAAGGGATTGTGGCCTCCTCCGGATTCTGCTGTTGACTGCTGAAACTGTAGTAGTTGTTTGGGCCCAACACCCAGCCGCGCTGTAGACCACAAAAAAAATAAAAAAAAAATTACAATTGAGGTAAAAAACTGTTTTTGTTTAAGATATCAACCATTAGCCCTACACTAGCTGGGTTTAAAGGAAACAGGCTTGCTTGTTCATCTATGTATTTACTGTAGAGAGATCTGCAAATAAGCCACTAAAGGGAGATCTGCATTTTACTGCAATCCAGCTTTCCCTATTAAAAAAGGAAATTTAGAGTATTTAAAGCAAATGACATCAGCCTATGTCAATGTGCGGTACAAAGCTTGTGAAAAATAAATAAATAAATAAAAATACAAAAACTAGTTCAGATACTATGCTTACCACTGCACCAGCAATACTGTGCCACTATGCTTTGGAGTTGAATGACACACAGGGTGATTCAACCCACTTAATATGGGAGGAGGGAAGAGGGGATGGAGGAGGGGGGGAGGAGGGAGGAGGGCTGCTCTATTTGGCATTTAGGATCCATCCACCAAGAAGAAGTCAAGGATCTTATCATGCGATTGGACTGAAGACACTTAGAAAGAGATTTTTTTTTTTTTTTTGTGTGTAGTGGTGTCAAATTGGTGGGTGGAGGGAGAACAAGTCATGAACCAGTGTAGCTGGCCTGTAAAAGGCCAAGTTCACCTTCTGCACCATGTTACACCTGTATTTAGTGGGTACCTGGTGCAAATGCCTTTCTCCCACTGTCAACCCTGTGATAGTGGTCCTTCTCCCCTGCTGCCGCTGTTACATTTAACAGGAATCAGTGAGTAAATTAACTACAAGTCCTGTCTGCCACAGCAGCAGACAGACTGGTCGTTCTCAATGAACTACGACTGCTTAATCAGCACACCAATAGCTCACTGAATCTTTCTCCAACTAAAGCATGTACAGAGGTATCGGTGGAGATAGAGATGATAGATATATCTATATCTATATAGATATATATCTATAGATAGATATCGTTTCCGGTATGGTATGGCTCATTTATTAAGCAGAGCATAGCCGTGGAGTCGGCGCAATCTGAAGCGCTGGATGTACCGTATGTTTTAGGTATAAAACTGTGTGTACATGGAGCAGAAACATTTACTCATTACATACTCAGGCTCTACTTTCGTGTTTGTACTTTGATATTTCATCAAATCTGGGTCAACCAATTGAAAACACACATTTCCGATGTGGTCAATATTTTATAACAATCATTTCAGTAGACCATCTGCTCAACCTCTAGTAGGTAATCTACATTAAAGGCCATACATAAACTTGTGAAACTCATACATACTGTATCTGGCTAGTAATATTTAGCTCCTAGCCGCTAGATCAGGGGTCTCCAAAACTATCTAAACAAAAAGGGCCAGTTTACTGTCCTTCAGACTTTCGGGGGGCCGAATAGTGGTCATGGGAAAAAACAGGACATCATTGGTGTCAGTGGGGGGGGGGGAATGTGAATGGTGCCCCATCTTTGGGGTCAGTTGTTGAGGTCAGTGGGAGGAGGAAGAAAAAAAAAAAAAAAAAGATAAAAAGGCAAGCAAAGGGCCGTAACTGGGGCCACAGTTTGGAGGCCATGACCCTAGATGATATTTTATGCATCACGCATGATCTCAATACTGCAAAATTCCCTGGCTCTATGCAAATACATCTAGATATTTTCATCACCTAGAATTAGAAAGATCCAGAGGACAAGTAATTTTATAAATACCTTCTTTGCATAATCTGTCATTTTCTTAGGAGTGTTGAAAAATAATATTCTGGTGGCTTCATTAAACAGGATCTTCTCATAGGCCTTCTCAATGCAGCCTGCAATCTCATCCCTGAAATATTAACACATCATCACATCACCGTACAAATTCCAAAGTAAGCCTAGACTTGAGTAACAAAACCATGGGAGAAAGGGCTGAAATACTGACTTCCTTTGATATAGGAAAGGAGTGGTGGAAGAGCACAGGGAAGAAGAATATCAGGGGGTGGGGGTATAAGAAGATTAGAGAATTGGTCACTTTACCCCAAAATGAGCAATGAATCTTTTGTAGAGTTGATTTTAGAAAAACTTAAAATTAGAACTAAAAAAAAAAAAAAAAAAAAAAAAAAAAAAAAAAAAAATATAAAAAGGGGAGGCAAAAACCTCTCTCATTTTGCATTGAGAAAGGGAGAGTTATGACCCCTGTGGGGTTTCTTATGCCATCTGTGCCCCATTGGGGAGATTTTCCTTCACTTCCTATTCCATAGCCAAAACAAGAAGTGATAGAAACTCCATTCAAAGTGAGGGACTCCCCAGTTGTCACAGAACCAGTGTCCCCGCTGGAATATTTCCCTGCTAATACTGAATATTTGCCATTTTCTTGCCCTTTTAATTTGGATAATAAAAATAAAAACAAAAAGAGAGGGTGAATCTGTGACCTCCAAGGTGCAGCATTATTTTTACCTAAACAATTAAAGAGGAATCAATACAAAGCCTGTAAGCAAGAACCCAAATTTTGACTATATGACTTAAAACTTCAAATTATGATTTAAAACAGGGGTTAAGGTGGTTCTAAAGCCAATCGGTTAGTTAAAAACCTTCCACTACCTGTCTCTCTCTCTCCCCCCCCCACCCCACCCCCCTGCGCCCATCTGCAGCAGCTCTGGTTCTCTCGCTCTCCCCTTTCACAGGCTCAGAGATGACAGCAGGGACTATTGGCTCCTGCTGCTGTCAATCAAACGCTACAAGGAGAGAGCGGGTGGTGGGCCCGAGCCACGCTGTGTATGTGTATAGACACACATAGCCTGGCTCAGGAGCGAGCCTGCATGTGTGCCACCATGAGAAGTGTGTTCCTCCTATGGAGGTACAGAAAAGGAGGAGGAGCCAAGATCGCCAGCAGGGGACCCCAGAGGAGGCGGTCAAGCCACTCTGAGCAAGAACGTTGCACAGAGCAGCCAAGTATAGCATGTTTGTTATTTATAAAGAGAAAATAAACTAAAAATAAAACTAGCCTTTGCAAACACTTAACGTTTTTACAGTAACAGATCAATGGATTACTGCCACAGTCAAAATCCATCACTGGTAGGTGACTAGGTAGAATTACAAAAGATTAATAGCTTGGTTTTACTTTACATATAGTTAGGGGAAAAAAAAATTGCAAATTACAATCTGATGGTAAAAAGAAGAGAGCCGTCTCTGCCGGGAGGAGACAGTGATTATCGCTAGCAGCTATAGCAGCCGCTTGTGATAATCGGAAGCAAATCCGGCAGGCTGGTTGTACCCAAGTTTACTGATCGATCAACTTGGTACATTCAGCCTGCCCATTAATGGTTCAAATCAGCAGGAACCAGCCGACATGCAAACCGTGTATGGTCAGCCTAAGAGGCAGATTCCAGTCCAAATTCAGGTACTTGCTCTACTTGTAGAGCGGTGTTGATCTGTGTCTTATATTTGCCTGGAGCTCAGCTTTAAAGTTGCAGCAATTATTTCGAATAAGGCTGACTATGTGAAAGCAGAAAAACTAGTACAGTGCACTCCAGATACTCAACTAACCTTATGGTGTCCAGCAGGATGTCAATGAAGAATGTGTAGCTCTCTGCAGGAATGTTTCCTTTGGCCAGAAACACTTTGTTATAACTTCCCTCCATCAAGTACTGAAGAACAGGAAGAGACAGGTGAGAAGTGTGATGCTGCTGGGTACAAGGTGCAGTCTCACATGCAGGGATGACTGCTATAGTTTATTAGGATAGAGGGTAATAACAGAGATACCTGTTCTAAAGACACTGGGTGCTTTATGTACACATTGGCCTGGATATCTTTAGCAGGTAACCGTTCCAGCTCTGTGTGAAACTCGGCCACTCTGTTCTGTGATAATAGGAAGAGGAGGTTCAGTCCGAGCAGCTGGTGTTTATAGGCAGATTCTGGAAGCTCGTCCCTACAACAGCAAAAACAGAACCAACATTAAAGAGATAAAACATGGAGGTATATAAAAATGGATAATTTAATTTAACGGATAATTAGATTTAGCACGTCAGGAGTCTGGAAAGAGAATGGAAGACAAAGTACTGGAAGAGAATTTTTTTTGGACAAGATTGAAGCCTTGTACACACTACTAGGTTTCTTTTGGGTTGAACAAAACTGACGGCTCAGGTCAGAGCCGCTGTACTAAAAACCCGAAGCTAGTACAGCAATCTCCCCTGCTTTGCTATGGTATTCTGACAGGGGACCCCCCCCCACAGCCAGAACACTCTGGTCAGCGCTCTCAGACATTGGCCGAGAGCACTGATTGGGAGCCGGACGGCGGATTTTTTTTTTCCGGTCATGACCCTTTGACAAACTGGTCAAACGGACCGGCTGCTATTAAACCGCCCGATATTCGGCCAGTGTGTACTAGGCTTTACGGTTTGTGTATACATGCACAGAGGTGTTTCCACTGCCAGCAGATTACTGCACCCAGAAGTTAAGCCAGCCATAGACAGTTCAAATCTTGGCCCGGATCAGCAGGAAACCACCAGAAAGATTCAAACCATGTATGGGCAGGCTGAATGTTCCCAAGCTGATCGATCAACGTTAGCCACTAGCAATAATCCTCATCTTCTCTCTGCGGAGATGGCTTCCCCCACCATATGTTGATTGTTGGGGGGGACGATCTGATTTTTTTTCCCCTGCGACCCCTGGTTGTGAGAAAGAGATTTGCACCGTCTATGGCCAGGCTTGTGGATGCTTACATACAGCCAGACAAATCAGTGACAGGCGCCATGTCTCCCACATGTATAGTCACAGGATGACCTGGCATGACCTGTCCAGGGACACTCATTCATCCCTACGCACATATATTTGCTCGGATGTGTAGTTACATCAGTGGCATCTCTCAGGCTGTCTTTTTAAACTGTCTGCTGGCCACAGCTGTAGACAATCATCTGCAACTCCCTGGTGCAGAAATATGCTGAATTCTATGCGCTTATTTGCCTGAGCCCTAAATTTGACCTTGCTATGGGTGCGGTTTTATGCACAGACTATTTTTTGTTTTTTTTAAGCAAATCTGTCAAAGACGACCTACGTAGGCCATCGTTGCTGACCTTCTGTAGAAAATGCTAACAGACATAATGTTGTGCTGATTGATTAGCTAGCTATAAATGGCTGTTGTCTCTAGTAAGCTCGTGGATGGAGGAATTCCCACCATCAATTATTTATTCTGCAGCCGTGGTAGCCAAGGCTGTCTGGTGTTGCCAAACTGACTGCATCTGATATGATACAGTCACTGTTTGGCTAGGGCAAAAAAAAAAAAATCGATTTAAATCTTGAATCAAGTTGAGAGGTCAAATCGATTCAAAATTTAAGCAAATTGATTTTTTTTCTTTTCACCGCGCTGGTCCTGAGGAGCTGCGGGCAGGAGTTTTTAGGCGAGGCCTCAGCTTCTGCCTAGTTTGCGGCTTCAGCCTAGTCCGCGAGGCCGAAGCCTCGCCTAAAAACTCCTGCTCGCAGCTCTTCAGGACCGGCGTGGTGTCCAAATAAAAAAAGAAACCCTCAATTCGAATTGTGAATCAAGTTTTTTTTTAAGAAAATCGCAGGATTTTTTTTTTTTTTTTTAGAAAATCTCCCATCCCTATGTTTGGCCACCAATTTTTCCACCAGGCTCAGTCGATTCTTAAATCTACTTCTGTCAAACCACGTAATGGCTAGGATTTCAGCAAGAATCGTCTGGGATTTGAGCCATCTATGTCAGCCTTTTTAAGTCAAGATCTTGAAGAATCAGCTGGGGTGAGGACATTGAGGGGGGGGGTCCCTGGACAGGTAAGTGTCCTTATATTAAAAATCAGCAGCTACAGTATTTATTTTTTAGGGGGGGGGAGCTCCTCTTTAAAAGGTGCCTGCTGTACAGTCAGGCTTGCTCTTTGTGGGTTTTCTTTTTTTGTTTAGCAGAAGCAGCATGTGGCAATCTTTTCTTACTTGTAATCAAAGTAATAACACTTCAGCTGTGCCATGTATCTTTCAAATGATGGGATGTCCTTCTTTAGAATACTCCACTGTGCGCCAATCTCCAAAACATCCCCTGTAAAAAAAAAAAAAAAAATGGTAGAACTGTAAGCATAAAAACTGCATGAATAATCTCAACCGATAAGGGCAATAATTTGACAAAATCTAAACTAAAATTTCTCTGTGCAGAGAACAACTCCAATTGTCAATCAACATCAGATCATCAGGGTTCAGGTCATCAGTGGCAGTCCTACAATGATACATGAGCACCCGTCTGGAAATAAACTGATCAACTTCAGGTTATTACTATTAGGACCACAGCTGTCTAGTGACACCATATTAATGTATCCCACCTCCCATAAACCGAAGCCCAACAAAATTTTGTTTAAATTGGCTAAATATATTCTATGTGCATCAAAGCAAAAGATGTGCAAAGTTTTACAGGTCCACTTCCTGGTATTAAAAGTAAAAAAAACATCAAATGCGTGTTAAGTAAATAAAATTTCCTCCTTGGAGCTTCCTTTGGAAATTGACCACTGGCTGCTCTAACATTGCGGTTGTATGCCGCGGGGACCTGTAGTATCCTGGAGGAGTCTTCTCAACTGCTCAGAGTGCCGCATACACAGTAAAAGCCACACCTCTCCACAGCAGCCGTGTCCCTCTCTGAACAGTTGGGATGTAAAGTTGTAGTTTAAAGCATGAAAGACTCCTGCAGGATTTCATTGGGACACACATACAACAGCAATGTAACAGCGCTGCCTGGGGACAAATTTTAAATAAATAAAAAAAAATTTTAAAAAAAGGCTACGAGAAGGAAAACAATACCATCAAATGCATGTGCGTTATGGTATTTGTATCTGATACAGGAAAACTATTGGTTTAATACCAGTTTAAAGAAGCAGCCACAGCTTAAATTAGAAAACCTGTCCCCTTCCAGCATGCTGAAAAGAAGGATCCGTGCTCTGTGTGAAAGCTGTGTTCTTTCTGCACCACCTACTGAGTCAGAACTTAAGCTATCCAATCACTTGGAAGCATGTACCCATTATACAATTACATGAGCTTTGCCAAAAGCAGAACTATAGGTCTGACCCAGCAGTGAGAAATTCACTGCATCCGGAGCACACAGGAGAATGCGGCCAGCCTTCTGCCATAACGCAACAGTAATAGGGGACCCATGCGAGTGCACCCACAGACTCTCGCCACCGGATGCAATGTGGCCAAGGATGGAAAGAGGTGGCACTGGGTCCACTCCTAACACTGCAGAACCCAGGCTACAAGGAAACTGAAGCGCAGGTAAGGGATCTACCTCCAGGCAGCCCCTGAGACATGAAGTCCCTCCTGCAAAAAGATGGTGCCTACAGACAACATGTTTCCTCTGTCTGGAGGAAACACAAATGACTGGCCACGTTCTTGTAGGACCACCTTTGAAAGAGCTGGAGGCAATGCGTTTCCTGTCTCAGTAGGAGGAGCTCCATCTCTGGGGGGCTGTCCTGGAAGACGACTAGGGAAAGCAGGATTTCTACAACAAGCTGTGGTTAATTTCTTAAAACACTGCAAGACTGTGCACACTGTTTGTTTTGATGTATTTGGAACATACATAGGAAATTTTGGGGTTTGTGTTTTTTTTATTAAATATGTGGGACAATGGAGTGCTTTGTTTGCTTCTTTGTGTATATAGAAAAATGTAAAAACACCTTATTGCTTAATAAAATATATATAAAAATATAATTTTTTTTTTTTTTTTTTTTTTTTTTAAACACAGTATCGCACAAAAGTCACATTTTTGTAAAGATTTTATTCTATCTTTTCATGTGACAACCCTGAAGAAATGACACTTTGCTACAATGTAAAGTAGTGAGTGTACAGCTTGTATAACAGTGTCAATTTGCTGTCCCCTCAAAATAACGCAACACACAGCCATTAATGTCTCAACCACTGGCAACAAAAGTGAGTACACCTCTAAGGCCCCTTTCACACTGGAGCGGTTTTCAGGCGGTATTACGCTAAAAATACCGCCTGAAAACCGCCCCTAAACAGCCTCCGCTGTTTGTTCAGTGTGAAAGCCCGAGGGCTTTCACACTGAAGCGGTGCGCAGGCAGGGCGGTGAAAAAAGTCCTGCAAACCGCTTTTTGGGAGCGGTGAAGGAGCGGTGTATTCACCGCTCCTGGCCATTGAAATCAATGGGACAGCGCGGCTATACCGTGGCAATACCGCGGCTATAGCCGCGCTGTACGAGGGATTTTAACCCTTTTTCGGCCGCCAGCGGGGGTTAAAACCGCACCGCTAGCGGCCGAATACCACTGCAAGAACGACGGTACAGCAGCGCTAAAAATAGCGCTGTTGTACCGCCGACGCCCCCACCGCCGCAGTGTGAAAGGGGCCTAAGTGAAAATGTCCAAATTGGGTCCAAAGTGTCAATATTTTATGTAGCCACTAGGGCTGGGAGATTTTCTTGAAAAAAAAATAAAAATCTTTGATTCTCTTAAAAAAAAAAACAAAAAAAACTCGATTCACGATTCGAATTTTTTTTTTTTCTTTGGAAACCGCGGCGGTCCTGAGGCGCTGCGGGCATGAGCTTTTAGGCGAGGCCGCGGCTTCGGCCTAATCCGCAGCGTCCGGCCTTGCGGACTAGGCCGAAGCCGCGGCCTCACCTAAAAACTCTTTGCCCGCAGCTCTTCAGGCCTGGCACAGTGTCAGCACCGGTCCAGAGGCGCTGCGGGCATGAGGTTTTTAGGCGAGGCCTTGGCTTCGGCCTAGTCCGCGGCGTCCGGCCATAGCCGCGGACTAGGCCGAAGCCGCGGCCTCGCCTAAAAACTCATGCCCGCAGCACCTCGGGACCGGCGCAGTGAAAAAAAAAAAAAAAAAAATCGATTTGCTTAAATTTTCAAATCGATTTGACCTCTCAACTCGATTCAAGATTTAAATCGATTTTTTTCCCAGCCCTAGTAGCCACCATTA
This sequence comes from Lithobates clamitans, assembly GCA_037952925.1. Classification (NCBI taxonomy): domain Eukaryota; kingdom Metazoa; phylum Chordata; class Amphibia; order Anura; family Ranidae; genus Lithobates; species Lithobates clamitans. The sequence continues at coordinate 137,764 of JBBGZY010001008.1, forward strand.
TTTTCCAGCACTGCCTTAACCCTCTTGGGCATGGAGTTCACCAGAGTGTCACAGGTTGCCACTGGAGTCCTCTTCCACTCCTCCATGACATCACGGAGCTGGTGGATGTTAGAGACTTTGCACTCCTCCACCTTCCGTTTGAGGATGCCCCACAGATGCTCAATATGAGTTAGGCCTGGAGACATGCTTGGCCAGTCCATCACCTTTACCCTCAGCTTCTTTAGCAAGGCAGTGGTCATCTTGGAGGTGTGTTTGGGGTTATGTTGGAATACTGCCCTTCGGCCCAATCCCCGAAGGGAGGGGACCATGCTCTGCTTCAGTATGTCACAGTACATGTTGGCATTCATGGTTCCCAAAATGAACTGTAGCTCCCCAGTGCCGGCAGCCCTAGACCATGACACTCCCACCACCATGCCTGACTGTAGGCAACACACACTTGTCTTTGTACTCCTCACCTGGTTGCCGCCACACACGCTTGACACCATCTGTACCAAATTAGTTTATCTTGGTCTCATCAGACCACAGGACATGGTTTCAGTAATCCATGTCCTTAGTCTGCAGGCTTTCTTGTGCATCATCCCTTATGGTCTTTGGCCACCGTGCTGCAGCTCACTTTCAGGGTCTTGCAATCTTCTTATAGCCTAGGCCATCTTTGTGTAGAGCAAAAATTCTTTTTTTCAGATCCTCAGAGAGTTCTTTGCCATGAGGTGCCATGTTGAACTTCCAGTGACCAGTATGAGAGAGTGAGAGCGATAACGCCAAATTTAACACACCTGCTCCCCATTCACACCTGAGACCTTGTAACACTAACGAGTCACATGACACCAGGGAGGTAAAGTGGCTAATTGGGCCCAATTTGGACATTTTCACTTAGGGGTGTACTCACTTTTGTTGCCAGTGGTTTAGACATTAATGGTGTATCGATTTATTTTGAGGGGACAGCAAAGATCCACCTTTATACAAGCTGTACACTCACTACTTTACATTGTAGCAAAGTGTCATCACATGAAAAGATATAATAAAATATTTACAAAAACGTGAGGGGTGTACTCACTTTTGAGAGATGATAGAGATATACAGTATGTCTATCTAAATAAAACAGATACTGGGATGTTTTTCATAACAAGGATACTCTGGGAAAGCATTAAGAAGTTAAAAAGCAGTGCAAGAACAAAAAGAAAAACAGTAGCCAGCCCCAACCAGATTTACTTCCTGCTGCCTTAAGAGTGGAAGATGAATTTTGATTGGCTACCACAGGTTACCACAAATGCTTTTAACCTAAATGAACTCAACCAAGTTAAAAAGACAATTATATCTGATGTACAAATGTTTTCACAACCACCATTCGAAAAGTTTTGGTTTTAAAAAAAGTTTGCTAGGCATACTGAAGCAATTGCCTGTGGAGGGCTGCGTTTACCCACACTGGGATGCACAGGTGTTCCATGCATCCCCACGCATGATGTTAATTTGGACGCAGCGCCTGCATAGACACAGACGCTACCAATCAGACATCTGTCTACGTTCACGGCCACGCACGCGGATGTCAGAATGGGAGCATCATCCATGGCCGTGCAGCCACTGCGTCTCAACTGACATTAACGTGACTCCCTGCAAATCTGTGCGTCCTCGTGTGGGTAACCGCAGCACTTCGCGGGAGCACTATGTAGTAAACCCCGTGTGAACAAGACCTTAAGGCTGAGTGTACTTACTAGCCAAGACAAGCTGCTGTTTGGTCAACTTGGCGTCTGTAGTCGGTAAGAAATTTTGCTCCAGGAGAGCCAGCTGTAACAAGAGGAAAAGGAAACACATTAGAGGTCTGTATACCAATGTAAATAACTGGATACATTCGGTTTTCTGGGGGATGCACTTTATTTCTTAAAGTGGTTCTAAAGACAAAAAGGTTGTACAAAAGGTAGTGCATTCTCTGCATTAAAGTAAATGTGGAACCCAGAGCTGAACTCTGGGGTAGATGTATACATTTACCTACCGGTAGCACCAGACATGTAGTTACAAAAGCTGCTAATAAGTTATTAAACAACCTGTTCAACTGCTTATTCCAATGACAGTGACATCACTGCAATTCATAAACAGCAGCTTAACCACTTCAGCCCCGGAAGGTTTTACCCCCTTCCTGACCAGAGCACTTTTTACAATTCGGCACTGCGTCGCTTTAACTGCTAATTGCGCGGTCATGCAATGCTGTACCCAAACGAAATTTGCGTCCTTTTCTTCCCACAAATAGAGCTTTCTTTTGATGGTATTTGATCACCTCTGCCGTTTTTATTTTTTGCGCTATACGCGGAAAAAGACCGAAAATTTTGAAAAAAAATGATATTTTCTACTTTTTGTTCTAAAAAAAATCCAATAAACTCAATTTTAGTCATACATTTAGGCCAAAATGTATTCGGCCACATGTCTTTGGTAAAAAAAATGTCAATAAGTGTATATTTATTGGTTTGCGCAAAAGTTATAGCGTCTACAAACTAGGGTACATTTTCTGGAATTTACACAGCCTTTAATTTATGACTGCCTATGTCGTTTCTTGAGGTGCTAAAATGGCAGGGCAGTACAAAACCCCCACAAATGACCCCATTTTGGAAAGTAGACACCCCAAGGAATTTGCTGAGAGGCATGTTGAGCCCATTGAATATTCATTTTTTTTGTCCCAAGTGATTGAATAATGACAAAAAAAAAAAAAAAAAAAAAAAATTACAAAAAGTTGTCACTAAATGATATATTGCTCACACAGGCCATGGGCATATGTGGAATTGCACCCCAAAATACATTTAGCTGCTTCTCCTGAGTACGGGGATACCACATGTGTGGGACTTTTTGGGAGCCTAGCCGCGTACGGGGCCCCGAAAACCAAGCACCGCCTTCAGGATTTCTAAGGGCGTACATTTTTGATTTTATTCCTCACTACCTATCACAGTTTTGAAGGCCATAAAATGCCCAGATGACATAAAACCCCCCCAAATGACCCCATTTTGGAAAGTAGACACCCCAAGCTATTTGCTTTGAGGCATGTTGAGTCCATGGAATGTTTTATATTTTGACACAAGTTGCGGGAAAGTGACAAATTTTTTTTTTTTTTTTTTTTTTTTGCACAAAGTTGTCACTAAATGATATATTGCTCACACAGGCCATGGGCATATGTGGAATTGCACCCCAAAATACATTTAGCTGCTTCTCCTGAGTACGGGGATACCACATGTGTGGGACTTTTTAGGAGCCTAGCCGCGTACGGGACCCCGAAAACCAAGCACCGCCTTCAGGATTTCTAAGGGCGTACATTTTTGATTTTACTCCTCACTGCCTATCACAGTTTCGGAGGCCATGGAATGCCCAGGTGGCACAAACCCCCCCCAAATGACCCCATTTTGGAAAGTAGACACCCCAAGCTATTTGCTGAGAGGCATGGTGAGTATTTTGCAGCTCTCATTTGTTTTTGAAAATAAAGAAAGACGAGAAAAAATTTTTTTTTTTTTCTTTTTTCAATTTTCAAAACTTTGTGACAAAAAGTGAGGTCTGCAAAATACTCACTATACCTCTCATCAAAAAGCTTGGGGTGTCTACTTTCCAAAATGGGGTCATTTGGGGGGGTTTTGTGCCACCTGGGCATTCCATGGCCTCCGAAACTGTGATAGGCAGTGAAGAGTGAAATCAAAAATTTACGGCCTTAGAAAGCCTGAAGGCGGTGCTTGGTTTTCGGGGTCCCGTACGTGGCTAGGCTCCCAAAAAGTCCCACACATGTGGTATCCCCGTACTCAGGAGAAGCAACAGAATGTATTTTGGGGTGTAATTTCACATATTCCCATGGCATGTTTGAGCAATATATCATTTAGTGACAACTTTGCGCAAAAAAAAATAAAAAAAATAAAAAATTGTCTCTTTCCCGCAACTTGTGTCACAATATAAATTATTCCATGGACTCAACATGACTCTCAGCAAATAGCTTGGGGTGTCTACTTTCCAAAATGGGGTCATTTGGGGGGGGTTTGAACTGTCCTGGCATTTTATGCACAACATCTAGAAGCTTATGTCACACATCACCCACTCTTCTAACCACTTGAAGACAAAGCCCTTTCTGACACTTATTGTTTACATAAAAAAATAATTTTTTTTTGCAAGAAAATTACTTTGAACCCCCAAACATTATATATTTTTTTTAAAGCAAATGCCCTACAGATTAAAATGGTGGGTGTTTCATTTTTTTTTTTCACACAGTATTTGCGCAGCGATTTTTCAAACGCATTTTTTGGGGAAAAAACACACTTTTTTACATTTTAATGCACTAAAACACACTATATTGCCAAAATGTTTGATGAGATAAAAAAGATGATCTTAGGCCGAGTACATGGATACCAAACATGACATGCTTTAAAATTGCGCACAAACGTGCAGTGGCGACAAACTAAATACATTTTTAAAAGCCTTTAAAAGCCTTTACAGGTTACCACTTTAGATTTACAGAGGAGGTCTACTGCTAAACTTACTGCCCTCGATCTGACCTTCGCGGCGATACCTCACATGCATGGTGCAATTGCTGTTTACATTTGACGCCAGACCAACGCTTGCGTTCACCTTAGCGCGAGAGCAGGGGGGACAGGGGTGCTTTTTTTTTTTTTTTTTTTTTTTCTTTATTATTATTATTTTTTTATCTTATTTTTAAACTGTTCCTTTCATTTTTTTTTTTTTAAATCATTTTTATTGTTATCTCAGGGAATATAAATATCCCCTATGATAGCAATAGGTAGTGACAGGTACTCTTTTTTGCAAAAATTGGGGTCTATTAGACCCTAGATTTCTCCTCTGCCCTCAAAGCATCTGATCACACCAAGATCGGTGTGATAAAATGCTTTCCCAATTTCCCAATGGCGCTGTTTACATCCGGCGAAATCTACGTCATAAAATGCTCGTAGCTTCCGGTTTCTTAGGTCATAGAGATGTTTGGAGCCACTCTGGTCTCTGATCAGCTCTATGGTCAGCTGGCTGAATCACCGGCTGCATTTTCAGGTTCCCTGTTGAGACAGGAGAGCCAGAGAAAAACACGGAAGATGTTGGGGGGGGGGGGGGGCATTCCCTCCCACTGCTTGTAAAAACAGTCTAGAGGCTAATTAGCCACTAGGATTGCTTTTACATGAAAGCCGACCGCTGGCTGAAAAGAATGATACCAAGATGATACCTAAAGCTGCAGGCATCATTCTGGTATAACCACTCAAAGTCGTGAATGGCGTACCTGAAGACAAAAAAATGGTTAACAATGGTTAACAATAAAGCACAGTAAAGTGTAAATAATTACACACCTGAAAAACAAACATGATAAAACATAATAACAATAACAATCAATAACAATAACAATAACAATCAATAACAATAACAATAACAATAAAACATTGCAGAATAGAATACAGTAAAAAAGAGCAGAACAATAGAGAGAGAGAATAGAGAGAGAGAGAACAATAAAACAACAACTATTTTTTTTATTTCATATATTTTTTTTTTTTTTACACTTTTTTTGTAACTAACTTTTATAACGGTAACCGGTTCCAGGTTCGGGTCTCTCAAAATGCGATGGCATCTTGGGAGACCCTGTGAAAGTGTGCCTAGTCTGTGCAATGCTGTACCCTACGCTAATAGTCAACTAGTGCATGGTAGCGTTCAAAACATTCACCAATGCAAAGACCAGGATTGTCAGGACAGGAGGGACAATAATAGCGGGTGTCACGTCTATATCCGCGCTTGCTGCAGACACAACATCTTTTTTTGGGGGGTTCGCTGGGTAGGGGTACTCGGGAGGACATAAAAATGCCTCTCATGCAGCCGACTGCATTTGGTTGGGGATGTGAATGGGGGAAGTACGGGCGCTGCAGAAGCGGTGGGTTCCCAATTAGGATTGGCGAATGCAGCAGGAAGGGCACTATGGGCACGACGGGCCTGTGTTTGTCTTTTTGGTGGCAGCGGGACACTACTTGTGCTTGCCACCTCACCAGCTTCAACTGCACTTATGGGACTCGCCACGTCACCACGTGTTACTGCAGTGCTGGTTTGACTACGACCGGGGTGTACTAGGCCGCTGGCGCTTGCCAGTTCACCAAAACGCTACCAAAAAAACTGTTAGCGATCGCAGGGATCAGGCCTGACTCTGCGAACGCTGCAGTTATGCGTTTAGTATTTTGTAAGTGACAGTGATCGATCGATACTGCACTTGGGTGGGCTGGGCCGGGCTGGGCGGAGGGGCAAAACGCAGGTGCTAGCAGGTATCTGGGCTGATCCCGCTAACACTGCGTTTGTGGGAACCCTAAACTGCTGGGGACACTAGTATAGATCTAATCGGATCAGATATTGATCCGATCAGATACTATACCACTAAGGGTGGTGTACAGTGCGTGCGTGGGTGTTAGCGGTACTGGCGCTAATCTGACGCTGCCTGGGGCTGGTGCTTGCCAGTTCACCAAAACGCTACCAAAAAAACTGTTAGCGATCGCAGGGATCAGGCCTGACTCTGCGAACGCTGCAGTTATGCGTTTAGTGTTTTGTAAGTGACAGTGATCGATCGATACTGCACTTGGGTGGGCTGGGCTGGGCCGGGCGGAGGGGCAAAACGCAGGTGCTAGCAGGTATCTGGGCTGATCCCGCTAACACTGCGTTTTTGGGAACCCTAAACTGCTGGGGACGCTAGTATAGATTTGATCGGATCAGATATTGATCCGATCAGATACTATACCACTAAGGGAGGTATACGGTGCGTGCGTGGGTGTTAGCGGTACTGGCGCTAACCTGACGCTGCCTGGGGCTGGTGCTTGCCAGTTCACCAAAACGCTACCAAAAAAACTGTTAGCGATCGCAGGGATCAGGCCTGACTCTGCGAACGCTGCAGTTATGCGTTTAGTGTTTTGTAAGTGACAGTGATCGATCGATACTGCACTTGGGTGGGCTGGGCTGGGCGGAGGGGCAAAACGCAGGTGCTAGCGGGTATCTGGGCTGATCCTGCTAACACTGCGTTTTCGGGAACCCTAAACTGCTGGGGACGCTAGTATAGATTTGATCGGATCAGATATTGATCCGATCAGATACTATACCACTAAGGGAGGCATATGCTGCGTGCGTGGGTGTTCGCGGTACTGGCGCTAATTTGACGCTGCCTGGGGCGACGCATATCACCGCCGGGCGATCAGGGGGCTAAACCTTTATTCGGTAATAAACGGCGGGTGTCCTGACACTATAAAAAATAAACGAACTAACCAGCGTCAACCGTAACGGTTATACAGTGATCAGTGGTGAAAGGGTTAACTAGGGGGCAATCAAGGGGTTAAAACATTTATTAGGTAGTATAGGGGGGTCCCTGACGCTATAAAACACTGACGGCGAACCTAAATATTTACGTTCCTAACTACCGTCACCAGCGACACTAATACAGCGATCAGAAAAATGATCGCTTAGCGACACTGGTGACAGGGGGTGATCAAGGGGTTAAAACTTTATTAGGGGGGGTTAGGGGGGTATCCTAGACCTAAAGGGGGGTAATACTCACTGCCCTAACACTAACTGTCACAAACTGACACTATGCAGTAATCAGAAAAAAAAAAAAAAAAAAATACTGCTAATGTCAGTTTGTGACAGGGGGGGGGGGGGTGATTGGGGGGGGATCGGGGGGCGATCGGGGGGGGATCGGGGGTGTAAAGTATGCCTGGCATGTTCTACTGTGTGTGTGTGTGTGTTGTGCACTCACTTGTCATCTCCCCTCGGCGCTGGAACGGAAACTGCCAGACCGAGGAGAGATGACATCACATCCTCTGCCTGTGTGAAACGACACACAGGCAGAGGAGCATTTCCATTGGCTGGGAGCGATCGCGAGGGGGGGGCCACGATCGGATGGTCTCCCCCTCGCCTCCCGACGCTCCCAGTCAGATGCCGACCGCCGATGGCACCGGGGGGGGGTCCGATTGGACCCCCCGCCCGCGGGAGGCAGATCACGTATGGGTACGTGATTTTGCCTGCCCGTGCCATTCTGCCGCAGTATATCTGCGTTAGGCGGTCGGCAAGTGGTTAAGCTGAGCACTTGGGAGAAGTATAATGGAGGAGGGTGTATCACATCTGCTCTTTTCTCAATGCCACCATGAGACATTACCGTTTCCATTATACCACAGAGATTGAAGTGAATGGGCGTTAATCTGCATAGCCTGCCAACTGCAGATGTGGAGGGCTGTGGCAGATCAGGACACCCCTAGCACACCAGTCACACTCCGAGGTCATAGGCGATGGGACAGACCAGGAATCTCCAGGCACTGTTACGAAATGTTTTATGACCTAAAGCCAGTCATAGATGGTTCAAATAACAAGATTTAAACCATGTATGTGCAGACTGATTGTAATCAACATGTCAAATTTTGCATGCGATTATCGCTAGCTGTTTTAATGGCTAGCAATAAACCACCGTGTGTCCTCCTGGCAAGGATGACACCCCCGCTGTGAGAACACAATAGCTCCGTGGGAGGGATTCCCCTATCAGCACTGTCTGTGTTGACGGAGGAAATCAAGCGATTTTCTTTCCTGCAACCTCAACCGCAATCGCAGCGGCTACGGCTGGCTTAAGACTCCACTACAGTGAGCAGAGACATAATCACATCACCGCTCGCTGAAAACAGGACTACAGCAGGCAAGTGACAAGACCAGTGGCTGCACGCGCAGCTCAGTGTGCATTCGACAGAAAACTGAACAGGTAAGTTTTTTGTTATTGCAAAAGAGGAATAGCATGCCTCATTTGCCAGAAAGAGCTACCTGCATGCAGTGTACCAGTTAACTGCTTGCAGATCGCCCCATGTACATATACAGCGATGGGGCGGCCACTCTGTGCCGGATCATATACACACACGTGATACAGCCAAAAGGCAAGTCATATATGGAGCAAATGTATTTCTTGCAAAGAAAGAATCGCTCAATTCCCCCATCAACACAGTGTTGATGTGGGAATCCCTCCTCTTGGGTCTCGTCTTGTCCCATCGAGGGAGCGGGCGGGGGAAGTCGTCCCCATCTGGAGAAGACACTGATTGCCACTTGCGATAATTGCAAGAGAATCCAGCAGGCTGGTTGTACCCAAGCTGATCGATCAACTTGGTACATTCAGCCTGCCCATAACTGGTTCAAATTATGGCCGGTTCGTGCTGAATGTATGGCCGGCCTAAAGCCTGGTTCACGTCTATGCAGGTTGCGGTTAAAGCATTTTTCCCAGGGAATTTTGCATTTTTGCTACGTGTGTTTTTAATGCATTTTTGGGGAGCTGTCAGTTGTCTTGTGGGAGAAACCAGCAACAACCCAGCAGAAATGCATCAAAAAAAAAAAAAAAAAAAAAAAGGAGAAGAAGACTACACAAGCACTGCATTTTTTATGCATTTCCATTGAAGCCTATGAACCCAAAATGCTGCTGAGGGGAGAAAAAAAAAAAAAAAGAAGTCTGACCCTTTCCACAAAAATGCACAGATGTGAACATGATCCATAAGATACAATGTTAAATGGACTGTAGTGTTTTTCTGCAGAACTAAAAAAAGAAATAAAAAACTCACAAAGAAAAAAACAAAAAAAAACAAAAAACACATTAGATATGAACCAGGCGTAAGGTTCCAGCCAAACCAGCATCACATCATCGCTCCCTCCAGCGTGATGAAAATTTACACCATTTCAACCATTGAAGGCGAGATGTCCTTTAGGGAGGGTATCAGTCCTGTGTCTCTCCTCTACAATCAGTGAGTGGCGGTGGAGATCCATTGGCCAGCACCCGCTGATCGCCTTCTGCTGTGACATCAGAAGTGGCGTGATGGCGGCGCGCCACTTCTATAATATATACAAACACACACTGTGATTCTGCACAGAACGGCTGCCCTGTAGCAGTAATCTGTTAAGGGGCGGTGGGGAAGTGGTTAATATGCCTTTACCGCGCGTCAAACAACTTGCATTAATGCTTTAGGCAAGTTTGTTAAGCGTCAGTATTTTGAATTTTGAACAAAGTCTTAGAGAGGGTTATAACCCCCCCCCCCTCTTTTTTTTTTTTTTTTTACCATCAGCGTCCCACTGGAGAGATTTCCCCTCACTTCCTGTCCCATAGCCAAAACAGGAATTGAAAGCAAATCCCTCCAAAGTGAGGGGGAATCCCTGGCTGCCACCAAAACTAGTGTCTTCAATGGAAGATTTCCCCTCTATTCCTGTTCTGGTGACCACCCACATCTGGGATTTTCTTGTACTCTGTGATATCAGCCACCAGGACTAATTCAGAGGGTGAATCTCTCCAACAGGGGAAAATATCTATACAGTATAGGGAGGCAACGCTTTTAAGGATCCAAGTTTCTTCCATGAGCCAAATCAATTTCCTGCCCTGGAGACTGGACCCTTCTCCCCTACTTGTTTTCTTGGGCATTATGGAGCCTATGAGAGGAGACCCAACCAATGGAAGCTTTGCCTCCACCGATAGGAGTCGCCTACATCACACAGGCAGTGATGTAGACACCCAAAAGGAGGGCCCCCCGGGAGGTAAACAGAAGAGAGGATTGTTTTCATATACATTAAAATTGGCATCTGGACTTTGCTCATATCCTGGTGTTGGGCTTTAACCTGTCGCCATCCAGGTAAACACACTCACCGGCCACTTTATTAGGTACACCTTGCTAGTACAGGGTTGGACCCCCCCTTTTGCCTTCAGAACTGCCTTCATTCTTCATGGTATAGATTCAACAAGGTGTTGGAAACATTCATCAGAGATTTTGCTCCATAGTGACATGATGGCATAATGCAGTTGCTGCAGATTTGTCGGCTGCACATCCATGATGCGAATTTCCCGTTCCTCCACATCCCAAAGGTGCTCTATTGGATTGAGATCTGGTGACTGTGGAGGACATTGGAGTACAGTGACCTCATTGTCATGTTCAAGAAACCAGTGGTGAGATGATTGGATCTTTGTGACATGGTACATTATCCTGCTGGAAGGAGTCATCAGAAGATGGGTACACTGTAGTCATAAAGGGATGGACATGGTCAGCAACAATACTCAGGTGGGCCGTGGTGTTTAAACGAAGCTCAATTGGTACTAAGGGGTCCAAAGTGTGCCAAGAAAATATCCCCCACACCATTACACCACCATCACCAGTCTGAACTGTTTTATACAAGGCAGGATGGATCCATGCTTCCATGTTGTTTACACCAAATTCTGATCTTACCATCTGAATGTTGCAGCTGAAATCCAGACTCCTCAGACCAGGCAATGTTTTTTCAATCTTCTATTGTCCAGTTTTGGTGATCCTGTGTGAGTTGCAGCCTCAGTTTCCTGTTCTTAGCTGACAGGAGTGGCACCCGGTGTGGTCTTCTGCTGCTGTAGCCCATCTGCTTTAAGGGTGGATGCGTTGTCAGTTCAAAGATGGTATTCTGCATACCTTGGTTGTAATGAGTGGATATTTGAGTTACTGTTCCCTTTCTATCATCTCAAACCAGTCTGAACATTCTCCTCTGACATCAACAAGGCATTTTTATCCACACAACTGCCACTCACTGGATATTTTCTCATTTTCGGACCATTCTCTGTAAATCCCTAGAGATGGTTGTGTGTGAAAATCCCAGTAGATCAGCAGTTTTTGAAATACTCAGACCAACCCGTCTGGCACCAACAACCATGCCACCATGTTCAAAGTCACTTAAATCCCCTTTCTTCCCCATTCTGATGCTCCGTTTGAACTTCAGCAAGTTGTCTTTACCACGTCTAGATGCCACCATGTGATTGGCTGATTAGCAATTTGTATTACCAAGGAATTGAACAGGTGTACCTAATAAAGTGTCCGGCGGGTGTAGATGGTGGTAAATAGGGTGGGCTCTAAGACACACACACACTATACATAAGACACGGACGGGTAGTGGAGGTTTCTGTAGTGAAGGCGCCCTCAGAGCGCAGTGACCAGGCTGTCAAGGTGACGGTAGGCCCGATCATGTGACCATTATGACAGCCTATCACCAGGGTCATGTGATCAGACCCCAGGTATAAGACCCCAGGTCAGGGGATCATTCATACAACCATAGAGGTGGAGGAGGGGAGGGGAGCAGCGCCATCCAATCTCCTTTACAGGAAGGACAGCAATCCTGAGCCGCCTGTTTGATGTTCCATATTACTGGGAGGGATGGGGGGGTGCTGAGCTCACAGTACAACCCAGCTGATGAGTGACCCTTCATGTCTGTGAGCCCCTTAGGGTGGGGGTTTAGTTTACTGGACATACAATGCTTTGTGTACATGTATATTAGGCCCCTCCCCCATCATACTACACAGGTGCTGAGTGGGATCTGACCACACAAGTACTGAGCTGTGCCCCCCTCTGTGATCAGCCCTCAATGCTCACCTTCAGCTTGCCCAGCACATCTCCGCACTTGCCCAGGTTGGGGCTCTTCTTATTCCACTCCGCCTTCAGCTGTTCATACATGGCGGCGACCTGCCTGATCCCTGCTCCGTCCGCCCCGTTCACCGCCATCTCTACAATGAATCGGCAACTGCAGGACAAGGCATGCCGCAACCGTGCGTCATCCCGTACTCGCTCTACGTCCTTGCGTCACGTCCGCCCGGCTCGGCGCGGCCATTTTAAGAAAGGGCAGCTGGGGAAACCCGCCTCAGTTCTTCACAAGTTTGCCGCCAGGTGCGCCTACACAGTGCAAAAACGGTGTAACGAAGGATTTATGAGCCCGCACAGAATAGACCTTCGCTCGCTTTTCAGCCACTTAGGTTGCCGACAGTAATCAGCTCATAGGTTGGGGGTGCTGACGATTTCCTCAACAAAGATGGCCGCCTTGGTTGTTTATAAGAGGGAGGAGTTCTGTGCGTGGGAGGAGTTCTGTGCGTGGGAGGAGCAGCTAGTTGCCAGGTACTGGAACCAAATTGTATCTAAGGACTGAGTTCACTGCCATGATGAACAAATAGCAGAGGCTGTATACTTCATAACTGAACAAGAAGAAGCCTCAGACAAACACAAGTCATTTAGGGCTTGTGAAGATGGAAGCGTTCGCCATGTTGTGTAAACAAACAGGGCGTATTGTAGTGTCTGGGATAGGGTTGCCACCATTTTTTTTTTAGCACGTGATTAGAGCCTGAGGCCCTAATTAGCTTCAAAAAAAGGGTGGGCTCAGGGCGTAGCGAGCTAATTTTCGCTAATGCAGGGGTCTCAAACTGGCGTCCCTCCAGCTGTTGTGACACTACAAGTCCCATGAGGCATTGCAAGACTGACAGTTACAAGCATGACTCCCACAGGCAGAGGCATGATGGGACTTGTAGTTTCGCAAAAGCTGGAGGGCTGCCAGTTTGAGACCCCTGAGCTAATGTCTTCCTGCTTCTCCTCCCGGCCAATCAGGAAGCAGGTCCTGAGACTTAGGACTTCCTGGCCTATCATGTCTCAGGACACACTTCCTGCTCACCTGGGAGGAGAAGCAACAGCCCAGCTCTTCCTTCCCCCTGCCTCCTAAGGTGAGGTCCATCTCCCGCAGGGGTGATGGCGGACGGCACTCCCACCCATACTTGGAGAAACAGTGGAGGGAGCTGTGTGCAGGAAACTTGTACTCAGAGAGATATATTAGCTGGCTGCTGGCTGAAAATGCTAGTTGTTTGGCTGCCATGCTAATACACCGGCCTCGGCCCACTCCAAGCCACTGATTAGCAACAAGTATTCAAATGAGCAATTCCAACTTCTGTTGCTGTATCCTTGTTCCCAGTCACCCACTGAAACAGGGAATAACATTATATTTTGTCTTTCCTGTTTCAACATCCTCATTGCATTTTTTATTTTTTATTTATTTTTTTATTACATACCTTATTTTAGACTCATCGCTGGGTCTCTTTGCTTCTCTATGCAATGCAGGCAGATCATGGCTGGTAGGAGTGTCTGGCAGGGATCTGTACATAGCAGGGGCCGTTTTCAAAATGCAGTGGGCCTGCGCAAGAACATAAGTTGGGCCCAATGTGGACCTGCAACAAGGGAGCACCATGCCACACCGCAGCCACCTACACATGTACATCATTTAAAGCGAATCTAAAGGTTGTAATTTAAAAACAAACATGTTATACTTACCTGCTCTATGTAATGGTTCTGCACAGATCAGCCCCCATCCTCTTCTTTTTTGGGTCCCCTGCCGGCAGTCCTGGCTACCCCCCCCCCCCGCCAAGTGCACTTAATAGCAAGCCTCCATTCACACACACACAGAGCGCTGCTCTGGCCCATCCCCCACTCTCTCTTCATTGTCTCACTGGCTGTGATTTACCGACACCAGTGCTGGGGTTTAATATTGCGTCCACCGACACCAGTGCTGGGGGTTTTTATGGCATCCACCAACACCAGTGCTGGGGGTTGTTATGGCATCCACCGACACCAGTGCTGGGGGTTATTATTGCGTCCACCGACACCAGTGCTGGGGGTTATTGCATCCGCCGACACCAGTGCTGGGGGTTATTGCATCCGCCGACACCAGTGCTGGGGGTTATTATTACGTCCACCGACACCAGTGCTGGGGGTTATTATTGCATCCGCCGACACCAGTGCTGGGGGTTATTGCATCCGCCGACACCAGTGCTGGGGGTTATTATTACGTCCACTGACACCAGTGCTGGGGGTTGTTATGGCGTCCACCGGCACCAGTGCTGGGGGCTATTATTACGTCCACCGACACCAGTGCTGGGGGTTGTTATTGCGTCCACCGACACCAGTGCTGGGGGTTATTATTGCGTCCACCCGCACCAGTGCTGGGGGTTGTTATGGCATCCACCGACACCAGTGCTGGGGGTTGTTATGGCATCCACCGACACCAGTGCTGGCGGTTGTTATGGCATCCACCGACACCAGTGCTGGGGGTTATTATGGCGTCCACCGACACCAGTGCTGGGGGTTGTTATGGTGTCCACCGACACCAGTGCTGGGGGTTGTTATGGCGTCCACCGACACCAGTGCTGGGGGTTATTATTGCGTCCACCGGCACCAGTGTTGGGGGTTATTGAATGGCTTCAATTCATGCCCTCATTGTATACTATTGTGTTGATCTCTGTGATTGGTCACAGTGATCACATGGTAGAGACAGTACCAATCACAGCTATACACCATACTTCATAATGAATGAATGGATTTCATTCAGAAAAATGGTTATTTACAACAGTGATGTGTAAAAAAAAAAAAAAAATGAAAAGCAGAAAATAAATGTAATAAAAAAGAAAAAATATTAAAAAAAAAAACATTTTTTTTAAAATTTTTTTTTACATACTCTCACCAGTCAGTGTCTGTGATCACCACCACGTCAGTTATATGATGACTCATAATGCACTGGTAACAGTATGTAAAAAAAATAAAAATAAAAAAATTGTGAAAAAATATTTTTAAAAGATTTTGTTAATTTTCTAAAGAAATGCAACTTTAAAAAAATCACCATGCCACTTACTAAATATGTTGGACAATCTACTGTCCAAAAAAAAGGTTAATTTTGGGGGGTGTTCTGTACTGTCCTGGCATTTTCGGGCTTTAAGAAATGAGATAGACCGTTGGGATATCAGGATTGATCAATTTTCAGATATGCAGTATACTGCACCATAGTTTGTAGACTCTATAACTTTCCTACAGGCTAAATAATATGCACTGATTTGGTTTTTTTTCACCAAAGAAATGTAGCAGAATACAGTTTGGCCTAAATTTATGAAGAAAGATTATTTATTTGCAAAATGTTATAACAGAAACAAAGAAAAATTCTTTTGTTTTTAAAATTTCTATAATTTTTGTTTATTTCACAAAAAAAAAAAAAAACCCAGTGGTGATTACATGCCACCAAAAGAATGCTCTAGTTGTGTGAATAAAATGATAACTTTTCTTATATGGATACAGCGTTGCATGACCGCGCCATTGTCATTCAAAGTGTAACAGCACTGAAAGCTGAAAAATGTATTTAAAAATGTGTGTAAAGAAAACAACTGGCACCCCAGAGAAGAAAAAAAATCATTTAATTCATATATTACCCTGCTCCCAGCAATTCACTTTGAAGTAGAATTATAAGCAAAACTTTTTTCTTCATTTTTGGATAGAGAAAGGGAGGGTTATAACCCCTGTCAAATATTTTTTTTTGTCATCTGTGTCCCATTGAGGAAATTTTCCTTGACTTCCTGTCCCATAGCCACAACAGAAAGTGAGAGGAAATTGCCTCCAAAGTGTGGGAATTCCTGATTGTCCCTATTGGAAGATTTCACCTATTCCTGTTTTAATGATACCTCAAAAATGTAGGAATTTTTCTTTTTTCTTTCAGTGATAATGGTAAACAGGGCAAATGGAGAACATAACGGGGGCACAGACAACAATAAAAACTGACTGGTGTTCTAATCCCTCTCCACTCTATCCAAAACTAAAATAAAAACATTGCTTTTGGTTATACTTTAACTATACAGGGTTAGGTATTGATCTGTCTTTGTTCAAACTACTGGCTCAGTAATAATATATTCCTCCAGCCACTGAAAGTCAATGCTCTATGAAGCTGCTTTTACATTCACCCATTCATTTATATTTGAACTTCCCATTCAGTACATCTAAAATGTATTTCTGTGAACTGACCTCTAGAGGCCCTCACAGTACAGAACTCCAAAGAACATTGTAAGGTGGGAAGACCCTGTAAGGCAGTGGTTCTCAACCTTACTAGTGCCGTGACCCCTTGATAAAATTTCCCGAGTTGTGGGGACCCCTAACAGTGAAATTATTTTCATAGCGTGGGTTGTCAGCACCCAAGGCAAGACAAGCCATTTGCGCCCCTAATGGACATTTAGCGCTCCCTGAGTCCCTTCCACTAGTACAATATTGAAACCCCTTATGGTACATTTTAGAATGTACCACTCTCTTTGTTCTCCTTTCTTTCTCTATCCCAATTTCTTGTTTTTTCCCCATCCCTCTCTCTAGCCATCTTTCTTGTTCTTTTTATTATTTTTTCTCTCCCTTTTTCTTTGTTCCTCCCCCTCTTTTCCTCTCCCTTCCATGCATTCTCTATTTTTATTCCTTCTCTTGCTACTTGGTGGGAATGGGATGAGTGGCAGTGCTGGCGGGGAGTTCCGATGCGTGGCAATGCTGGAGGGAGTTCTGATCAGCCAACTTAGGTGCTCTTGATCAAGCTCATCTGCTGATCTGAGAACTGTAGTGGGGACTTTTAATGGCAACTATAATCACAGGTAGCGTTACTCACTGTGTCTTTGACTTTGTGGTTTCTCGTAACAGTGACACCTATGCCGAAATCAGGAGATAGGGTCTCCTCCAGCACCTCCTACTTCACATTCCTCACCAGTCAGCTGACCTCTAGTCTCTGTCCCCCAGCCATGGCGTGAACTGAATGTGCGGCTGCGAAGAGGCTGAGCGGGCAGCCACGGGCTCCAGGAACAGCCAAGCTGGGCAGCCACAGGCTCCAGGGACAGCCCTGCTGGGCGGCCGCAAAAGGGCTGGGAGAGCGGTGAGGGCTTCAGGAACAGCCCAGGATTCGGTGACCCCTGGCAAATCATCATTCGACCCCCGAGGGGGTCCCGACCCCCAGGTTGAGAACCACTGCTGTAAGGAATCCTGTTAAATAACCTCATCTTTTTTCTTTCCCTTTTTGTATTTACGTATTTATTGTTCAATACAGTTCCCAGGATCAACATAGACCTCCAGATATTTTGGTCCAGCACTCTTTCTTTTGTTCTGCTTCAGAGTGTGCTACCGTGTGTTGTGAAGCACTGCAAGGCTGATGCTTTGAGGCGCATTTGTCTAATACAGTGGTCTCCAAACTGTGGCCCTTGGGGCACTGTTTCTCCCACTGATATGAGGCACTATTTCTTTCACGGACATCAAGAATGGGGCACTATTCCTTCTGTGACACCAGCGACAGGGCCTTTTATCTTCCACTGATACCAATGATGTGACACTATTCTGTCCACTGACACCAACAAAGGAGCGCTATTCCTCCTACTGATACCAAAGATGGGGCACTATTCCTCCCACAGACACCAACGACAGGGCATCATTCCTCCTACTGACACTAATGATGGGGCACAATTTCTCCCACTGACACTGACGATGGGGCAGCATTCCTTCCACTGGCACGAACAATGGAGCACTATTCCTCCCACTGGTACTAATGATGTGGCACTATTCCTCCTCCTACTGACTGCAGGCGCTACATAATCTTTTTACTCCCGCTGACATTGGGGTATGCTTGTCTCCCACAGGCCACAGTCCGGCCCCTCTAAAGTATGAAGGACAGTAAACTGACCCTTAGTTTAGAAAGTTTGGGCAGCCCTGGTCTAATGCATTGGGATTCCATTCAAAGTAATGAAACCACAACTCACTGTGGCATATTAATTGTAGGCAATTTATGACAAGTGATCACAAAGCATAGGTCTAAATTTATTCCTTTATTCACTTATCCCCGAATCTGTGACCAATCACCCACAAAGCTGCCAAGCCACTTGACAAAGTCTTTTGAGCTGGGCTAGGCATATGCCTCTGTTTATGACTACTGAAATTGTGGGAAGTGAGGGGCTCAATGAGACTAGGCACCTGGGAAAAGCAAGCTGCACAGGTGCATCTCATAGTTAACACCCAGAACTATTTATTTTGCCTAAGCAGTACCCTGGAAAATGTACCATTTATTTATATATATATATATATATATATATATTTTTTTTTTTTTCTGAAAAATGTGCCCAACCTCATTGCTGTATATCTGCTGCATGAGATCATCTAAGGCACCGTGCCCCCGACTGCTAATCTTATGAAATTAAGAGTAAAATTTGGTGATGTCCCTACTGTGTTACTCAGTGTTCTCCTTGCCGGAGAGGAATCTGTACCTGAGGACCTGCACACTACCGCAATGCAAAAGTGTGGCTAAAAAGGCTTTTCCCTTTAATAAAAGAATTTAGTAGACAGTTTGGTTCCTGCTCTCAGACAGATTTAGTTGAGAAACATTGGTGTAAGGCCAAAGTGGTACCTATATTATAAGAGATCAAAGTCTTTACCAAGTAAATATAGACATAGTTTCATTTCTATAGTTGGGAAGATACTTGAGAGTTTAATAAAAGACCACCTAGATGAGTTCTTGCTGGAAAAAATATTTTAAGCAACAGACAGCATGGATTCGTGAAAGATAGAAGTTGTCAGGCTAATCTGATTTCTTTTTATGAGGAGGTAAGTAAAACCTTGGACAGAGGGGTGGCTGTGGGGTATACTTGGATTTTGAAAAAGCGTTTGACACAGTTCCCCACACTCGGCTAATGTGTAAGGTAAAGTCTACAGGCTAGAGAGTAGTGGTTAAAGGGGTTGTAAAGTCAGAATTTTTTTTTATCTTAATGCATTTTATGCATTAAGATCAAAAGCCTTCTGTGTGCAGCAGCTGCCCCAGCACCCCCTACTACTTACCTGAGCCCAGGTCACTAATTCTCTGTCCAGCGATGTCCACAAGTGTCTTGGCTGTCCGGGACTCTCCCTCCTGATTGGTTGAAACACAGAAGCGGTGCTATTGGCTCCCGCTGCTGTCAGTCAAAGTCAGTTTGCCAGCCAGGATAGTGAGCGGGCGGGGCCGAACCACAGTTCCGTGTCTGAATGGACACCGGGAGCTGTGACTTGGCTTGAGTGCCCCCATACCAAGCTGCTTGATGTGGGGGAACTGAACAGGAGGGAGGGGCCAGGAGCATAGAAGAGACACACAAGAAGAGGAGGATCTGGGCTGCTCTGTGCAAATCCACTGCGACAGAGGAGGCAGGTATAACATACATATAAAACAAAGAAATAATATAGAACAAAAAATATCCATAAATCAATTAAAAACAATGCGTAGTGTCTTCAGTGATGAACTATAGATATTGCATGCAGGTGACTTCGTGGAAAAATCAAACCTCCACCAATGATAGAGATGGCAGCTCCCCTCACCCTTTCATTATAGAGGGTCTGCCACACCTTCCCACACGGAGTATCAAATGGTAAATCCACAATAATATCCCAGGGATCTCCTTATGGTTGGGTAAATCAATCATCGATCTCTACTCCAAAGCCACATATATCAAAAAAATAAAAAACACATACTGCTCTCTGCATGTATATACAATTTATTAAGGATAGAATGAATGGAATAAAACTCACAAGTAAGGCACTTGTAACCGAGTGCCCGGTGAAAACAGCGTGTATGTAAACAGACAGCGATGGCTGCGGGTGACGTCACGTCCGTCCGTACGCGTTACGTCCCTAACTTACATAGAGAAAAAAAACAAGACTTTACAGTCACTTTAATGATTCATACTCTGAATGGTCTAAGGTTATTAGTGGTGTACCCCAAGGCTCAGTGCTGGAACCCTTACTTTTTATTAACTTTATTAATGATATAGGGTCTGGGATTACAAGTACCATTTCAGTGTTTGCAGCTGACACGAAGCTATGCAGTGCAATAACGTCCTTACAGGATGTCTCCAATTTACGAGCCAACTTCAATGCACTGTCGAAGCCT
Source organism: Lithobates clamitans (assembly GCA_037952925.1). NCBI lineage: Eukaryota > Metazoa > Chordata > Amphibia > Anura > Ranidae > Lithobates > Lithobates clamitans. The sequence goes on from JBBGZY010001008.1 coordinate 158,260, forward strand.
GCGATGTCGCTGCTGTCCTCGCTGGCTGGAAGCATCCATATTCATCCCTTTTCCTTCCGGGGCTGCAGACTCCAGCTCTGTGACTGGCCCGAACGCATGACTTCACTCCCAGGCATGCACGCGGGAGCCGCCAGTCACAGCATGATCCCTTTAGAAACCGCCACGATCGTGCCCTTTCTAAAGTGCGCATGCACCAATGACGTTGGCGCACATGTATATTGTAAATATCTCCTAAACCGTGCAGGTTTTGGAGATATTTGGAGATATTTCCAGCACCTACAGGTAAGCCTTAATATTATCTTACCTGTAGGTAAAAACAGTTGTATAGAGTTTACAACCACTTTAAGTTGCAGAATATGGTTTCCACAATATATTACTAGCGCCCCCTTTCTTTGTTTACAATATTCCAGATGAGGTCTTAGTAATGATTTGTACAGGGGTAAAATGATCTCTCTCTCTCTCTCTCTCTCTCTCTCTCTCTCTCTCTCTCTCTTTCTCTCTCTCTCTCTCTCTCGTGCTCTCTCTCTCTCTCTCCCTCTCCCTCTCCCTCTCCCTCTCCCTCTCCCTCTCCCTCTCCCTCTCTCTCTCTCTTCTCTCTTAATACAAGAAAGATTTTGCTCGCTTTGGAAATCACAGCTTGGCATTGCATGCTATTATTAAGCTTATGATCTACCAAAACCCCCAGATCCTTCTCCACCATTGACAGCATGTGTATACTTTGAGGGGTGCAGCTCTGATCAATTATTTATCTGCACATATAGTCTTTAGCGCAAGGGTTCATATTTTATTCTCATCTGGAATATTCAGTTCAGTTTTGGGCACCAAATCACAAAAAGGATATCAGGGAACTGGAGAAAGTGCAGAGAAGGGCAACTAAACTGATAAGATGCATGGAGGAGCTCAGCTATGAGAAAAGATTAGAGGAACTGAATTTATTCTCTCTTCAGAAGAGGAGATTAGGGGGGATATGATCAACATGTACAAATACATAAGTGGTCCATATAGTGAACTTGGTGATGAGTTACTTACTTTAAGGTCATCACAGAGGATAAGGGGGCACTCTTTACATTTAGAGGAAAAGAGATTTAATCTCCAAATATGGAAAGGTTTCTTCACAGTAAGAGCTGTGAACATGTGGAATAGACTCCCTCCAGAGGTGGTTCTGGCCAGCTCAGTAGATTGCTTTACAAAAGGCCTGGATTCTTTCCTAAATGTACATAATATAACTGGGTACTAATTTTTATAGGTAAAGTTGATCCAGGGAATATCCGATTTGCCTTTTGAGGATCAGGAAGGAATTTTTTCGCGCCCGCTGGAGCAAATTGAATCATACTTTTTTTTTGTCTTCCTGGATTAACTGTGTGTATAGATCAGTGATGGCGAACCTTGGCATCCCAGATGTTTTGGAACTACATGATGTTCGTGCACTCTGCAGTGTAGTGGAGCATCTGGGGTGCCAAGGTTCACCATCACTGGTATAGATTGTGTAGATGGGATTGTATGGATTTTTTTTTACCTTTTATTGGTTGAACTAGATGGACTTTGTCTTTTTTTTTCAACCTGACAATGTAACTTTAAAATGTTGTGTGAATTGTTTTAATTATGTTCTCTGTCCTGAAGGACACATGAGTTACTAGTTTTCAGGCAGCTGTATCTAATTATTTTTTTGTTCATGGTTTTATTGTTCTTTTGTTTTGTCTTGTTTTGTTTTTTTGAGTGTGGATTTTTGTGCCCATTAACCACATTCATACATACTCTTCACTCTAACGAAGGAGTTGACTTACAAAAGCAATAGAGACTTTTCACAATAAAAAAGTGTATGTAAGGTGAAGTAGTCCGTGGCTGAGCAGGGATGAGAACGGTCACTATTCACCAAGCTTGGCCAGCCTGGAGGACCACCAGGACATACACTGGCACCAAGCTGCATCAGGATGGTTAGGAAAACAACCCACATGAAAGCACGAGACCGCACTCCAAAGTCTTACCATCACACAGCAAGCCAAAAAGAAGTCAGCTGAAAAGCTGAACTTTGATCATGCACAGCTCAAGCTGGTGCCCACAACCTAGAGAGAGTGTTCAGGGCCATTATTTCTATTTAAATCCCCACAAGGGGACATTGTTCTCCTTTGCTGCACTTGCATAACGTGTTTTCTGAAACCGTTCTATCAGAAAACCACAAATCGGATCTATCTGGTATCTGCTTATATGTGCAAGCACAGCCAAAATTCCTAGACCCGGATGAAGTGGGAGTCTGTTTGGCCCCTGAAATGCATTTTTTTTTTTTTTACTATGAACCATATGAACCAATGTTATCATTAAAATCTTTGGGTACTTGGATAGTCATTTGGCAGGGGTGTAGATAAGGGGGGAACAGGGGGGTCCAACCCTTTCCTAGACCGTCCGTGGCACAGTACAGTAACTAGTGCTGACAGCTGCACCGGGCACCCAAAACAGGCGCCTGTGGCCTGTCAGTTCAGAGCAATGGCGGCTGCTCCTCCCTTTCTCCATCCACATGGTCTGATATGTGTGTTTTATGAAAGGGGGGGGCTGTACTTAGTGGGAGAACTGTACTGAGGAAAGGGGGGGTAGACACAACCTTATATTTTTCCTGTGAGTCCCCAAAGCTGAACCCCCCAGAAAAAGATATTTTGCCCTGTTTGGCACTCTCATTGGACTGTATATGTGTGGATTCTCAATCCTGCCCCTTGCCACCCACACCCCAAAGGGGCGTCCCCATTTTGCTGAAATTGAGTTAGTGACCTTGGTGTTACATTAGGGAGATTTCCCTTTACTTCCTGTCCCATAGCCAAAACAAGAAGCAAGAGAAAATCCCTCCAAAGTCAGGGAATCCATTGTTGTCACAAGAACTAGTGTCCCCATTGGAAGATTTCTCCTCTATTCCTGTTCTGGTGGCAATCCAGAATTTGGGATTTCCTTTGACTTTTGGTGATAACAGTAAACAGGACAAATATAGAAGGTGAATCATCCTAACGGGAGTACAGACAGCAATAAAAACCTGACGGGGGTCTAATCCCTCTCCACTCTATCCAAAACTAAAAACTAAAAAAGTTTTGCCTGTAGTTATGTGTTTCTGTGATAAGAGCTCATAGTGGTTCTCCCCCTAAGAAGCTGTTCAGATTAAAAAACTGACCCCCCCCCCCCCCCCACTAAACTGATTCTCAAGTAAAATTCTAAACTGGCAATAATGTCAGGTACAGTATATGAGTTTTTTTTTTCTAATAATTGTGCGAAGCGTACCAAGCTTAAACAATTCGTTATTTACAATTTAGTTTTTGTTGTGGTTTGATTTTTGGATTGCCCAGTGGGGCTTTAAAACAGCAAAGTACAACATTACGAAAATCATTGATATTGTTGTTGTGAAGACAGTTTATTAACAGAATGTCCAATTAAGTCATATACTTATACAAAGTCTGATTCGATGATAAGTTCATATTACATAAAACGGTAAAAGTACAATTATAATCCATAAAGCGGTAAAATTGCATAAACACATCATAACATTACAGTATAGTGAAATACAGAAACCCCGACGCGTTTCGACCTGTATGCGGTCTCTTCAGGGGGCACATTTGAATCTATAAAATAGTACAAATAATCAGAGTTATAAATATTTTTTTGGGAAAATGTCACATTAAATAGATCATGGTGATGAGTTTTACCGTTATGGATGAAGTAGATGTTTCTAATAGGGGTATTAGCCATTGAGGAGTCCAAGTGGTACGCAGACCATCCCCACCCCCCCAGACGGGGAGAGAGAGCCAGCCTCAAGGGGCTTACATGGAGCCACACTAATCCACACCCCCCCCCCCGGGGGGGTGAAGGAGTGCACACCTTCAACAGACATCCATTAAACGCCATTAATGAAGTAGTGTTTAAGTCATCATTGTAAATGTTTCTTTTTAGTGGTATATAGAGACTGAAAATGTGTACATATTTTAGGATATTAATTGCGTTGCTTGGAGTAAAGTGTAAAAATAAAATTTAAAATATAAAGTAACAGTAAGTGAATGATCCAAATGAATTGGTGTTGATACCAGACACAATATGATAAACAGAAAGTGCCCAGTATGTGTGTGAAAATGTGTACAGTGAATGGAATTATGAAGTCCCTAAAGAAGTGCATGTAGTGATGAGAGCATAGTGTGATCAACCAAGTGTTGGCAAAGGGTGAAAAGTGAAAAACAAAAACAAATACAAACAAGGATGTGGAAGGTAAAAACGTGAGATGAATAAAGAGCCAACCAAATATGACAGTGTATGAATGATGTGATGCGTGGAGTAAGATGATATGCTTAAAAGAAAGTGATAGTTTACCTTGTGCTGTGGCTTAACCCATGTAGGGATGGTCTGCGTACCACTTGGACTCCTCAATGGCTCCTAATACCCCTATTAGAAACATCTACTTCATCCATAACGGTAAAACTCATCACCATGATCTATTTAATGTGACATTTTCCCAAAAAAATATTTATAACTCTGATTATTTGTACTATTTTATAGATTCAAATGTGCCCCCTGAAGAGACCGCATACAGGTCGAAACGCGTCGGGGTTTCGGTATTTTACTATACTGTAATGTTATGATGTGTTTATGCAATTTTACCACTTTATGGACTATAATTGTACTTTTACCCCCCCCCCCCTTCACGACCATGCCATTTTTTGCTTTTTGGAGCTGCGTTACTTTACCTGATAATTGCGCGGTCATGCAACGCTGTACATAAATGACATTTATATCTCTTTTTTCCTCCACAAGTACAGCTTCCTTTTGGTGGTATTTGATCGCCACTGGGTTTTTTATTTTTTGCGCTATAAATGAAAAAAGATCAATAATTTTGAAAAGAGTACAATATTTTTTTTACTTTCGGCTATAAAACATATCCGATAAAAAAATAGAGAAAATCAAATCTCTTAATAAATTTAGGCCAAAATGTATTCTGCTACATGTCTGTGGTAAAAAAAATCCTAATAAGTGTATATTGACTGATTTTATGTGAATGTTATAGTGTCTACAACTATGGGATATTTACTGGAATTTTTATTTATTTATTTTTTTATACTAGTAATGGCAGCGATCAGCGTCTTATAGTGGGACTGTGATAGTACGGTGGGAAATCTGACACTGACACTTTGTGGGAACTAACTAACTGTCCATGACATCACCAGTGACACTTATACAGTGATCAGTGCTAATAATATGCACTATCACTGTACTAATGACACTAAGCAGGAGATCAAGGAGTTAAATGTGTGCCTAACAAGTGTTTATGTGTGTACTGTGTGCTGCTTTTACTGGGGATCTAGTTGTTTTCATTCCCTGCTTAGCTGGGAATAAAAAAAAACAACGAGATCCCCTGTCACTAAACACAACTCTGTGCTGTTTACACTCACAGAGCTGTGTTCCATGAAGCTCAGAGCTGATCGCCGGGTACTGGTGGTCAATCACTGTCCGGGACCCAGTGATCGTCATGTGGTTTGGCGAATCACAGCACAGCCGGGTAGGTGCGCACCCCTTACCCAGAAATGCAGAATCACATATACGTGATTCTGCACAGCTGGTCCGCACTGTCGCAGTATATGTACAGTGCGTGGTCGGCAAGTAGTTTCCATGTTGTTTTTGTTTTGGTTTGGTATACTGTTTAATCCTCTTTTTTAAATATACCTGTGGGATTTGGCCTACCATGTTACAATGGTTACACTCAGGGTCGGGACAAGGGGTGGGCAAGAGGGACGGCTACCCTGGGCACTGTGGTATCATGTGAGGTTCAAGGGTACCACAAGGAGATTGGGAGAGGGGATTTATGTTGGGAAGGGGAATTGTTCTGAAAGGGGAATTTGGAGAGGTGTGCTAGGAGTGGTGATTTTGGGGGATTTGTGTTGAGAGGTGAGATGGGGGGAAGAGGATTTTTGCTAGGATGGGGGATTTGGGGAGTTTGTGCCAGAGAAGGTAATATGGTGGGTGCAGGGGGGATTTGCTAGAATGAGAATTTTTTTTTTTTTTTTTTGGAAGGGGGATTTGTGCTAGTAGGGATAATTGGGGGGCATTTGTGCTGGGGGCATATGTGGAATGAGAGGATTTGAGCTAAGCATGCAGATTGGCGGTCTATTTTATTTTTTTGGGGGGGGTATTACTGACACATAAAGCTCACACATCTTTGGGGGGGAGGTGCAATTTGGCATGTTCTCCCTGGGCTGTAGGTGACCTTGTCCCGGCACTGGTTACACTTATTCATCAGATATGGGTAAGTTGAATATTGTTTCATATAACGTGTGAGGATTCAATACTCCTAAAAGGAGGCCAATAATACTTAATGACTACAGGAAAAAAACAAAAAACGAATTACCATAATTTTTCAAATCAAGAGGCGTATCTATAGCCTCCAACAAATTCCCAATACATGTAGCTGATAAAACGAGAGGTCAAGTGTTTGTAACAGGAAAAATAAACATATCCCCCTAAAGAAGGATCTTTAGTCCCCTTTTGTGTGGTTCCGCCCCCCACAGTGCCACTATTGCGACATGAATACAGATCTACGAAGGGCCCTGCCCATCCTTCAAATGAAATGAGGGGGGAATTTGGGACTTTAGACGAGGCATATAGTATATGTGCCTCCATCCCTGGTTTAGGTATACAAGAAAAGGGAAATTGGGACTTTAGATGGGGCTATTGACTTGTGGAGGTTGGATTGTAAAACATATTTTATTGGCATGAATAGATGTTAGAATACATAACAATGATGCAAAGGCAAGTAAAACAGAAATGATATATATATATATATATATATATATATATATATATATATATATATATATACACACACACACACATGCACACATGGATACATAATTACCGGTATATACACATTGGCTTTGCAGCATATGAGATGGAAGGAATTGATAAGTAGAGTTGTATGAATTCATATATATATATATATATATATATATATATATATATATATATATATATATATATATATATGCAATGCTCGGGACTCTCATATAAAAAGGGGGTGACGTGGTGTCCGGGGGCGTTCGAGTCCAGTCCTGCTCCCCAGAGGGGAAAACACCTCCACCTCCCCCTCCGGGAACCAGACTGGCTCTCTCCCTCCTCAGAGCAGGACTGGACTCGAACTCCCCCGGACACTACGTCATCCCCTTTTTATATGAGAGTCCCGAGCATTGCATAGCAAATCAATGATTGGTCGAGACTATCACATAAACTACCTGCCACTCAAATGGTAATTAACAATAACAGGCCTGCTGTAATAGCATAAGCCTGTCTAAATTTACCTGACATGAAATCTAGCAAAAAGGGTCACCTACCTAAAAGTAGGTGCCCACTACATACACCCCCCACTTGAATCACAACTGTCCCCAGTTGTGGGGAATGAATTCAAAGTAACCCCTTAAATTTAAGGAGGAAAGAGCATCTCATTACATCAAAGGGAATGGGGAAAAAGGTAATGAACTTAAAACAGGGTTAACATCAATTGTCACTGTACACAATATCAGCACAATAGTATTTACATGGCCTGACTGTAGATCCCTACATCTAACATTCAATACAAGCGGAACCAAAGCATTGCTCCCGCGGGAGGAATACTCTGGTTACCACAGGACTACATTTGTAGAATGGACAGCCGTCACATCTTCAATATACCTAAAGAAAGACACACAATATTTCTAACTTATACTGACTATTACACAAACATTACCATACAGAGGGGGTTATCATCCTCTACCTGGTAATTAAACAAATACACAATTCTTTATGGGATGTGTGTTTCTATTGGGATAGTCGCTCCCTCAAAAGGAGTCCAGCAGTACTCCTGCAAAGCGCATCCCAACAGACATGCTCGGCAAATGAATCCTTTTGCCCGTTGGCAAAATAAACTTTCTGTTTGGCTCTTAAACGAGTCCTTGAAGAAGTACTTGTGCTACAAAGGGACTTTTAGCAGAAACAACACACCCTAGTGTCCATAACTTTGTCCTTGTTAGGCACCATGAATGCGAGTCTCCTGCTTAAGAGTTTACTTGGGGAAAACCCACCCTAACCCATCTGCCATCCTGCAGTCAATCTAGGTAAAAAACATACACTTGTGAATGCAATCCTGCTCCAGTGGCGTAACTAGAACCTTCAGGGCCCCGGTGCAAGAAACCATGAAGGGCCCCCCTGAACCCCAGCGGGGGCCCTTCCCTTCGAGTCCGGTGGTGGAACTCCAGGGCCCGGTCACAGGTACGACCTTTGTGAGCCCTGTAGTTCTGCCACTGGTATCAGTAGTTTTGTTTTTTTTTACCATTTTTTAGGAGCCCCATTGGGGGGCTTTGGTGACATATCAGAGGTCTAAACAGACCTCTGATGTTCCACCCTTGAGACAAAGAGTAAGACTGAGAACAAAGCCCCCAATTTCCTTCTCTGCAGCCTCAGCTACATAGAATGAATGGACAGGAATAACTCTGTACAGAGCTTCCTGTCCATTCATAAACTGAAGCATAGTAACACAGTTTACTAAATGTCACAGTTATGAATGGACAGTCAGTGATCAGTACAGATCACTGACTCTCAATTTAGAAAAAGAAGGGGCGGTATATTACACATTTACCGACCCATTTCCCACTCTCTGTCCTGACAAACTCCCAGCAGCAACCAGCAGGAGAGGGGATGTGGGAACCTGGCAGAGCCCACGAGGGGGTTCGGGAAAGAGCACACAGGGGCTGGAGCACACACCTTGCTGGTGCTGTACCTGCACCCATCTCCAGTGACCGCATGCTGGTACCCCCCTATCCTCCAGCCAGGGGAGATGGGGTTCCTGTCCCTGGGCAGGATGGGGTCCCAGTCCCCAAGAGAGATAGTGTTCTTTTTCCCAGGGCAGATGGCGTTCCTGCCCCCAGGTGAGAAGGGGTCCCTGTCCCCAGGTGAGAAGGGGTCCCTGTAACCATAGGAGATGGGGTCCTTGTCCTTAGGGGAGATGGGGTCCCTGTCCCCAGGGGATATGGCATCCCTATCCCCAGGTGACAAGAGGGCCCTGTCCCCAGGTGACAAGAGGGCCCTGTCCCCATGGGAGATGGGGTCCCTGTCCCCATGGGAGATGGGGTCCCTGTCCCCATGGGAGATGGGGTCCCTGTGCCCATGGGAGATGGGGTCCCTGTCCTCAGAGGAGATAGGGTCCCTGTCCCCAGGTGAGAAGGGTTCCCTGTCTCCATAGGAAATGGGGTCCCTGTCCCCAGGTGAGAAGAGGGCCCTGTCCCCAGGTGAGAAGAGGGCCCTGTCCCCAGGTGAGAAGAGGGCCCTGTACCCAGGTGACAAGAGGGCCCTGTACCCAGGTGACAAGAGGGCCCTGTCCCCATGGTAGATGGGGTCCCTGTCCCCATGGGGGATGGGGTCCCTTTCCCTATGGGAGAAGGGGTCCCTTTCCCTATGGGAGAAGGGGTCCCTTTCCCTATGGGAGATGGGGTCCCTGTGCCCAGGGGAGAGGGGGTCCCTATGCCCAGGGGAGAGGGGGTCCCTATGCCCAGGAGAGAGGGGGTCCCTATGCCCAGGAGAGAGGGGATCCTTGTCCTTAGGGGTGATGGGGACCCTGTCCCCAGAGGTGATGGGATCCCTGTCTCCAGGGGAGACAGGGTACCTGTCCCCAGGTGAGAAGGGTTCCCTGTTTCCATGGGAAATGGGGTCCCTGTCCCCAGGTGAGAAGGGGTCCCTGTCCCCTTGGTAGATGGGGTCCCTGTCCCCAGGAGAGAAGGGGTCCCTGTCCTCATGGGAGATGGGGTATTTGTCCTTAGGGGTGATAGGGTCCCTATCCCCAGAGGTGATGGGGTCCTTGTCCCCAGGTGAGAAGGGGTCCTTGTCCCCTTGGGAGATGGGGTCCTTGTCCCCTTGGGAGATGGGGTCCCTGTCCCCTTGGGAGATGGGGTCCCTGTCCCCTTGGGAGAAGAGGCCCCTGTCCCCAGGTGAGAAGAGGGCTCTGTCTCCATGGGTAATGGGGTCCCTGTGCCCATGGGTCATGGGGTCCCTGTGCCCATGGGTCATGGGGTCCCTGTGCCCATGGGTGATGGGGTCCCTGTCTCAGGAGTGATGGAGTCCCTATCCCCAGGGGTGATGGGGTCCCTGTCCCCAGGGATGATGGGTCACTGTCCCCATGGGTGATGGGGTCCCTGTCCCCAGGGATAATGGGTCCCTGTCGCCAGGGATGATGGGTCCCTGTCCCCAGGGGTGATGGAGTCCCTGTCCCCAGGGGTAATGTGGTCTCTGTCCCCAGGGGTGATGGGGTCCCTGTCCCCAGGGGTGAAGGGGTCCCTGTCTCAGGAGTGATGGAGTCCCTATCCCCATGGGTGATGGGGTCCCTATCCCCAGGGGTGATGGGGTCCCTGTCCCCAGGGGTGATGGGGTCCCTGTCCCCAGGGGTGATGGGGTCCCTGTCCCCAGGGATGATGGGTCCCTGTCCCCAGGGATGATGGGTCCCTGTCGCCAGGGATGATGGGTCCCTGTCCCCAGGGGTGATGAAGTCCCTGTCCCCAGGGGTAATGAAGTCCCTGTCCCCAGGGGTAATGGGGTCCCTGTCCCCAGGGGTGATGGGGTCCTTGTCCCCAGGGATGATGGGGTCCCTATCTCAGGATTGATGGAGTTCCTGTCCCCAGAGGAGATGGGGTCCCTGTCCCCGGGGGTGATGGGGTCACTGTCCATAGGGAAGGTGGAGGGGGTATGTGAGGGATGGGGTCATCTCACTCACCTTGACCAAGCTGCAGGCCGGACACTCATACATGGTGGCCTGGGCTCCCTCCAGCACGCTGGACGGGCGATCAGTGTATCTCCCATAAAGACTTGTCTGTCATCATCTGTGTATGACGTGGGAGAAGGGGGGCTGGCAGTCAAGCCTGCGGTGTCCTCCGGGGAGCCGGCTCTCACAGGGCTGCACTGCATCTCTGTGCTTAAAGTTTATTTGCCCGGGAGAAGCATGCAATGCAGTGTGAGCTGGAATCAGGGGGCGGGACAGACATCAGACTGAGCAGCGCTGGATGGAGCAGGAGAGGGGGGCCCAGAGGAGCCAGCCGAGGACACAGCAGGTCATGCGGGGAATGTACAGCTAAGGAGCAGCCTGTGCCGTACTCGAGCATGGAGCTGATAGTCACCCCCACCTCCAGCCACCCGTGCGCACGGTGCACTGGTACTCGCTGCCGCCGGCCATATGTAAAGGGGGGCCGCGCGGGCCCCCTGCAGCACAGGTCCCGGTCGCAGTTGCGACTCTTGCGCCCCCTATAGTTATGCCCCTGTCCTGCTCACAAATAATATCTCGGGTCAGGCAACCTCCTTCGACTATCTCCTGGTCCTCTCACCGAGATAGAGTAGCTGCTGGTATTTTGTCCAGCCTTTACCACTAATACTCTGTCTTTGTGGATCGCTCTTCCAAGCTTCCACTCCCGATGAATATCCTTGAACCGGACCCAAACCTCACTGTCAGGTGTCCTTTTTGGCTTGGGAACATGAAGCTAGTCCCACACAAGTTCATCCTCCCATGTCTCCCGGCAACTTTCTACAACGTCCATAACTTGTTCCAGGACATAGGGGTAATCATAGCCCCATTCTTGAGTTACCTTTCGCTGAACCTCTCTCTGGAATCTAGAGAGTCTAGGCAAATCTTTAGCCTTTCCTCTACCAGGAAAAACACAAGCGTCAGTAGCTCTACTGACCCATTGCTGGAACGTAGTTGGCCTGCTAGGAACAATAGTATTTGACACATTAAATGGGGGTACTGGAACTTTAACTGTATTGGACACTCCTGTGGAAGCCTCCACCGAAGTTGAGCTTTCAACAAAACATTCCTCTTCACTACTTGAATTAAACTCTTCAGGGGATGACCATTCGAATAGATTGTTCATCAATCCATATTTCTGCAAGATCTGTGGTGATCCCCAATCTATAACCCGATCTTCGTTTACCCCGTCCGGCTCACCCGAGGGATCCCCCACCTGTAACTTGGGCTCCTTCCGGACGGGCAAATCAAAGGGCTCACTGTTAACCGGCTCCTCAGGGGTTTCCTTCAAAGACTGGACAATAACTTCTACAGACCCTGGGTCCCCAGCCAGATAACAGGCTTTCTCAGTAGATCCTACCTGATCTCCTGATGGCTCCGATTCAGCCAAATCAGACGGGAGCTCCTCCACTGCTACTGCAGGCGATACACGACCCTCTCCGGCCTTCCGAATCACCTGTTCTTGCGGCAGACAAAGTCCCGTTGTAACATTAACAGAATAATATTTGACCTCCTGTTGGATGGGTCCCAATCGCGTTAACTGGATACCACAATGTCCGCACTGAACCCAGGCGGTGACTCCGACTGTAGGCCTTTGATATCCAGGACACAGCATACAGAGCCTCTCTACTCCGCCAATCACTCCCAACACCAGTCCTCCGGTTAGCTCCAACCGAACACAGATGTCACTCAAAACCCGGTCCTGCAAATCAGATAGCCGCTGCATGGCAAGTGTGCTCCCAACACCTTCCGCCATCTTCCTCCGCCTGTCTCGCTCTGGCGCATGGCACGCTGAACATCAAGAAACTTTTCCTCAAGGGCGTGACTCCACCCCCCACTTGTTGGTTTAGCGCGCGAGGAACTGTAGCTGTACATTTTCAAAGTCCTCCCCAGCGACCCCTGGTGGTAGGTACCGTTGTACTGCAGGCTATCTTGGCAACAGTCACTGTAATTCACGTTTACCACTCAACCCTTGCAGCCCATAGATTTAAAAGTCACAGTCCTTAATGCTTTTTCTTAATGCTTTATTCATCAACCTAAACTGGGATGGGAAAAGGACTTTCTTTGAGATGATCTTTGGTTAATTTCTGATCTTTCTTTGCTTCACTTGCAAAGACTCACAGGATTACTGGTAACAGCGATACAAAACTGGATGATTACTTTTCAGGGAAGATGGAAGTAGATTTCTGACAGTAAATAAACGATAAGAGTCACTCTGAATGACCTCTCCCGCTTGACTGATTGGAATCCAGGGGCAATGCTGAACCCAAAGTCACAGGCCACAACCACCTGTCTTGCTGACATGCGTACCAACATCCCTCAGCCTTTGAACAGTACTTCTCCCTTAGACTTTTCACTCACTTGATCAATAGCCCGTGTGTCGTTCCTAAGAAATTGATCACCCAGTTTCCTTCCGCTTTGTGGCCCGCTCCCCTCCCCGCAGGGGCGGCAAACGACATCAGCAACCACACGCTGCAAGACGTCGTCTGTTCCTCCATGAGGACCGGTTCTTCACCCTTCTCGCTAAGGTAAAGCTCCGTTGGCTCCCCGGAGGGGAAAAAACCTTCACCCCCCTCCGGGAACTAGACTGGCTCTCTCGTTCATCTGAACAGCACATTGCAATGTTGTACGGGGTAATGTAAATAGTATGAACATAATTAATTGTAGATGGTGGGTCTAGATTAGTTCCTATTAACAGGCATATGACTGCATCCTAAATGCCCGATGTGTTTCGTGTATGAACATTTCCTCAGGGGCAGATGCTCAAGGATATCTACAAAAAACAGGGTATAATTAGTCTAATATAGCACTGAACATAACAGGAAAAGGCAAGATTTCCAATCCTGGGTACTTACATGGAATGAAGTACAATAGTGTGTAGTGAATGTGGGCCAGGGCCAGAAAAGGTTTGTCTCTCCCGGGAGCTGTGGTGGTCTAAAGCCGCGCACCAGTGGGGTGCACACACAGGGTCCCCAGAGCACAGATTGCCAGTCTTCATGGTGTATTAAAGCGATGAACAAAAGTGATAATAAACAGATCTATGTTGAATAAGATAATATCCATGAGTAATGTAGCCTTTTCCTGTTATGTTCAGTGCTATATTAGACTAATTATGCCCTGTTTTTTGTAGATATCCTTTGTAGATGTCCACATACGCCAGGTATGTCGGCTACGATGGAGATACTCGAGCTCCCGCCATGACGCCTAACGGTGACGTCACACATGAGACACAGTGCGTGGCACCGATGCACTGTGGAGACTCACCCAATCCCCCAAGTCACCCTGCCCCGCAATTGCGGAAGGGGAGGGCATCCAGAGCACATCGCAGCTCCCGGGAATGAGACATCGAAAACAACCCAAGGTAAAGGCAACCACAACTCTCCACCAGTAGTAGTGCAATGCAAGATGTCATAAACATGGCATTGTAAATGTCCCGAGTGTGTGGACCCCAAATAAGGTGCACTAACACCCAGGGCAGACCTCACACATGGACGGCAGAGGAACACTGCCAATCCAAAAATCAAATGCCTCCATCCCTGTTACATGTCCATTCCATGTGTGTGTGTATATATATATGAAATTACTTTTTTACTTGCCTTTGCATCATTGTTATGTATTCTAACATCTATATATGCCAATAAAATATTTTATAATCCAACCTCCACAAGTCAATAGCCTCATCTAACCACTTGACCTTCGGAAGGTTTTACCTCCTTCATGACCAGGGCATTTTTTGCTATTTAGCACTGTGCTACTTTAACTGGCGATCATGAATAGCTGCACCCAAATAAAATTTTCATCATTATTTTCCACACAAATACAGCTTTCTTTCTGGGTATTTGATCACCACTGGATTTTTTAAAAAAACATTTCTATATAAAGAAAAAAAGACTGAAAAATTTTGAATTTTTTTTTTAAAATACATTCTGTTATAAAACATATCCAGTAAAATCAAATTTTTTCATAAATTTAGGCCAAAATGTATTCTGTTACAAGTCTTTGGTAAAAAAAAAAATGTAACCCCTTGGCGCCGACTGCACACAAATATGCGGCCTCTTGGCGCATAGCGGCCACATATTTGCGTGAATTGCTGCCCTAACAGCTACTGGCGCCTAATCGAAAGCTCATGATCGCTGCTTGCGATCGAGAGTTTTTGGATCACGTGACCGCCGTGACAGCCAATCACGCCGCTCAGGTGCTCTTAAGCCCCACCCCGCCTGCCAGCATCATAAACCTCTCAAAGTTCTGGGAGGCACCAGCGTGAAAAGTTAATTGGTTTGGGTGAAAGTTATGGTGTCTAGTCTGAGGTATTTAGTAAGACCCCTTTCACACTGGGGCGGTTTGCAGGCGTTATTGCGCTAAAAATACCGCCTGCAAACCGACCCAAAACAGCCGCTGCTGTTTGTTCAGTGTGAAAGCCCGAGGGCTTTCACACTGAAGCGGTGCGCTGGCAGGAGAAGAAAAACTCCTGCAAGCCGCATCTTTGGAGCGGTGAAGGAGCGGTGTATTCACCGCTCCTAAACCGCTTCTACCCATTGAAATCAATGGGGCAGCGCGGCTATACCGCGGCTATAGCCGCGCTATGCGAGCGGTTTTAACTCTTTTTCGTCCGCCAGCAGGGATTGAAACCGCACCGCTAGCAGCCGAATACAGCTGCAAAAAGGACGGTAAAACAGTGCTAAAAATAGTGCTGTTTTACCGCCGACGCCCCCACCGCCCCAGTGTGAAAGGGGCCTTAGAGGCATGGTGACTGTTTGGTAAGTTGTACATTTTTTGTCACAATTTTTTGAAAAAAGAAGACATTAAATACGATTTATTTTTTTTTCACAATTTGTTTTTTTGCATACTGCCACCAGTGCAGTACAATGTCATCGTATGACTGGTGTGGGATACCACATAGGGATACTGATTGGTGATCAGGCCCGTCGCGACAAGACAGGCAAAACAAGCAATTACTTGGGGCCCCAAGCTGGCCTGGGGCCCCAGCCGCGCCGCCGCTTACCAGTGTTGCCAACCGCCTGCCTGTAAATGTCCGTTACGGGCAGCGGAGCCTGTAAAAAAGATGGCCGCAAGCCGACCATGTAATGGTGCATGCGCCGTTCCAAAGCCGGCTGGGCTCAGGAAAGCTCAGCCAGGCAGCGCATGCGCAGTAACTTAATGGCGCCGCCCGGCGCCATTTTTGAATAGATTTCAGAGTACACTTGTTCCTGGCTAAGACACGGCAGCCGCGTTTTGTGCACTCGCTGTAGGCAGAGGAGTCGAGGGGGAGTAAGTGAGGAGAAGAGTGTGACACTGGGGCAGAGGATGACATTACTGGGGACAGCAGCCTACACTACTGGGTCTGGGGACAGGCGACAGAGGATGACATGGCATTACTGGGGGGAGGGGGTGGTGAAGCCATGGCATGCAGGGGGACAGTGAAGGACACTGATGTACTGCCCTGTGGACTGTGGAGAGGTGAAAGGGAAGCACCACACACTGGTGTGGAGACTGTAATATGATAGTGGACAGAGGAGGAGGCTACTGTGAGGAGGACACTATCATGTCTGCAGCCTCTGTCCCCCTCCTGTAGTATGTCTGCAGCCTCTGTCCCCCTTCTGTAGTATGTCCGCAGCCTCTGTCCCCCTCCTGTAGTATGTCCGCAGCCTCTGTCCCCCTCCTGTAGTATGTCCGCAGCCTCTGTCCCCCTCCTGTAGTATGTCCGCAGCCTCTGTCCCTCTCCTGTAGTATGTCCGCAGCCTCTGTCCCCCTCCTGTAGTATGTCCGCAGCCTCTGTCCCCCTCCTGTAGTATGTCCGCAGCCTCTGTCCCCCTCCTGTAGTATGTCCGCAGTCTCTGTCCCCCTCCTGTAGTATGTCCGCAGCCTCTGTCCACCTCCTGTAGTATGTCCGCAGTCTCTGTCCCCCTCCTGTAGTATGTCCGCAGCCTCTGTCCCCCTCCCTCCCCTTCAATTGTTGAAAATGTTCAAATTTTATGCACATTATATGCAACAGCAGTATTTGCACTGTAAACCTTTTTTATCTATATAAAGTGTTGGTGAACTTAAACTGTATGGCTATGCTGTGATTCCTGTAGACTTTGCGTGCGGGGGGTTGGGGCTGGGGGCGCCTCTATGACTATTTTGTTTGGAGCCCCCAAATTCCTTCAAACGGCCCTGTTGGTGACAATATGTAAAAATAAATAAATACATTTTAATCAATTTTTTTAAACACTTATTTTCTAATTTTTTTTTCAAATATAAGTTTTATTGTTTTCAGGAAAAAGGAAAAAACAGGGAAAGTACAGTACAATGCCAACAATGACAAAAGATGGTCACATACAGGTACATTTGTAAAAAAGCCGGTAACCTGTCCGGCATTTGCAGCATAAAACAATAATTACAATAAGACTCGTGGTGAAATATTCAGCACCTGTAGCTTACATTTGTTATCAACATCTGGGGTTTTTGGATAAGAAATATCACCTCGTCTCCGTACTCGGAGCATTAGTTGCGCTGTCCAATCCCCGAGTACAAATAAATCAGAAAAAACTGAAAGATTAAGAAGGGGGAACATAGAGGTTCCTGAAAGAGTGGAAAAAGGGGGGGGGGAGAGACCACAGGATGGAGGGGAAGGAGGAGGGGGGGAGAGGGATGTTGACCCGGTAGTAATGGGTATGTTGTCTTCAGGCCCATTGCAATTTGCTATTAAGGTGGCAAGCAGGGACACTCCTTCGTCAGATCGAATAAATATATCCCAGAGCCTCCATGCCTATTTTCTATTTTTTACATCCTGTCATTAGCGTAGTTCAGTGTCACCGTAGTGACACTACTACTCTGAAGGGGTGATCAAAGTTCACTGTTATAAGCAATAGTTTTAGCTGTCATGAGTGGGTTAACATTCGTGGGTGCTCAGTTACTGTTGACATGCTGTGATTGGCTACAGCTAATCACATAGTACAGATAGCCAGATACCATGTGATAGCTGTGAGCCAATCACAGCTTCACAACACTAAGCATGGTTTCCATTAATGACTGTTTGGTCATAGTGATCACATGATTACTATGTAAACAATTAAAGCGGTCTCATGATACGCTGTCCGCTCATAGTTACCTGGTACCGATAATGTTCATCCCCTGTGTCCAGCAGACACAGAGGTCACTGTTTGTGAGGGGGCACGCAGTGTGCCAGGGTTGCCACCTCATCCCTTTAATCCTGAACACATATTAATTACACAGGTTCTGTGGCTGACAGTGGTAATTAAACTCACTTGGTGCCTTATCTGGATTAAATTAGCCCCAGAACCTGTGTAATTCAGGCGTTCGGGTTTAAAGGGATGAGGTGGCAACTCTAAGCGTGCCCATGTACAGCTGATGTACAAGTCCATAGCTGTGCCTGTACCTGCTGCCCACTTGCAGTATAATTACATATGGTAGGTGGTTAAAGAATGTAGCCCTGATCCACGATACTCCCAGGATTAAAGTCGCGCGGATCGGGCTGTCACTATTGCCCTCACACAGGAGCCATCATTCCCCTCTCCCCGGGTGCAAGTGAAATATGTGGAACAGCTTCATAGCCAGTTCGGGAGAGAAAGAGGACATAGGCACTGTGTAGGACAGGGGTAGGCAACCTTAAAGAGGTGAAGATCTACCTGAACAACGTGGGAGAAGTCAAAGATCACCGGGCACAGTGTCGCCTCTTTACATCTGATTTAACCTGTTGCTGACCGCCCCACGTATTTGTACTGCGGGGCGGTGGCTCCTTCAGGCAAAATCACGTACCTGTACATGATTTTTACTTCCTCCTTTGGGGCGCGCATGATAGAGGCTGAATGGCGGTCTGCCTCTGTAAACAAGGCAGATCGCCGTTCTGTGACAAGGGAAGAGAGCAGTGGCAGGCGGCCCGTGCATTGCGGGGGGCACAGGCGCCACCCTTTCTATCCATGCGCCAGCCCCTTTCAGGAAGCCGGGTGCATGAATTCCTATGGTGGGGGTGGTTTTTTTAAGCACATGATTAAAGCCAGAGGCTCTAATAGGCTTCAGAAAAGGGTGGGCTTGGGGCGCAGAGCACTGCGTTCCGATTCCACCCAATTGTGTGACGATAGCAAATACATTTTCGCTATTTTCACACTAAATCTTCTCCCCGCCAATCGGGAAGCAGGTGTGAGACCTGTTTCCTGATTGGCCAAAACAGAGTCAGGGAGGAAGCCGCAGGAGCCAGATAGGAATCCTGCCCCCCCCTGGAGCTGCTGCCAGGACCCCGCAACCGCTAGCTTGGAGCCATTGCCCGGACCCCGCACCCGCTAGCCTGGAGCATCGCTGCTCAGACCCCGCACCCGCTAGCCTGGAGCTGCTGCCCGGACCCTGCACCTCCTAGCCTGGAGCTGCTGCCCAGACCCCGCTGCGCTGGATGACACCCCCTATCTATCTGGATCTATCAGGTAAGTGCCGGACCAATCAGCAGAAGCGAGTGCGTGAGGGGGGGTGTTGTTAGTGCCGCGCCACCAGGGGGAGTAGTTGTTTGATGCCCCCGAACAAAAAACACACCAGCAGCCACTTTAAGAGAGAGATTCTGTGTTTCTGCTAAGCAGGAACATGGATCTCTGTCTTCCCACAGTACAAGCAGCCCCCCTCCCCACACACACAGTTAAAAAGCACTCCCTAGGCACACATTTAACCCTTAGATCGCTTCTGATGTTAAGCCCTTCCCTGCCAGTGTCATTAGTACAGTGACCATGCATATTTTTTAACACTGATCACTGTATTGGTGTCACTGGTCCCCAAAAACTGTCACTTAGTGTCCGATTTGTCCGCCGCAATGTCGCAGTCCCACTATAAGTTGCTGATCGCCGCCATTGCTAGTAAAAAATAAATAAATAAAATTCCACAAAAATATCAGATAGTTTGTAAACACTATAACTTTTATGCAAACCAATCAATATACGCTTATTGGGATTTTTTTTTAGCAAAAACATGTAGGAGAATACATATTGGCCTAAAATGATGAAATTGGATTTTTGACATTTTTTTAAATTTGATGTCTTTTATAGTATGTCTTTTATATGATGTCTTTATGTCTAATATTGTTTTTTTTTTCAACATTGTCTGTCTTTTTTTGTTTATAGCGCAAAAAATTAAAAAAACGCAGAGATGATCAAATACCACCAAAAGAAATCTCTATTTGTGGGGAAAAAAGGGACATCAATTTTATTTGGGTACACAACCACGCAACTGTCAGTTAAAGAGGAAGTAAAATACAAATAAATTTATAAATGCAGCGCTAATAAGTGATATATGAAACAAGATGACAGCAAGTCATCCCAGAGGTGGTGTGAGATTAATAATGGCTTGATGGTAAAATACAAGCAATTGTGTACCTAAACAAAACAAATTAAATAAAAAGTCCATCTCCAATGGATATGAGAAAGGTGATGTCCATAATAAAGTGAATGTTCCTCAATAAGTGTTATTCAAGTATTGTTCCATGGGAAAAGAGGGGATATATGTGAATGGTGACTTAACAGCCAATAGGTGCAGTAAAACGGTGGTCTTCATGCGATCTAGGCCCACATAAAGCTGTGATGGTAGAAGAAATGAATAAGCTTATCAGAGAGGGTGGACACACTCACCATACAGCGGTATGACAATCGAGCATTTAGATCAGTCTGTCCTGTGGATGCTTGATAGGAGACAATTTGTTATTTTCGTAAGAAAATTATTTCGGAATTCGACCCATGTATGGCTGTCCTTAGACTGCCCATACACCAGCCAAAAAATCGTTAGAAAATCTGTCATTTGGACAGTTTGTTAGTTTATCGTCCAGTTAATGGGCACAGATCGAAAATCAGTTTTTGAGCCAAAAAAAAAAAAATCGAAAAGTTTGGAAAACTTCTGCCGAACTGACGATAAATTGAAAAGTTAATGTATTTCTCACCCACCAGGCATATGTGACAAAATGAACGAAAAACTGATCTATTTATGTCCATTGAACGTTCGATCAAAATTCGGTCATTACATAATGGCAAAATTGTTTGCTCTCACGATTGTGTGTTTGTTTTTCGAAAACGCATTTGAATGATTTTTCGACAGCTGTATGGCTAGCATTAGACTAATGCTGGCTGTACACTAGCTGAAATTTTTTTTTTTTTAAATCTGTTTGTTAGTTCGTTTGTTGTCCAGTTAATGGGCACAAATAGAAAATCGGTTTAAACTTTTCCAGGCTGGAAAATTTTGCAGAATGTACGATAAATTGAAAGATTAATGTGTTTCTCTCCTGAACAGTTTGCACTAGGCATATGTGACAAAACAAATGGAAAAACTGATTCATTTATGTCCATTGAACGATTTATCGATCAAAATTCAGTCATTACATGATGGCAAAATTGTTTGCTTTCTCGGCTGAGTGTTCGTTATTTGAAAATGAGTTTAAACTATTTTAAGTATAGTCTAGTGTATGGCCAACATAATGCAGGCCATACACGGGTCAAATTCTGAAAGAATTTTCTTTTGAAAATCTTAAGAATTTTCGTTCGCATTACACACCATTAGTGGGCTGCAGCAAGGGCTAATTTAAAGGGGGAAGTGTATTTAGGAAGGGGGAGTATAGGGTTAAAGAGGGGCAGTGTGTGCAGGAAGGGGGTGTAGCATTAAAGGGGGCAGTGTGTGCAGGAAGGGGGTGTAGCATTAAAGGGGGGCAGTGTGTGCAGGAAGGGGGTGTAGCATTAAAGGGGAAGTGTATTTAGGAAGGGGGTGTAGCATTAAAGGGGGGCAGTGTGTGCAGGAAGGGGGTGTAGCATTAAAGGAGAGGGCAGTGTGTGCAGGAAGGGGGTGTAGCATTAAAGGGGAAGTGTATTTAGGAAGGGGGTGTAGCATTAAAGGGGGGCAGTGTGTGCAGGAAGGGGGTGTAGCATTAAAGAGGGGCAGTGTGTGCAGGAAGGGGGTGTAGCATTAAAGGGGGGCAGTGTGTGCAGGAAGGAGGAGCAGGTTGTACAGGAAGGGGGTTGTAGGATTAAAGGGGGCAATGTATACAGGAAGGGGAGTGTACGGTTAAAGGGGGGCATTATGTGCAGGAAGGGGGGCAATGTGTAGAGTTCTTGACTAGGGTGCAAAATAGTCTAGCACCGGCCCGGTGCGATGTGAACCCAGCCTCAAAGAAGGCTAAATGCATTTTTACATGAACTAAGAGCTACAGATGCCTGGAGAACGAATAATCCAAATAAGAAAGACTGCTCTACTCTTACTACACAGCCGGACATAATTCCAGAATAGATTATTTATTCCTCTCTCATGCTTTGATCGAATTAATTGGAGAGATAAAATGGTACAATTTGCTCTATCAGACCACACACCAATTTACTTGAAAATTAATTGCAATAAAGGAAACTGCTCAACATACAAATGTCATTTGAATGAAATTGTATTAGAAAATGAAAAAAAATAGAGAAGAAATAAGATTACCAATATCAGACTATTTGGATAATAATAAAAACTCTGAAGGTTAAGTTACTAATGACAAATACACTGTTAACTTTGCAAAGGGAATTTTAAAATTCCCTATGCTTAGAGAACGTGGCAAAATTTCACTTTTTAGAGAATACCCAATTACATGCAAGAAAAAAAAAACACACCAGTTTTGCTTGTACGAGATTGGATGATGGAAGTCAGCAGCACTTCACCTCATTTACTATGTTCTGGGGAAAATTCCCTTGAAAAGTGCAACTTATCTTGAAATGTGAACATTCGCTTTGTCTTTAGCAAATCAAACCCCTTTATATCTTCTCCAGCCATGGGGGGCTCATAAAGCCTTTACATGAGGCAAACTGATAGAACTAGCATCCAGAACTAATAAAACAAAACAAAAAAGAAATATATTTACTACTGGAAGAAAATGCAAAACTGGAACAGATACATAAAAGAACACTCTCCATTGAAACACATACAGTATCTCACAAAAGTGAGTACACCCCTCACATTTTTGTAAATATTCTATTATATCTTTTCATGTGACAACACTGAAGAAATTACACTTTACTACAATGTAAAGTTGTGAGTGTACAGCTTGTATAACAGTGTAAATTTGCTGTACCCTCAAAAGAACTCAACACACAGCCCTTAATGTCTAAACCGCTGGCAACAAAAGGGAGTACACCCCTAAGTGAAAATGTCCAAATTGGGCCCAATTAGCCATTTTCCCTCTCCGGTGTCATGTGACTCATTAGTATTACAAGGTCTCAGGTGTGAATGTGGAGCAGGTGTGTTAAATTTGGTGTTATCGCTCTCACTCTCTCATACTGGTCACTGGAAGTTCAACATGGCACCTCTTGGCAAAGAACTCTCTGAGGATCTGAAAAAAGTTATTGTTGCTCTACATAAAGATGGCCTAGGCTATAAGTAGATTGCCAAGACCCTGAAACTGAGATGCAGCACGGTGGCCAAGACCATACAGCGGTTTAACAGGACAGGTTCCTCTCAGAACAGGCCTCGCCAAGGTCGACCAAAGAAGTTGAGCGCACATGCTCAGCGTCATATCCAGAGGTTGTCTTTGGGAAATAGACATATGAGTGTTGCCAGCATTGCTGCAGAGGTTGAAGGGGTGGGGGGTCAGCCTGTCAGTGCATCATCATAACTATACGCCGCACACTGCATCAAATTGGTCTGCATGGCTGTCATCCCAGAAGGAAGCCTCTTCTAAAGATGATGCACAAGAAAGCCCGCAAACAGTTTGCTGAAGACAAGCAGACTAAGGATATGGATTACTGGAACCATGTCCTGTGGTCTGACACCAAGATAAACTTATTTGGTTCAGATGGTGTCAAGCTTGTGTTGCGGCAACCAGGGGAGGAGTACAAAGACAAGTGTGTCTTGCCTACAGTCAAACATGGTGGCAGATGTGAGTAGTATAGGGAGGTATAGTGGCAGATGTGGGTAGTATAGGGAGGTATAGTGGCAGATGTGAGTAGTATAGGGAGGTATAGTGGCAGATGTGGGTAGTATAGGGAGGTATAGTGGCAGATGTGGGTAGTATAGGGAGGTATAGTGGCAGATATGGGTAGTATAGGGAGGTATAGCGGCAGATGTGGGTAGTATAGGGAGGTATAGTGGCAGATATGGGTAGTATAGGGAGGTATAGCGGCAGATGTGGGTAGTATAGGGAGGTATAGCGGCAGATGTGGGTAGTATAGGGAGGTATAGCGGCAGATGTGGGTAGTATAGGGAGGTATAGCGGCAGATGTGGATAGTATAGTCGCAGATGTGGGTAGTATAGGCAGGGCCACTGTTAGAAATCAGAAATCATGGGATCCGCTTTGACTCCGCCCACGGCCCCACTCCTGGCTCCTCCCCGACTTCCACATGAAACCTGACAGTTGCCTTTACAAATATACACACACTCCTCTCCTGGCTGCATCTCAGCTGAGTGTTTTTTACTGCCGCAACCCCCCCTCCCCCCCTGAAAGACAAGTGTAAAGTAGCATCTGACAGTGCCTTATAATCTTTAGGCCTCATGTGCACAGGTGTTTTTTTTTTTTTTACTGCTTCAAAACGCCTCTCCATGTTATCCTATGTGTCAATGCACATATAGACTTTTAGAATCTTTTAAAGTGGCAGGGGTGTTTACAAGCAGGAAACCCCAACGCCCCCCCCCCCCCCCCGGGCCAGTGCATCCAGGAGCAGCAGTGTTTTGCCAGAAAAAATGCTTGATACACGTAAATGTGACGCTAAAGCATGCGGCTGGGCGCAAGATGGTGTACCTCGGCCCCGAAAATGATAAAATAGTCCCACCTCCTGAGCCCCTCTGTTGAACTGATGAGGCCCAGAAAAATATATTTATTCACCCCCTAAGCAAGAAGGAGCTTAGGAAGGAGCAGTACATGTTTACAAGGGGACAGGTAAAGTACAGAGGGCCGCAAATTAAGACGGCCCTGACTTTCGGCGCAATTTGGACATTTCACAGGGTGTACTCACTTTTGTTGACAGTGGTTTAGACATTAATGTAGGGTTACCACCTGTCCACCCGGACAGTCCGGGTTTTGAATTATGTGTCTGGGTTTCAGTCCACCTGAAACCCGGGCACATCATTCAGACCAGGCTGTGGCTCCGCAAGTAACTGAGATAGCCACACACAAATCTGTTGCCATCCGGGAGCTGCGGGCGGCTGTCGGGTGGCAGGTTCGTTATCACTGGGAGGCTTGGCGTTAATGTCCGCAAGAGCATTATGGGCACACTCACCCACCATGTGCTATGCGTGCCGCATTACTACATTCCTTGGGGAACCAAAGGGTGACCAAGCTCTTTTATAATCCTATAGCGTATACTCCAAAACAATTTAAAAATTTGCGATGCGCCGCTAAAGTGTTTAGGTTTGGCTGGAAGAAAAGGTGGCAACCCTAAATGGCTGTGTGTTGTTATTTTGCGGGGACAGCAAATTTACACTGTTATACAGGCTGTACACTCACTACTTTACATTGTAGCAAAGTGTAAATTTCTTCAGTGTTGTCACATGAAAAGATATAATAAATATTTACAAAAATGTGAGGGGTGTACTCACTTTTGTGAGATACTGTAAGTAATTACTTACCCTAATAACTAAATTCAAAGAAATACTATATACCAAAACAAATATTCACATCCTATAAGTATAAAAACTATACACATGATAATAAATGCAGGATGCAGGAAAACTTTAACTAGAGTCATAAAAAAAATAGATCTCAAACTCAGATGAAAAAATAGAAGAAATCCAAAAAGTTTTTTTTTAAAACTATTACCAAGACTTATGATCTTAAAGTGGAACTTCACTCAAAAGGGGAAGACGGGACCATTCACAAGGTGACGCGCAGCTCATGCATGCGCAGTGGGAAGCCTTGCAGATTCAAACCCGGTTTACCTTACCGGTTTAGTAAACATGGCAGCTATGGGGACCTATAGAGCCCTGCAGCTGCTGCAGCTACAGGGCTCTAATAAGGAAATCGGCAGGGTCTGAATCCTTTTAGACATGATTTCCTATTGGGAGTATCTCACCAAAAAAAGGCATTTTTGATGCAGGGGATGCCTGATATCTGACTTGTATCTCAGTGTAGACTTCTGGGAAAATCAGTAAGCCAATCACACAAGCAGGAAATGACGTTTCTGGGGGGCGTTCTACACTTCATCTGTGTACAGAACACCTCCAGGTTGCCACATTGCATTGCGTTTTACAGAAAATAAGAGTGCTGCAAACTAAAAAGGAAAGGTAACTTTAACATTCCTTGGATTACGAGCATAATCTGTTCCAGGAGAAGGCTTGTAATCCAAAGCACTCGCATATCAAAGCGAGCTTCCCCATAGAAGTCAATGGAAACGAAAATAATTCGTTCCGCATTGACTTATATTACATGCAATACCGCATGTGGCCAGAGGTGGGGGCGTCGGAGAGCCTTGGAAATACCCGGGAACAGCTTGGCTGAACTCGGAAAGGCTCGGAAACACTCGGGAACTGAGTATTTCTGAGTATGTCTGAGTGATTCCGAATATTTTTGAACGGCTCTGAACCGTTCTGAGCGTCCCCGGCGCCCCCACACCTCTGGCCAAACGCAGTACTGCACACCCCATTAGTTTGAGTTCTGCTCATTTTGAGAGACAACACTTTCAAACTGAGTCAGAATTAAAAAAATAAAAATAAAAATTGCTCGTCTTTCAAAACGCTCGTTAACCGCGTTACTCGTAAACCAATGTTCCACTGTAGTTTTTTTTTTTTTTTAAATCTTATTTGCTATTTTTTTCCTCAACAGTGCAGAAAGACAAATCTAAGAAAATTGGAGGATATTTCTGGAATGTTAATAAAACCTCCTATATGGAAACAGTCACTTGTCCTAACTTGACAGGCGTACAGGGGCAGGTGAGCGGCCCTGAACCCAGGCAGTGTATGTTTGGGATTGCTCACCCATCCCTGCACACCCGCCGTATTAGGATGAGCGGACATGTCTGTACAGCTGCTGTGTGACTATAGAGTAACATGCATGAAGTACTGGGTAGCTCATTGCACTGTGCTTAACCAATTGCTTAGTGGACACTTATCCCCCCCTCCTGCCCAGGCCAATTTTCAGCTTTCAGCGCTCTCACACTTTGAATGACAATTGTGCGGTCATACAACACTGTACCCATATGAAATTTTTATCATTTCTTTTCTCACAAATAGAGCTTTCTTTTGGTGGTATGTAATCACTTTTTTTGCTAAACAAACAAAAAAAAAAAAACAAAGAAAAAAAAAACATTTTTCATATTTTGCAAACAGGTAATTTTTCCCCTTCACTAATGTGCGCTGATGAGGCTGCACTGATGGGCACTGATAGGTGGGACTGATGGGCACTGATGAGGCTGCACTGGTGGGCACTGATCAGGAGGCATTGATGAGCCTACACTGATTGGTGGCACTGATGGGCACTGATAGGTGGCACTGATGGGCACTGATAGGCGGCAAGGAAAGGTGTCACTGATGGGCACTGATAGGCAGCACTGATGGGCACTGGTAGGCAACACTGATAAGTAACACTGATGATGAGGCACTGATGGGAACTGATTGGCAGCACTGATGGGCACGGATAGGTGGCACTGATGGGCACTGATTAGCAGTACTGATGGGCACTGATAGATGGCACTGGTGGGCACTGATTAGCAGCACTGCAGGGCACTGATTAGTGGCACTGGTGGGGACTAATGTCCCTGTAACAGAAGCCAGTTAATGGCTTTCTACTTTTCTTCACACTGACAGCGTTAGGGGAAAAAGCTGATAACCAGCTTCTCTTTACTCTCGTGATCAGCTGTCATTGGCTGACAGCTGATCACGTGGTAAAGGGCCCACTGTGATTGGCCCTATAGCCGATCTGTGATAAGCCAGGCAGAGCGAGAACGGGAGGACGTCCATGTATGCCCTCCCGGCATTTTAAGCCCATGCTGTAGTCGTCTTTTGGTTATAGCGCAGACACCAAGTGGTTAAACTAAACTTGAACTTTCCCTCATTGGCAGGCATATTTCACATATAAGTTTAAATATAAATTACTTTAGGCCAGCTGCACATTGTGTCTGCTTTTAACTATTTTTAATGTGTGTTGTAAGGGCGTTCCATGCATTTTCCTTATTCTATTTAGAATTGCAGCACATGAAAATGCACAGAAAATCAAACATGCCTCATTTTTACTGACACAGATATGAACAGTCTCAGTGGATTCAATGTATTTTTAGCAGGGATTTTTTTCTCAGAGAATAGGTGCAGAAACTCCCCCTTTCTGAGTCACTTCTTGTCTCCGATCTCCTACCCACCTCCCAGTACTGCCCCCTTTAGAAAATATAGAGCCAAGTATAATTTTGTGGTGCTAGGTAACTTGTTTGGAATTTATTAATGATAACAAGAAAAGCAGTAAAATAGATCCCCCGCAGCCAGCAGCAATACACCCCCCCCCCCCCCCACCAGCAACAGTAGATTCCCCAAACAACAATGGACCCCCACAGCAAAATACCATTCCAGCAACAAAAGACTCCTGGCAGCAACAACAGATCTCCCCAGACACCCCAGCAACATAAGCCTCCCCACCAGCAACAATAGATCCCCCTTCAGCAGCAGTAGACCTTCCCTAACAGCAATAGACCACCACAAAAATAGATCCCCTCCAGCAACAATAAACCCCCCAACAGTCAGCGTTAATAGACCTCCAGCACATCCCAGCACCCCCTGCCATTACATATACTTGGTTCCCCCATATTTCCACTGAAAAGAAGCCCTGATTTTTAAACACGTGTGTGCTTTGTGTGTTCAGAAATCCACACAAAAAATGCGAAGGTGTGAACCAGTCCTTATTGTTGATTATACTGTAATAAACCTCTTTGTGCACACCCTTTGTAAATGTTTGCATACATTATTTGAAAATGTAATAAAAACTGAATTTACAAAAACAAAACAAAACTGTAAAACAAACAAACAAGATTGTTGCTAATACCCAATTGGTTGATTGAAGTGAACACAGTCTCGTTGTATTTACTAAGATCAGTAAACAAGGTGAACAGTCTCCACTACATTAGTAAATTAAGCATAAACTTATTGCCAGGTCTAAGGAGAAGAAGCTTTAATCCTATATGTTGTCTGAAATATGTTTGTATGGTAGCTTTCTAAGTAAAATGCTACGACTACAAAGGGTACAATGGAGAAACAAACAAATGCTCATCATTATAATCAAGATGGCATTTTTCATAATATTTGCCAACATTTGTAATTAAAAGCATTCACTATCTGTTCCTTTGCTCTTGTAACATAGTAGCAACTCTAATAAAGTCAATTTGTAGGAGTGGTAACACTATCCAAAAAGCTTGTATTCTGAAATAAGTTTGTTTTTGTACTACATTCTCCTGTAAAACTGTACAAACATGGGGCTTCTAGCAAGTATAATAAAATACAATCTGCTAGCAATACTAAAAAATGGCCACAAGAGGGCAAGTAGCATTTTAGCTTACAGTTTTTCTTTTCCATGCAGTGACAAAGAATCACCACAAGAGGGTGGCAAAGGCTTTTCTTTTGAGCATTTCAACAGCAGAGACGTACTGTTGCCCATTAACGAAGAAAGTTTGGAGATTAAGTGATACTCTTTATTGGCTACTCTAGGTAGATATGGAATTCCCTGCCCCAGTATGTCCGATCAGCCCCTACCCTGTCCACCTTTAGGAGATCCCTGAAAACTCATTTATTCAGGGAAGCCTATCCCACACCCACATAACTGTCCCTGAGCCACCTCCCATCGAATCATTCTATGCAGCTATTACCTTTTGTACCACCACCCCCTCCCTTTAGAATGTAAGCTCTACGAGCAGGGCCCTCCTGCACCTTTTGTATTGAACTGTACTGTAATTGTGTTGTCTCCCTTATACATTGTAAAGCGCTGCGTAAACTGTTGGCGCTATATAAATCTCGTATAATAATAATAAATTAATGTTGCTTTGTAATTATTGATGCTTTGTTCAATGCATTTTTTACAAAAGCAAGCTGTGTAAGTTCCTGAATTTGACCTAGTTTGAACAACTGGTAGTAAACCACTGGCTTTTTTATTGTAGCAAGGGCTCCGACCCCTAGAGGCCTAATGGTGACCTCCAGAGTCAGGGAGAGCTGACATTCTTCCTTGTAGAGTGAGTTACCAGGCATGCTGGGTGTGATGCAAGAAGAAATGATGGGCGCTAGTCACTTTTGGATGCGAAAAAGAGATTTATTGTCTATTAACAGAACTGTGGGAGAGAGGCCTAGGGCCAGGACACCCTTGAGTAGCAATGATAATTGGCAGACTCCGAGACTTCTATAGGTAGACAGCTATACAGTAGATGGCCTAAAGCCGGATGACACTCCTGTATAGGTAGGATCACTGTCTACGGCAACCTGTGCACTGGGAGCAAACAGACAAGCGGGTCTCCCATCAGGGGGGGGGGGGGCTGGAGTGGCGGCAGCACCCAATGGACTGTGAAGCTGAGAATTACTGTGGGCCTCCATTACCCAATGAACTACAGTTCCCTTGGCAGGCAAGGACAGGTGTGGAGAGAGAGAGTATCTTCCCAGACTGTTCGTTAAATTGCGCTGTCTTTCTGCGGCAGAAGCTAAAGTGAGCACATCTTCATACAGACCTGCTTGTAGGCCTCAAACACACAACTGTGAGGCCACAGAGAGAGAGACGATTTAAAAAGCATGGGGCTGGTACTGAGTCACCACTGCTGTGAGCCTCGCATTGCTCTCATTATATCGGTACTGCTTGGTGAGCCAAGGTTTAGAACCACACTGAACCAAGACAGAAGACTCCCCTACACTCAGTGGAACTTCCGCGCTGGGTCTGGTGAGAGAGCCTTGCAATCATAACCTGTTGCCACCAGGGAGACTGAAACATTAGAAACTAACACACTATAGCCCGTTACTGCCTACAGGCCTTACTGAAACTGTTCTCATGTCCACCAATGGTATAACTATCCCCAACGATAGCAGCTGAAGATTCAGGACTCAAGACTGCCCATTTACAGTTGCCACACAGAGACCTTTGCTAGTTGTTTAATTCAGAGGTACCACCTGGGGGATATTGCACAGTACTTAATCTGTCATGTGATCTGCTGTGATTGGTCACAGAGATCACATGGTACCAGCAATGGGCTGGAACACTGATCAGTCCAGAGGACACAGCTGGTGACAGATTGCTCCTACAGCACGACCGATCGGCCATCAAATTGCTATAGGCTGGACGGGACTGGTTAAAGCTTAATTTTTTAAAATTAAAATAACAAACCTTATATTTATCTGGCCTGTGTAATGGTTTTGCACAGAGCAGCCCCAATCCTCTTCTTTTGGGGTCCCCCTCCAGTGCTCCAGGCCCCTCTTTGGCACGTGCACCTATGGAAAGCCATTTTCCATGGGAGCACCTGTGTGGGCTCGCTCCCAACCCACCCTGTCTGCATCTAGCGACACAGAGCAGCGGCTTGGCCCTGCCCCCACTCGCTAAGCACAGCATTTGATTGACAGCAGCCAGAGCCAATGGCTATTTGTTTGTTGTTTGTATTTTGATGTCTTGATGAATATACTCTGTATTCCTTTATGTTAACCTAATATTTTCTTCCTTTGTGTATAGACTATAGATAGAAGGCTGTGTATTAGATAGACATTCAACTACTCACCAATAAATGTTGTTATTGTGTTAAAGCTTTCACTCTTGGTCAAAGAACTCTCATTTAACTCACATCATATCTTTGAGATATTAAATCTTAAATATAATAAACGGGTAACATAATTGGCGACCAACAAAGTCGAGGACAGGACTGAAAGTATTTAACCACTTGACCACTGGGCACTTAAACCCCCTTAATAACCAGACCAATTTTCAGCTTTCGGTGCTCTCACACTTTGAATGACAATTACTCAGTCATGCAACACTGTACCCAAATGAAATTTTTGTCCTTTTTTCACACAAATAGAACTTTCTTTTGGTGGTATTTAATCACCGCTGGGTTCTTTATTTTTTGCGCTATAAAAGAAAAAAGACCGAAAATTCTGTAAAAAAATGCATTTTTCTTCGTTTCTGTTGTAAAATTTTGCAAATTAGTAATTTTTTCTTCATATATTTTGGCCAAAATTTATACCGCTACATATCTTTGGTAAAAATAACCCAAATTAGTGTATATTATTTGGTCTGTGTGAAAGTTATAGCGTCCACAAGCTATGGTGCCAATATCTGAAAATTGATCACACCTGAAGTACTGACGGCCTATCTCATTTCTTGAGACCCTAACATGCCAGAAAAGTACAAATACCCCCCAAATGACCCCTTTTTGGAAAGAAGACATTCCAAGGTATTTAGAAAGATGCATGATGAGTTTTTTGAAGTTGTAATTTTTTCCCACAATTCTTTGAAAATAAAGATTTTTTTTTCTTTTTTTTTTTTCACAAAATTGTCATATTAGCAGGTTATTTCTCACACACAGCATATGCATACCACAAATTACACCCCAAAACACATTCTGCTATTACTCCCGAGTACGGTGATACCACATGTGTGAGACTTTTACACAGCGTGGCCACATACAGAGGACCAACATGCAGGGAGCACCTTCAGGCGTTCTGGAGTGCCCAGGCCAATTCTGACATTTCTCTCCTACATGTAAAAATCATAATTTATTCGCTAGAAAATTACATAGAACCCCAAAACATTATATATATATATTTTTTTTAGCAAAGACCCTAGAGAATACAATAGCGGTCGTTGCAACTTTTTATCTCGCACGGTATTTGCGCAGCAATTTTTCGAACACGTTTTGTGCTTTCAAAAAAAACAAAACAGTAAAGTTAGCCCAATGTTTTTACATAATGTGAAAGATGAAGTTACGCCGAGTAAATAGATACCCAACATGTCACCCTTCAAAATTGCACACGCTCGTGGAATGGCGCCAAACTTCGCTACTTAAAAATCCCCATAGGAGACGCTTTAAAATTTTTTACTGGTTACATGTTGTGAGTTACAGAGGAGGTCAAGGGCCAAAATTATTGCTCTCGCTCTACCGATCGCAGCGATACCTCACATGTGTGGTTCGAACACCATTTTCATATGTGGGCGCAACTTATGTATGCGTTCGCTTCTGACTGCGAGCACACGGGGACACGGGGAAATTTTTTTTTTTTTTTATTGTTCATTTTACTTTATTTATTTTAGTTTGAGGCTTTTTTCCAAAAAATACATTTTTTGATCACTTTTATTTCTATTACAAGGAATGTAAACATCCCCTGTAATAGGAATATGGTATGACAGGTCCTCTTTACAGTGAGATATGGGGTCAATAAGACCCCACATCTCACCTCTAGGCTGGGAAGCCTGAAATAAAAAAAATAAAAAAATGATCCTGGCTTCGATCGTAGCGGTGAGTCGATAGAAGCACCTGAGGGCGGCGAGAGGGGGGGGGGGCGTCCCCTCTTGCCTCCCGTAAGAATGATCAAGCAGTGAAACAGCCGCTATGATCATTCTTATGGTGTAGGGAATCGCCGGCTGAAAAAGATGATATCTGAATGATGCCTGTAGCTGCACCCATCATTCAGATATCCCCGCACAAAGTCAAGGACGTCGTATGACGGCCGGCGGGCAGGAAGTGGTTAAAACACATTTTTTTTAACACAAAGTTGTCCATTTATACAATATTTCTAACACATAGCATGTACATATCAAAAATGACACCCCAAAATAGATTCTCCTACTCCTCCTGAGTACGGCGATACCACATGTGTGAGACTTCCACAGCCTGGCCACATACAGAGGCCGAGTACAGCCGAGCATGGCTGAGAATGGCGGGGTATGACGGGGTATGGCGGGGCATGGCGGAGTATTGCACAGGGTTGCACAGGATCATTGCAGAGTATTGCACAGGGTTGCACAGGATCATTGCAGAGTATTGCACAGGGTTGCAGAGGATCATTGCAGAGTATTGCACAGGGTTGCACAGGATCATTGCAGAGTATTGCACAGGGTTGCAGAGGATCATTGCAGAGTATTGCACAGGATCATTGCAGAGTATTGCACAGGGTTGCACAGGATCATTGCAGAGTATTGCACAGGGTTGCAGAGTATTGCACAGGGTTGCACAGGATCATTGCAGAGTATTGCACAGGGTCATTGCAGAGCATGGGGGGGATGGCTGAGCATGGATGGATGGATGTGACTGTACATGTCACTGAGCTGCGCTGTGGGCACTACACATCCAGCCCACAGCGCGGCTCCCATCCGATCTCTCCCCCTCTGTACCGATCGGTACAGAGAGGGGAGGGAGGAACCGGCGTCATGACATGACGCCGGTTTGTTTACATGTGATCGCTCCGTCATTTGACAGAGCGATCACATGGTAAATGGCCGCAATCAGCGGCCGTTTACCGTGATCCGTGATGCGCAGGGTCCTCTGGACCCGGCGGTCACGGATGTTCCCGTGTGCGCGCCCCAGGGGGCGCGCGGGAGCAGTTTTCTGGAATCACGTCATATGACGTGATCCCAGAGTTATCCAGCCGCCGTGCAGCCATCATTTGGCTATGGGGCGGTTGGCAAGTGGTTAATATAATGTTGAGATTTGTGTAATGCAGATTAGGGTTATTGGGGTGGATTTAAACTGAGTCAGTTTTTCCAGTAGTTTGGAGGTCACAGCAAGTTTATCTAGGGAACAATATAGGTATGCTAAGCTCCCATGCATGACTCAATGGGAACGGGACTTGAATACCACGTTGGAATTATCGTAATGGCAAGATATTGCCTGGGCTTTATTCACATGTAAAATATAGTGACGCAGCGCTAAATAACTCTAAAACAATCCTTGGGTATAAAGTGCTAATAATAAAGTGCTAATAATATCTCACTTCTCAGTGTGTAAACAGTGCAATACAATGGCATCAAAGAAATTTAGGCCAACAGATCAATACAAGGATAAGTGATCCAATGATAAAGTGTATCCAAAGTGTCTAAAGGTACTATCCAATAGTCTCTTTTAAAAATAAAAATATGTGCAAAAAAGTTAAACAAAAAGGAGAGGGAAAAGAAACCGAGTCCAATTGTAGGTAAAATGATAACTTGTAGATATCCTTCTCCAATCCACACTCTGTATGTGCTAGCCTCTCACTTTAAAGATAGACCCCAAATGGGCCTAGTCGTGCATCAACAATAATTAATAATTAATCTTAATTATGAAACCACTCCCATTAGACTCACAGGGGCACAGATAAATACACAGGGATTTCTTCAGAATAACAAAAACTCTTGGAGATAATGTTTTAAAGGAGCCGGTCATGAAACTTGGATTCTATGGTGGAAGAGCCTTGATACTGCAGTGATCATCTGTCCACGATAAACCCACAGAGGAGGAAAAGAACACATCGGTGTTACACGTCTGTTGATGCACGACTAGACCTATTTGGGGTCTATCTTTAAGGTGAGAGGCTAGCACATACAGCACATACATACATTGTTGGCCAACTTTCCTCAAATTGTTGCCGGAAAGTTGGCCAACAATTGTCTGATGGAGCGGATTTTAGGCAAACAGCCTGTCATCACACAATTCCCATCACACAATTCCCTGCCGAAAATCTGATCGTGTGTTTGAGGCTTTAGTCTCACACCCAAAAACATGCTACTCTGAAAGCACTTATTTAGGGTTGCAGAACAGCATTTGTTATTTAGCATCACATCTGTCTCACCACGACCAGCCAGTCTCCAAATTCTCTACCTCCACCAATTATTCGACTCAGAATGACCCACCGTAATCCTCACATTTGAGCAACCATCTTATGATTGTATTTAGCAACGTGTTTCCATGTAGCTGTAATAGAGCGTACACACGGTCGGACTTTGTTCGGACATTCCGACAACAAAATCCTAGGATTTTTTCCGACGGATGTTGGCTCAAACTTGTCTTGCATACACACGGTCACATAAAGTTGTCGGAAAATCCGATCATTCTGAACGCGGTGACGTAAAACACGTACGTCGGGACTATAAACGGGGCAGTGGCCAATAGCTTTCATCTCTTTATTTATTCTGAGCATGCGTGGCACTTTGTCCGTTGGATTTGTGTACACACGATTCGGAATTTCCGACAACAGATTTTGTTGTCGGAAAATTTTATCTCCTGCTCTATAACTTTGTGTGTCGGAAAATCCGATGGAAAATGTCCGATGGAGCCCACACACGGTCGGAATTTCCGACAACACGCTCCGATCGGACATTTTCCATCGGAAAATCCGACCGTGTGTACGGGGCATAACTGTTGAGCGAATAGCCAGTACCCATCAATATAAACCCTATCCATTCACCACAAGCCTGCCCAATCATCCACTTTGCAGTAATCTGAGAGAAACCAGTGAAAATGGAGCCAGTCCAGGCGCCGCTAGCCATGGCACCCAAAGTTTGTAAAATTTAATCGGTGTGCCCCTATTCTATAAACCTGTTGTTCTTTCAAAAGAGTATCATTGACTTGGATACGCCATTCCTCAAATAATGGAGGGCTAGGTGACAACCATTTCATGGCAATAAGCTTACGCGCTATGAACCGCAATCTATTAATAGGTACCAGTGTCCCAGGCAAAAATACTTCATCATCCAAACAACCCAACAGGGATAACTTAGGGTCTAGATCGATGTGTGTAAGAAAAGCACTGTTGATCATGCTCACCACCTCATGCTAATACCTGACCAGTTTGGGACATTTCCATAGCATATGGAGGAAACCTGCGGGAGATTGCTGACATCGCGGGCACTCCGGAGTGTGTCACCTACCCCATTGAAACAGTTTTATCGGGATCCTATATTTCCTATACATGATAAACAATTGGGTCAGGCATTGTGCAGAGGAGAGTGACACAGAGGGTACATTCTCCAAAATAGTTTGCCAGTCATTATCCGTTATTACTCCTATATACTTCTCCCACCCTCTCCTACCCTCCAGTTGAGTCTATCCTGAAGGTTGGATACTAATTGGCCATATACAAATGAGATATTGCAAAGAGAGGTGCCCCAGGGATTGTACGGGCAAAGGCAGTAAACTAGAATTTAAAGAAGTAACATTGTGTAAAAAAGTACAAAATTTATTGGGTACAAATGATAACGTTGATACACAGGTATGAACACCTAAAAACAATTAAATCAGATTCAATCAATAAGCAGCAGCTAGATTCTGGAACACACAGGCGATCTCAAAACGAGATCAGGTGGAGTGTGTAATCACAATAATCCCAACATGTTTCGGAATATAGGTGTAAATACTTAATTCCTTCTTCAGGGGCTGAATTGAAGCGAGCTGTTTTTTCTAATAACAACAAAAAAATAAAGAACAAAAATAATACATGATACACATGTCAGGTCACCTGACTCCAGGTGACAGATGCACCCCGTTGGGGTCTGGAGGGCACCGCAAGATAGTGGACCCTACAGCTGACTGCTGTGGATGGAACATTGGATGGTTCAGGAAGGCAGGTCCACTAGAGCAACAACACAGATCCCACTGGGAGCTAGAGCATAAGATTTCCCAGGGCGCGGAGTCTAAGAGCCAGCAGGTGTTCACCAGAGCCTCTAGTGGTGAGGATGGACTGCACTGCAACTGGCTCCAGGTCGCGGCCCACAGGGTCTCCCAGCTCACACTCATGGTAGGCTACAGGAGGACAGAGAGGAGGCAGCAGTCCAGGACAACAAGGGATAGTAAGGAGATAAGCCAAAGGTCAGCGCGACTAGCAGACAGGAATAGACAGAGAACACGCTAAAAGGTCAGGGTCGCAAGCAAGCAGGAATAGTTAAGAACAAGCCAAGATCAGTAAACAGTATCAGACGTAGGACACAGAGCAATGAGCACACGGATGCCAAATCACAATATTGATCAGCGAGGTTGGCTTG
The DNA here is from genome assembly GCA_037952925.1 of Lithobates clamitans. Classification (NCBI taxonomy): domain Eukaryota; kingdom Metazoa; phylum Chordata; class Amphibia; order Anura; family Ranidae; genus Lithobates; species Lithobates clamitans. The sequence goes on from JBBGZY010001008.1 coordinate 195,898, forward strand.
CAAGGCACAGGTTAATATAGTGTTCCTAATTAGAGGCTGGGGTGGAGCTATACTGAGGGAAGATAATTTAAGCAGCCAGGGGAGAGTGGCTGGCCTCTAAAGGTGAACACATGGATGAGAGGTAAGCTTTAAAAATATAAAAATGAGATAGACCTTTGTTCTCAGCAGCACCCGCTAGAGAGGTTAAAAGTGGCAAAGGGCTGACTTCTAATTTGACAGATTTAGTCTGAGCCTGTAAGGCATGACAGAGTTGGAGATATTTAAAGAAATCATGGCGGGGAATTCAATAGGCTTTCTATAGATCCCTAAAGGATTTCAGTACATTTTAATAGTAAAGTTGTGCTGTATACTGGAGCCATTGAGAGTGCCAACGTTAAAACCCCTCCAATTTAAATAACCCCTCGTAATTTCTATTCCACCAAACCGGTGTATATTCTGAAACCCCTTCATATTTCATTATTTACTTTCCTACCATGCTTTATTCATTAGTTCCAGGGCTGGGACATATTGAAGGTGGACAAAAGCCCCTGACTGCAATTGTGCAAAGAGGTGATAGCGGGGATTAGGACTCAGTAGGAGGGAATGTATAGGGTCTGCCCAGTTCATCACTCCCCATCCAGCAAAATGCTGCATTTGGAAAACCATGAAAAATATTATTGGCTGAGGAACCGCTAGACCACCCCCATCCTTAGGTAACTGAGTGGAGAGTTTGATCCTAGGGTTTTTGCCTTTCCATAACAATATGCAAAACAACGCATCTATTTGCTTAAACCATTTTAGGGATATCCAAATGGGTGAGTTATGGAGGACGTACAATAACTGAGGGGCCAAATCATTTTTATGAGATTTGCACGTCCTACAACCGATAATGGCAGCTTTGTCCAAATGGTACTCTTAAGCTTAAATTTATGCAAAATGGGAGCCAGATTGTATCGTAGGTAGTCTTCCACGCTGGGATGCACCCAAATTCCCAAATACCTGAAGGAGGACACTATTCTGATTTGCTGAGCCTCCCTCCTCTGGGATAGTCAGATTGGGATCATCTATGGGGAACAGAATGGACTTGTTTCAGTTAATAGCAAAGCCCAAAAATGAGCCGAAGGTATGTATGAGTGACATAAGGGAGGTTAGGGATTTGTCCATATCCCCAAGAAACAACAGAGCATCGTCAGCATAAAATGAAACTTTTTCATTCCTATCACCCTTCTTAAAACCACAGATAGCTTCAGACTGCTTAACAGATGTGGCCAGGGGTTCAATTGCCAGAGCAGATAATAGTGGGGACAGGGGGCACACCTGCCGTGTACCCCTATATAACGGGAAGAATTCAGAAACTGATCCATTAATTCGCATACAGGCCCTGGGGGCTGAATAGAGTAACTTGACCAAACGGATAAATCTTTTTCCAGGAACAAACAACCCCAGAACCTCCCTTAGGTACGTCCACTCGACACTGTCGAAAGCTTCAAGTGACTAGATGGCCCACTTTCCAGGGCTATCCGATGGTAACTGCATATTCAGAAACAGTCTTCTTAAATTTATTGCTGTGGATCTGGTGGGTATAAAGCTGGACTGGTCTGGATGGACCCACCCCTGCATCACCTTGCTAAGTCTTGTGGCCAGTATCCTGGCAAGAATCTTCACATCCAAGTTCAGAAGTGAAATAGGGCGGTAAGATTCTGGTGCCAGGAGATCCTTACTCGGTTTTGGAAGTACGATGATGCAGGCATCATTCATGGAGTCCGGAAGCTAAAAGGATTCAGATGCCTGATTAAGGGTCTGCAACAGTTTTGGAAGCAGCACCTCCCCATATTGTTTGTAAATTTCAGGTGGTAAGCCAGATCTGGGGCCTTCCCATTAGGGGAGTCCGCTACTGTCTGGCTGAGCTCGCCCAATGTCAGGGGGGCATTTAATTCCTGTTAAAGCTATAGCAGAGAGAGAGAGAGAGAGCTCAGTTTTAGAGTCCAAAAATTCCCTTAGCTGTGCCGTTGGGTAATCGACCTTACTCTGGTATAAGTTGCTATAGAAAGTACCAAATGATCTCAGTATGTCACACTGCTCATTCGTACAGGTACCCTCTGGCGTTGTAATAGAAGAAATAGAATTAGCGGCATTCTGAGAGCTCGCTATTACTGCCAGCATGTGACCTGTTCTCTCTCCCTTCTCAAAACCGTGGCATTTAGAGTAAAATCTAGAGTGTTCAGCTTTATCTAGAGCTGTTCTTGTTCTTTCCATGCTGAGCGATTGGAGGGGGTAGGGTCCTGAATATATTGAGCTTCCCTCTTCTGCACTTCAGTCGCTAGAAGGTTTTCCCATGCCACATTTGATTTTTTGTGGACATTGATGGCTTTGAGCAACACACCCCGTAAGTACGCTTTCATGGTATCCCAAACCACTTGGGGGGAGGCAGAGCCATCATTATTGTGAAAAAATTAAATTAGGGCCTTACCCATGGAATCCCCCTGGGGCAGTACCTGCAACCAAAAAGCAGGAACCCACCAATTAGGTTTAGTCCTTGGTTTAATTTTGTCTAGAGTGACCAGGAGGGGGGAGTGATCTGACAACCCCTAGTCAAGTACTGTATATTGGACACACATGGAAGAAATGAGTCTGTGACCAAGAAGAGGTCTATTCTCAACAGGGTTTGATAGGTTCTGGAGCAGCATGAGTAAGCATGGGACAGTGGGTTCTTAAGTCACCATATGTCATGCAATCCCAGTTCCCTGCATAGCCTATAAAAGGGAGTCTCCACCTGAGGACCCGTCGGGTGCTTATCCATGCTGGGATTGCATACAGTATTAAAGTCCCCCACAACCAGCAGAGGAATCCCCGGGTAATCTGCCAAAAATTCACCTATCCTCCATAGTGACTCGCTGTTATAGGGAGGAGGAATATATACAGACCCCAAAATACATTGCATAGAGAACAATTTGGGGCTCTATCAAAGTCTGTGTGCAGGAAAACTGGAATTTGGAGGAAATTAATATGCTAGAGCCTCTGGCATAAGCAGAATATACAAAGTGTGAGTAGAGTAGAAAACATTCTATTTTGCAATAGAGAGACAGTGTCATGTGTTAAGTGCGTCATGCAAGCAGACAATGGATGGAGCGTGTTGAGACAGTGCTTTAAACAGGGCACACTTTTTAATTGGGTCCATAAGTCCTCTGATGTTCCAGGACAAAATTACAAGTTCACTAGCCATTCTCGTAAGTGAACATATGGCCTAGGAGAAGAGGCAGGGCAACATACTTGCAGAACCTGTGACCGGGTGTCCTCTAGTCCTGCTCTTGTAAAATAGCAGTTCTCAAAAACAGTAGAAGCATGTGTATCACTGTACAGTTCTTGGTAAAGGTCCAACAGCATGTGAGTAGAGAAACAAACAAAGAGAACAAACCCATCCAAACTCGCATCCCAGAACTCTGGATGCTAAACAGATTCCCGCAGGAAGGACAGGGGGGAAGAGAAGTCCATCCAGGCTTGCATCTGCACATGGATCCCATCAGTGCAGAAGAATTTCAACTGAAATTACATAGAGTTTGAGGTTGATAACCTTAAAGCAACCACCTTTAGCTGGGTGTGATGAAGTAGGCATCTCCAATCAACAGTAGACCTAAAGTAGAGGGTAGCTTCATATTCCAAGACGCATCATGAGGAATTAGCTTTATGAGAAGGATGGGATAAGTGTTGCTCGTTTCTATCAAGCCAGGTGGCAGCCACCTTAGGATTTAAAAAGAATAGCGTTTCTCCCTTAGCAACGATCTGGAGCTTAGCAGGGTAGAGCATGGTGTACTGGATCTAAAGATTGCGAAGGCGCCTTTTAACATCCGCAAACTGAGCTCATAGCTTTTGGACTTCAACAGAATAGTCCGGGAAAAAGGAAACTTTGGATCTGTTTACGTCAACATTACCCTTAGTGTGAGCGAGAGAGAGGATCTTGTCTCTGTAATGAAGCATTTTTAAGATAAACGGACGTGGCACATTAACCGGAGGCAGGGATTCTGTGTGCCCTTTTCTCCGCAAAGAATGGAGTGAAGACATCCAGCAACCATTGCTCGATAAACTCAGTGGGGTTCCTTCCCTCCATACTCTCAGGAAGGCCCAGAATGCACACGTTGTTTCTTCTGACTCAATTTTCTAAATCATCAATGCGATCAGCGTGGTGATTAGTTTGCAAGCCCACTGGTTTTAGGTCATGCTGGAGGGGGCCCATCTAGTCCTCTATGTTGCTCACTCTTCCCTCCAGAGTAGATGTGCACTCCCACACTTTCAGCATATCATGCTGCATAATAGTAACATCCTCTCTTAAGTGGTGGAACTGAGTAGTCAGGGAGGCAGGTGTGTGATTACAGTTTTGCACAGCCATGAACACGTCCTTAAGAGTTGGCTCCTCTGTGGGGCCAGGTAGAGAGGCCTGACCAAGAGCAGGCTCATTCCTCACTCCTCCCTCAGCCTCCAGCCACTCCACCATGCCATCCCACCTTGTTACCTCATATGATGAAACAGCCAGCTGTCTATACGTGCCCACCGCCCCTGATGTTGCAGAGACAATCCCACCAGCAGAGGCAGAGGAGACCAGAGCCGCACTCCATGCAAAGCAATCCAGCCACTCCGCAGCATCTCTGCCCCTGTCCCTATTCAGAGAGCGTGGCTGGAGTGGGTTGGTGCCATCTTGAGGGCCTGGATCCGGCACTGTTTCAAGGTCTTTCACCCATTTTGCCATTGCCCTGGTGAGCGGGTGACGCTGCAGTGTCGTTCCCGCTGAAGAGCCAAGAAGATAATTGCGGGGAGGGAGAGTTCTGGGAGATGCCTCTTTTGCTCTTTAAAATCAGGAGGTCGGCAGGAGCTCAGGAGAGTACGTCCTCTCACATGCTAAGCCTAGCCATGCCTCCAGGTTTTTTATTTAATGCATTCTATGCATTAAGATAAAAAACCTTCTGTGTACATCAGCGCCCCTATTTCTGCGTACACACGATCGGACTTTACGCCAACAAAACCGTGGATTTTTGTTCGAAGGTTGTTGGCTCAAACTTGTCTTGCATACACAAGATCACACAAATGTTGGCCTACAATTCAGAACGTGGGAACGCGGTGACGTACAAGACCTACGTACGACCTGAGAAGAAGGAAGTTTAATAGCCAGTGCGGCTTCTTCTGCTTGATTCCGAGCATGCCTGAACTTTTGTGCGATGGACTTGTGTACACCCAATCGGACTTTCTGACAACAAAGTTTTGTTGGCGGAAAATTTGAGATCCTGCTAGCAAACATTTGTTGGCGGAAAGTTCAACAGCAAATGTTCGATGGAGCACACACACGGTCGGACTTTCCGACAACAAGCTCACATCCAACATTTCCCGTTGGAAAATCCGACCGCGTGTATGCGGCATAATACTTACCTGAGCCCCATCTAGATCCAGTGATGTTGCACAAGAGACTCAGCTGTCCGGGACTCCCCTCCTTATTGGCTGAGACAGCCGCACAGTGCCATTGGCTTCCACTGCTGTCAAAGTCAGTGAGCCAATGAGGAGAGAGGACTTGCCTCCAACTGAATGGACACAGGGAGCGGCGGCTCGGCTTGAGTACCCCCCTAGCAAGCTGCTTGCTGTGGGGGCACTCAGCAGGAGGGAGGGGCCAGGAACACCGAAGAGGGATCCGAGAAGAGGAGGATCTGGGCTTCTCTGTGCAAAACCCCTGCACAGAGCAGGTAATTATAACATGTTTGTTATTTTTAACAAAAAAAAAAAAACAGAGACTTTAAGTCAGATCTTAGGCACCTCCTGCAACAGAAATGTAAGTTTTGGTGAGCTTTTCTCATTAGAATACAGAACATGCACCAGGTGATCAAAATGAATCAGATACCCCCATTCTGAATGGGCATGCGATCAGTCTGGTGAAACAGACAGCTATGTCTTCAGACCAACTAAAGGTAAGAATCTACCATAAAGTTTGGTCAATGCACATTGCAAGGATTTTAACAATAAGGAAATTGGATTTTTCTCAACAAAAAAAAATTACTTCAGTTCGCTCAAAGATGATATTAGAGGTAAATGCCGATGAGCTATGACATTCCTGATGTATTTTTTACTGCAGGTTAGCTATACAAATATGGGTTCAAATTGGGTGTAGTAGGTAACACTGCAATTTTTACATTCTCCTGACATTATACTTTTAGATAGTAAGCTCTCAAGAGCAGGGCCTGTGTAGCCCACTGGTCTTGAATTGTATTTAACTGTTCTGTCTCCCCCTTTTTGTAAAGAAATGCTCAAACTGTTTGCACTATATAAATTCCATATAATAATACTAATAAGGGAGCCCAGGTGACCCGTGTCTATCAGTCTGTGCAGAGCTCTGCTCACCCACACATGTGCACCGTGCATGTGAAGAGATTTCTGGCTCAGTCTGTGTCCAATTGCTGTGCTAAACACTCCAGTATGTAAGAGAGAGCGTTATTAGTGTTAATGTCCCTTGTTATTAGCAATTATGGGTGGGAGGAGCAGCAGGGGCTCCACTTAATGACAGCTGGACAGATTAACCTCTTATTTGCTGGCATGCTGTAGGGATTGTTTGCCCTTACACAGCAGATGTCTTATTGAAAATGAAGTGTGAGAAGACTATGCCCATCTTTCATCGCCATGGCACCCTGCAGGTACCCATATTGGTGGATGGCTGAAAGTGGCTCACCCACAGTAAGACTCTTGTTCCCTTTTCCCCATCTTTACCTACTTTTCTGTTAAATTCTTTATGCTTGGGTGCTATTTGCAGTTTCACTTCATTGTGGTGTAATATGAGTGGGCTTTTTTTAAAATACTAATTTGCACTGCTTATCCACTGAAGTTTATGTAGCCTGAAATCCCTCTTGCTATCTAGTCAAATGAACGTTGCCCAATCAGACATGACAAAATGAAGATTTGCTAGAAAAGAGGACAGATAATGATATACTATATTATGGAGAAAGTGTCTCACCTTCCCCATTCAGGGCACAGTGACAGTGTCTGTGTAAAGTCCACCCCCCCCCCCCCCCCACTTATACTCACTTCTTAAGTGCTCTTTTGCTGCTCCTTTGTGTTGCAGCCACCAAAATACCCCATGATGACTGGTGTCGGAGCTTAGAGAGATTGATGATGTTATTCCCTCTCTTATATGACAATGCTCAGCAATCATGGGAGGCTAAACTAAAAAATAGTACCACTCCAATGACCCGAAAAGTGAGTCTTGTGAACGTTAACATTGTATGCTGGTGCTGGTTGGGAATGTGAGGTTTGTCAGGCTCAGCTTAGACTACAAGAAAATGGCGGCTGGCCAAACACAGGATCACCACCCATAGAAGAGCCCCGCTAATGCATTTCGCCATATGGGGCTTAATCATAGAAGCCTCTGTGATTAAACTACACATGAACGAAATGCATTAGAAAAAGGAGTGTCAAGAAAGCCCTGAAGAAGTGAGTGTAAAGTGATCCAGAGCTGATACATAGACATTGTGTCAGGGTACTGTCTGCGTAAGAGGTGTCCAAAGACCTGCCAGTACTTTGCATGGCCACAGGATGCGCACTGGCACACAACAGGTGCACAAGGACACGCATGGATGTGCATTGGTGCACACATGCACCCCCCGGAATGTATTGCCTTTATAAGGAAGCCAGTAACTTTCTGCAATTGCTGGTTAATCTGCGGCTCTCCAGTGTGTTTGTTCATGTGATCCCCTTGCTTCTGTGAATTCCTGTTACCAACTTGGCTTGCCCTGGAACTGCCTTCTGCCTGACCCCGGCTTCTTTTATGCATCTTCTCTCTCTGCTCTCCTGTGTATGACCCCGGCTATTCTCCTGACTACGCTTGCTCTGATTCCCACCTGGCACCTGACCTTGGCTTTCGAACCAACTTCTCTCCTGTTCTCTGTGCTACTAAAGACCTGCTGTTTCTCACAGGTGTCACCTGTCTGCAGACACCACTCCAGTGCATCAGCTGTACTCCCGGGTGTTCCTCTGACAAGCATCCTAGTCAGAAGTCACTAGGTATGTGATAGTATCAACCAGCCATTATGTTGGAGGCTGAGGTGCTTCTGTGTTGGAGGCTTTATGTCAACAGATGACGCCCCTCACACAAGCAGTTAAAAACCTGCAAAATGGAGATTTCCAGCTGGAAGGATATCTTCACACCCTCACTGCCTCCGTAAAAACTGCTGACCAGAATCCTGCTGCCAGCCCTGCCTCTGCAGCTGCACCTTCCAGTTCTCCTCTTGCTGCTACATCTGCTGTGGTGCTACTGCCTCCAGAGCCCAGATACCCACTCCTGAACACTTCTTAGGGGACCAATGTAAATTCAGGGCTTTCAAAAATGCCTGCGCACTTTACTTTGCTCTGCAACCAAGTACTTTTGCACTTGAGACTGTTAAGATGAGGTTCATTATTTAACTCTTGTCTGATGAACCTCAATCCTGGGCTCACTGCCTGCTGGAGCAAAAGAACCCAGCACTAAATTCTGTCACTACCTTCTTCGAAGCCATGGCTGCTCTCTATGATGACCCACAAAGAACCGCCACAGCTGAGTCCGCCCTTCATGCCCTGCAACGAGGCTGACAACCTGTGGAGGACTACTATTGTGGAGTTCCGCAAATGGTCTGCCGATACCAGATGGAACAATGCAGCTTTGAAATACCAGTTCCGTCTGGGCATGTCCAAAGCCCTAAAGGATGAGTTGGCCAGGGTTGAAGCCCCCGCCTCTCTAGAGAATGTCATTCAGCTCCCCACTTAGCTGGATCGCCGCCTGTGGAAAAGACTCTCCAAATGTACTTAGACCTTCCGGCCCACATGGATATTGCCAGAGGTTCTGGGACCACCAGTCCCTTCCCCTGTTCCTCAGTCCTCCAACACTTGTGAAGTGGAACCGATGTAAATCAGCCTCCTCCGACTCGCTCTGACTCCCAAAAAAAGGGCACGCAGACGACATGGCAAACTACCATGTGCCTATACTGTGGGGGCATGGGCCATTTCCAGCGCAACTGTCCTGTCCAACCAAGTAATCCAGTCAACTGTACCCTTCATATCTCCAGTTATCTGGGACTCTATACACTCATGTCATTCATAATCAGAACATATCTGCATTCCAGCAGGCGACCAGTGCTACTTTGGGCTTGACTCCTCCTGTTCCACCTTTAGAGGAGCCTGGAACTTAGCTCTCTCTATTGGCCTCCAGCACCAGGTACGTGATACACTGTCACTGTGACAGTCTCTTATGGTGCCCCATGGCAAGTAACAGCCGCTCACCTGAGACAAGGGTTCTAAGCAACTGTTGGCTTTCACCAGAACTCCTGAAGGTGGAAATGGACCGGAAACCAGTAATCTGGAAGTGGTCCCAGATTACTACGCTGAAAACTGTCCCCAGGTGGCCACACTCAGGATCAGCCTTTTACGCAGATAGCGGGAACAGAAAGGCTATGCTGTGGAGAATATACATTAGGTGTCAGGCAAGAGAATAGGTCCAGGTCCAGGAAGGGGTCAAAACAGATGGCAAGCAAGGGAATGGTGCTGTCTGGGCAAGGATCTTAGCAGGCAGCAAACAAGAGAGTAGTCAACTCCAGGCAGGGGTCGAAGGCAAGTGGCAATAGTCAGGTCAGTTCAGGTTGGCAATGATGAGGGAATCTCACAGTATTATAGCTCTTTGAACAAGGGTAGATGGAGATAAGACACAACACTAACCACTTTAAGGGTTGAAACTGTCCAGTCTCATTATAGGGAACTCTGGAAGTCCTGGCTGGGATACCATTAAAAGTTCTGGCTTGGAAATGTGCGAGTATCATTGGAAGCCCGGGTGGGGATATTACGAGTACCATTGAAAGTCCTGATAGAGATTCTGCAAATACCATTGAAAGTCCTGGCAGGAATTCTGTGAGTACCATTGGAAGTCCTGGCAAGGGTTCTGAAAGTTCTGGCAGTGATTCTGAGAGTAGGAGTCCTGGAAGTCCTGGCAGGGATTCTGAGACTCCCATAACACATAGTCACAAGGTGACAGTGTCTCCTGAACGCAGAGCAAATTTTTATAGATAGAAAATGTTATAAAGTTCAATTTAATAAAACCTGGTACTGTGCTGTACAATACACTCTATATTATAGCCTATAGAATATGTGAAAACGTATACAATTTCAGATCCCGTGATGACATCATAACCGACGAAACACATTGGGAGGAGCCCCGTTCATGACGTCATTTCAGGTACGCCACTTCCGGCGACGCAATTTCAGTCGCCGCGAAGTGTGCGGTCATTTTATTGTTTGGAATACTGCCTACTATGTGGACTGGCATACAGACTGGTGTTTTTTTGTTCCTACTATTTGAAAGTAAAATAAAACATTTTATAATTGGATAACACTATTGCATGTCTCCCTTACTTTTATGGTGGTGTTGCCTGGGAGAACTGGACTGACAGAGTGGAGATCGTACGGCATCAAAGCGCAGATTGACCTTCTTATGCAATAAGGGGTTGCATCAAATCTGGTGAGTGGTGCTCACTAAGGGTGGAAGGTGGAGATGGTCACAGGCTGTGGTGTGTCTGAAAAAGAGAGGATTAACACCATATGACAGCACAGTAAGGTGGGTGTGCTGTGATGAACTTGGAATGCATTTTAGAGAACTGTCATCATGCACAGCACTCTCTCTCACTCTTTGCCAGGATGGGAGGGTAGGTCCCATACGAGGACCTATGAGAGCTGCAGGGCTGCAGAGCTGGTGGTGTGCCTCTGTGTGTCTGTGTAAATCCAGGAAGTGAACAGGCAGCAGCTGCAGCTGCCCACAGTTAAAATGGTTGCAGCCAGAGTCAGATTTCTGCAGCATATTTGGCAAGTACAGAATCACAGTATATATAAAGTAATAAGCAAAGTGGTTGGAGGGAAGCCGGAATGGCAAAGATGTTTTTATTACAAATTATGTGAGCAGACTACCGTTCCTCTTTAAGCATTTGAATGAATTAACCCTCCTCTTCAGAGAAGCCTATCCTTCCCACACCTGACAACTGTACTTTTATCTTCTCCATCTGATCATCCCCCACAGTTATTACCTTTTGTATCACTTGACCCTCCCTCATAGATTGTAAGCTCTAACGAGCAGGGCCCTCTGATTCCTCTTGTACCAAATTGTAATGAAACTGTAATGTCTGCCTTTATTTTGTTCAGCGCTGCACATACTGTTGGCGCTATATAAAACCTGTATAATAATAATATAATAATAATTAATTCATTTCTATAGGCTATAATATGGAGTATAGCACAGCACCAGGTTTTAGTAAATTTGTTGGTTACTACTACTGTCCATAGGTGGTGCTCAGCAGCTGTACCATATACATATAAAACACCATCCAGGGGCACAGAGTTTATTAATTAAAGTCCAACTTGCATTTTATTTAAAGTGGTTGTAAACCCTTATGCCGCATACACACGATCAGACTTTACGGCATACTTGGTCCGGCGTACTGGATTTCGTCGGACAATTCGATCGTGTGTGGGCTCCAGCGGACTTTGTTTTCTCAAAAGTTTGACGGACTTATGCCGTGTACACACGGTCGGACTTTACGGCAGACTTTGCCCGGCGGACATTTCGACTTACTTTACGACGGACTTTCTGAATGAACGGACTTGCCTACACACAATCAACCAAAGTCTGTCGAATTCGTACGTGATGACATACGACTGGACTAAAATAAGGAAGTTCATAGCCAGTAGCCAATAGCTGCCCTAGCGTGGCTTTTTGTCCGTCGAACTAGCATACAGATGAGCGGACTTTTCTTGTTTAATTAGTTTTTTATTAAAGAATATAACATGAACAGCATCATATACAGTTCAGAGAAGAACAATACACATACGAGCGGACTTTTTTCGACCGGACTCGAGTTTGACGGATAGATGTAATACATGTTTCAAATCTAAGTCCGTCCAACTTTTGAGCAAACAAAGTCCGCTGGAGCTCACACATGATCGAATTGTCCGACGAAATCCCGTCCGCCGGGCAAAGTCTGTCGTAAAGTCCGCTCATCTGTACGCGGCATTAGATTTGAAACATGTTTCAAATCTGTCCGAAGGACTCGAGTCCGGTCGAAAAGTCCGCTCGTCTGTATGCTAGTCCGACGGACAAAAACCGACGCTAGGGCAGCTATTGGCTACTGGCTATGAACTTCCTTGTTTTTGTCCGGTCATACGTCATCATGTACAAATCCGTCGGACTTTGGTTGATCGTGTGTAGGCAAGTCCGTTCATTCGGAAAGTCTGTCGGAAAGTCTGTCAAAGTCTCCCGGACAAAGTCTGCCGTAAAGTCCGGTCGTGTGTACGCGGCATTACAGACCACTTTGACCTACAGGTAAGCCTAGATTAAGGCTTACCTGTAGGTCCAAGAAATATCTCCTAAACCTACACGGTTTAGGAGATATTTGCAAAAAGACAGGCACCGCTGTCTACGGCGCATGCGCCGTAGACAGCGGCGCGCAGGCGCACTGAGCATGCCGCTGCTAACGGCGATATACCGTTAGGTGTGGCTCCCATGTGCATGCTTGGGAGTGACATCATTGCGGCTCTGGCCAATCACAGCGCCGGAGCCACGATACCTGGAAAGAAGATGGACGCTCCATAGCAGAGGGGACAGCGGTGACATCGCAGGCTCCTGTGTCAGGTAAGTGACACATAATGGGCTACTATGCGATGCATAGTAGCCCATTATGCTTTACCTTTGCAGGGAAACAAAGAGGAAGTAAACCCATCAGGGTTTACTTCCTCTTTAACAGTACATAACAGAGCCTATTGGGCATACCCAGGCTCAATTGTATAGCAAAAAAAACAAAACAAACAGCACAATAAAAAAACTGGATAAAAACAACCTAGCTAAAATCAAGGCACTCTAAACTATCGAAAAGTTGGTACTCTCTAACTGCCCGCGCAGGCTGAAATATTAGGATTCCTTTTGGCCACTCTCCCTCTCAAAAAATTCTACAGAGCTAACTCGAGAATTTATGCAAAGGAGGCTCTCTAATTAGGCAAATTAGGCGGTCGCCTAAGGCCTCGCACTCACAGGGGCCTCGCGGCCGCCTAATTTGCCTGTTCTCAATCACTGAAGTTGACGCCGGCGGCTCCGCCCACCCCCACTGGGACTCTGTGGCTTAGGAGCTGACGGACAAATCAGATACTGCCCGCAGCCTGAGGAATAACGGCCTCATCACGGAGCGTCCCAGTCCATGGGGCCTCATGTTTAAGTTTTGCCTAAGGCCTCACAAAGCCTAGAGCAGCCTCTGAATTTATGAAAACATGCACTCTCCCATATCTTATGTGTCAGGAAAGACTCCCTCTAATGAAGCATAAAGAGTTGTACAACAATATATACCGTTAATTACCTATCCAAGTGTTAACTAGTCATCCGAAGAATCAGCATTAGTATAAGTGGATTCCACCCAAATGCATAGCTCCCAACTGTCCCTGATTTCGAGTAACTGTCCCTCATTTGGAGGCTCTCTGTTAATCTTTCCTCCTCATTTGTCCCTCATTTTGATCTGATCTATGTAGCTATATATAAAATGCAGTATTTATCTATAAAAAAAGTGTTTCCCAGTGCTAAACCTTCCATCCAATTTCTAAATTTCTGCACTTGTAAATTCCAAAGGCCAATATAACGGAATAGTAGTGGTAAAAATGAACTTGTGGGTTTAACCAATAATTTTTTTTTGTACAATTCTCTTTTAAGGAGGGCGTGGCAGGGTGTGTGTCCTTTGCCTACATACTTTTGCTAATAGGTGTCCCTCATTCCCATCTAAGAAAGTTGGGAGGTATGCAAATGTTCCACACTTTATGAAATTTCTTGACACAGCCTCTAGACATATGTAGTTTTGTATAATGGCAGGGCTGAATTGACCAGACATTTCCATAAGTTGCATTTTAACAGTGTTTTTAGACAATAAAATGCAGCTATCATGGAATTTTTTAAAAGTAAAGTAGAATCAGTTCTGAAAAAACAGGCTCCTCCAGGTGCCTCCATGTCCTGCCTGCATTCTGCAACCAGGAGTCTCCAGCTTCTTCTTTGTCCTGCAGTTTTGTCCATTTCCTCTGTATTAAACATTGAGGCCATCTATTGGCTAATGGGACATTGTAGGGTCTTGCCAAATCTTACAGAAGTCAGAGAAGTTGAAGGCACATGTGATCTCTGCATTAATGTTACGTTGTTTTTTCAAAAAATCTGTGACAATTTAAATTTTTATACATTTCAGTGGTTGTTGAAGGATCAGGGCTATTCCCTAGAGTAGAAAGCACATATTGGTATTAGTCTCAGAGCGAATGAATAGTCCTGGCAGTAAATGATCTCAAAGCATAAACTTAAAATACTGAAACAAATTCTGCTTTTATGTGATTCACTTTCTAAGTGTACGTTCACAGAAGTAATGCTTCATTTGTGGGAATCCACTGTAATTTGTGTCATTAAAACAGACTTACATTGAGCTTAACATAATCCCCAAATTAACCATTAACACTTACCCTCCTACATAACAATTAACATTTAACCCTTAACCCAATGCTAAAACATAACCCTTAACACATAACTAACTTGACCCTTACACCTAACCACACCCTGACCTTAAAAGTCCCCACAGGCATTGCGGAATGTTCTCCTAATTAGACCATAAACGTTCATATATTTGTAGGCACCTCTATGATGCTTGGTGTTGCTCATTGCTCAAGTCGGCCGTGAGGAAGGTTAATTGACTGGGAGGGATTCTGCCAGCTAGTTCATACTGTTCCCCTTTACGCTAAAGCCAGCCAAAGACGGTGCAATTTTCTTTCCTGCAACCACGCTCGATTCTCACATCAACACAACAAGTGTTGATGGGGGAGTCCCTGCCTCTGACCTATTGTGTTCTCCCAGCAAGGGGGAGGAGAGGAGCCGTCCCTGCCGGGAGAACACATAGTGATTATTGCTAGAGGTTCTAACCGCTGGCAATGATCGCATGAAAAATCTGAGAGGCTGGTTGTACCCAAGTTGATCTACCCAACCTGGGTACAACAAGCCTGCCCATACATGGTTCAAATCATGGTTCAGTCCCTGCTGAACCGGCTTAACACATGCAATGCTCCCACTCCCTCCTCCGTAGACATGAACATGCAAGTTTGCACAATGCAAAAGGTCTTCAGTTAGAAAGATTGTTCTGTGGTGCGGTTGTGCATGGACTTTCAACTTTTTTTTTTTTTAGCCTTATTTTAGTAAAGTTGGATTATTTTGCATCTCAGTGTGCACGATTCCTGTTGCTGATACCAGTGACAAGCCATTACCTGATATGTGATTTTGGAGCCCTATTTCACCTGGAGCAGCATATGGAATACAGTATTCGATGTCAGAATCCAATAACCGGCAGTGGGAGATCTGCCTGTCCACGGCCTTTAGTGTGGATGGGGGAATCTATGGATTTTACAGGTTTGACTACCATATACCGGTAGTTTTGTTCTAAAAAAAATAATTTTATGAACATTCTACTCATTTTCCAATGGTTAATAGAACAAATTGACATTCATTTTCAGCCATATGGATGCAAAAAAAATTGAAAACTCAGGATTGAAAATTTTTCTTGTTTCTTATCTGATAGAACAAAATTCAAATTTTTTAATGTGGTCCTCACAAAAATGTGTTTTTATATTCATCTACTAGTGTAGCAATTGAAGATCAAATGTTAAGGCGGTATTAAACCCGAAACCAAAAATGTATTATATTGCAGCTTACCAATCATTAGATGTGGTGGCTGCATTGGTTTTCTTTTCTTTGGCTTTTTACCCTCTGTTTACACCTGGTGATCAGGCCAGTAACACACCTCCTATATTATTGAGACACAACTCTGGATGAATGAGCAGTTGAGGCACGGCAGACAGCAGCATTGTCAGTCTAGGGGGAGGGGAGTGTTAAATGTATTAGCAGATGTAGATACACTAACAAACTGAAGCAAAACTTCAGCTCACACTTTATAATCGGTTACAGCAGTTTTTTTCCTTTTGGGATAAAAGTTTTACATGAATAAATAAAAGCTGATCACGTTAATCTCCCCTGCCAGTGTAAGGCTAGGTTCACACTTGCAATGCGGGAAATGCAGCGAATCCTGTGTGTTTCCAGCATCGCATTGCAATCGCACAGCATTCATGCGATCTCCGGCGATGTCAATGTTATCTTAACGACACCCCAAAACAGATCGTAAAATGCAGTGCGATTTCCAGAATGCGATTCAGTTGCAGGGGAAAAAAAGGGTCCTGCACCATTTTGGTGTGGATGCGATGCAATTTCAGCCATACAAATTGTATGGCTGAAATTGCACCTCACAGACATTGCATGTGATGTGAATAGGAATGCGGTGCGATTCCTGTGCAAATCACATGCGGTATCTGCATCACACCAGTGTGAGCCTAGCCTAAGTGGTTTGTCTCATCCATGTAAACTGACACAGTCTGCTGGAGAGTTTGTGCTGTGAAAAACAACAGAGTTGCTGGCTGAATTACCAGATTAATATAGAAAAAGAAAGCCTAAAAAATAAAACCAATGCAGCCATCACATCTAAGAACTGGTAAGCTGCAATATAATATACTGTATGTTAGATTTTGGATTTAATACTGCTTTAACGCCTTGGTGCCGGCCGCACGCAGATATGCGGCCTCTCTGCGTCTGGTCCTTGGTCATATTTGCGTGAATTGCAGTCCAAAAGGCTGTGCCAAGAGCCCGCGCTCCCGACACAGTTACTGGCGCCTAACCGAAAGATCCCGATCGGGAATTTTCAGATCACCTGACCGCTGTGACTGCCAATCACAGCATCATAAATCTCTTTAGGTTTAAGTTCTATACATTGGCATGGCAAATTGAACAACATTTTTAGGGCCTTTCAAACTTCATTTATTGACTCTGTGATGCCATCATTAAATGCTGTGGTGAGCGATTTTGAGAATTTCCACACTGGGGGAGCGGCCGCATTTAGCGCATTTTTTCGGCTGTTAGCGGGTCGCTTTTAACCCCAAAAAAGGGCACTTTTTCATTCATTCCAATGGGCAGGGGCATTTTGGGAGCGCTGTACACAGCGCTCCCAAACCGCCTCAAAGATGCTGCTTTGAGGACTTTTTCTAACATCCCACAAGCGCACCGCTCGGGTGTGAAAGCACCCATTGCAATGAATGGGAGGCAGTTTTCAGGAGCTTTATAGGTGCTATTTCTAGCGCTAAAATGCCTGAAAACTGCCCCAGTGTGAAAGGGGTCTAATTGCTGAGCGGAGATGCTGAATATACTACCTGATAACAGAGCATGTGATTATGATATGCCATCATAAAAACACAGAACACAGTACATGTTAGAAATTCATTTTAGGTTGCAACAATAATTTACTAAATGAAATGCACTTCCAGAAATATTAACACTTTTTAGGGAAAAAAATTCAGTTTTGTTTTGTTTTTTTTAATTAATTTTCAGTCTTTTTTTTTTAAATGTTGTTTCTAAAATGATGTCTGACATTTCTGGTTAGACGATTTATACAGTATTTTGTCAGGATCTGATTTTGCCCTATGATCCACAGAATGACAGCAATTTCTGAATTTGCAATAGTTCTGCCCTAATAACCGTTCCCAGATTGCTATTTATAGTGAGATATTGACCTGTGACCCCGTCATTCCTGAACCCAGCTCTCACATGGCTGGAAGTGGGAACCATTTGCCCTAATTGTGGAGAATTTATCTAGAAATGGCCTTGTTAAAGGGGCGTGGAATTTTTTTCGCTCAGACTTCACGCTGTGCTGGGAGGTGAGGGGCATCCTTGTGTACAAACATCAGAGGGCATTTTGGTTCTGAGGATAATTTATTGAGCACAGGAGAGACAAACTCCATGGCCATCCTAAAGAACCACTAAAGCGTTTAGAGTTTGAGTATTTCTATGTAGGGCAGCATGGTGGCTCTGTGGTTAGTAGGCGTACTCCCTAGATCGATGTGGAAGATTTGTTTGTAGAGCACAAAAACTGCAAGGTGGGTGCAAAAGGTAGTAGATTACCAATGGCTTGTGGGGTCCACAAACTTGGCAGCTCACACACTCAAGGACCAGATGAGAAAACAACCAAAAGCCTAAATCATGGAGCGCCTATGCTGTCTATTGAAAACCAGTGGGAAGTATGACTATAACCAAATCAGTAAAGTATAAATCCATAGTATATTTATAAGATCAGTTAAACATTAAAACAGTTTGGATCCAAATGTAGGGTATACTTGCATGCCCAGGTGAGGATAGGCAGGTGATGGGTGACTCACAGACCGTGTTCTAATGGGAGAACCCCAGGCTGGTGTTAAATGTCTATCCAATACCTCCGGCGGACGCTGAAAGATAGGAGGAAGCTGCTTGCGGACACAGGAGGTGTAAGCGGCTGTGGGGCCAGAAGATGTCACAGACTGTTTGAGTACACGTGGCTGTAAAGCGGGGCGTCTGTGCCTGAAGACCAGAAGTGACAAATCATCCTTGTCCAAAGCCGTGAATGTATTCTTCCTACCCGCAAACCAGGGAGTGAAGCATAGAACCACACAGGGAACCAGCTAAGCCAGAAGTTATTACAACATGTTTCAGGGCACGCTCCTTCCTCAGGTCATTTTGAAACATGTTGTAGCTTCCGAGCGGCTTCCTTCTACCTTCCGGTGGCCACTGGAGGTATTGGACAAGCATTTAACACCAGCCGGAGTTTCTCCCTTCGGAGCACCATCTGTGAGTCACCCATCAACTGCCTATCCTTACCCGGGCATGCAAGTATACCCTACATTTGGATCCAGCCTGTTTTAAAGTTTGACTTATTTTATGAATAAACTATGGATTTATACTTTACCGATTTGGTTATAATCACACCTCCCACTGGTTTTCAATACACAGCATAGGCGCTTCATGATTTAGGCTTTTGGTTATTTTTATTTTTAGTATACCTGTCCTAAAAAACGGTATTGGGGTTCTGGGTTTCCTCCACAGAGGCCTTCTTCATGGAGTTTGTGTGCTCTCCATGTTTGCCTTCCTCCCACAACTCCCCAAAAAATATCATAGTAGATTACTTTGCTTATGGGCAAAATTAAGGCTGTTGTACACCCTAGTAGGGTATGGCAGGACAGTAAATTGTCAGCCCATTTGGTGGTTATTATGCTTTAACGTGCATTGTGTCAAGGCAGCCTATTGAAATGAATGAGCTGCCAACGCACCCTAACACACTAAAAATTGTACCTGACCCTTTTCTCCTAATGCAACACAATGCACTTCCGTGCGTTGCAACATGCTGCAACACCGTTGTATTGCACTGCAAAGTTGTGAATGGTACTGCAAAGTAGTAACATATGTTATGAACTTTACCAATGTAAATGGCCCTGTAGGTTTTTGTTTGCAGAAACTGATATGAGCGGTTCTTCCTTTTGTGCAAAGCACTCTATAAATGTGGTAATAAAGTAGGTCCCTTTGCCAAACTGATCAGTTTATAGCTGAACTCCGGGGAAAGTATACATCCCCCCTTGCGGGGGGACTGCTCCTGCACCGGAAAGGTTGAAGAGGAGCTCCAGTCTCCCCCAAAAATTTAAACTCTGCAGCTACAAATTCTGTAGTTGCTGACTTTTAATATAAGGACACTTGCCTGTCCAGGGATCCAGCAATGTCTGCACCCAAGCTGATTCTTCAATCGGCTTCGGGTGCAGGCGTCGGCATCTTCGGTAAGGGAAACTGGCAGTGAAGCCTTCTGGCTTCATAGTCAGTTTCCTACTGTGCATGCTCAAGGATTACTGCGCTTTCTAAATGGTCCCACCTTCTTTTGGGACCTGTGTGTGTCCCAGAAGGTTGCGGGGGAAAGGAGGAGGGGGCCAAACATCTTTACAGATCACCAAGGCATCAAACCAGGTACCTGCTCCCCCTTCCTCCCCAAAAAGTGCCAGATGTGACAGTGGAGGGGGAAAGGATGCAAACTTTAAATGCTCGTTTCTATCTATGTAGCGCTACTCCTGTAAGGGCCGCTGAGTTGTCCCAGGTTCTTTTCACACCGGTGTAGCAGAAACCATGCACACAGCAACATTTACTCTTCTGGCTCAATTAAACCAGTCTAGACCTGAACTACTTGGATAGGGCACTAGGAGCTGTAGGATGCTTCAGAACGCTAAACGGTAATCAAAGAACACTTCTCCCTCTGCAGCTATTTCTTAGAACAGTCCCTTTAACAATAGCTTAGGGAATGGGCAGCACTGGGACACCATATGCAATGACCCAGGCCAGGATATCCTTAGTGTTAGTGCACCAGAGGGTTAACATCATCAACAGTCACCCAGATCCCAGATCTGTACTCACCAGTTCTTGGATATTGGGATGCCTCCCTCCAGTGTCAGGCAGACATTTCCTTAGTGTACTTTCAAGACCAGGATCCTAGCTGAAATCCCTCTTCTTTAGCTTCAGAGTTTCTTAGAAAGTAGCTCCCCCTAGCTTTAGCATAGCTGGGACATCAATGAGCTCCTGGTAAAAGTCCGCTGGGCTTTCTGATTGGGCAGCAGCTCTTCAGGCTGAGAACTTCTCCTTCTGGACAAGACCTCTGACTGTTCCAGCCCCAGACTATTTATGTGTTTTGCAGCCACCTACTGGGCACACACCCCAGGGATTTGTTGAGACTTCATAAAAATTTAGGCTACTCATTTGACCTGCTCCACTCCTATGTTCTGGAACCTTCCAGAGGGCAGGGAGAAGCAGTCAAACCTGCAGCCTATGGGACCCTGATCAGTCCAAAGCAATTACCAATTGTTCCACTGATTACAGAGGAGCTCCAAAAAAAAACCAAAAACTCAATTTGCCTGACAGTCTAGCGCATAACTTGGAGGGTGCTACATCTAGAGGGAAAAGCAATTTTACTTATCCAGTTCACTTTTCACGTAGGCTCCTCTGCAGGCTGTGCTGCATGACCAGTCCCAGCAGCAGGGGCAGCTTGTTCATTAAGGGCTTACAGGCGCCGCCCCCCCATCCATGCGCCTTGCCCCCATGCAGGGTGCTGGATGCATGAATTCCAATGGGGGTGTGATTATTTGAAGCACGTGAGCCAGATGCTCTAATAGGCTTAAAAAGGGTGGGCTCAGGGAGCAGAGCACTGCGAACCAGAGCACTTGTGTGACAATAGTAAATGAATATTCGCTATTTTTACACTGATTCTCCTCCCGGCCAATCAGGAAGCGGGTCTGAGACCTGTTTCCTGATTGGCCGAAAGGAGAAGCATTCTGATTGGCCGCCGAGGAGGAGGGAGGAGACGGAAGCCGCCGTGATGCCTGCAGAGGAGAGCAGGGGAAGGGGAAGCCACCCGAGATGCCCGCTGCTTGTCGCCCAAGTGAAGCCTAATCCACCATAGATGGCTCTTTACCCGACCGACTTAGAGGGGGGGTGGGCCAGGGGTGCACTGTTTGCCGCCCCCCAAAAAAAAATTATCACCAGCCGCCACTGCCCAGCAGCCTCTTCTATCCTATATTCTTGCAGTCAGATGCCCCTGATATTATCAAAACTGATATAGAGCCCATAGGAGCCTACATCAGACATGAGAATGAAGAGGAACAGTCCTCTGTCAGAGCATAGGGGAGCAGAATATCGGGTAAGTAATGCCGTGTACACACGGGCGGACTTTTCAGCATCAAACGTCCGACGGTCTTTCTGACGGAGTTACGATGGGCTTTTGGACGACCGGACTTGCCCACACACGAACGGACTAAAGTCCTTCGAAAGTCCGTTGGTTTGAACGTGATGACATACAAAGGGACTAGAATAAAGAAGATCATAGCCAGTAGCCAATAGTTTCCCTTGCGTCCTTTTTTGTCGGACTAGCATACAGACAAACTGATTTTTCGACCGGACTCGAGTCCGTCGGAAAGATTTGAAACATGTTCCAAATCTAAAGTCCGTCTGATTTTCGACAGAAAAAGTCAGCTGAAGGTCCGATGAAGCCCACACACAGTCGGATTGTCCGACGGGTTCGTTCCGTCGGACCAGTCTGGTCGAAAAGTCGGCCCCTGTGTACACGGCATTACACTGCTTTTCCCCATCCTCTAGACCTAAATGACCATTCAACCCTTGGAGTTGGGCTTTAAAAGCATTCACGGGTATAATTGGGCATTTTCATGATCTCGTTGATCTGTCTCACAGTATAGACTGTAGAGAGTTGAAGCAGCATAGTGATTTTGTAATTGATACACTGGCTTCTTTTTTGTAAGTGGAGTATACTTGTATACATGAAGATGACCTATGACTCCCAAGAGTTATAGATAATGACCCTATATATTACATATAGTATACTTTGTAGTTCTTATATTGACAAAGCAACTTTAGACCAAAGGTGAGGCTTAATTGCAGACAGCGTCCACTTTTGAACCAGTAGCAGCTAGTGAGATCATTGAATAGTGTGACCTGTCATTAAAGTGATTGCAATTAGCTATGCTTCAATGAGTATTATACAGATCCAATGCTTCAGTTGTCCACTAGATGTCCTCAGTCTTACACCAATCATGTAAGAGTGTGCATCATGTAAACTGTCATCACACCACTAGGTGTCCTCGATGGAAAGCTATCATTAATTGAACATACTTTTTATTTTTTTAAATTGCTATTCAGGGTATATTGGAATCCATACAAACTGTATCAGTTTTGTCACAGCAATGCTTAACCCAATTATACATAATATATAGAGCTTATAGGACACCAGCAGCTAAACTATATCAATGGGGTAGATGGGAAATATCAGAATGTCCGAGATGTTCAAGAGTATCTGCTGACTTAATGCATATGCTTTGGAATTGCACTAAATTGTTTAGATATTGGCAAACTGTGATAGAAATGATTAACCAGGTGTACCAAACCCAGATACAGATGGATCCAAAAATAGGCTTGTTAGGATACTTAGAAAAAGAAGTATATACTCCGGCAACTAGATTAATCATTAATAGGATACTATTTATTGCAAGAAAATGAATAGCAATAAAATGGATATCCTCCAGAAGCCCAACATATAAGGAATGGCGGATAGAGGTGAATGTATTGTTAAAAGAATGGCAGGTATATAAGTATAGGGGTTTAACAAATAGATTCGGTGAAATGTGGGGACCCTGGCTGTTACCAGGATTGACACCATTTATTTTAGGACTGGATTATTATTATTTAAGGTACTTATATAGAGCCGTCAATTTACGCAGCGCTTTACATGGAAGCATAGGGGTAAATAGATCATTTACCACCTATAGAATAATTAAGGTATGATGACTCAAGAAAGAAAGAATGGTGAGGGGAGCTTATGGACGGAGGGGGATTGGGGATGGGGGGGGGGGAGTAGGGAGAGAGGAGGGGAAATTGGGGCTGGGGGGAGGTTTTTTTTTCTTCTCTTATATATTAATGTGTTTGGTATGTAATATGTTTGTGTTGTATGAATTCTGGAATTATGTTTTTTTTTTGTTTTCCATGTTTGTTTTGTTTTATAATGTATCTGTGATGAAGAAAAATACTAATAAACAGATTATACAAAAAAAAAAAAATTGCTATTCAATCAGATCTGCACAAACTGATCGGACGGACTGCGCAGGTAATTAACACTTTTCTGAGTTCATCTGCTTCATTTTATTCAGCAATGGAATAAATAACTTCCGCTGAGTAGTGATGCATCTTCTTTAGATTTATATTATTTAATTTTCTGTTACGTCGTTTAAAAAACCTATGTCAATCTGCATGTGATTGCGTCAGAGATGGAACACACAATTTTCGCCACAGAAAAAGAATCCTGTCAATCTGCATGTGATTGCGTCAAAGATGGAACACACAATTTTCGCCACAGAAAAAGAATCCTGTCCGATAATCTTGCTTTGCTGAATTTCCCAATCTGCAAACGTATTCTGTCCAGCAAAAGACCGATGAGAGCTTTTGGTCGGAAAATGCGACCGTGTGTATGCTGGCCGAATTCCAGCCAGCAAAAGATTAAGAGCATGCTCTCAATTTTTCGGTCGGAAAAAGTTCCGATCGGAAATTCCGATCGTCTGTAGCAATTCTGACGCACAAAATTCCTACGCATGCTCGGAAACAATTCAACGCATGCTCGGAAGCGCTGAACTTCATTTTCTCGTCTCGTCGTAGTGTTGTACGTCACCGCGTTCTTGACGGTCGTAAGTTCAGCGAACTTTTGTGTGACCGTGTGTATACAAGCCAAGCTTGAGTGGAATTCCGTCGGAAAAACCATCCAATATTTTTCTGACGGAAAAGCCGCTCCTGTGTACGTGGCATAAGGCTCCGGTTACACTAGCATGACTCCAAAGTCACACGATTTTCAATGCAACTTTGGAGCAAGAATTGACACTGAATGGATCAAAGGCTCGGTTCACACTGCTGCGAAGTCAAAGTCGTGCGACTTTGCCTGCGACTGTGCCCTGTGATTTCGTTCTGACTTGATCCAACTTGGATGCTATTTAGGAGCCTGTACAGGGGCAGAAATTGCACCCAAATCAGACCATCCAAAGTAGTACAGGAACCTTTTCTAAAGTCAAAGCGACTTGTGTAGTATCAGTTAGGGTGGCTTTCATAGGGAAATATTGAATTTGACATGTCATGTGACTTGTCACAATTCGGGTCCCATGTCGCAGCAGTGTAAACCAAGCCAAAGTTTCATCAAAAGTCGCACCAAATTAGTGCAGGAACCTTTTCAAAGTCACTGCAACTTTAAGGCACTATTCACATCAATGGGGGTTATTTACTAAAGGCAAATCCACTTTGCACTACAAGTGCAAACTACAAGTGCAAAGTGCACTTGAAATTGCACTGAAAGTGCACTTGGAAGTGCAGTCGCTCTAAATCTGAGGGGGACATGCAAGGAGAATAAAAAACAGCATTTTAGCCTGCACATGATTGGATGATGAAATCAGCAGAGCTTCCCCTTATTTCAGATCTTCCCCTCAGATTTACAGCAACTGCACTTCCAAGTGCACTTTCAGTGCAATTTCAAGTGCTTTTTGCACTTGTAGTTTGCACTTGTAGTGCAAAGTGGAATTGCCTTTCGTAAATAACCCCCATTGTGTTTTTTCATGCTTTTTGCAGAAACACAGGACATTTTTTTAACATGGGTTCCTATGGAACACGTTTAGATAAATGCATTTTTGTGCCTCTGCGTTTTTGGAAAGGGTCAGGGATATTTTTAAACGCAAAATGGTGCTTTTTTTGTGTTTTTGATTTAATAGACTTCAATGGAGAAGTTGTAAAAAAGCATGTAGCGCATTTTTACAGCGAAATCATGATAAAAACCTGCAAAAAGCACTGCAAAAACACTCAAAAGCAACATGCATAGATGTGTAGCAGCCTAAAGCCTGGTACATACCATTTGTTTTTGTTTTTTTTTTCAAAATTCACAGCTCAGATCTGAGCCACGGTACTAACTATCTGATGTGAGTACAGCAATCTCTCCCGCTGAGCCAATCCCCCCCCTCAGCGAGAACACACCGGTCAGCGAGCACTGATCGGGAGCGGGTCAGCTGCTGGTTTTCCAGTTGCCATACACATGGGCTGTATGGTGGCCGTTTTCTATTAAACCGGCTGATGTCACCCAACATTTGACCCATTGTGTACTAGGCTTAAGTCGCACCAATTTGAACGGGTGCCATTGAAAAGAATGGGCTGCGACTTGATGTCCAAAGTTGCACGTCAAGTGTGAAATGGAGCCTAATGAAGACAATGGGGTAATAATAACAACAGCCACTTCACTAGCATTTTTAGAATGAAGTCAACAATGGCAGCTGCATTTTGCCTCGTGACGGGTTAATTTTAAAGTCTCCCTATTACTAGTAATTCGGTTTTTGGAAGAGCAGATCTTGACCAGCGTAAATGTGGAGGCCAAAGTTTTACAACCCTACCCATTTTAGGTCCCAGACCAGAGAGAAAACTACATGTCATAGAGTCATTTGGCAGGAGACTACAGTGCCGCCCTAATGTAGATAATGTGGGAATCTGCAAATCAAGGGTGCAGTGGCAGGGTCATGATTAAGAATTATGGGGCCCCAAAGAAGAATTTTAATGCCCCCCTTCCCTGGCAACCTCTCACTGTAGCAGCTGGCAGTCACTGCCCTTAAAGTGTTAATAAAGGCAAAAGGTTTTGCCTTTATAGGTAAAAAATAAAATTTTCAAAAGCTGTCCCCCAGCCCCCCTTTAAACATTTACTTGAGCCTGATCTCTATCCATTGCTGTGACTGTCAGCAGCTCTTCCTCCCTCTTTCTCTTCTCACAGGATATTCAGCAGCAGTGGGAGCCATTGGCTCCTGCTGCTGTCAGTCAAATCCTATGGGGAGGGAGCAGGAGGCATTGCGGAGCCACACTGTGTGTATATGGACGCACACAGCCCAGCTCAGGACCAAGCCTGAATGAGTGCCCCTATAGCAAGTAGCTTGCTATGGGGGCACATGGAGTAGAGGAGGAGCCAATATTGCCAGCGGAGGAACCCTAGCAGAATAGGTTCGAGAACACTGTGTGCAAAACCATTGCACAGAGCAGGTAAGTATATCATGTTTATCAAAAAAAAAAAAAAAAGAATCTTTACAACCACAACAGGAGAACTGTCAGCATAGTCAATACACTACTAGGGGCCAGTGCTGTAGATAAAACTTCTAGCTGCAGTAGCAACAATATATAATAATAAAAGTAATAACTAACGTGACATTTTATACTCTGACGAAATGAATAATACTCTTGCACACCATTATTCTATAGCCCCAATACAAACTTCTTTCAACTCTGGCTTCCTCAGCTATCTTGTAAGGTTTTAGCTAGAGAAGACACTCTGGAATTTGTGACTGTATTAGACATACAGGGTTAGTCTCATTCTGTAGAAACATTTCAGAGGGCAATAAATGAACACTGCTAAGGCACCTAAACAAATGTTTCTTACTGCACAGAGGGGGATCTGTGACTAGTGACAATCATGAGGTCTGACGTCAGCCCTTCTATACTAGAAACCTCACAGTTTAGTTTTTCTGTACAGCCTGCCTTTTGGGGTCCCTCTTCTCATCCCAGACCTCAATCAGTTGTGTGGGTTGCTATGGCTATTGTTTTACCACTGTGCATTGGCCTGTATACAGTAGAACTAGTGGACTTTATAGGATACCCCAAATCTCATCAGGAGTCACTTCCCAAACATGCCATATAGTTCTGCCCCCACCCCATATCTCACAGCATGATTTATGGTGCCTACACAATCTATTGCCAGTAGAGGTGTACTGAAATTTCGGCCGCTGAAAATTATCGGACGAAAATGGTGTTTTTTCATTCGACCGAGAGCAAAAAACAGCCGATACCGAAAGGGGGCGGGGTTCATTTCCCATTCCCTCCTCCTCCCTTCCCTACTCGCTGCGATCTCCGCATGTCACAGAGCTTAATTGTCCGGGCCTTAGTGACAATGTCCCGCCTCCTGTGATAGACGACACACTGATCCAATGGCGGGACATTGAATCAGTGTGACGTGATCACAGGAGGCGGGACATTGTTACGGCGGCCCGGGCAATTCAAACCCTGCTCCGTGACACACGGAGATCACCACTCTGATACGGGCACAGGCATGCTGCATATGATGGATACTGGTGAGGCTGCTGGGCACAGGCAGGCTGCATATAATGGACACTGGTGAGGATGTTGGGCACAGGCATGTTGCATATGATGGGCACTGGTGAGGCTGCTAGGTACAGGCAGGCTGCATATGATGGGCACTGGTGAGGCTGCTGGCCACTGGTAGGCTGCATATGATGGGCACTGGTGAGGCTGCTGGGCACAGGCAGGCTGCATATGATGGACACTGGTGCGACTGCTGGACACTGGTAGGCTGCATATGACGGGCACTGGTGAGGCTGCTGGTCATAGGCAGGCTGCATATGACGGGCACTGGTGAGGCTGCTGGGCACTGGTAGGCTGCATATGACATGCCCTGGTGAGGCTGCATATGATGGGCACTGGCGAGGCTGCTAGGCACTGATAGGCTGCATATGACGGGCACTGGTGAGGTTGCTGGGCACAGGCAGGCTGCATATGATGGGCACTGGTAAAGCTGCTGGGCACAAGCAGGCTGCATTTGATGGACACTGGTGAGGCTGCATTGATCTCCTGTATCATGTCTGCAGTCTCTGACCATCTTCTGTATCATATCTGCTAGAGGTGCATCGAATGGAAATGTTGCTAATACTATTAGCAACGTGTTTAAGTTTAAGTAAGAGATTGCAGACATGATACAAGAGATGGTTAGAGACTGCAGACTGCATTTTTCTTGACCTTTCTTTCACTAAAGGTGCCAATAATGGCAAAAAATAAATTAATATAAATTTAAATTGATGATATTAATTAAAAAGTTGAATACATTTATATATATAAAAAATAGAAATATTTTTTAAAAACTGTAATTTTCGGTATCGGTTTTCGGCCTAGTGCATCCTTAATTTTCGGTATCAGTTTCGGCACCAAAATTTCCATTCGGTGCACCTTTAATTGCCAGGCTTAAACATAATGAATACCTACACAGTATAACAATATGTGAACCTGAAATTCTGCTTTAGCAAATATATCCATCATCTCGATGCTTCTGTGGGAGCATTTAACATATAAGTTACAAATGAATAAAATGCCCCACGGAGAGACAGGGTAAGTGCTGGGCAGACGGCGGGCGGGCGGCGGGGCACAGTGGGAGCATTGATATGGCACGGGGGCAGTATTTGATGGTACAGTGGGAGCATTTGATAGGGCACAGTGGCGGCGCTTGATGGTCACAGTGGCGGCAATTGATGGGCACAGTGGCGGCAATTGATGGGCTCAGTGGCGGCAATTGATGGGCACAGTGGCGGCAAGTGTTGTACAAAAATGCTATCTCTGACTTACCAAATCACTGGTGTTCCGTCAGAATCAGCAAGCTGTCTGTGTTAACCGGAAAAGGCGTTTTGTCGCCGCCATCTTGGTAGACTCGTCCTCAGCAAGCGGACTTTGGTGGGTGTAAAAAGATGTCTGCTTCCCGACTTCTAAATGTAGCCTCACTGCGGACGAGAGTACCAAGATGGCTCTGACGGAACGTCACTTCCGTGCGGTCTCTCCTCTCCCGGAAGTGACATCTTGCTGGCCGAGACGGACAGACTGCAGCGTAACACAGTAACTTCGGGTCCGTCTCGGCCAGCATTCGCGACCCCCTGGCAAATCGGCAATCGACCCCCAGTTTGAGAACCGCTGATCTAGAGGGTATGTGCCAAGAAGTCCATGCTACTTCTGTTGATCTGTTGCCACACAGTTATCCTTCTCTAATGTATATCGACAACCAAAACTTCTTTTTAGTTTTGGATACAGTAAAACTACCATACACTGTTAGAATCTTGGCTACTTTCGAGGAATCAGCTCAAGTTCTAACAGTGGGTTGCCCTGTGAACTTGACAAAAGTTGATTATTCAATCAATTTTGCCGAAAATTGTTGGCCGAACAGTGCCTGCAGCTAGAATCACCCAGTGACATCTGATGTCTCCCTTGGTGGCAGCATTATGTTTTTTATAACTGAATTTCCTGCTCCACCCATTTCTTGCCATTATAAGGTTTAAGGATTCTCTTAATTTGCATTCCGCAGGAATTTGGGATCCCAGCCGTCAATGTCCAAACATGACTGAAACATCAGCCTTTGATGAACTGACTCACCCAAAAGAATTGTTTTTTACAAATTCCTCATGCTGGTTTACATACCCTGGCAGAATTTATGATTTCTTGCCCATTTTTCATAGAATGTGAATGATAACACAAAAACATTTCTTTCACTCATGGTTGATTGAAAATGCCAATCAGCAGTGTTTAAACTCTAATCAAGAAGTAAAATGAGGGGTTCTGTTAAAACCAAACCACGGTCAGGTAGACCATCTAAAATTTCAGCCACAATTGCCAGTAAAATTGTTCGGGATGCAAAGAAAAACCCACAAATAACTTCAGGTGAAATACAGGACTCTCTGAAAACATGTGGTGTGGCTGTTTCAAGATCCACAATAAGGAGGCACTTGAAGAATGATGGGCTGCATGGTTGAGTCACCAGAAGAAAGCCATTACTACGCAAATGCCACAAGGTATCCCACTTACAATACGCCAAACAGCACAGAGACAAGCATCAAACCTTCTGGCACAAAGTAATTTGGAGTGATGAGACCAAAATTGAGCTTTTTGTCCACAACCGTAAACGCTACATTTGGATAATAGTCAACAAGGCCTATGATGAAAGGTACACCATTCCTACTGTGAAACACGGAGGTGGATCGCTGATGTTTTGGGGATGTGTGAGCTACAAAGGCACAGGAAATATGGTCAAAATTGATGGCAAGATGAATGCAGTATGTTATCAAAAAATACTGGAGGAACATTTGCATTCATCAGCCAGGAAGCTGCGCATGGGACATACCGACATGACAATAAACCAAAACACAAGGCCAAGTCGACCTGTCATTGGCTACAGCAGAATAAAGTGAAGGTTCTGGAGTGGCCATCTCAGTCTCCTGACCTCAATATCATTGAGCCACTCTGGGGAGAGCTCAAACGTGCAGTTCATGCAAGACAGTCCAAAAATTTACAGGAACTGGAGGCTTTTTGCCAAGAGGAATGGGCAGCTTTACCACCTAAGAAGATAAAGAGCCTTATCCACCAATACCACAAAAGACTTAGAGCAGTCATTGATGTTAAAGGGGGCAATACAGGGTACTAAGAAATGGGGTATGTAAACTTTTGATCAGGGTAATTTGGGTAGTTTCTGTTGTCATTATGATTTAAAAAGAGTAAACACAGTTGATTGATAATAAATGGCTTCAGCCAAACACCAACCATGAGTGAAAGAAAAGTGTTTGTGTTATTCATATTCTCTGAAAAATGGCCAAGAAATCATAAATTCTGCCAGGGTATGTAAACTTATGAGCACAACTGTATATAGTGTCTATGATATGCTGGAACAGATCCTTGGACTAAAGCTGGTAATGAGTGCAGGAGACAATAATGTCTATATACAGTTACTATATAACTAGGCTATTGCCCGCTCACCAGAGATGGAACAGATGAGGATGATCTCTCAGGAATGTGGCTCAAGGGATGACATCCGGCCTCCGCTGCACTGCACCATGGTTTACATGAATCTGATATCCCTGCAGGGTGGATGGAACAGGAACGGCCTCTGGGCTGCTGCCGGACAGTGAAGGAGAACTGTCCGCGGGTGTCCTTCCAGATATCCGCTGGGTAACTCCACCAGTGCAGGCCGCAACTCAGCTGCGGCTCGTTCTGTAACAGATTCCCTGCATGCAGCTCCACGCCAGTCCCAAGAGAGAGCACAAGGCCTCAAGTCTTCCCTTTTATAGTCCCTCCCAGCAGTCTGCTCTTCTCCATCAGTAAGCTGGTAGTTGTAGTTTCACATAATACAGCCAGAGGATGAATCCTATCCGTATGGACTGCATGTCCCAAGATGCTTTGCTCTGTCTTACCTCTAATTAAGAAAGTATCAGGACATCCCACACTGGAACACTAGAGGGAACAGCTTCCCCTGAAACAATGCCACACATTATCTTCTGATTGCAATAATATGTAGGTGGCCACCTCCTGGCTACATCCTCCCCCCACTTAAAATCCTTGGTCCCCAAAGAGGCAGTGATTTTTAACTTTTGCTAGAAAAAAAAAGGGTTAGTAAGCTCTAACCAGTATTCAAATTCAACAAATATTGACAAACATCAGGATTCTACTTAAACTACTTGCAAACATTTTCAGTTAACTCATAATCAGTTTTCTGACAGGTCAGGGCAATAGCCGTGAACCATCCAGTGGTGTCAGAGGTCACATCAAGGCCACCTTCTACCCAATTGATGGTAGCAGTGTCAAGTGTAGGGACTGGCCTTTGAATAGTGGAAATCAACTTGTCCCCCAGCGTATCATAGGTAAGTCTTCTAGGAGGGTGGATATTTCTCCTCAATCTGACAGGAGAATGAGCTTCCAGCTTTGGTGTAAGATTTCTTTCAGGACTTTTTACAGGAGTAGAACTCCGTTCAGAACTTTTTGCAGGAGTAGAGTTCCTTTCAGGACTTTCCACAAGAGTAGAATCCCTCTCAGGACTTTTTACAGGAGTAGAGTTTCTCTCAGGACTTTTCATGAGGGTAAGGTCATGAGTCCCCGTCATTAAATCTGGGCCCTGATTTGAGGATGAAGTTCAGTACATTGCTTCCACCTTCTTCCTCCACCAACAATGATGTTTCCTTCTCTGTGTGACTTATGGACTCCATTACAGGTAAATATTCATTGATAAAGTTAATCAGGTCTCCTTCAACTGAGTTCAGGATTGGTCCAGTATTTCCAGTTTTAGGAGCATCTACTCCCCTAGGCAATAATGAAGCGTTCATTTCCTGACCAGGTGACCTTTCCTCCTCTTTTGTTGATCTTCTTCTTCTGGTCTGGTTACTGACTCCTGCTTTAGCAACCAGAGCTGGGGACCACAACCAGCAAGGCACTATCTCGTCATCCTCACTCTCTTCTTGTACCGGCACCACAGGGCAACTGGAAAATCTTAATCAAGAACGAGTTCTAGTTGGACTCGGTTCCAAGGGAGGTGGAGAAGAAACAGGAGGCACTCGAACAGCATCTGATAAAGGAAGCAGATGATTGCGATACCACTTTTTGAAAGATCCAGTGATCAGCCAATTTATGTTTTCCTGGCACACCTAAGTTCTTTAGCAGCACTCGGTCCCCTGGCTGTAAATCTTGTACCTTCACCTTGAGTTCAAAATTCTTCTTATTTCTCAATTCTCTGGTGGTAGCATGTTCCGTAGCTCTCTCATAAGCTTGTTTCAAATTTTTCCATAAACGTTCTACATACCCCCTATGGCAGGGATATGCAATTAGTGGACCTCCAGCTGTTGCAGAACTACAAGTCCCATGAGGCATTGCAAGACTCTCACAGCCACAAGCATGACACAGAGAGGCAGAGGCATGATGGGACTTGTAGTTTTGCAACAGCTGGAGGTGCGCTAATTGCATATCCCCGCCCTATGGGAAGTAAAAGAAGTATCATCTGCAGATGTTCCAAAAAACAGATCAATCGGAAGTCGAGCTTCTCTTCCATACATAAGTCTGCATGGTGAGTATCCGGTGGCATCACTCACTGTGCTGTTGTACGCATGTAGGACTGTGGCAATAAAGTTTCCCCAATGTTGTTTCTTCTCAGTGGGTAAATCTTTCGAAATCTCTTCCTTGATCAGAATTAATCCTGACAGGTAGCCCGTAATGAATGAAGAATTTTTCTACAAGGACCTTTGCCATGGTAGTAGCCTGCTGAACTTTGGTAGGGTAAGCCTGGGCATACCGTGTGAAATGATCAGTCACCACAAGAATATTACTTCTTCCACCTGTATCAGGTTCCAGGCACAGGAAGCCAATACACACCAACTCCATAGGCCCCTGACTCTGCAGATGTCCCATAGGAGCAGCTCGTACTGGGAGAGTTTTTATCTGAATGCAGGGTAAACAGGAACGGCAATAGCTCTCTATCTCCCTTCTCATATCGGGCCAATAGAACCTATCTCTGACTAAGCAGAAAGTCCTTTCTTTGCCCAAATGCCCATGTTCATCGTGCAAAGCTACCAAAACTGAGGTGTGACGCTTTTCAGTAAGGTTGCACCGATACCAGTATCGGTATCGGTATCAGTGCGGATACCGAGTATTTTCACAAGTATTGATACTCGTGCAAATGCACCGATAACCGAATCCGATACTTTCAAGCTCGGTTCTTTGAGCTGTCAGTGGGTCTCCTCTGTTGACAGCTGAAGTATTAAAGAAGTCCGGTAATTGGAGCTGTCAAAAAAAAAAAAAAAGCACCTGGCAATGTTTATTAACAACATTGTTTAGCCGCTAAAACACTGAAATAAAAAGAAACATTGCTTCTTTTTGTATCTTTCTGTTTCTTCAGATCAAAGGGATGAGCAAATTTTCCTCTGTTTAACCCCTTTTTAACCCTTAATTTACTCTAATTAGCCTTAATTAACTCCCTATTCTCCTCCATTTAATTATTATTTTCCTGCTTTTTTTTATATAAACGATAAACAATTTAAAACTTTTTTTTTGTTTGCTTTGTTAGTGAATATTTTTACACATATATATTAACATATATTTACACATTTACATTGAAAAAGTGCAATTAAATTAAATTATAAATTAAATAATAACTTTTCAATGCTTTGTACAATTGCTGACAGCTGAAGTGAAAACAAAACAGTTGCAGTAGGTATCGGTAATTGGTATCGGCAAGTAATAGAAAAAAAGTATACTCGTAAAAAAAAATGGTAACAGTGCATCCCTAATTTTCAGGGAGGAAAAGTTGCCATGTTTCCTCTTATTCCTCAGCAGTGCCCTTCCTATAGAGCAGACCATCTCTCAGCTGCAACTGATTCCACTTTCTGTGTATTATCTTGGCGTTGACTAGAGGACTCTTCAACAGCAGCACTGGATCTTGCTTGGCCAGAGCTTCAAGGGCTAAGTGGCATTGGTGATCCTGCTCTTGATCAGCTTTTATATCTTTTTTTGATAACTGAGGAAGACCCTGCTTTGCAAAAGCATTTGACACAGTTCCCCATAAACGTTTACTGTACAAAATAAGGTTCCTTGGCATGGACAATAGGGTGAGTACATGAATTGAAAACTGGCTACTAGGGATGAGCTTCGTGTTCGAGTCGAACCCATGTTCGACTCGAACATCGGCTGTTCGGTCGTTCGCCGAATTGCGAACGATATGGGCCGTTCGCGCCAAATTCGTGTGGCGCGTCACGGCCCATAATTCACTGCGGCATCGCAGTGCATTGCTGGCTGATTATTGGCCAAGCATGCACTATGACCCGCATGCTTGGCCAATCACAGCGCTGCCTTAACAGAGAGCCGTAATTGGCCAAAGCCAGGGTGGCTTTGGCCAATTATGGCTCAGGGGATTTAGTACACACCCCACACTATATAAGGCCGCCTGCACGGCGGCCCTGTGTAGTGTGTGTTCCGGTGTGCTGAGAGATAGAGAGAGAGAGAGACAGTGTCATTTGATTTTAGTTAGATAGATTAGGCAGAACAGTCAGTCAGTTAGCTGCACTTACAGTGTATTGTGTATATATATGCATCCCAGGTGTTGCATATATATATATACACTGTATTCAGTTTAGCTAGATCCGTTCCTGTTATCTTCTATCTAGACTATTTACATTTAGTGCAGTGTGTCCTGCTCACAGTGTTCAGCTAGATCCGTTCCTGCTATTTACATTCAGTGCAGTGCGTCCTGCTCACAGTGTTCAGCTAGATCCGTTCCTGGTATTTACATTTAGTGCAGTGCGTCCTGCTCACAGTGTTCAGCTAGATCCGTTCCTGCTATTTACATTCAGTGCAGTGCGTCCTGCTCACAGTGTTCAGCTAGATCCGTTCCTGGTATTTACATTTAGTGCAGTGCGTCCTGCTCACAGTGTTCAGCTAGATCCGTTCCTGCTATTTACATTCAGTGCAGTGCGTCCTGCTCACAGTGTTCAGCTAGATCCGTTCCTGCTATTTACATTCAGTGCAGTGCGTCCTGCTCACAGTGTTCAGCTAGATCCGTTCCTGGTATTTACATTTAGTGCAGTGCGTCCTGCTCACAGTGTTCAGCTAGATCCGTTCCTGCTATTTACATTCAGTGCAGTGCGTCCTGCTCACAGTGTTCAGCTAGATCCGTTCCTGGTATTTACATTTAGTGCAGTGCGTCCTGCTCACAGTGTTCAGCTAGATCCGTTTCTGCTATTTACATTCAGTGCAGTGCGTCCTGCTCACAGTGTTCAGCTAGATCCGTTCCTGGTATTTACATTTAGTGCAGTGCGTCCTGCTCACAGTGTTCAGCTAGATCCGTTCCTGCTATTTACATTCAGTGCAGTGCGTCCTGCTCACAGTGTTCAGCTAGATCCGTTCCTGGTATTTACATTTAGTGCAGTGCGTCCTGCTCACAGTGTTCAGCTACATCCGTTCCTGCTATTTACATTCAGTGCAGTGCGTCCTGCTCACAGTGTTCAGCTAGATCCGTTCCTGCTATTTACATTCAGTGCAGTGCGTCCTGCTCACAGTGTTCAGCTAGATCCGTTCCTGGTATTTACATTTAGTGCAGTGCGTCCTGCTCACAGTGTTCAGCTAGATCCGTTCCTGCTATTTACATTCAGTGCAGTGCGTCCTGCTCACAGTGTTCAGCTAGATCCGTTCCTGGTATTTACATTTAGTGCAGTGCGTCCTGCTCACAGTGTTCAGCTAGATCCGTTCCTGCTATTTACATTCAGTGCAGTGCGTCCTGCTCACAGTGTTCAGCTAGATCCGTTCCTGCTATTTACATTCAGTGCAGTGCGTCCTGCTCACAGTGTTCAGCTAGATCCGTTCCTGGTATTTACATTTAGTGCAGTGCGTCCTGCTCACAGTGTTCAGCTAGATCCGTTCCTGCTATTTACATTCAGTGCAGTGCGTCCTGCTCACAGTGTTCAGCTAGATCCGTTCCTGGTATTTACATTTAGTGCAGTGCGTCCTGCTCACAGTGTTCAGCTAGATCCGTTCCTGCTATTTACATTCAGTGCAGTGCGTCCTGCTCACAGTGTTCAGCTAGATCCGTTCCTGCTATTTACATTCAGTGCAGTGCGTCCTGCTCACAGTGTTCAGCTAGATCCGTTCCTGGTATTTACATTTAGTGCAGTGCGTCCTGCTCACAGTGTTCAGCTAGATCCGTTCCTGCTATTTACATTCAGTGCAGTGCGTCCTGCTCACAGTGTTCAGCTAGATCCGTTCCTGCTATATACATTTAGTGCAGTACGTCCTGCTCACAGTGTTCAGCTAGATCCGTTCCTGTTATCTTCCTACTGACAGGCAGGCTTGTCTGGTTACAGTATATAAAGCTACCTGAAGAAAATTACAGGTGTTCTTTTTGATCCTATTAGTACCACGGTCAGGCAGCTAGACTATTTACATTTAGTACAGTGTGTCCTGCTCACAGTGTTCAGCTAGATCCGTTCCTGTTATCTTCCTACTGACAGGCAGGCTTGTCTGGTTACAGTATATAAAGCTACCTTAAGAAAATTACAGGTGTTCTTTTTGATCCTATTAGTACCACGGTCAGGCAGCTAGACTATTTACATTTAGTACAGTGCGTCCTGCTCACAGTGTTCAGCTAGATCCGTTCCTGTTATCTTCCTACTGACAGGCAGGCTTGTCTGGTTACAGTATATAAAGCTACCTGAAGAAAATTACAGGTGTTCTTTTTGATCCTATTAGTACCACGGTCAGGCAGCTAGACTATTTACATTTAGTACAGTGTGTCCTGCTCACAGTGTTCAGCTAGATCCGTTCCTGTTATCTTCCTACTGACAGGCAGGCTTGTCTGGTTACAGTATATAAAGCTACCTTAAGAAAATTACAGGTGTTCTATTTGATCCTATTAGTACCACGGTCAGGCAGCTAGACTATTTACATTTAGTACAGTGTGTCCTGCTCACAGTGTTCAGCTAGATCCGTTCCTGTTATCTTCCTACTGACAGGCAGGCTTGTCTGGTTACAGTATATAAAGCTACCTTAAGAAAATTACAGGTGTTCTATCCCAGCTTAGTGCAGCTACAGGCCATTAGTATGTCTGGAAGGCCAAGAAGGAGAGGCAGACAGTCACAAGCCAATAAGAGAGGGCAAGCAGGCTCTGTGTCTAGTGCTGGTCGTGGAGACGGTGCATCCTCATCAGCACGTGGCCATGGGACACGCTTGGCCTTTTTTTCGGCAGCTGGCCGTGTTGAGCCGCAACATGCGGAAGACTTGGTCGAGTGGATGACCAAGCCGTCCTCATCCTCCTCATCCTCTCTCACCCATGCCCAGGGTGCTTTGTCTGGCAAAGCAGCGGCCTCTTCCCTCAGCTCAATGTCATCAGTGACTCCTTCCCTAGCTCCACCATGTCCTCATGAGGATTCCCTCGAACTGTTTGACCACAGTGTTGGGTACATGCTCCAGGAGGATGCCCAGCGTTTGGAAGGCTCTGATGATGATACTGAGCTCAAAGAAGGCAGTAACATGAGCACGGACAGAGGGGGTGCCCAAGAAGGACAGCAATCTGGCAGTCATGCTCCCCCTGCTGCAGCATACTGCCAGGTTTGCTCCAGTGATGAGGAGGGAGGGGATGATGAGGTCACTGACTCAACGTGGGTGCCTGATAGGAGAGAGGAGGAGGAGGAGGAGGAGGAGGAGGTGGCACATCACCAACTAGGCAGGATGCCCTCCAGGGGCCAGCCTAAGGGCAGCACATTGACTGCATCACACCCCAAAGCTCCACATGTGCAGGGCGCTGCAGTCTCTGCGCGTTATTCAAAAAGTTCTTTGGTGTGGGCCTTCTTTGAGACGAGTGCATCAGATCGCACCGCTGCTATTTGCAACATATGTCTCAAGCGTATCTCGCGTGGCCAAAACATCTCCCGCTTGGGTACCACATGCTTGACCAGACATATGTTGACCTGCCATGCAGTTCGTTGGCAAGCGTATCTAAAAGACCCACACCAAAGAACAAAGACGATCTCTCCTTGCTCCTCATCAGCTGAGATTTCCAACCCCACTAGACCTTCAGTCCTCTCTGAGACCTGCAGTGAGAGGAATGAAGGTGTAGAATTAGGTGTGTCACAGCCAAGTACTTGTGGGCAATCTGCTTTTGGTACACCGACGTCAGATTGTACCAGGCAAATTTCCCTGCCCCAGCTGCTGCACCGCCGAAAGAAGTTTGCTCCCAGCCATCCACATGCCCAGCGGTTGAATGCTAGCTTGGCAAAATTGCTAGCACTTCAACTGCTGCCTTTTCAGTTGGTAGACTCTGCCCCCTTCCGTGAGTTTGTGGAATGTGCGGTTCCTCAGTGGCAGGTACCCAAACGCCACTTTTTCTCACGGAAGGCGATTCCGGCTCTCTACCGGCATGTGGAAGGCAATGTCCATGCCTCGCTGGACAGGGCGGTCAGCGGTAAGGTGCATATTACCGCTGACTCATGGTCCAGCAGGCATGGACAGGGACGTTACTTAAGTTTCACGGCGCATTGGGTGACTCTGCTGGCAGCTGGGAAGGATGCAGGACAAGGTGCAGTAGTGTTGGAGGTTGTTCCGCCACCACGCCTCCAAAATGCTGATTGTGACACACCTCTCTCCTCCACCCCCTCCTCTTCTTCTTCCTCCATGGCCTCTTCCTCGGAACCAGCGGTGCTCCGTAGGCGTTCAAGGGGCTACGCAAGTACGCAGGCCAAAAGATGCCATGCGGTGCTTGAGCTGGTGTGCTTGGGGGACAGGAGCCACACTGGGGCAGAGGTTCTGTCAGCTCTGCAGGGGCAGGTTCAGAGGTGGTTGACGCCACGCCAACTTAAGGCAGGAATGGTGGTTTGCGACAATGGCACCAACCTCCTCTCTGCCCTCCGACAGGGACAACTGACCCATGTGCCCTGTTTGGCTCACGTCCTTAACTTGGTGGTGCAGCGGTTCTTGGGCAGGTACCCGGGCTTACAGGATGTCCTGAGGCAGGCCAGGAAAGTCTCTGTGCATTTCCGCCGGTCATATAATGCCAGTGCTCGGCTGACGGACCTCCAAAAGGAGTTTAACCTGCCCAAGAACCGCCTAATCTGTGACATGCCCACCAGGTGGAACTCGACGTTGGCCATGCTGCAGCGGCTGCACACGCAGCAGAGGGCCATCAATGAGTACCTGTGCGACTATGGCACCAGGACAGGGTCAGGGGACCTTGGTTTTTTTTCCCCACGCCAGTGGGCCATGATCAGGGATGCATGCACTGTCCTGTCACCATTCGAGGAGGCCACGAGGATGGTGAGCACTGACAGTGCATGCATCAGTGACACTGTCCCCCTTGTCCACCTGTTGGAGCACACGCTGCGTGGAATAATGGACAGGGCACTTGAGGCAGAACAGAGGCAGGAAGAGGAGGACTTCCTTAGCTCTCAAGGCCCCCTTTATCCAGACAGTGTTCCTGCGTGCCCGCCGATCACACAGGAAGAGGAGGAGGAGGAGGAGGAGGAGGAGGAGGAAGATTGTGTCAGTATGGAGGTGGAGCCTGGCACTCAGCATCAGCAGTCTTTAAGGGATCAGTCCCAAGGAACACATGGACTTGTACGTGGCTGGGAGGAGGTGGCTGCGGACGTTGTTGTCCTTAGTGACCCAGAGGACTCCGGACCGAATGCCTCAGCAAACCTACGCTGCATGGCCTCCCTGATCCTGCAAAGCCTGCGTAAGGATCCTCGTATTCGTGGTATCAAGGAGAAGGACCAATACTGGCTGGCAACCCTCCTTGATCCACGTTACAAGGGTAAGGTTGCGGACCTTATCTTGCCATCGCAGAGGGAGCAGAGGATGAAACATCTTCGGGAGGCCTTGCAGAAAGGTCTGTGCAACGCGTTCCCAGAGACTGGGAGGTTACAAACTCCTGTTTCTGGACAACGTGTTGCTGAGGCTTCGGTCAGTCAAAGAAGGAGCGGTGGAGAAGGTGGCCGTCTGACCGATGCGTTCAGACAATTTTTTGGTCCGCAGCCCCAAGGTATGATCGGTTCCA
Source organism: Lithobates clamitans (assembly GCA_037952925.1). Classification (NCBI taxonomy): domain Eukaryota; kingdom Metazoa; phylum Chordata; class Amphibia; order Anura; family Ranidae; genus Lithobates; species Lithobates clamitans. Next base: position 236,484 of record JBBGZY010001008.1, read on the forward strand.
GCAACCATCGCCAGCGTCTGTTTTACATGGTGCAGGAATACCTAGGGGCAAGATCAGACTTGGACACCTTTCCCACCGAAAATCCTCTGGGTTACTGGGTCTTGAGGATGGATCACTGGCCAGAGCTTGCACAGTATGCAATTGAGCTACTGGCCTGTCCTGCATCCAGCGTTCTTTCGGAACGCACATTCAGTGCTGCTGGAGGCGTGGTAACCGATCACAGGGTGCGTCTGTCCACCGACTCGGTCGATCGGCTGACCTTCATAAAAATGAATCAGTCTTGGATCACCACCAGCTACCAAGCACCTGATGCAGATGTAACCGAATAATTTTTTTTGAAATCTCAGATCCCTTCAAAGACTGCCTATGCTGATGCTGAGTGACTATCCCTGAGTAATTATCCTCTTCCTCCTCAATCATCACGCTGATAGCTTGTAAGAACATTTTTGGTTCTGGGCGCCACCACCAGTGCCTAAGGCACAATTTTTCAGCCCCTGTTTAACAGGGGCGTGTAATTACAATTTTTGATGTAATACTTTGCAGCAGGGCTCGTTCCTGCATTCCAACTAGAGTGTCTGTGAGGGGTTGCAGTGTTGTGGCACCAGCACCAGTGCCTAAGACCCAATTTTTCAGCCCCTGTCTAACAGGGGCGTGTAATTACAATTTTTGATGCAATACTTTGCAGCAGGGCTTGTTCCTGCGTTTCAACTAGAGTGTCTGTGAGGGGTTGCAGTGTTGTGGCACCAGCACCAGTGCCTAAGACCCAATTTTTCTGCCCCTGTCTAACAGGGGCGTGTAATTACAATTTTTGATGCAATACTTTGCAGCAGGGCTCGTTCCTGCGTTCCAACTAGAGTGTCTGTGAGGGGTTGCAGTGTTGTGGCACCAGCACCAGTGCCTAAGGCCCAATTTTTCTGCCCCTGTCTAACAGGGGCGTGTAATTACAATTTTTGATGCAATACTTTGCAGCAGGGCTCGTTCCTGCGTTCCAACTAGAGTGTCTGTGAGGGGTTGCAGTGTTGTGGCACCAGCACCAGTGCCTAAGGCCTAATTTTTCAGCTCCTGTTCAACAGGGGCATGTAATTACAATTCTTGATCTAATATTTCACAGCAGGGCCCTGTGAGGGCTTACAGTGTTTTGGCCACAGCAACACCTAAGGCCCAAATTTCTGCTGAGTATATAGGGCAGGACCCTACTTTCAAACATCTAACTTACAAACGACTCCTACTTGCAAACGGAAGGAGACAACAGGAAGTGAGATGAAATCTACCCCTAAGGAAGGGAAATTCTCTCCTGTAAGAGTTAATATGGGAAAACAATTTCTCCTTTCCATTGATGCTTTCCAATCCTTGTTCCACAAAAAAACCCAAATTTTCAAAAAACATTTTTCATTGGGACAAAAAAGTGAGGTGAAATCTTCTGAAGAGGAGGAAAGACGCAAAACAAATGTCACAGGGGTGATAACCCTTCCCTATGTTTTCCAAAAAGCTTAGAAAAGATTTTTTGGCTGGAGCTAAACACATTAAAAATGTTCAAAATTACAAACAGATTCTACTTAACAACAAACCTACAGTCCCTGTCTTGTTTGCACCGCCTGTATACTGCTGTTCAGAGTATATAGGGACCTTTCCTTATTTTAATTTGGGTGCGGGGTTCCCCTTAATATCCATACAAGACCCAAAGGGCCTGGTAATGGACTGGGGGGTACCCATGCCGTTTGTCTCACTGATTTTCATCCATATTGCCATGACCCGACATGACATTAAACCCGCAAGCAGTTTTAAATGAGATTTTTTCCTTTAAAAATGACATTTGGTGCAGGGACTGTTCTAAACATGGGAAACACGCGTCACTTTACAGGCATACTATAGACACCCCCCAGGTACGATATTTAAAGGAATATTTCACTTTTTTTTTTTTACTTTAAGCATCATTAAAATCACTGCTCCCGAAAAAACGGCCGTTTTTAAAAGTTTTTTTTGCATTGATACATGTCCCCTGGGGTAGGACCCGGGTCCCCAAACCCTTTTTAGGACAATACCATGCAAATTAGCCTTTAAAATGAGCACTTTTGATTTCGAACGTTCGAGTCCCATAGACGTCAATGGGGTTCTAACGTTCGTGCGAACTTGCGGTCCGTTCGCGGGTTCTGGTGCGAACCGAACCGGGGGGTGTTCGGCTCATCCCTACTGGCTACAAGGGCGAGTTCAGAGGGTGGTGATAAATGGGGAGTACTCAGAATGGTCAGAGGTGGGTAGTGGGGTACCCCAGGGTTCTGTGCTGGGACCAATCCTATTTATTTTGTTCATTAAGGACCTAGAGGAAGGGTTAAACAGTTCAATCTCTGTATTTGCAGATGATACTAAGCTAAGCAGGGCAATAACTTTTCCGCAGGATGTGGAAACCTTGCAAAAAGATCTGAACAATTTAATGTCAAATGAGGTTTATTGTAGAAAAAAGTAAAATAATGCATTTGGGTGGCAAAAATATAAATGCAATCTATACACTGGGGGGGGGAGAACCTCTGGGGGAATTTAGGATGGAAAAGGACCTGGGGGTCCTAGTAGATGATAGGCTCAGCAATGGCATGCAATGCCAAGCTGCTGCTAACAAAGCAAACAGAATATTGGCATGCATTAATTCCAGAGATAAAGCGATAATTCTCCTGCTCTACAAGACTCTGGTCCGGCCGCACCTAGAGTATGCTGTCCAGTTCTGGGCACCAGTCCTCAGGAAGGATGTACTGGAAATGGAGCGAGTACAAAGAAGGGCAACTAAGCTAACAAAGGGGCTGGAGGATATTAGTTATGAGGAAAGGCTGCGAGCACTGAACTTATTCTCTCTGGAGAAGAGACGCTTGAGAGGGGATATGATCTCAATTTATAAATACCGTACTGGTGACCCCACAATGGGGATAAAACTTCAGCGGAAGGGAGTTTAACAAGACACGTGGCCACTCATTAAAATTAGAAGAAAGGAGGTTTAACCTTAAACTATGTAGAGGGTTCTTTACTGTAGGAGTGGCAAGAATGTGGAATTCCCTTCCACAGGAGGTGGTCTCAGCGGGGAGCATCAATAGTTTCAAAAAACTAGAAAATTAGATAAGTACCTGAACGACCGCAACATACAGGGATATACAATGTAATACTGACATATAATTACACATATAGGTTGGACTTGATGGACTTGTGTCTTTTTTCAACCTCACCTACTATGTAACTATGTATTATGTAAATATGTAACCCTCACCTCTCACTTATGTCAATCCACAGTAAAACCGAGGCACTCCAGAAGGAGGAACTCCTATAGATTCAGCTCCTGCAGTCCCTTTCAGCCGTTGGACCAGACCTCTGCATAAAGCTTGCACTCCTTCTGTAGGCACACAAGTCCATTCTCTGAGTTGTTCTACTGGTCGATGAGGCCTACAGGACAGTGCATCTGCATCTCTATTGCCAATTCCAGGCTGATACTTCAAACTAAACTGCAACCCGGCCAGTGCAGCTAACCATCAATGTTCAGTGGCATCCAGCTTAGCAGAAGTCAAGAGGTAGATCAAAGGATTATTGTCTGTCTTCACTACAAACGTGGCCCCATACAAGTAATCCTTCAGCTTGTCAACCACCACGCACTTAAGGGTCAAAAACTCAAATTTGTGTTCTGGATAGTTCTTAGAGGGGACGAGGCTTCGGCTCACATATGCCACTGGTCTGAGCCCACCATCTTGTTCTTGTTAAAGGACTCCCCTCAACCTATCTCGACTAGCATCCACAAGGAGCTCATAGGGCTTAGATGGATCAGCATATGCCAAGACCGGGGCTTCTGTAAGACTCCTCTTTAAATGCTGATAAGCCTCCTCACATGGATGAGTCCATTGTTCTCTGATGGACTCTATTTCCTCTCATTCCCAGCTTCTTCACCTTCATCTTTCCTTCCTCCTCGCCCATAGCAACTCATTAAGGGGTCTGGCAATCTTTACAAAATTAGCTACAAACCTTCAGTAATAGGAGCAAAACCCCGGAAAGGACCTTAATTCCATTACAGTCTCGGGTCTAGGCCATGCAGTGACTGCTTCCAGCTTCTTTGGATCTATAGCCACTCCCTTGGCAGAAACAACATGACCTAAATAGGTGACTAAAGTTCTGAAAAAAAGAAAGACACTTTTCCAGGGATAATTTAAGCCCTTCCTTGTGTAGTCTTTCAAACACTTTCTCCAGTCATACCTCATGCTCTTCCAATGTCCTTCCAAATTCATATCTCCCACAGTTCTCTCCATTAATCGTTGAAATGTTGCTGGTGCCCCCAAAAGTTCTTGTGGCATCGGATTGAATTCAAAGAACCCAAGTGGGCAGATGAAAGCAGTCTTATCTTTATCTTCAGCATGCATCTGTATTTGGTAATACCCACTTTCCAAATCCAGCACACTATACCATTTGGCCCCTGCAAGGCACTGAAGAGCATCCTTGATTTGAGGAGTTGTATATTGATCAGGAACAGTCCGTCGATTAAGTGTGCGATAGTCTATACACATGCTCAGGGTCCCATTCTTCTTTTGTACCACCACGATGGGTGAAGCGTAGGAACTTCTGGATTCTTGAATTACTCCTGACTTCTTCAACTCAGCCAATTTTTCCCTTAGATATTCTAGGTCACTGAGGGGTATCCTCTGAGCTCTCTCCCTGAAGGGTTTGTCTTCTTGTAACTGGATTTGATGTTGGACACTTTTGACAGGCGTGATATAGGCCTGGGTGGACCCCAGTTGGCACAGTACCGTCTTCTCCAACCACCGTTGCTAACAGTCTTCTCACTAGATCCGTTTTAGTCCCTATCAACAGAGAGTTCTGTTCAGCTCCAGGAGGCCTGGGGCACACCACAGCCAAGGTGTCAAATGTCTCCATCTTCCCTGCCTGCTGGCCTGAAGGAGATCTTTATGGGAATATATCCATCATATGGAAACGTATCAGTCAAATTCCCCAAATAACCAGCTCTTTGAGGTTGCTTAAAGGAATTTGCTTCAAATATTGATCATAGAAGTCACGATAAAGTAAAGTGACTTGAACCCCCGTATCTAATAGTGCCCTGGTATAAACACCTTCTACCTCTACAGACACAATTGGGTAATCCCAGGAACTTTCCCGCCTTCTGAATTGTTAGCAACTGCTGTAATGGTCTTAGCAGTTCCGCAAGGAAGTTCAACTCTCCCTTTTTTTGGGGGCACTGCCTCCGAAAATGTCCAGCTAAGCTGTAGCTTGAGCTTTCATCACCCGCAGTAATGTCTGTTGCATCTGATCTTCAGCTTGAGCTACTTGTGTAAGCAATTTAACTGGAGTGTTCTCATAAACAGGTGGTACTAAAGGGGTCTTGGGGCACTCCCCCACTCTGATTCTTTGTCACTGTCCACATCTGGAATCCCCTTCTCTATTTGCTCAGGCTGGGCTGACACTTTCCCTGTCTTCGGAGGGAGGGAGGGTCCCTTCACGCAATCCTTGATTTTTTTACTTCAACAAGGCTTCTTCCTCCCTGATTAGTCTCATTAATTCTGGGTAGGTTGGGGTCGCCCTTGTCCCCTTTAACAGCAGACGAAGCACAGTTGGGTGATTGGGTCTAGCCTCTTGAAGAATTCTTTCCAGCCTAACTTTATCAGCCTCTTTCGGGTCAATCCCTTTTTTCAGAATGTTCTGATGCAGAATTTGATCCACTCTAACAATATAAGCAGACAGTTTATCTCCTCGGTACTGATGAGTGTGCTCAAACTTGTACATCAAGTCAGGGATCTTTTCTACCCTCCCATAAACTGCACACAAGGCTTCAATATAGTCCATGGCTACACAGTCAGGCTTCCCTCTCTTCAAACTCTGAATAACATCTGCCACAGGGCTTCTGAGGCTCTCACTTATCCTCTGTCTTTTCACTGCCTCGGGCACACTCCATTCTTTCACTGCTTGTATGGCTTGATCTATCCATTTTTCAAACTCCTCTTTACCTTCTGGGGTTGGTGTGTGACCCGAGAAGAACTGCAGCTTTCGGTACCCCTGATTTGCCAAAATATTAGTGCTTTTTATCAGCCGACTCATATCCTTATAAAAAGAAGGAGGAGGCATTCCCATCCTAGAAGTATCTACTTCTTCCTCTCTCAGGACTTGTGGAAACACATCTGGAATGCTCTTCCTCTGGGTTTCCCACTGTCAGCAAGGGTATCACTTGAGCCTCTAACCCATCAGCTAAGCTTATAGTCTCTTTCCAAAATCTGGCCGGAACACTCTCTCGCCACTCTATCAGGGCATAGGTGTAATCTTCCTAAAATTCAGGCTTCACGTCCACAACATAGGATCCTTGCTCTGGAACAGCCCTTCCTATCAGCTGTCTCACCTCCCTTTTAGCTCATCCAATTCCAGGCATCTTCACCACAGTGGCCAGTTCCAGTTGACTTCCTTGCTCTTGTGCCCAACTGGTGGCAGTGACTGAATACATCTTCACCTTCTTTCTGGGTTGGTCACAGGATTTGCTTGGGCTTCCCATGAGGGGTATCCCAGATGAGCCCCCAAATGTAGCGCTGCCCTCTTGAGAGTCGCAAGAGAAATCGGTACCCCTCTGATTGCCCTGACTCTGCGAGTCCTCTGCCACCTCTGACACCCTGGGTTCAAAATTTCTTTCCTTAAATAACAGCAACAATAAGGAAATACACCAAAATTGGTTAAATCAGAAATAGTTTTTTTTTTTTACATTAGGTAAATCAGAAATAGTTTACTCAATGAGGTGAATGGTAACAAAATCAACAAACAATGCAAAAAGACCAGCTTCTAAACCAATATCCCTTTGTTAGGACAGACAGTGTTCAAATCGTGTTTACAACTGATAAAGAAGATCTGCTAGCACAGTACAGACAGGGTAAAGCCTGGTACACACTACAGTTTTTTTTGTGCAACCCTTCGCTCTGACAGCTGCACTCAGGAGCTGCTGTACTAACCATGCAAGGTTAGTCCAGCGATCTCCACCACTGAGCTGTTGTGTTCTGACAGGGGGACAGCCCCCCCCCCCCCTGCCAGAACACTCTGATCAGCGCTCTCAGCGAATGGCAGTGAGTCGGTCGGCTGCTGGTTTTCCAGCATACCGAGAAAATTAAACCAGAGAGGTTTAATAAGGGGCTTCAAATGGAACATACACTGTGGAATAGGTACACAGTTTTATTGATACAAGAATCAAAAATATAAACATACAGTATCATATGGCAAAATAGCCAGGACAATTAATCAGAACCTTCACCAATAGAATGATTAAAATGTAATAACAACGTTGCCATAATTAAAAAACAGCCCGGGTTCAGCAGCACGCTTACAGTCACTCCACATACACACGGGGATGGCTGATAGCACCAAATCTCAAGAAATATTTTGTTCAAGGGTCCCTTGAATTTTATGATACACAGCGATGTCAAACATTGGATGCGGGGATATTGATCCGAGGAAACAGCCACTATGATATTTAGCTACATTGGAAGAGCAGATATATGATATCCAGAGATAATCGCATGTGCGATTGCGGGTAGATATAGAGTCTAGATGTTAGAAACAAATAGATTCACCATGGAGAGTTTATGGGGTGAGCTGGAAGTGTCTCTTATAGATAAAGTTGCAACAGTTGATTACCGTAAGAACTTATAAATGTGATACAGAAATGAAACACTGTAGTAATGGGACTTCAGCGTCCCTTATCAAGATCTCACCCACTATGCTGCTTGTCTCCATGATCCGTTCATAACGATAAGGTGTAACAACCATTCGAATCACATGTGTGATTACAGGTGGATATAGAGCCTAGATGTTAGAAACAAGCTCAGGTGACTGAGTGAAATGCATTAACGCTATGGTGCTATACAGCTTGGCCATCCGGCCACCCACATACGGTTACATTTCCGCCAACTTTGAAGAGCTGTCAGTAATCCAACTTTGGCTAATGACTTTGGCACGTAAACCCCCTTCCTAACCAGACCAATTTTCAGCTTTCGGTGCTCTCACATTTTGAATGACAATTACTCAGTCATGCAACACTGTACCTATATGAAATCCTTGTTCTTTTTTTCACACAAATAGAGCTTTTTTTGGTGGTATTTAATCACCTCTGGGTTTATTTTTGCACCATAAAAGAAAAAAGACTGAAAATTTGGTAAAAAAATACATTTTTCTTTGTTTCTGTTATAAAATTTTGCAAATTAGTAATTTTTCTTCATACATTTTGGCCAAAAGTTATACTGCTACATATCTTTGGTAAAAAATAACCCAAATTGGTGTAAATTATTTGGTCTGTGAAAGTTAGAAAGTCCACAAGCTATGGTGCCAATCTCTGAAAATTGTTGAACCCTGAAGTACTGACGGCCTATCTCATTTCTTGAGACCCTAACAAGGCAGGAAAGTACAAATACCCCGCAAATTACCCCTTTTTGGAAAGTAGACATTCCAAGGTATTTAGTAAGAGGCATGGTGAGTTTTTTGAAGTTGTAATTTTTTCCCACAATTCTTTGCAAAATCAAGATTTTTTTTCTTTCTTTTTTTTCTTCACAAAATTGTTATATTAGGGGGTTATTTCTCACACACAGGATATGCATAGCACAAATTACACCCCAAAACACATTCTACTACTCCTCCTGAGTATGGCGATACCACATTTGTGAGACTTTTACACAGCGTGACCACATACAGAGGCCCAACATGCAGGGAGCACCATCAGGCGTTCTTGGAGCATAAATTACACATATAATTTCTTGACTGCCTCTTACACTTTTGAGGGCCCTGGAGCACCAGGACAATGGAGACGCCCCAAAAATGACTCCATTGTGGAAAGAAAACAACCCAACGTATAGTCTTTGAGGCATAATGAGTCTTTTGAAACATGTCATTTTTTTCTTCAAGTTTTTGGAAAATGTGAAAACGCATTTTTTTTTACACAAAGTTGTCCATTTATACAATATTACTAACACATAGCATGTACATACCAAAAATTACACCCCAAAATAGACTCCTCCTGAGTATGGCTATACCACATGTGGGAGACTTTTACACAGCCTGGCCACCTAGAGAGGCCCGACATGCAGGGAGCACCATCAGGTGTTATAGGGGCACTCTAGTGGCATTGATGTGGCATGGATGAGCCTAAATGGGGATGGATGAGCCGTGGATGGGGATGGCTGAGTATGGATGGGATGACTGAGCATGAATAAGTATTGCTGAGTATGGCTGGGTACTGCTGGGTACGGCTGAGTATATGGATGGGATGGCTGGGTACGGCTGAGTACGGCTGAGTACGGCTGAGTACGGCTGGGTATTGCTGGGTATGGCTGAGTATGGCTGGGTATGGCTGAGTATGGCTGAGAAAGGCTGAGTATGGCTGAGTATGGCTGGGCACGGCTGAGTACGGTTGGGTACGGCTGGGTACGGCTGAGTATGGCTGGGTATTGCTGGGTATGACTGGGTATGGCTGAGTATGGATGAGATGGCTGGGTATGGCTAAGTAAGGCTGAGTACGGCTGGGTATTGATGGGTATGGCTGAGTATGGCTGGGTATTGCTGAGTATGGATGGGTATGGCTGAGTATGGATGGATGGATGAGCATGGATGAGTATTGCTGATTAGGGATGGCTAGCTAAGTTTGGATGGCTGAGCATGGATGGCTGAGCATGGATGGATGGCTAGGTATGGATAGCTGAGCATGGATGGCTGGGTATGGATGGCTGGGTATGGATGGCTGAGCATGGATGGCTGGGCATGGATGGCTGAGTATGGATGACTGGGTATGGATGGCTGAGTGCCTGTATGGGCACATATCAGCGCTGTGGGCACTAGACATTGAACGGTACAGAGAGGGGAGAGAGGAACTGGACGCGATGCCGGTTTGTTTACAAGTGATCGCTCCATCATTTCACGGAGCGATCACGTGGTAAATGGCTGCCGTGTCAGCGGCCATTTACCATTATCCGTGATTGGACCCGGCGGTCACGGATATTCCCAGGTGCGCACCCCAGGGGACGCGCAGGAGCAAGATTCTAGGAGGACGTCAATGTATGCCCTCCCAGAGTTATCGAGCCGCACTGTAGCCGTCATTCGGCTGTGGCGTGGTCGTTAAGTGGTTAAACTATCCAGAGTAAGGTTACCTGAAAACTTGGGGATTCGAATGGTTGTTACACCTTACCGTTATGAACGGATCACGGAGACAAACAGCATAGTGGGTGAGATCTTGATAAGGGACGCTGAAGTTCCGCTACTACAGTGTTTAATTTCTGTATAGCATTTATAAGTTCTTACGGTAATCAACTGTTGCAACTTTATCTAAAAGAGACACTTTCAGCTCACCCCATATATCTCCCCATGGTGAATCTATTTGTTTCTAACATCTAGATTCTATATCCACCCGCAATTGCACATGCGAATATCTCTGCATAGCATATATCCACTCTTCCAATGTAGCTAAATATCATAGTGGCTGTTTCCTTGGATCAATATCCCCGCTTCCAATGTTTGACATCGCTGTGTGTCATAGAATTCAAAGGATCCTTGAACAAAATATTTCTTGCGATTTGGTGTTACAGGATGCCTTATCTCAGGCTTTGAACTATCAGCCATCCCCGTGTGTATGTGGAGTGACTATGAGTGTGCTGATGAACCCGGGCTGTTTTTTAATCATGACAACGTTGTCATTAAAGTGGTTGTAAACCCTTACAGACCACTTTGACCTACAGGTAAGCCTAGATTAAGGCTTACCTGTAGGTCCAAGAAATATCTCCTAGGATCCACCATCTTTCCTTTCCGAAAGGCGGTTCAGTTAATGATGCTATTGATCCCGAGGCATGTGCGATGTATTATACCTCCTTTTGAATAGCCGCCGTGTTTTGGGTACGGCACTACGGTAAGGGTGCCCTTATGGCTAAAACCGATATCAAGTCTACTTTCCGGTTACTACCGGTTCACCCACACAGCTTTCATCTTTTGGGTTGCAGATGTTTGGGTGCCTTTTATGTGGATCGCTGTCTGCCTATGAGCTGCTCCATATATTTTGCCTTTTTTGAGACTTTTAGCTCTTTTCTCGAATGGGTGGTGCTGGATATGGCGGGGGCCAATTCAGTGATTCATTACCTGGATGACTTTCTGTGTGTTGGCCCTCCATCCTCGAATTCATGTGGCGTTTTTCTGGCTATGGTACAGTACCTCGCAGAGCGTTTTGGTATTCCTCTTGCGGCGGCCAAAACAGAAGGCCCCACATCAACTATCAAGTTCCTTGGGATAGAGATTGATTCCCAGGCAATGGAATGTCATCTGCCTGATGACAAGTTACATGCTCTGAAGGAGGAGGCCCATTTGGCCTCTGGCAAAAACAAGATTCAGCTCCAAGAGCTACAGTTGCACCTTGGTCAGCTCAATTTTGCATGCCATATCATGCCAATGGGCAGAGTTTTTTGTCTCTGGCTGTCCGCCGCAAAAAAAAAAAAAAAAAAAAAGCGTATGGCTTTCATGAATGGGAGCACAAGGAAGCTGGGCAAGTGGGGGTTAAAACATTTTGTCAGGCAACATGGGGCTGCAAGGAATTGGGCAGTCAGCGTGGGGTGGGGGGGACGACTGCAAGAAGCCAGGAGTGAGGGAGATAAGGGGGAACACGGACATCCGGGGAGTACACGAGGAGGAGAAGCATTCCCGCCCTACATCGGTTGGTTCGTTTTTATGCTTGCTTGTTTTTTTGTGTTTGTTTTTTTTTTTTTTTACAAGGTACGTTCGTTTGGGTCTTTGGAGGCATTTTTAAATAACCTGCTGTGATTAGATGATTGGAACACATCTAAGGTATGGGTCCCCGGTGGAATGCCAGTTATGGTGGATTAACTGGTAGTCACAACGGTGTATCTGAAGAATGTGGTTCGTTCCTAAGTTGGTGCAGTGCGGCAGGGACCGTGGAAGTAGTTTACGCAGATACAAGGAAAAATTTTGATACTTTGTGCCTCCAAGGATCGGCAACCAAAAGTGTTATGTTTTTGTTTAATATTGGTTTACATAATTGTTACTTTTTAATAAAGGGGCCGTAAACGGCCATTTTACTCCAACCTTTGTGCCAGTATTTTTTTGGTAATTATAGTTAGGGAAACAGTAATTTTATGAGACAAGAATCAAGATCCATCTGGGGTACCTTTTTCATGTCCAGGAACAGAGGCACTTAGATTATAATTTCGGATGCTAATACTGTGTACTTACAGCCAGACAGTGTATTTTCCCTTCAATGAGATCTCCTTTTACTTCCTGCCCTGGAGGCACACCAAGACTTTGGGAGGAAATTTCTCCAAAAGGGGAATTCCTTTTTAAGGCCCCATGCACTGCTCTTAAACTGCCATTTTTGGAGCTTTTGGCGTTTTTTCCCTAAGCCCCTGAACGCACCTCATGTATCCATGCAAAAATAGGCTTTTGGAGGAGTTTAAGAGCAGCAGAGTTTAGAGGCAGTCAAAGCTCCTTCTCCTGAACACAGAAGAATCATGTTCCGGGAGGAACTTATGGGCATAAGAGCTCCAAACGCAGCTAAATACGCCTAAGTGTTAGTGCGTTTTTGCACTTTAGTTATTATTCGTTGCAATGGCAAGAAAAAAATTAAAATTTTGGCCAATGAAAAAAATAGATGCTATACTCCGCTAAACTTGTCTAAACTGGTTTCGAAACGCAGCTTGCATGAGGCCTTAGAAAGTTGTCTGGAGCATGTGGCCCCATTGAAAGATTCACCATTACCACCTGTTTTGGTGACAACTGTAAAAATTTGTTTTTTCAATTACCTTTCATTCCAGGCAAAGAGAGAGGACAAATCTCCCTGGCAGGGATGCAGACGGTAATGAAAACCTGCCGGGGGGGGGGGTCGGTGTCTATCACTTCCTTACATTATCCAAAACAAAAAAAAAGTTTTTGGTTATAGATACAGTGGCGAAAATAATTATTTGATCCCCTGCAGATTTTGTAAGCTTGCCCACTTACAAAGAAATTAAGGGTCTATAATTTTTATCATACAGTAGGTGTATTTTAAATGATAGAGACAGAATATCAACCAAAAATCCAGAGAAAAACACACAATACAAATGTTATATATTGAGTTGCAGTAGTGACTTAAATAAGTATTTGATGCCCCATCGACCAACAATAATTCTGGCTCCCACAGACTGGCTAAAGTATGTGCTCATGTGCTACACAGATTAGTCCTGTCAATTTAAAAAGGTGCTCCTAATGACAACTCGTTATGTGTATAAAAGACACCTGTCCACAGAATCTCTTTCTTCCATTCAAATCTTACCATCATGGGCAAGACTAAAGAGCTGTCAAAGGACATCAGGAATGAGATTGTAGACCTGCACAAGCCTGGAATGGGCTACAAGACCATCAGCAAAAAGCTTGGTGAGAAGGAGAAAACTGTTGGAGCGATTATTCTCAAATGGAAGAAATACTAAATAACCATCAATTTCCCTCGGTCTGGAGCTCCTTGCAAGGTTTTGCCTCATGGGGTAAGGATGATCATGAGAAAAGTGAGGTATCAGCCCAGAATTACACAGGAGGAGCTTGTGAATGATCTCAAGGCAGTTGGGACCACAGTCACCAAACAAACCATTGGTAGCACAATACACCTCCATGGATTAAAATCCTGCAGTGCCCGCAAGGTCTCCATGCTCAAGAAAGCACATGTAGAGGCCTATCTGAAGTTTGCCAATGAACATCTAAATGATTCAGAGAAGGATTGGGGGAAAGTGCTGTGGTCAGATGAGACCAAAATTGAGCTCTTTGGCATTACCTCGACACGCCATGTTTGCACAAAGAAAAATGCTGACTATGACGCTAAGGCCCCATGTACACGGGACGCTGCTAAACACACATTCAGAGGCAGCTGGACACTTTTTTCTACTGCCCCTGAACTCATTCAATGTTATCTTATGTGACCATGTACACAGTCTCATTTATTGCCTTTTTTTGCAGTTGCGTTTAACAGCGTTTCTTTGGAAGCAAAAAAATGGGTTCAGATGCAGAAGATTTCCACGTTTCAGATACCAAACGCGGCTAAATGCGGTACTGGCGTTTAGCCGCGTTTTCATTTATAAGCGCTTTTAAAGGGCACCTTTAAAAGCGCTTATAAATGAAAACGCGGCTAAACTTTAAAAATTAATAATCTCAAAAATGATGGAAAATGATGAAAAACCATTAAAAAATATTTTAAAAAATTGCAATTGCTTGCAATGATTCATAGACCATTTATATACCCTAATGAGCCCATGATCCAATCCAATACACCACTAGCATTGCTGTTATCCGAAGTATAATTTGAATTTGACCCATATGTTGAACAAGCAACTTAAAGCAGGTGACGTGGCAAGTGGACAATACACAACTTGTGGCAGGTGACGAGACAAGTAACGTGGCAAGTAGACAATCCACAACTTGTGACAGGTGACGTGGCAAGTGGACAATCCACAACTTGTGGCAGGTGACGTGGCAAGTGGGCAATCCACAACTTGTGGGTGGCAATTGGACAATCCACAACTTGTGGGTGGTAAGTGGACAATCCACAACTTGTGGCAGGTGACGTGGTAAGTGGACAATCCACAACTAGTGGCAGGTGACTCTGGACCTCTCACACAATTTTCTATGTCGTTCTAGCCTCATCAAGAGCAATGTCAGGAGCATTTCCTCACATATGCTCATTATTGGATCCATTGCAAAAAAAAAGCACAAAAATAGAGGCAAATACAAGTAGACAACTGCTCTCTTTGCTGCTGCTACTCACTCTGGTGGAAATGGCTGAAATAGTTAACTAACAATGTTTTTTGAGCTTGGGGAGGGTCTTAAATGAGGTAATCTTTTTTTTTTTTTTTTTTTTTTCTTTCAAAATGTTTTATTGATTTTTCAAGAAAAGACATACAAATCATCAGCATTAAGTAAGTAAATATAAAGCAATAAAAAAAAATTCGGACCCCCTTGGGGTTACAAGTCCAACTGACGACAATAGATATGAGAATATCTCTGGTCTGTGACCATACATGAATACCATTATAAACCAAAACTCATTCACTAAAACCATAGAACCCTGAAACTTGAGAGGTTTGGGAGAAGGGGAGGAAGGAGAGACCGACTGCACCCCAATAGGGAACACACTGTGCCTGAACGGAACACTCCAACTCTCCCCTTGCACCCCATTAGTTAACTCTAAAGATCTCTTGGCAACAAACAAGTGAATATATTCCTACGTCGTATGCTTCCCTTGGGAGCAAGACTCCTTAGGGGTCCCTACTATGGTTAAATGAGGTAATCTTAATAAACATTTCTAGACGCAAACGCAGTTAAACATGGCTAAACGCGGCATGCAAACGCAGCTAAACAGGCGTTTTAAACGCCAGTTTCAAGGTGTCAAAAAAATTTGTTCAGAGGACTTTGCCTCAGCGTCCCGTGTACATGGGGCCTTAGAACATCATTCCTACAGCAGTCAAGCATTGAGGTGGAAACATTATGCTTTGGGGCTGTTTCTCTGCTAAAAGTACAGGCCGACTTTCCCGCATTAAGGGGCCAATGGACGGGGCCATGTGTTGTAAAATCTTGGATGAAAACCTTCCCTCAGCCAGAACACTGAAGATGGGTCGTGGATGGGTCTCCCATTATGACAATGACACAAAACATACCGCCAGGGCAACAAAGGAGTGGCTCAAGAAGAAGACGGACAGCCAAGAAACCTTAAGGATTTAAAGAAGATCTGTAAAGAAGAGTGGGCCAAAATCCCTCCTAAGATGTGTGAAAACCTGGCCACCAACTACATGAAACATCTTACCTTTGTGCTTCCCAACCAGGGTTTCTCCACTTGGGGATCAAATACTTATTTTACTCACTGAACTGCAACTTAATTTATAGCATTTGTTTTATGTGTTTTTTTCTCGATTTTTAATACACCTATGATAACAATTATAGACCCTTCATTTCTTTGTAAGTGGGCAAACTTACCAAATCTGCAGGGGATCAAATATTTATTTTCACCACTGTACATTGTAATTCTTATGCAATTCAGATGTCTCTGTCCGTTTACAGCAAAAGTAAGCTGCAGTGGTAATTCTGATTTTGGAATGGCACAATTATTAGTAGTTGCCAACAGTGTGTATGGAAAGATAAAGGTTGTTTTAACTCTTTGTAGCCCAAAATCACAAACAAACCACTCCCAACTTTCAAAGCCACAGATATCTGTTTGCATATTGAACTGTTCCGAGGAAAGATGAGCTCCTATGAGAACTTCATCAGTGCAGGTATACGGATAAAGCGGCCCCTATTGTTTCCATACAGCATGAGCATTCTGCACACGTGCGCACCACAGTCCCTTATCTCTCAGGTTTGCTGATCACCGTGAACAGTCAAGCTGTTGCAGATCAACCTGGTTGCAGCAAATACGTTTTTGCTTATAGAGGCTTACCATTTTCAGACCTAGGGAGGGAAAACCTGTTCATATGCCCTCTGCCATTGTTGACTAGTGGGGATTTCCCAGATGACAACCCCAGTGGATCTGTCCTGGATTCTGAGGGACTGTCCAGGGATTTCAAAACCAACAGAGACAGGAAATTGCACAGCACAGATTTTAGGAAACAGATCTACCCACCATACATGTGGCATGAAAAAACTCTGGAATTTCACAGCAGTGAATTAGGCTAAATTCAAATGGGTGCATGAGGGCAGCCAGGATTGGCCACTGGCAAGAATCAGTAGGTTCTGGCTGGTAATATTAAATGCTGGAGCAGCTGTCAGAGGTGGCTGTCAGATTTGTATTTTGTACAAATCAATGGGTGGGATCACCGATGTGTGCATGTAACCGCGCAACTGAGCTGTTACATGCAAATAGAGCCTCCGACTACTCCTGGACGCAGCCAGTGTGTGTCCAGGAACAGCATTCAGCCTCTGAATGCATCTTACTATATGTGCCCGTGTGAATGTAGCCTAAAACAGAACTTGGAATATGGTGGGCAGCAAAGTGCCATAGTGGTTAGTACGGAGGCACCAGGGTCCTTGGTTCAGATATCAGCCAGGACACTACCTGCATTGCATTTGCATGTTCTCCCTGTGCTTGCTAGGTTTTTCTCCCAAAAACTTTCTAATAGGGTAAATGGCTCCTGTATAAAATTGGATCTAGTATGTGTATGTATGTTTGTTACAACGTTGTAGGATTGACCTTAGATCGTAAGGTCCTTGAGGCAGGGACTGTTGTGAATGTAAAGCGCTGTGTAAATTGTGGGTGCTATATAAATATCTATAATAATAATATGGTAAATTGAGTGACCTTTGTGCCTTTGGTACAGTCTGGATTGTATTATCAGTCCACTTATTGAGCTGTGTTGAGCCTCCCTTAAAAATGGAGGCTAGAGGGTTATAGTGCTCTTAAATGACATGTTACTATTGCGCTACTGTTCAAATTAGAATGCGACAAAAGGGGGAAAAAGGCAGTACGTGGTCAATTACATTCAAAAATGTTCCAAAGAAAACAAAAATGTCACAAAAGTACAGGGTTGTATAGCCATCTGTAACATTAGTGACCTGAGTTTAGGGACAATCTGGCAGCGGCACTTCATGTGAAGCATCTAAGCATCAGTCGTCTTTGTCTAAAGGTAATTGCATCTTTACAAACATTCTTTGGACGTTCATTTTTTAAATTCCCGATGGGGATGTGAAGTAAAACAAGAGCACATGAGGCACAATAAAGAAAGCTTTCCCTTTTCTCTGTTAGATATGGTATTGTTTGGTGCTGGGAGCTCGACCGGGTTCCCCAGCCAGGAGAATTTAGTAAATAGGCCGTATTAGCAGGAATTGCTTTCACACACAGTGGAGAATAGAGCCAGCTGTTAGCAATAGGCAGGTGTCTACTCTCTCTTCCTTTCTTCTGCAGGAGAACTATCCCAGGAATTTCGCTTGACTGAAGGAGCCACCTCCCAGGGAGGCAGAAAGTGACAGAGAGGCTGAAAGAGACGTGTCGGAGCTAAAATTCCTCCCATACACAAACATTTTTGGGGAGGAAAGGTATCAAGAGCACTAAGGTTAAAAGTTGGAAAGCCAGTTTCATTTATTTGCTCATCGTCTTTATATAACAACTAAGTCTAAAGTCAAGATAGATGCCAACTGTCCCTTATTTTAGAAGTCTTCAAACATTGTGAGTTTTTTTTTTCTCCTAGAAATTTCAGTCCCTGGAGTTTTAATTTTCATTCTGACCATTTTATATATATTCAGTGCTTGTAAAGAACTAACAATAATGTTGGGTTTTATATTACTGTTTACATACAAGGAAACCATAGTCTTATATATTTTTTTCTTTTTAGATATGAATGTGAAAGTGATTAACTTAGTGTAAATAACCTTGCAAATTCACAAAAATCATACCAAAAAAAACTAATTTAGCTATACAAAATTTTGAGCAGTGGCAGTCCCTATTGGCATCACAGGGAATGCCAAAAGTCAATTATTCAATCGACTTTTGCTGAATGAAGTAGGTGGAAAATTCTCTACTGATCCAGTTGGATGCAGGCACTGTGAGTATTCTGATAGCTGCAAGTGTCGGCTGCCAGAATATAATAGCCGGCGGGGGGATCGTGTCTATCTGCCTTGTTCAGAAAGGATGGAGGAATCTGTTAGCTTTTTTACATTCAGCCCGTATCCTGAACAAAAAACAAACTTTGCGTGTATGGCGAGCTTTTGGCTTAATTTACATTTGCAGTTGGGGGAGAGTAAAATTAGGCAATTGAGCCTTAAGGCAGCTAGGTAGCAGTGTAGACATGCTGCGATGCTTCGGCTGATGGCACACATTAATCTCTCTATTATGTATGGCAGGCAGCATCGCTGCTGAACACAGCAACTATGAGCCAAATTCTAGGCTCAAGTTGCGTTGCAGCATTTCCATTCAAAAAGTCAATTTAGCTGTCAAAAAAAAAAAAAAAAACAGGCACCACCACACTAGTGATCGACCACAGATTGCTCTTCAAAGAGTGACACAGGTGTAAACGAGCCTATACTGCAAATACCATAGGTTTTAAATATTTTGTACATTGAGACAGCTATTATTATTATTATTATACAGGATTTATTTAGCGCCAACAGTTTGCACAGCACCTTACGATGTAAAGGGAGACACTACACCAACAGTACAATACAATACAAGAGGGTTAAAGCAGCTATGGTAACTTATGAGATATTCAGGATCAGCTTATTGCTAAGTGTTTTAGTTTAGATTGTAAGCTCTAATGAGCAGGGCCCTCTGATCCCTCCTGTATTGATTTGTATTGTAAGTGTACTGTCTGCCCTCATGTTGTAAAGTGCTGCGCAAACTGTTGGCGCTATATAAATCATGTATAATAATAATAATAATAGTGTTACCTCTTCTCTCTCAGTGCAGGTCTGCTACAAGCCACCCCACAGCCTGTAGTGAGAACAAGGGACCCCATTTAGCACAAAATATTTAGGCAAAGGATACACTTTTGCCTCAATCCAGTCAAGTGGACAATGAAAATTTAAAAAGTGATTAGTTAAACACACATGCTTTTTTTCCCCGCAAATAATTTTTCCTGATTGTAACATTAGAAATAACCCATGAAATGATTTGTTGGATCTGACTGACTGAAAGCAATGTGTGTCTAAAGCCTTGTACACACTAGTAGTTTTTTTTTTGTTCAACCCAGCAGAGCTAAACAAAATAAAAAACAAATGGCTCAGAAGGAGCCACTGTACTAACTATCCAACGTTAGTACAGCAATCTCCCCTGCTGTGCTATTGTGCTCTTAGAGGGGGACGCCCCCCCCGCCAGAACACTCCGGTCAGCCATTGGCTGAAAGTGCTGATTGGGAGCCGATCGACAGACCTCTTTTGGTCATGCCCCTTCAACGGACCGACTCCAGTACACATGGGCCGAATGTCGGCTGGTTTCTATTGAACAGGCCAATGCCACCCGACATTCAGCCGTGTGTACTAGGCTTAAGGCTGCATTCACACCTGAGCATTTTGTAGCTTGTAGCTCAAAGCTACAAAACTATCAAACATAAAAAAATCTATTATTTTTCAAACACCTGTAGCTCAAAAACGTTCTGGAGCTTCTTTTGTTGCTCAAAGTGGGCAGGTTGCAAAGTTTTGGGGTGTTTTGAGCCCCATAGAATTGCATTGGTGCATGTGTAAAATGTGCAATAAGCATGTTTTGTCGTGTGTTAATGCGCTGATATGTCCACACAGCAACAAGAGATGTCACAGATGATACTTTCCTCTATAGGCTAATACAAAAACACTTGAAGGTCAAACTGTGTAACGAAATGTGCAAAAACATACATAGAAACACGTGATAAAATGTGCAAAAAAAAGCGCAGAAATGTGACGCTCAAGTGTAAATACAGCCTGAGACTTTACACAGTTATTGATCGGGGAGGCTGTCCAAATGTGTCAAATATATCTACAGTCCTTATAGCAGCCTTGCTCAACCTTTTCACCCCAGTGGAACCCTTTAAATAATTTTAGGTCTCAGGCAACCCCTGCTAAACTTAATGCATTGGGGAAAGAATGCCCTTTACATTAATAGTCAAAGGGGAGAATGGCCACCTTACAGTGGTGATCACAATGCACCCTTTACAGACAACTAAAAAGATCGTTGGTGTCATACGGTTGGTTTTCCTAAGGGGTGTTGGACATGGAACTATCCAAGCACCATCAGATGGGAGGACAATCACCTACAGCTCAAGGAACCCCTAGCAACCTCTGGAGAAACGCTAGATTTCCACAAAAATTGATGGAGAATGGCTGGACTAGAGGGAGAATCTAGAAATCTGTGTATTTATTATAATAATGGTAGTGTGGTACAGAAAGTGTGTAAAAATGTGAGAGTAAAATCAAAATTATTTTGAATTGAGCATTAGAAGAAAAAATAAACAGATATGCTCCATGAAAATACACTCAGTACCTTCACCTTTGAAATAATAAAATAAAAAAGTATTTATATTAACAATTAGCACTTAACATGGACAGTTCGGAGATAGAGCCGTGGTGAAGACATTGAGGAGTGGAGCTTACCGTACTCATGGCGATGCTTTGACAAATGTAGCAGAAAAGACAACCAGACATGTTGCATATTGCTCTCTTCGGCTTTCAGCAGTGTTACCATGTACACGGAGTTTACAAACCTATTGCCTTCATTTTAGATTTTTTTGCTGTTGTGCATCATTTTCCACAGTAGTGTCCTAGGTACATTTAAAAAAAATCCATGGCTACATACCCTAAAGCATATTAACCCAGAAATATCACAAATCCTGGAGATTGCTGAAGTCACATATTGTTTTTTTGAAGTACACAATTACTCTACGCATTGTGTTAATACACATCGCAGTCTAAATGTGACATGTGTGATTACAAGCTTGTTCCACTTTTTTCATTTCAAAGAAATGACCATGATTGAAGTCTGCCTGCACAGAAAATGTGCAGCAGGCTAAAAATGTATTATCATCTCCTAGGGAATTCTACATAGTCTGATTGTCACCCCGTTATCAGGTGACACTCAAAATGGGCCAGTATTGGTGTGGCGAAGCATGCTGTAACTGTGGTTGCCACAAATCTAATGTAATTATGGTTTGATTCATATGGTTTTGGTCAGATTGGTTAATTGTCATGTGTCTATGAGCATTCTGTGAACTCTGGACTGATAATACAATCCAGAGTCTGTTTAGATAGATACCCCCAGGCCAAACCGAATTGATTGTTTGAAATGGATTTTCCCAGCTGAACTCTATTGTTCCTCTGAGATAAATACAGCCCCAAAAAAGGCTGGTTTGTGAGTAATGATGGTACTTTTTAAATTTACAGACTGTATTAAAGAATGGACATTTTGTGTTTGGATCTTCTGATTGCCATCTCAAGTCTCTGGACTTCTTTGGCAGTGAGAGTTACATTTTGGCCAACTTGACCAGGTTGCAATCACTGGGGACCAGACCAGAGTCAAGTTTATTTTAAATATGTAGTAAAATACCTTAAAATAGATATAAACTCAAATATTATTAGCCTATGAACTAGAAATTACCTTGGTTTTGGTATGCATATTAGTGTATTTAGGAATATTGCCTTTGTGCCTCGTACAGTGTATGTCATTTAGCAGCTGGATCTTCTGATGGCCATTTTAGGTCTCTGGACTTCTTAAGCAGCAGGAGTGTTATATATTGGCCAACTTACCCAGGGTATGATCAATGAGGAACATTGTTACATTTTCCTTAAAATATGAAGCCACACAACCTAAAAATAATGCAAATACAAAGATATAGCAGTTGTTTACGAACTGGCAATACATTGCTTTTGGAGGCCGGAGCCATCATGCTTTCTTTTATACATGGTAGAGGATTTTTATATCTATATGTGTTTTAGCTTATTTAAAAACCTTTTTTCGTACAATGTGTGCCATTCCACATACAGGTGTAGCTTGTCATCTTGGAATTGTCTAGCCTCCCAAACATGTTTGTATGCTGTCAATCACTGTGTCCCATCTGAATTATCCCACCTCCCCCCAGCCCCTCACGCTACATTTAGGCATTCTGCCATTGTTCTACCCTTGACAGGTGTATAATTGCATGATTGATGAGGTTTCATTACCCTCCAATTGAACTGGGTTCTATCCCACTCTGTTCCCGAAGTGATTTGACTGGCAATGCTTCTCCCCCTCTGCGTACCCTCTGACCCCAAGCGCGCTCACCCCAAAGTGTTAGCGTGGCGTTTGGGGGAGTCTGATGGAGAGGTGACAGCTTCTCTGTTCATGTACATCTGCCAAACCCTGGTGTTATACTTTGCCCCATCACCGACTTCTGCCCCTTTGGATGCCCTCCTTCATGGGAACGTCTGTCCTAGAAAAGTGCTTTGTTTTGTATTTAAAATATTAGTATAATGATATCTAATTGGAGACCTAGTTTTTAACCTACATAAGAATACCTAGTGACTTGAAAAAGATCAGGTTTCAAAAATGCATTTATTTTCGGAGAGATATATGTTTATTGTATTGCTTGCATGCAAACGTTTGAACTTCCTTGTTCAAATTACATAGTATACTGTATTAATTGTTGTGAAATTAAGTTTATAGACTCTGTAGGAAACAAACTTGCACAAATGCTATTTTTTTGCTGATTATAACATATTCAAAATTTGTGTGCACAAATGTTTGGACACCCTGTCAGCAAGTATTTAGTAACAGTCCATTTGCCAGTTATCACAGTCAGAGATAGCCAGGCAATAGCAGTCTGCATATTTCTCTCATTTCAGGTTTCCTTTAGATAGTCTTGCATGCACTGCATGTCACCTGCCACCATTTGCAGATTGTCACTTGCCACGTCACTTGCCACCATTTGCAGATTGTCACTTGTACCTTAATTGCTACATGAGGTGACAATATTTTCTTCAGCTAACTATTATGGCGTGCTGTGGGTCTGCTACACACACACAATGTTTTTGTTCTTAATGGATCTAATGCATGAAGTTCAAAAACATTATACCTTTACAACTCCTTTAATTTTTTGGAGACCTAAAAATTGCAAGAGTTGTCCAAATTTAAGAGCACATTTTCACTGCACTACACCAACTTACGAAATACACTGGTATTGAGCAATGAAATAATAAGCCACACATTGTTTAGTAAAAAAACATTTTACTCAATGCACATTCACATGTGCGTTTTAAGGCTTTAAAACAAACCAACATTTTGGTGTATATCATGTATGTTTTGCATTATTTCTCCTTTTTTGTGAAAACAGGCATGTTCTAAAACATTAGATACAAATCCCAAACTCAGGAACTTACAAAGTTTGAAAAAAAGTGAAGGCAAAACGAGACATTAGTATCCCAAGACTGTGTGGATGTTGCATTCCTCAGATGGAGTGACCCCTCTAAAAGCCAAAATTTGAAGCCACGTACATGTAGAGGCATAACAATTAAATGTCCCTTATGATCCCATGCCTAAAATGTGTGTAGTTACAAACATATATTTTTCTAAACCCACAAAACACACAGTGTGTCAACATATGCTATCTCCCATCACGGGGTATCACGGGGTATCAATTGATGCGTTTCGGGGGTGCAACCCCTTACTCTTAGCTACTTTAGTTATGAGGAAGGGGTTGCACCCCCAAAACACATCCATTGATGCCCTGTGATGGGAGATAGCATATGTTGACACACTGTGTGTTTTGGGGTTTTAGAAAAATAGATGTATGGAACTACACACATTTTAGGCATGGGATCATGGGGGAAATAAGAATGTTAAGGCCCAATTTGGGGGCACCTTCAAAATTTGGGTTTGGATTCTAAAAAACATGTAAAAATTACAATTCACATTAGTTAGGGCTGTTTTTCCCAACTCTCCTCCTCAAGATGCAAACCCAGGTCATGTTTTTGCGATTTTCTGAATTTGGCACAGGTGATGTTGTCATTTTTACTGTTAGTAATTTGCACGGTCGTTTTTAGACTGAGGAAAATCTAGAAAACAGGACCTGGTGGTGCACCTAGAGGAGTGGAGTGTAGAAACACTGAGTTTTGTCCCTAAACTTTCACATTTAAAAGTAAAAAAACAGGGTAATTAGTAAAAGGGCAAACAGGAGCCAACAAGTCGAACAATAAACTTCAGACCAGGCAAGAGGAAATTAAAATTTGGCAAGGATGTCCACAAAATCTTTTATTCTTCACTGTAAAGCAGTGGCAGCCTCCTTGATTTGCTCCAGGCTCTTCAAACAATGCAACATATCTGCACTCAATCTGCCAATAGTACATCGTGGAAGATCATGACCTAGTAAGAAGAGTAAAAAGTATTAAGGGAATAATGGTCAAGTGGCTGAGGGCCTACATAGTGTTATGGTCAAGTTACTAGTCAAATTCAGGAAATACTTACCTACCCAGTCTATTGTTGTTTGCAACCTGCTTGCTCTTCAGACACCTACACTACTATAAATGTACACCCTGCAACTGCTCTGTAATCTTGGCCCTGGTGCCTGGGTCTCCAAAACTCAGGTACCTAGCAACACTGCCAGCTCCTTCTACTTCTTCCTTCTCCATGCTAATGTTAAGGCACTACATTACTTTGCTAATGTGTGGAGTGGGTGTTTGGTTTGGAAATCTAAACACTCAACATGTATACACATTTGAAGCAAGATTCCAAGAATACTTACGTGTACAAACAAGAGGCTCCCGAATACTTTCTTCCTCTTCTGGTTCACTTTGGCCCTCACTGTGACTTGAGTCAGGAGATTTGACAACCACAATGGCAATGTCTGTGCTGGATCCAGGAGTCAGATCCCATGGCTCCAAAGAAACATCCTGGGTGAGCTGACCACACTCACTTTCCTCTAAAAAGAAACAATACATCATTCATTAAGCCACCCCAAGTCACATCTGTTTCTAGCATCCATTTAGCTACATTAGTTAGCCAACCTTGCACTTGGTCTGATGTCAATGTTTGCTCCTGACTAGTGGACTCCACCATGCTGCACTGTGTTTTTTTTTTCTGTGAAAAATGCATAGAAAAGGGGAGGTGATGGCATTTTACAGAGGGCAAACACTTGAAAAGTGCCAACATTGAAAAAGCCCTGCAGTTGCCCTCACCCCTCTTGTCTCCTATGGGATACGGGATATATGATGACTATACTAGCAGGCGTGACTCTGTGTGACTGGGAGCCCCGGGGCCTCTCCTCTACCCATGTCTACACTGACAAGGCTGGAATAATGGGCACTGATGAGCCAGGCAGCAACCAGAAAGTGTTACATAGTAGGTGAGGTCGAAAAAAGACACAACTCCATCATGTCCAACCTATGTGTGTGATTATATGTCAGTATTACATTGTATATCCCTGTATGTTGCGGTCGTTCAGGTGCTTATCTAATAGTTTCATGGAACTATTGATGCCCCCCTTTGAGACCACCACCTGCGGAAGGGAATTCCACATCCTTGCTGCTCTTACAGTAAAGAACCCTCTACGCAGTTTAAGGTTAAGCCTCTTTTCTTCTAATTTTAATGAGTGGCCACAAGTCTTGTTAAACTCCCTTCCGCAAAAAAGTTTTAGCCCAGTCTTTTAGAGTGGGAGAATTATTGTTTTATGTCTGGAATTAATCCCCTTTTTAATGCATGCCAATATTCTGTTTGCTTTGTTAGCAGCAGCTTGGCATTACATGCCATTGCTGAGCCTATCATCTACTAGGACCCCCAGGTCCTTTTCCATTCTAGATTCCCCCAGAGGTTCCACCCCCCCCCCCACTGTATAGATTACATTCATATTTTTGCCACCCGAATGCATTATTTTACATTTTTCTACATTGAACCTTTTTTGCCATGTAGTTGCCCACCCCATTAATTTGTTCAGATCTTTTTGCAAGGTTTCCACATCCTGCTGAAAAGTTATTGCCCTGCTTAGCTTAGTTTTGTCCGCAAATACAGAGATTGAACTGTTTACTCCATCATCCAGGTCGTTTATGAACAAATTAAACAGGATTGGTCCCAGTACAGAACCCTAGGGGACCCCACTACCCACCCCTGACCATTCCGAGTACTCCTCATTTATCACCACCCTCTGGCCCTTGTAGCCAGTTTTCAATCCATGTACTCACCCTATGGTCCATGCCAACGGACCTTATTTTGTTCCCTACCCCTTATGTTCTGCCCTAAGCCTATGGCCTTTGGCCCAACTAGAAACACCCCTGTCGGTGGCTAAATGAGTGTGTTTGAAGTTGGCACTTACGTTTTTGGGGGAAGATGGCCTTGTTGGCTCCCCTGTTGGGGCCCGAGCGAGGGTAGCCTTCCTTCGTCCCTTGTGGTGGCTTGGCTGGAGCCTACTTTTTTGGTGCCTCCCTGTTGAAAGAAGAAAAAACAATAGGTTCCAAAAAAAAGTAATGTCCAAAAACATGACCAAAAAGGAATGTTCATATATGCTTTATATTTACCTTTATCTTTGGAATCCCAAATCATACAAAGATTTTAGAAAAGCTTATATAGAATTCTCTAGAGCTACTTGGAGAAAGAACATATACAGACAGCTAATTTACACATATACATATAGTTTAGATCCAAATATTGTGTACTTTTTTACGATCTGATGTATGTACTCCATCTGGTCTTGTTCGCGGTGTTTGAGATCAGACCATCGTTTTCGGATTTGGTCCTTTGATCGCTCCACCTAAAATTCGCACTGAAAAACGGCGATGACCTTCTCCAAAATGATGTCCTTTCGGTTGTTGGGTCTTTCGTAATTGCGCAACTTGCAGTGGTAATCGTGCTTCTCTAGGATGCGCATTATCTGCACATCATCTCACCCTTGCTCATGGGGGTTGCTTTGTGCCTCCTATGTGCTCCACCACCGTGGGGCTTGCTGTAATCCTCCGAATCCGCCATGTTGTCCCTCTTGAATTTTCCCGTAGTGTGTGTGTCGCATGCAGAAGAGAGATGGTCACGCCCCAGCATCATGACGCACTGAGAGCGGAGTTTGACGCATGCGCAGTGTATATAAAGCCAGAACGCACGGTCGATGGAACAGCCATAGGAACGATCTTGAAGTGGAGAATGAACGATTGCCAACGCAAGAAAGGAGGCATAAAACAAAGGTGCAATTGGAAATTGGGGCATAGGTTGGTAGTGGCCTATACTGCTTAGCTTGAGGCATATATTGGGACCAGCTTATGGGTTAAGCCAGTCATTATGGTTCGTCTTGTGTTCTCTCTTGCAGGCATCATATCATTTATCATGATGGATAAATTTACTTCCCCTGAGTTTCTACCCCAATTCATCGACCTGTACTGGGAGCTGCCCTGTCTATGGAAGGGCAAGAGTAGAGACTACTCCAGTAAAATATTGAGTAAGGTAGCTTTGGAGAAACTGGTGGAGTTGGTCAAACCAGTGTATCCCAGTGTACCCCAAGCTAAGTAAAGCAAATGATTGCTAACCTAAGGACTACATTTAAAAGGGAGCTGAACAAGATCCTGGACTCTGAGAGGTCAGGAGCAGCAGCGGATGACCAATATGTCCCCAGGCTGTGATATTACAACAGCCTGCGGTTTTTGACAGACCAGACAGAACCCAGACCATCGCTGTCTACGCTTCCTTCGACATTTTCTGAGGCCACAGCTCCTAAGGTCTGCACAGGTTCTGATGCACAGGATGAAGATGTGGAGGAGCCCAGCTTGACCCAGGTATAGCAATGTTGAACATATTTGTATCCAAAAATACAATGATGGCAACTAAACGTTATTGGTAAAATATTTCTGCCTTAACAAAGTAGTTTTCATATCAATAGACAGTAGTGACCAAAAATGATTTAAACAAGAATGAAAAATGCCGGTGTCAGAATGATTGTCTTTTTTATTTCTCCACATTCAATTTGCAACAGTGAGGAGATCAAAATTGTGTGTGATTGATGACCAAACCCTAAAAAAGATTCTAATTATGTCCCATTTTCATACACAGGAAAGTGTTAGTCTGGAGGAGCCAGTGGCCAGTAGCCAGACGGAGTGGCAGATCCCTCCCCTACGTCCTGCTGCTAAAAGGGCCAGGAAGAGCAGGAATCTGGAGGAGGCCACAGCTTCCTCCATCAGTCAGGCCTCTACTGTGCTCCGTACAGACCCAGATGAGGCTGAGGCATTTGGGTGTGTGACTGCCAATAAATTAAGGCAGATGGCCAGTGAGCAAAGGAGCAGGTGTGAGGAACTCATCCTGCAGCTCCTCAACAAGGGGGTGAGGGGCCAAATTTCTGAAAGCACCCACATTTCAGATTTTGTGGCCCCACCTCCACAGCCACCCCACCCACCACTGCAGCATGGCGGTCAGTGGCAATACCAGCCACAAGACCCCCAACAAAGCCGCTGGCCTGGGGATTTTAACCCCTTCCCCACTTACTAATTTCTATTTTTTTTAATAATGTTTTTATTTGTTTTATTTTCAATATTTTTGTATGCATAGAATGCACTTTTGGATTAAGTTCTTTGTATTTGGATGGCAGATAGCATGTCTAATGTAATTTGTTTTATTTTTGTTCTGCACAATAATTTAATAATTTTTTTACAAATAGATATCTGAAAAGTGTGGCTCGCATTTGTATTCAGCCCCCTTTACTCTAATACCCCTAATTAAAATCTAGTGAAACCAAATGCCTTCAGAAGTCACCTAATTAGTAAATAGAGTCCAGCTGTGTGTAATTTAATCTCAGTATACATACCGCTGTTCTGTGAAGCCCTTAGAGGTTTGTTAGAGAACCTTAGTGACCAAATAGCATTATGAAGGCCAAGGAACACACCAGATCATGGATAAAGTTGTGGAGAAGTTTAAAGCAGGGTTGGGTTATAAAAAAGTATCCCAAGCTTTGAACATCTCACGGAGCACTGTTCAATCCATCATCCGAAAATTGAAAGAGTATGGTACAACTGCAAACCTACCAAGACATGAGCGTCCACCGATAGCTCGGGCAAGGAGAGCAATAATAAGAGAAGCAGCCAAGAGGCCCCTGGTAACTCTGGATGAGCTGCAGAGATCCACAGCTCAGGTGGGAGAATCTTTCCATAGGACAACTGTTAGTTGTGCACTCCACAAATCTGGCCTTTATGGAAAAGTGGCAAGAAGAAAGCCATTGTTGAAAAAAAGCCATAGGAAGTCCAGTTTGCAGTTTGCGAGAAGCCATGTTGGGGACACAGCAAACGTGGAAGAAGGTGCTCTGGTCAGATGATACCAAAATTGAACTTTTTGGCCTAAAAGTAAAATGCTATGTGTGGTGGTAAAATAACACTGAACTTCACCCTGAACACACCATCCCCATGGTGAAACACGGTGGTGGCAGAATCATGTTGTGGGTATGCTCCTCTTTAGCAGGGATAGGGAAGCTGGTCAGAGTTGATGGAAAAATGGATGGAGCCAAATACAGGACAATCTTAGAAGAAAACCTGTTAGAGTCTGCAAAAGTCTTGAGACTGGGGTGGAGTTTCATCTTCCAGCAGGACAATGACCCTAAACATACAGCCAGAGATACACTGGAATGGTTTAGAACAAAGCATATTCATGTGTTGGAATGGCCCAGTCAAAGTCCAGACCTAAATCCAATTGAGAATCTATAGCAAGACTTGAAAATTGCTGTTCACAGCCGCTCTCCATCCACTCTGACAGAGCTTGAGCTATTTTGCAAAGAAAAATGGGCAAACATTTCACTCTCTAGATGTGCAAAGCTGGTAGAGACATCCCCAAAAAGACTTGCAGCTGTAATTGCAGCGAAAGGTGGTTCTACAATGTATTGACTCAGGGGGGCTAAATACAAATGCACGCCACACTTTTTAAATGTATTTGTAAAAAAATGTGAAAACCATTTATCATTTTCCTTCCACTTCACAGTTGTGTGCCACTTTGTGTTGGTCTATCACATAAAATCCCTATAAAATCCCTTCATGTTTTTGGTTGTAACATGATAAAATGTGGAAAATTTCAAGGGGTATGAATACTTTTTTCAAGGCACTGGATATATGTAGAGATATATGTTTGTATATCTGTAAAGAAATGGCTATAGATTTTGTGACAACCACAACAGTATCTGATGTGCTTGCCTTAAATCTCTTAAAATCTGCTTACTGTTGGCTATGGGTTGCACTTCAGTGTTGCTCTTTGCAGTATCTTGTTAAATAGGCCTGTGCCCTGTATATACAGACAGCTAGTGTTTGGTTATTGACTGTTAATGCTGGGATTGATTGAAGGGCCACAGGTTACTCAGATTTAAGTTCTAGTTCTGTAGCCAAGATAATTCTTCTTGGCTGAGGCACCGGGCCTGTGAGGAGTGACCTCAGTCCATTAGCTGGCCCATACATCACCATGCTGCTGGACGCTGCGTTCAGTCCTGCCACTCTGCCGCTGGCTTATTTACTGCTTGCCGATTGTGTAAATCTTTCGGTCTATTAAAAACAAGAGAAAATAGACAGATCCTGAGTGTGTTCTGTTCCACTCCAAGACTCCTCTTCCATTCCACCAGCAATAAACATGTCAGATCTCTCATAGTTTTTGGTCAATTAAATGGGCAAAAAGGAGAGAGCAGCATTTCTGAAATCCACACAGTCATGATGAAATGACCCCCCCCCCCCCCTTTTCTAAAGACAGACTCTAGTAACCCTTTCTTCACTATATAAAGGTTTTACATGAATAACATACATTCTGTCAGGCCTTCTGAATATTCATAAAAATACATGCTGCTGTAACACTTTCTGCACCACATTTTTCATGAATAGATCTGTTGGGCATAGTCCCCTTAAAGTTTTTTATATTACTGATTTCTATGCATATTCTACTTGTTCTCCAGCTTAAATAGTTGGTCGGATGTACAGGTTCGATCCAACTGCCTTCAAGGCAGCAAATCTTCCAAGCACTGCAGGGCATTCCATAAACTTCCATGGTTGTTTCTGCCAACCTAGCATGTGTATGTCTAGCAGAGGGGAAGGGGAAGGGGGAGGAGAGTGGTACAGGTGAACAATAGGAGGCTGCTAGCCAGTTCTCAGCCTTATGCCCCGTACACACGGTCGGATTTTCCGACGGAAAATGTGTGATAGGACCTTGTTGTCGGAAATTCCGACAGTGTGTAGGCTCCATCACACATTTTCAATCGGATTTTCCGACACACAAAGTTTGAGAGCAGGATATAAAATTTTACGACAACAAAATCCGTTGTCAGAAATTCCGATCGTGTGTACACAAATCGGACGGACAAAGTGCCACGCATGCTCAGAATAAATAAAGAGATGAAAGCTATTGGCCACTGCCCCGTTTATAGTCCCGACGTACGTGTTTTACGTCACCGCGTTCAGAACGATCGGATTTTCCGACAACTTTGTGTGACCGTGTGTATGCAAGACAAGTTTGAGCCAACATTCGTCGGAAAAAATCCTAGGATTTTGTTGTCAGAATGTCCGAACAAAGTCTGACCGTGTGTACGGGGCATTAGAGGTGGCGGGGAACAGATGCAGTAACGGATCATGACTGGTGTATGGCAGATGTGCCGTCTACCCCATTTGCAACCCTTAACCCACAACCTTTATCCTTAACTACCTAAATAAATAAACATGCAACACCTTCTGGATTAAATTGCCGTATGGCTCCTTTATTACTTTATTACACCATAACCAAAATTACTATCAAAATAAACTCCATTTTAAATATATATATATATATATATATATATATATATATATATGAATAAATAAATAAATATATATAACATATATGACCCAACTTTGTAAACTGACTGCTATGTCTGAGGTTCATGAAGGAAGGTATTCTATTGCATCGGCTTTACCACCACCACCTCGGCATCCTGGTCCCTAGCTGCGATCCCACCAGCTCAGGGACAAACTATTGCCACCTTCTTACCCAATGCAGCCAGATGACCCATAGCTAGAGGCGTCATTAGGGGGTGGCTATTGGGGCTACAGCCCCGAGTCTCTTGTCCGGTCCAGAATGCAGGGGACAGGGGCGGACTGAGCCGTGGTAGCGCTGGCTCCAGCTCCGCCCCCGCCTGACTCTACTCTTGGTCACTGGTTGCTATAGCCGCCTAGCGGCTAGCAACCAGTGACATCACTGCCCACTGTGCCCACACTGCCCAGCATTCAAAGCGGAGGAGGATTGCACTTCCTCCTCCTCCGCGCTAGTGCTCGTGGGGCCTGGCCTGCGAGTTCTGGACTGGAATGTTCCGCCGCTGGTCTGGTGGTGGCGTGTAGTGCAGAGCAGCAGGGAGGGGGATACCTCGGCAGCCGGGAAGAGTCCAGGAGGAAGAGAGAGAGAAGACACCGCCACCCTGAGCAGCATCCCCAGCGCCTGCACTCCTCCAATCTCAGTCCTCTCCCAGCTCGCTGTGAGTGGAACAGGAAGAAGGCTCCAGAATGGGCGGCTCTCCTCCCCTCCTCTGGCTGCCTCGCACACCAGCACCACTGCTGAGCTGCTGCTGCAGGACCTGGACACATGAAGTCTGTCTCCTCCTGGTCAGGTATGTCAGTCATTGTGTGTATGTCAGGTACCAGGTCAGTGTATGTCTGTCAGGTAGGTCAGTGTATGTCATGTAGGTCAGTGTAGGTCAGTGTGTGTCAGGTAGGTCAGTGTAGGTCAGTGTAGGTAAGTGTAGTTCAGTGTGTGTCAGTGTGTGTAGGTCAGTGTATGTAGGTCAGTGTATGTCAGGTTGGTCAGTGCGTGTCAGGTAGGTCAGTGCGTGTCAGGTAGGTCAGTGTGTGTGGGTCAGTGTATGTCGTGTAGGTCAGTGTGAGTCAGGTAGGTCAGTGTGTGTCATGTAGGTCAGGTAGGTCAGTGTATGTAGGTCAGTGTGTGTCAGGTAGGTCAGTGTGTGTCAGGTAGGTAGGTCAGTTTAGTGGTCAGCATTGATGGGCACTGGTAAGCCAAGCAGCAACCAGCAAGTGAGCTTACCCCCTGCCACATAACCCCACCACACAGCCAAAAAACGCCACTAGAGACCCCGCCCCGTGCCGGCCTTGGACTTTGGGCTGAAGCCCCTGGTCTTTTTGCCCCCTAGCAATGCCCTTGCCCATAGCCCATTATTTCCAGATAGGAAAGGTACCCATACCGAGATAGGTCCAACCCGTTCCACACCATATTGTATGCCTTCCACCATTCCGACCTTCATGAACCAGAGACCCCTGCAGCCATCAACCTAAAAAAAAAACCATAACATTAAACATACTACACAGCTTGATTACAGGGAGGGAGGGAGGGAAATCCAAAAACTATGCGTTGCCTCTTCTCCTGCTGCCCCCTGACTGAATTAACACCTGCCCCCCTCCCCCAGGGAATAAGAAGATCCAGGCCGCACCTACTATCCTGCCCAGTGACCAATCAACCCCCATCTCTTGCCCTGCTCATTTTCTATTTACAGAAATTAACCTGTGCAACCTCCACAGTTGTCCCCCCAGTCATGTGGGACCCTCCACCCAGGTCCCCTTTTGCTCCGGGCCTGTTCTTGACTGTTGTATGGCTGATGTTCCGTCTACCCCACTTACAACCCTTAACCCACAACCTTTATCCTTAACTACCTAAATAAATAAACACGCCACACCTTCTGGATTAAATGGTCGTATGGCCCCTTTATTAACACCATAACCAAAATTACTATCAAAATAAACTCCATTTTAAATAAATAAATATATATATAACATATATGACCCAACTTTGTAAACTGACTGCTATGTCTGAGGTTCATGAAGGAAGGTATTCTATCGCATCGGCTGTACCACCACCACCTCGGCATCTTGGCCCCTAGCAGCGATCCCACCAGCTCAGGGATAAACTATTGCCACCTTCTTGCCCAATGCAGCCCGATGACCGATAGCCCATTATTTCCAGATAGGGAAGGTACCCATACCAAGATAGATCCAACCCGTTCCACACCATATTGTATACCTTCCACTATTCCGATCTTCACGAACCAGAGACCCCTGCCACAGACGCCCACCAGTGATACCTCACGTGTGGGCAGCCCGCCACAGCTGCAAGGCCTGCTGTAGACCCTCCTGGAGCCCCAGGAACCACATGTCAATGCCACCGCTGACAGGTATACCCCGTCATCTCTCAAATACAGGCCATTGTCCCCCTCCAACTCACAGTGGCGGACCAGCAGACCCCCATTGCGAACAACAATTTTTGCCACTGCTTTGTTGACCTAAATCCTGGCCTTGTTGTTCCGATCAACAAATCGGGACCCCGCCAGGCTGCCCTGCCAATAATATCTAACCATACCAGTATAGTATCTGGAAAGGCGGTCCTTAAGCAAAGGAAATCCCTCTTAATATCCCGGATGAGTTCCCTGGCGGCCCTGATACTAAGGTCATTACCCCCAACGTGCAATAACAGCACATCCGGAGGCCTGTCCATTCTAGCGTACCGCTGAATTTCCGGTAGGACTCGTGACCACAACATACCTGGGATCCCAATCCAACGCACCATGGCATCCCCCCGGGGGAAACCCATCTGCCTGCCTTCTGGCCTGACCAGAGCCCCCCCGGTGAACATAAGAATGACCCAGGATCCAGATCAGGCACACCGGGCCTGAAAAACAGAAACACAAAAAAAAAAGAAGAACGTAGACAGAACAAGATCAAAACCAACATACATACATCCCCACATAGTTAAGTTCCCATCATACCCATAAGGTGACCCACAGAAAGACACAAACAGACAACACCATGCGTTGAAGGGTCTGGTCACTCAAGCCCCAACACGCCGCCTCTGTAGCCGCCCCTATCCTGAACAAATGCGACGAATAGTCCTTCAGTGAAAACCCACCTCCAAGCATTTCTTGAAAACCGACACAAATTGGTATCTAGACAATGGTGATCCATCCACGTGGATCAAAAGGGTGCCCCGACCCGGAGGCCATAACCCCAGCCACTCCCTAAGCACTGCAGCGCCCACCCAGCCACTGAACCCAGAACCACTCTGGCCCCCTTTCCCATCTGATCAGTTTTTGACTTACAAATGATCAGCATAACAGAATCTCCCTATACTGACACATCAGAGACAGCCAGCCCCCCCACCACTGATTTGGAGGGGCTGACCAATTCACCCACTTGTAAGGCCCTGAAAAATACCAATGCAAAAAACTGTCCTGACCAGCTGAACCTCAAAAGGAGAAAAACAGACATGGGGCAACACTCCTGCCAAAACAGTCAACATACCCAACGACACTGGTCATCGAGAATCAGGCCTACTGCACCCTTTTCTGTAACCCCGCAAAGCCTTCCTCACTATAAAAGCCTTTGTCACATCCTCCACCCCACCTAATTTAAACAGAAAAGCAAGGCCGCCATCTTCCTGTTCACCGAAGTGACAGACACACCCTCCTCACAGTTCTTACCGAGGAAATACAGCAATGCCTGTAGCCTGTCCTCGTCGCTGGTACAACCCCCAACACTACTAATCAACTCATGCCACTCCTCCCATACCCGTTCATACGTTCGCCAGGTAGATTCCGCCACTGACCGCCGCACCAACAACATCACGGTATCAAATCGAGATCCCACAAACACCTGGAGCATGGGACTCCAAGCCGCTCCGCCTCCGGTGCCAACTACTGGAATCTGTCCCACTGTAGAGGAGAAAGCGCATCAGCTACCTCATTCTCAACCCCCTGGAAATGAACAGCAAACACAAAAATTTTCAGTTGCAGACATAACACCCAATGCCGCAGCAAGCGGACCACAGGTAATGAAGACGCTGACAGGGAATTAATGGCATGCACCACCCCCAGATTGTCGCAATGAAATCGAACCCTCCAGTTCATGAAGTCCGACCCCCAAAGCTCCACGGCTAGCACTATGGGAAACAGTTCTAACAGCATCAGGTTCCGAATGAGATCGGACCCCAACAGCTCTTCCGGCCACCGGTCTGCACACCACCGGCCATGGAAGTAAGCTGCAAACCCAACAGACCCCGCTGCGTCAGTGAACAGATCCAGTTCCACCGCCTGACCGCAGGCCCTAACCAAAAAGACCTACCGTTGTACTGCTCCAAAAACATGTCCCACACCTGCAGATCCTCCCGATGGTCCCACCCAAGTGGAATAAAATGATGTGGCGCCCTGACCCAGCAGCAGCGGCGCCAAGCGTCTACAAAACAATCGCCCCATTGGCATAATCCGGCATGAAAAATGGAGCTTACCCAACAACTGCAACTCCCTCAGCTGCACCCTGGAACGTCGGACAACCACAGCCACAGTCTTACGGAGGTCCTCGAGCTTATCGCTCAGCAAACAGTACTCCATCAAAGTGGTATCAATGATGATATCCAAAAACTTTAACACTTTGGTAGTCCTCAAATGTAAATATCTGCGCTATTCAATACAAAAGCAGCCAGCAGAGTTTGTTGATCACCAAACATAAAGTCCAAAAAAATCTATAAGAGCGGCGCTTAAAATTGATGATGATAAAATAGTGAGTCTGAGGTAAAGGGAGGAAGGTTCCAGTCACCGGTAGAAGTGCCTGAATGTGGAAGCACACAACACCACGTGGTAAAGTGATCTGCTTACCAGAAAGCAAAATAAGCTAGGCGTATAATTTATCCGCGGCTCATCCAGCATGTCGGCCTCCACAATACAACCTCTAGGATTGGAACAGCAATGTCCAGATGACATTCACACGCGATATAACTTCTCCAGGGATTTGCATCAATAGTACAGGCTCTCAGTGAACCGATCAGCCATGCTCAATGAAAGAAACATAAGCGACCAATAGTGAAGCCCGTAATAACAAAAAAATAATTTATTGTAGTAACTTACACTTAAAATTCAAGAATGCATGCATCAAGGAAACGATAGGCTGCAGCGTTTAGCGTGCTGGTGTCAACCTGCCTGACATGTTTCATCGCAAACGGATGTCTTCAGAGGCGTGGTTAACTAACATCATCAATTTTAAGCGCCGCTCTTATAGATTTTTTTACTGTGGTAGTCCTGCCTTGTCCTGCGCCAGTGGAGCACCAAAAACGTGAAAAATATGTTGCAGTGTTTGTTTATTTTTGAAGCCAGTTGGCAAACGTCAGCGGGATAAGTCTATAGAGCTGTTTCTCCTCTTCGTTTTTGCTCTCATCCGGCTTAACCTTGTCCAGGTTAAACTTTTCCAGCGGCAGTAGCGAAAAAATCTCCAAGTTGTCCCCTTTCCAAATCTTCTCCCTAACCTCCACCTTCAAGTGGGAAACCCAGGGGGCCCTCGTAACAAACATAGACCTCGCACCGCGCCGCATCCACTAGACCCACCCCGTCCAATGCTGACACCCCCGGTGTGGCATCCCTGCCTGTACTCACCTGGGATGACTCTGCAACCTCTGGTAGCACTGTAGCTGACCTAGGCGCCTCGGCAGACTGCTACGGAGCCACCGGCATTCAGCCACTGCAAACCATTTGCCTTGCCAGCCGAGCGCTGTGTTGCCTCTTCTCCTGCTGCCCCCTGACTAAACTAACCCATTCACCCCCCCCAGGGAATAACAAGATGCCAGCCACACCTACTATCCTGCCCAGTGACCAATCAACCCCCATCCCTTGACCTGTTCATTTTCTATTTACAGAAATTAACCTGTGCAACCTCCACAGCTGTCTCCCCAGTCATGTGGGCCCTGCACCCAGGCTCCCTTTTGCTCTGGGCCTGTTCTATACTGCATCCACCCAGGTGCGTATATGTGTTTGTTTGTTTTTTTGATATCCTGCAATTCTCTTTTAAAGAATCAAAAAGAAAAACATATCTAGTGCTGAGTGCTCTGAATCCCAAAAGTCCAAAGGTTAAATAGCAATCATAAGTTCTATGGAAAAAATAATTATTGGGTATTAATATTCATATGCAGCATCCACTGTGTGAAGTCTGTTATGCAGGAAAATTCTAATTGGTCACACAACCTGAGAACCACATTCGCCAGAAGGTATAACCTCTAAACTATAGGTAGGATCCACAAGGGGACACAATTTGGATTTTCTATAAATACCTGCAGCACAAATAAAGAAATATGTCTATTAGGGTTACCACCTGTCCGGGATTCACCCAGATAGTCTGGGTTTTGAATCAAGTGTCTGGGTTTCAGGTGGACTGAAACCCGGACACATCATTGAGACCTATCTGTGGCTTCCCAAGTAACCCAGATAGTCACGCACAATTCTGTTGCTGTCCAGGAGCTGTGGCAGCTGTCTTGCGGCAGGTTTGGCATTACTGGGTGGCAGGGCAAGATCAATTTGGCCACACCCACTGTTCACCACCGCGTGCTATGCCCACCGCATTACTATTGTCCTTGGGGGCACCCAAAGGTGTCCCAGGCCGCTAAAGTGTTCAGGTTTGGCTTGAAGAAAAGGTGGCAACCTTAGTGTCCCTGCACCACTGCACTGACACTGAACAGTTCCACCAGCAGACACCTACATGTGTTCTGTGCCATTCAGCTCCCTCATACCTGTGGTTTAAATCTTGGCAGAGGCCAGAGTTGCCTCTTTAGGGTCTGCTTTTGTGGATCATGGGAATCCAGCCTGCATGCTAGGTTGCTATGATTCTGGAATGATGGAAGGCTTCCTGAAGTCACTGCTATGTATCTATTTTGCTTTAGCCAGTGCACTACTCAAACACTGCAAGTGGTGGTTAAATCTGTAGATATTGCATAGTGTATTGCCAGCACTGTTTAAGCCACAAATATTATGTTTTTTAATATGTATAGAGCTTGTAGCCCTGATACCCAACCACGGAGCTGCATGCAACCCTTTGACACATTTGTGTGGCCAATGAGACCCTGCAGACAGTCTATGTTACCCTCTGTTATAGCAATAATCTCCAGCAGTTTCATGCAATGTGTCTTCAGCCTATGTCTCCTGAAGCATGCCTTCAGTCTCCAACAGCTCCTCATATTAAAGGTGTCTGATCATCTCTTGTGTCATATTGGCTTCACTTTGAGTTTATTGGCACCAAGGTCACTGCACCATATCACACTTTTTTTCCCACCTGCCTCTAGGGCCGGGCCTTTTGGCCGGGACCAGAAGAATTTTTGATTCCTGCCTGAAGGGCCTGCGTGGTATTGCACCGTGGCACTTTGCACTTCTTCCCTTTCATTTCCCCCTTTTTTATGTGTGTTTGCCACTTTTGCACGGTATACTTTTCACTGCACAATTAGCAGGGTGTAGGTCGTTGGGCCTGCCCTGAAAGTCTGGGGAAGAGGTGGATATGACCTTCTGGTTTGGTTCACACTCTCTCATGGGGTCTCCCTTCGGGGGAAGCCCCACCTACTACTTGGGGTTGGTCTGTTTCGGCAGATCTCCCAGAGGATGGGGTCCGTCTGGTTTCAGCTAGGTGGGCCAGTGAGTACCTCAGTCCCTGTCAGGAGTCTTGTGCCCCGGGGGATCAGGGTAAGGGTCCTTTCTCTTCAGAGGAGGTCCATGTGTACACCCTGTGCACGTTTTGTGTTCTCACGTTTTGTGTGTGTACATTTTTTTTTGGGTGTTAGTCTGAGTGTGTTTCACACACCACAGGCTTATAAAAATAAATAAATTTCTTGTGTCATACCCATAGTCTTTGACCATATCCTGTTGTGTGCCTGTTGTCTTTGACACTGAATTCTATGTGTGGCGTATTGTGATGTCAGGGGCACAATTGAGGTCCCCCACATCAAGAAAGTTGACCATCACTGGCATGTAGTAAGCTGTGTTATCCCATGGCCCATTATAGTCTTTTTTTACAAACCACATTTCACTGTTTAATCCAATACTCTGGGGAAACAAATAGGACATTGTTTAAGATTCAACTCAGACCATTGCATTGCTGTAATGTGTGGTATAAAGTGCTTTACCGCAATGCATGGTAACACACAAGACTAAATGCTGTGCATTTCATTCATTTTGAGTCGCACCCCAACACACTTAGCTAGCGCACACCAATGCACATGTGTTTTAGTGCACCACAAAACACAGATGCGTGGTGGTGTGCTGCATTGAAACCAGTGTTGCAGACAGGGCTGGCCCAAGACAATGAAATGCCCCCACCAAAAAGCGGTGGGGGGTTCAGACAGAGGCAGCGGTGGTGATGGTGGGTTCAGACAGAGGCAGTGCTTGTGGTGGTGGGGGGGTTCAGACAAAGGCAGTGGTGGGGGAGATGGGCTCAGTGGCACTGGCACTTACTTGCTCTCAGTGTCAGTCGTGCTTCCAGTGATGCCGCTCTCAATATGGGGTCTCCGTGCACAGCAGAAAGCTCCTTCCGTTCACGCTGTTGACCAGCTAACATTTTCCTCCAGTTTCCGCCTCTTGTCCTGACATGGCATCTGTCTGTAGCAATGGTGGAAGCCACAGAGAGGGTGGGCGATCTGCTGTGTGGGTATGGCAGCGAGTGCTCTGCCGACTCCGATCTTTACTTCTAACAGCAGCAACGCAGGCCCCATTTACAGTGGGATAAGCGGCGGACCCCCAAAGTGAACTAAGCAGTGGAGTGGGGTAGGCCGAGCAGAGTGGGGCAAAGCGGGCCCCCCCCCCCACAGTGCTTGGCTGTGAATTTGCCACTACTCTAGAAGTGCCGCCTGGGTCCAATGGACCCAGTGGGACCCATGGTAGGGCCGGCCCTGGTTGCAGATCTGCTAAAACATGTATCTATCGGGCTGTCTTACCGCAACACACATTAACACACATATAGTAACACTGCACAAATGTGAATCTAGCTCCAATTAAAGGGTTACAATAATTTTGACACCTAATATGTAACATGTAGGTGAGACAATACCAACTCTAATTTAAACTTTAATCAAATTTTGGAGTAGCCTTATAAACAAAGTATTTAGGTCTGATTTCATATCG
The DNA here is from genome assembly GCA_037952925.1 of Lithobates clamitans. Classification (NCBI taxonomy): domain Eukaryota; kingdom Metazoa; phylum Chordata; class Amphibia; order Anura; family Ranidae; genus Lithobates; species Lithobates clamitans. The sequence continues at coordinate 277,793 of JBBGZY010001008.1, forward strand.
GTATACTATTAGACTCCCTTGGATCCAGTGTATGATCTTGTTAGTATTAAAGCTGTGCAGTAATGAGACTTCTGAATATATTATACCCATGTCATATATCTATCATTATTAATAGAAAATATATGCTGTTTATCAAGATTTAGTCGTTCCGCTCTGTAAGTATATTAAGAAAAGCCATTTGCTGTGTGTAAATATATTCAAATATATATTATGCTGAGCTGTTAACATTAGTCAGAGAGGTCATATCTCTCCTCTGATTGAAGTAACATAGAAATGCCTCTTAAGCCCAGTAGAACAGTGGACTGAAAGAATCAGCCAGCCAAAAATATGATCCTATATATGAATCAGCTGCGCTAGGTATATATATATATATATAGAGAGAGAGAGAGAGAGAGAGAGAGAGAGAGAGAGAGAGAGAGAGAGAGAGAGATAACTCAGTAAATTATAGCTGCTGACACAATATTGTTGGAAAAAAATAGAAATAAACACATAAACTGTAGGTGCAGCACTAAAAAACCTTATTAGGGTTTTGACAAACAATTCCAAAATTGTGTAAAGAGTCCACCATGAAGTCCTTTCAAAAATGATCCCAAAGGTGCTCCAAAGATGTAATAACAACTCAAAGAGCAGAGTGCATCAGAGGAAAAGGAAAGCCGCCACCCTCACCCGATCACACTGTCTCTTACCATCATATTTGAACCCCCACGAAGGGAAGGTCAAAAGTACAGTTTCAATATAATCCTAATCGAGCAGGTGTCCAGTGCAGATGATTTACAACACTCCCCTTTTAAGAAGCACACTCTCAATCCCCTGATATACTCCTCTAGGAGATCCCAAATAGTATAGGAAAAAGTGAAGGATGCATCTCATAGTGTAGTAATTTTGAGATTTCATTTATTATATAAAAAGTAATGCACTCACATCAATATAGATAAAAAACTGAATGTCTGCAAAAACTCCAATGTTTCCAACCAACAAGATGGCCGCCAGGTCCCAATGTGCAATTAAATCACACATCACAAAGCCACCCTACGCGTTTCCTCATCAATGACATCATCAGGGGAACTATGATCCTGCCCATCAGCAGAGACCAATATTTAATGCACAACTCCAGCCGAAATACCACTTTGTACTGCCCAGTCTCATGCCATCATGAGTGTATGTTTTTCTTCCTCATTTGGGTGGTCCTGAATGCTGAAGGAAAAGTCACTTGTGTAATGACATGGAAGCTGTTCTCTGCAACATATGATTTTTATTCATGTGTTTTTTTTTGCTTCAGTCTTTAGTGATCATTTTTCCAGATATCCAGTCTATATGTTTCACTTTTGTATATATTTTGTCTTTCAATAATGTTTTTTCAGAGTTTATAAAAGTAGACAGAGATTACAAGTGCCATTATACATAGCAACACACATCTCCTTTTTGTAACAAAATAAAAGGCTACAAATATAACAATAACAATCTTCCCAGTATATAAAATGAGTAATGGGAGATCCAGGCTATCATTTTGTCTAAAATATGCTAATTGAGATTACTGGGCAAACTTTTTGCCCGCCTGGTCAACCTCAACATATTAGGAATGACTCGTTACCCATCTACCTTAAACAAGCTTATCGTCATAGTAGGTAGCGAAGGTTTAAAGTGCACAGCAGCAATGTGCAGCTCCTGGGTGGCCCAGGCTCTCTGAGCCCCCTACGGCCATAGGCCAAATACCCCGCAAAACCTCAATCCTTCACACACCCCCACTTCCAAAGGAATCTTTCAAAGCGTTGGGAGACGTAGAGAAGAGAGAAAAGGAAAAAGACACAGGGGAAAGAAAGTAGTGCACAGAGGCATACAACCCCTCTGACCCAAAGCAGAGTTGTCATGTGAGCGCCAATCGGCGCAATGAAATCAGGTAAACAGCGGTATTTAAAAAAAATAAATGCACTGGGGACATTTTTAAACATAGCAGAGGGGATTGTTGCAAAGTTGTTTCCATGCATTAACAACCACTTTAAATACCACCAAAAAAAGCTCTAACTGTGTGAACAAAATGATAAAAACTTAGGGTACATTTTTGCTTGACCGCGCAATTGCCATTCAAAGTGCAACAGCACTGAAAGCTTATAATTGGCCTGGTCAGGAAGTGGGTAAAAGTGCCCCGTATTGAAGTGGTTAAGGGCAGATTACCTCTTCTTGCTTTAGGACACATTAGGTTTTATTATGTATCCACAAAGGCCTAGTATGCTTACCATAGCAGTCACAAAGATCTCACCTGTTTTATACATCCTTTCAAAAACGTAAATTGTTTTCTAAGGTGGCTTCAGCAATACATCTGCTGCACACATTTTTCGCCTAAAATAAGCCACAACGTAAGTAAAAAAATAGTCAGAAAAGTGATGTTTTGAAATTCATCTTATGCATAACTAAGCAGGATGCCTGTATGTAAAAAGCCATATGGCTGAGTACATTTTTCAAAACAGCCGGTACTAGTGACCCCTCAATATGCTGCATTTATTTTAGCTCTCTTGTTGGCTGAGTCTTATTGGACTTTTTGTTTTTTAGATGGATGATAATCTTTATGTGTCTGTGTTTAATACCAAACCACTAAAGCTGACCATACACCCATAGATTTCTTTTATTCAGCCTGTGGGTTGAACAAAAGAAAACTAACAGATTCCTCCATCCTTGGTAAACAGCATAGATGGACGAATCTCCGCCGTAGTGTCAGCTGTTGGATTACCCAAACATTGTCTACATCTGATTGGATGTAGGCAGTGTTTGGCCCAGAATTTTCTGCCTGGCTCTTTTGATTTTTCAAACAAAGTATTTCGGGGACAGTGGTGCCGACAGGGGCCACCCAGCGATCAAATTTTGGCTGGTTCATTGGTGTATGGCCAACTTTAGGCAACCACAAACTAAACATTGCTGTTTCTGTCCCCCTTCGGAGGAAGCCCGCGCTATATCAAGATACCTCTCAACTCAACTCATGTCCCAAGATAGGAGCTCTGTTAGACAGAAGTTAGGGACTCCACTTAGCAGAGGTGCCTTGGCTTAGAAATGTGTTTTTACAAATTATTATTATTATTATTAATAATAATAATTGTATTATTATTATTAATATACAGGATTGATATAACTAAATATACAAGAGTTCTTCAAAAAGTTTCTGCACTCTATTTTAAAACTCTATTAAATATAAAAAAGTGCGGAAACTTTTTGAAGACCCCTCGTGTATAAGAGCAGTGCTCACCCACTATCAATTCAAAAAGCGACCATATACCAAACAGTGAATCTCTAATAATTAATAATGATTAAGCAGCTAGAAATTAAATAAATACTTATAGGTATATTAATTAAATAGTCTGTGTGAAAATAACCAGAGCTGGTCCAAGACATTGTGCTACCTGGGCCCAAGAATGAAATGCTACCCCCCCCCCCCAAAAAAAAATCACGCCCACCAAAATGCGGTGGTGGGGGGTTCAGACAGAGGCAATGATGGTGGTGGTGGTGGGGGGGTTAAGACAGAGGCAGCGGTGGTGGGGGGTTCATACAGAGGCAGCAGTGGTGGGGACGAGATCAGTTGCACTGGCACTTACTTGCTTTCAATGTCAGTTGTGCCTCCAGTGATGCCTCTCCCAACATGGGGTCTCAGCGCACAGCAGAAAGCTCCTCCCCCTTCACGCTTTTGACCATCAGCTGGTAAGCTGACGTTATCCTCCAGTTTCCGCCTCCTGTCCTAACATGGCATCTGTCTGCAGCAATGGGGGACGCCACGGAGAGGATGGGTGGGCGGTCCACTGTGTGGGTATGGCAGCGAGTGCTCTGCCGGCTCCCATCTTTACCTCTAACTGCAGCAACGCCGGTCCCATATACAATGGGATAAGCATCGGGCCCCCCACTAGGGTTACCACCTGTCCGGGATTCACTTGGACAGTTCGGGTTTGGAATCATACGTTCAGGTTTCAGACCTCTTGAACACATTATTCAGACCAGACTATGACTTCCCAGTAGGGTTGCTGGCTGCAGTTGTGTAAGCCGAGAGTGTCTGTTACACTCTTTTTCACACTGCCCAAAGCCAGCACTAACAATTACCCCCCCACACACACACAGACGGGAGAGGAGAGAGGGCTTGATCTGCTCCTCTTTCTCCCGTCCCTACCCCTTTTTGTCTGCCCACACTTCAATCCCTGGTGCTGTGCCTCAGAAAAGGGAAGTGGGGGCCAGAAATGTGAAGTCCAGCGGCCTCAGCTACATCTGGATGAGAGGTGCTGACTGCCAAGGGGTGAGTGAGCTCACCCTCCATCCCTGCCTGTGACTGAAGTCTCCTACCTCTGAGTGAGTACACTAAGGTAAATCAGGGTTCTCAGAGCACCCTTTATATCAGTGTTCCCCCTTACATCAGAGTGCTCTCCGTAAATCAGAGTTCTCACTGTTCCCCCTTAGATCAGGGTTCCCAGAGCATCCCTTATGTCAGAGTCCCCAGACAGAGTTCTCCCTTACATCAGAGTCTGCAGAATCACCCCCCCCCCCCCTTACAGTGTAAGGGAACTCCGTGAGTTCAGATGTAAAAGAGGAAATCTGTGGACTCTGATGTAAAGGGGGACTTTTGTGATTAACTTAATTTGATTAGAAATGTTATTTAATTGCAAAATATATGTATAGTTTATACAATAAACTAAAATTTTGCTGGGCGCCGCTGAAGTGTTCGGATTTGACTTGAAGAAAAGGTGGTAAACCTACCCCCCACAATACAATAAGGAGTGGAGCGGGGCAAATCGGGCGTCAATTTGCCGCCCCTCTCGAAGTGCCGCCTGGGTCCAATGCATTACTTTTAAAGAAGGCCTAAGGCTGAAACGCGTCAGATTTTGGATGATGTTACTGCTGTAATACTTCAATAAATATTTTCTATGGAGAAGCTGTCGAGTTGCCAGCCTGTACTTTCTATGGATCTTTTGTGAGCTCAATTAGCCCGAGCACCGACTATACACCAACTATACTATATAGCGCTAGAGCTTGGGTGAGTTTTCCTCTTACTACTTCACTAGAATGTATGACTGCACAAATTATAGGCAGCAAATGAGCTCTATTGGAAACACCCAAACCACTGCAATCCTTCCTTGGGGAACAGTCCCTTTAAGAAAATGACCTTCTAAACAATGGCACCGATCAGGTTGTTTTACCTTAGACCCATCAGGTAAATGGTAAGGATGAGTGCAACAAGTGCTCACCAAACCGGAGCCAGATGAAGCTTATATAGTGTACTATCCAGCGGCCATTTTGCCGAAGATAAGTGGCCATTTTTTAAAGACCAACCCATAACAATGGGTAACACTTAGCCTACATTCTACCTTTATGCGCATGGCATTGTAGATTCTGAGTATCCGCACTCTATAGGTGAACACTGAGCTACTGTATGTTTGTTTTGGAACTTGTTTTGTTTTTGTTTATATGTTCTGATTGTATAAGTTGAGCTGGAATATAACTGAATAAAGAGAATTTCCAAAATAAAAAAATGCTGTCTAATAGCCTTTTTGTTGTATATGAACAGTGGAGCTCCAATTTTATGGCAGCATGGAATAGCCTGAGTATACTTTGTTAGACTGTGATACACTTTGTCTATGGGAAAATGGCCGCTGTTACTTCGGTAAGATGGCTTCTGTATATAGCCCTATTCCTTCAAATGGGTTGGTCTTTTAGACCAACCCATTCAGTAAGATGGCCGCTGGCTAATTGATAGTGTGTGAGCACCGTGCTTTTATATTTTTAGTTACAAAAAGGGGTTTGGCATATTTACCCCTAGTGTTAGCAGCTACGATCTTTCTGCTGAGTGCTGACTTTCTAGATCTGTCAAGGATTTATATGATGCCAATAGTTTGCGCAGTGCTTTACAATATAAAGGGAGACAGTACAATTACAATACATTTCAATAAAGAAGGAATAGGAAGGCCCTGCCCATGGAGCTTACAATTTAAAGGGAGGGGAAGGTGGTACAAAAGGTAATAGCTACGAGGCATGGTCTGATGAAGGTGGCCCAAGTGGCCCAAAGTAGAGTTTTTAGGTAAAGGTGGAGTAGGCTTCCCTGAATAAATTAGTTTTCAAGGATCCCCTAAGGCTGGTTTCACACGAGCTGTACGATCAGGTCCGCCTGTCAGTTTTTTAGGCGGACCTGATCGGACCATCCATAGCTCTCTATGGAGTGGCTTCCGATCCTGTCCATCAAACACAGCGAGTCGAATAGAAATGGACAGGTGGTCTGTTTCCATCTGACAGCCTCATAAAGAAGACACGGACCTGTCATCCGCCTGCTCAGCAGGGAGATTTCCTGCTGAGCAGGCGGATGCAGACTATGGAGAGCACCCATGTGAAACCAGCCTTAAGGAGGACAGGGTAGGAGCTAACCAGGCATACTGGGGTAGGGAGTTCCAGAGGATGGGAGAGGTTCTTTAGAAGTCCTGCAGGCGAGCATGGGAGGAGTTAACAAGGGAGCTAGAGAGCAAGATGTCTTGGGAGGAGTGGATGATTTGGGCAATATCTCGAGATGAGGTTGGTGATGTAGCTGGGGACAGTGTTGGGGATATATTGGCAAATGTATGTAAGTTAAACATCTTTTATTAACGCAAATTGTTGAAACAGTTTAAGTTCACCTTATTTATGCTAGGTATAAATTGAGTGGTTGTCATTTTTTTGGCTAGCCACATGCCCATGGCTAGTCTATGACATTCTATAAACCGTAATACCAATAATTTGAGCATTTCCTACAGCATTTAAGAATTACAGTAAAGCGGGCCTTACACTGTAAGATTTCTCTCATAGGCTGAAAGAGAGAAATGCATGGCTCCTTATCTATGCTAAACATCAGGGTTGGAGGAATCTTTCCTACCAGCTATTGTATTCTAGCAACCAGCACATTTGACTGTCAGAATACCCGAACAGTGGCTGCATGTGGATGCAGCCGCTGTTTGTCCGACAATAATCTCCAGCTCGAAGGCTATTGAGTGGGAGGGAACTGACAGGGTCACCCATGACTCGAAATTCACTTTGTGTACAACCAGCTTAACCAATCTGAAGGATGTGGGTGTTTGTAGATATTTACCTAAATGTTGGAAAATACTTTATAGCCAGTGTTGATTAATTCCCTTTCTCACGTAAAATACACCGAATGTGAAGTTGGAATTGTTGCTTATAGGTGATCTTGTCAAGGCCTAGGAGAGTGGTCTCCAAACCGTAGCTCTGGGGCCAAATGCGGCCCTTTGCATTGCATACCTTTATCTGGTCCTTGGGGCACTATTCCTCCCACTGATACAAGGCACTATCCCTTGCACCGACAGAAACAATAGGGCTATAATTCCTGCACTAACACCAACAGTAAGGCACCATTGCTTCCACTGACATCAACGATGGGGCACTATTCCTCCCACTGACACCGATGGTGGGGCACTATTCCTCCCACTGACACCAATGGTGGGGCGCTATTCCTCCCACTGACACCAATGGTGGGGCAATATTCCTCCCACTGACACCAATGTTGGGGCACTATTAGTTCCACTGAAACCAATGATGGGGCAATATTCCTCCCACTGACACTAATGATGGGGCACTATTCCTCTCACTGATACCAGTGATGGGGCACTATTCCTCTCACTGATACCAGTGATGGGGCACTATTCCTCTCACTGATACCAGTGATGGGGCACTATTCCTTCCACTGACACCAACGATGTGGCACTATTCCTCCCAGTGACACAAATAATAAAACCCTATTCCTTCCACTGACACCAATAAAGAGGAGGTGGATGCAGACTATGGAGAGCGCCCGTGTGAAACCAGCTTTAAGGAGGACAGGCCTGTCGCCTGTCCCTGACACCAATGATGGGGCACTATTCCTCCCACTGACACCAACAATGGAGCACTATTCCTCCTACTGACACCAATGATATGGCACTATTCCTCCCACTGACACCAACAATAGGACACTATTCCTCCCACTGACACCAACAATGGAGCACTAATATTTCCCCTAATACTAAAGATGGGACATTGTTTACTCCCACTGATGCCAGGACATTTTCTACTCCCACTGGCCACAGTCTGGCCCCCCTAAAGTCTAAAGCACAGTAAAGTGACCCTTTGTTTCGAAAGTTTGGAGACCCCTAGCCTAGTAGATGTGTCCAACCACTATAGAGCCACGGTATAACAGTTATTTGATAAAAGCCAATCATATGGTCTTAGGACTTACCCTAGGAGCAATCTGCCCATGTAACGGTAAATAAATCTGCTCGACATTAGATGGCTTGATCATTCTGTAGAATAATAATGACAGAAGCCTAAATGATCATTTTGGCCATGTTTATGCACTGAGCAGATAATGGCAGCCTTATCTCACAGGAACAGAAATGATCTGCAGGAAAATCTTTTTTGCAATTATCAGTTCCTGTCCCGAAATCAGACAGCCATGGGGTTTCTGCTGAGCTTGTGTTCTGACCATAGATGTACAATTTCTTGCCAACACAACCAGTTGACTGTCATCTTGTCCTTGTAGCACCTTAACAAGAAGTCATTATCTCATCTCACACAGTTCCAAAAATATTGATTTCTAGCTATCTTGATTATTTGATCCTGATGTTTTTTGATCTTTTTGTGCTCGCATACACATTCAGATATTTTTTTTTTAAAGGTTGGAATCATCTTCATTTAATGATCCTTCTTAAATATATATATATACATCTATAGGAACATAAAACAAGAAGTGACCAGACAGCTCTGGTTGCAGTTTGTAGGAGAAAAGATGGGTTACAGGCAGTCTGGGTAGTATCAGTACATTGTAATAGCGTTATACATGGAGGAGACAGATCTGTAGGAAGGAGGGAGTGGGTTCTCCACTCCGGGAGGCAGCTCCAGTGCATATCAAGCAGCACATGGCTGGGACTGCATGCAAGGTGCTGGGGGGGGGGGGAGTGAGTGGAGGGAGCAGCTGTGGAGGTTGGAGAGGGGTGACTGGCAACTGTCAGAGAATGATTAATGTCTTTATTATTATTTGTGTGTAATGTCTCCCAACTCCCCATTGCTTCCTTCTGCAGCTCTACCACCTCTCATCCATCAAATGTCCTGACAGCCGGACAGCAGAGCTTTACCCCACCCCCACTCATTGCCTGACTCACTGCTTGTGCCATGTCCAACTCATGAAGCTGAGATGGTGGGAACACACACACATCACCTAGATGTAGGCAAGAGCTTGGACAGGGAGGTAGGAAAAAGGGCAGCCAGGAGGGACACGAAGAGAACAGAAGGCATAGGGTGGCGGGGGGGGACAGTGAGGAAAAAAGGGGGGGACAGAATGGAGGTGGAGTACGGAGAGGCCACAACAAAAAAAAAATGGGGCAAAAAAAGAAAGATGAATGAGGGAAAACCTAAAACTAGAGGGGAAGAGAGAAAAAAGAGGCAGGGCACAAGAAATGAGCGTATTCTCTCTGTGCTTGCTTGGCGTTCCTTGTAGTATTGTCTCACACCCCAAAGACATGCTGGTAGGTTAATTGGTTACTGTCTAAAGCCAGCTATAGATGGTTCGAATCTCAGCTGGTTCAGCAGGGACCGGTCCAAAATCAAACCATCTATGGGCAGGCTGATTGTACCCAAGCCGGTAGAACACAATAGCTCTGAATGTGTTGATGGGGGAATTGAGAGATTTTGCATATATTGAGAGATTTTTCTTTCATGCAACCACAGGAACATCGTGTATGGCCAGCCTGAGTTGGTCAGACAAAATTATTTAAAACCTTCCAGCGCTCAGTCTTCTCAAATGACTATGGCACGTAATGATTTCCTCGATGCAGCCCTCCTTATGCCGCGTACACACGAGCGGACTTTACGGAAGACTTTGCCCGGTGGACTGGATTTCGTCAGACAATTCGATCGTGTGTGGGCTCCAGCGGACTTTGTTTTCTCAAAAGTTGGACGGACTTAGATTTGAAACATGTCTTAAATCAATTCGTTGAAATCGAGTCCGGTCGAAAAGTCCGCTCCTCTGTATGCTAGTTCGACGGACAAAAAGCCACGCTAGGGCAGCTATTGGCTACTGGCTATGAACTTCCTTGTTTTAGTCCGGTCGTACGTCATCACGTACGAATTCGACGGACTTTGGTGGATTGTGTGTAGGCAAGTCCGTTCATTCAGAAAGTCGTAAAGTCTGTCAAAGTCCGCCGGGCAAAGTCTGCCGTAAAGTCCGACTGTGTGTACGTGGCATTAGACTGGCCAATCTTGAATGTATTGTAAAAACACACACAAGAGGTTGGAAACGCCTAGTGCATTACCACCATAATCATTTATTAACCACTTAAGGACCAGAAGGATTTTCCCCCTTAATGACAAAGCCATTTTTTGCGATACGGCACGGCGTCGCTTTAACTAACAATTGCTCGGTCGTGCAACATTGTACCCAAACAAAATTTATGTCCTATTTTTGCCACAAATAAAGTTTTCTTTTGGTGGTATTTTATCACCTCTGCGGTTTTTATTTTTTGCACTATAAACAAAAAAATAGTGACAATTTTGACAAAAAAAAAATATTTTTTACATTTTGCTATAATAAATATCCAAAAAAAAAAAAAAAACTAATTTCTTCATCAGTTTAGCCCAATATGTATTCTTTTACATATTTTTGGTAAACAAAATCGCAATAAGCGTATATTGATTGTTTTTCACAAAAGTTATAGCGTCTACAAAATAGGGGATAGATTTATGGCATTTTTATTATTTATTTTTTATTAGTAATGGCGGCGATCTGCGATTTTTAGCAGGACTGGGACATTGCGGCGGACAGATCAGACACTTTTGACACTTTTTTTGGACCATTGACATTTATACAGCGATCAGAGCTAAAAATTGCCATTGATTACTGTATAAATGTCACTGGCAGGGAAGGGGTTAACACTAGGGGGCGATCAAGGGGTTAAGTGTTCCCTATTGAGGTGTTTCTAACTGTGGGGGGAGTGTACTGACTGGAGGAGGAGAAAGATTGCTGTTCCTGATCACTAGGAACAGCAGATCTCTCTCTACTCCCCTTTCAGAACGGGGATCTGTTTGTTTACATACACAGATCCCCATTCTGGCTCTCTGTGAAACGATCGCGGGTGGCCGGCGGACATCGCAGCCGCTGGCCATGCGCATCGGCTCCAGCGTCGCACCTCTAGCGGCACGCATGCCCCCTATCGTTCTCAAAGCGGCTGACGTACACCTACGGCGATTTGCATAGCCGTGCCAACCTGCCGCAGTATAATGACGCCGGCTGGTTGGTAAGTGATTAAAATCACAACAAAATTATACTCACAAACGCAGATTAAATCAGGCTTAGCAAAAATAAAGCTTCAACAGGTGGGACGGGTATCCTCATCCAATGCCACACAGTGGAGAAGCTTCTGTGTTTCGGGGGACAGGCCCCCTTCCTCAGCTCTGAGGAAGGGGGCTTGTCCCCCTAAACATATACTCTCCTCCACTGTGTGGCATTGGATGAGGATACCCATCCCATCTGTTGGAGCTGTGTTTTTGGTAAGCCTGATTTTATCTGCGTTTGTAAGTATACAGTATCTCACAAAAGTGAGTACACCCCTTACATTTTTGTAAATATTTTATTCTATCTTTTCATGTGACAACACTGAAGAAATTACGCTTTGCAACAATGTAAAGTAGTGATGGTACAGCTTGTGTAACTGTAAATTTGCTGTCCCCTCAAAATAACTCAACACACACACCGCTAGCAACAAAAGTGAGTACACCCCTAAGTGAAAATGTACAAATTGGGCCCAAGGTGTCAATATTTTGTGTGGTCACTATTATTTTCCAGCACTGCGTTAACGCTCTTGGGCATGGAGTTCACCAGAGCGTCACAGGTTGCCACTGGAGTCCTCTTTCACTCCTCCATTACGACATCACAGAGCGGGTGGATGATAGAGACCTTGCGCTTCTCCACCATCCGTTTGAGGATGTCCTATAGATGCTCAATAGGGGTTAGGCCTGCAGACATGCTTGGCCAGGTCATCGCCTTTACCCTTAGCTTCCTTAGCGGCCCAGTCTCCAAAGGAAGGGAATCATGCTCCGCTTCAGTATGTCACAGTACATGTTGGCATTCATGGTTTCCCCAATGAACTGTAGCTCCCCAGTGTCGACAGCACTCATGCAGCCCCAGACTATGACACTCCCACCACCATGCTTGACTGTAGGCAAGACACACTTGTCTTTGCACTCCTCACCTGGTTGCCACCACACACGCTTGACACTATCTGAACCAAATAAGTTTATCTTGGTCTCATAAGACCACAGGACATGGTTCCAGTAATCCATGTCCTTAGTCTGCTCGTCTTCAGCAAACTGTTTGTGGGCTTTCTTGTGCATCGTCTTTAGAAGAGGCTTCCTTCTCAGTTGACAGCCATGCAGACCAATTTGATGCAGTGTGCGGCGTATGGTCTAAGCACTGACAGGCTGACCCCCCACCCCTTCAACCTCTGCAGAAATGCTGGCAACACTCATCTATTTCCCAAAGACAACCTCTGGATATGACGCTGAGCACGTGCACTCAACTTCTTGAGTCGACCATGGTGAGGCCTGTTCTGAACCTGTCCTGTTAAACCGCTGTATGGTCTTGGCCACCGTGCTGCAGCTCAGTTTCAGGGTCTTGGCAATCTTCTTATAGCCTAGGCCATCTTTATGTAGAGCAACAATTCTTTTTTTCAGATCCTTTAGAGAGTTCTTTGCCATGAGGTGCCATGTTGAACTTCCAATGACCAGTATGAGAGAGTGAGAGCGATAAAACCAAATTTAACACACCTGCTCCCCATTCACACCTGAGACCTTGTAACACTGACGAATCTCATGACATTGCAGAGGGAAAATGGCTAATTGGGCACAATTTGGACATTTTCACTTAGGGGTGTACTCACTTTTGTTACCAGCGGTTTAGACATTAATGGCCGTGTGTTGAGTTATTTTGAGGGGACAACAAATTTACACTGTTATACAAGCTGTACACTCACTACTTTACATTGTAGCAAAGTGTCATTTCTTCAGTGTTGTCACATGAAAAGGTATAGTAAAATATTTACAAAAATGTGAGGAGTGTACTCACTTTTGTGAGATACTGTAATTTTGTTACGGAAAGGACTGGTAGAGGAAGAGAGCAGAGTGCTGTTTATTAGAGAAGAGTGGGGAACAAAAAATAGATATTGGAGAAAATTAGGTGATGGGGTGTCAGAGAGGGAGCATAATCTCTGCCATAAAACAAAAATTCTGCCTGGAAAATAAAGATGGGGAACAGGGACAGTATACAGAGACAGCAAAAAAACAGAGGGCAAAAAGAGAATAGATTATAGTGGTGCATGAGAAGAATGAGAAGAAGGTAAGGTGTCATGGAGAGCAGAGGGAATGTAGGTGCAGGGAAAGAACAAGGAAAGATTACGGGGTGAGAATAGAGGGGAGGACAAAAAGAAAATAAGCACTAGGGAGTACATGAGTTGTACTCATGTTGGGAGGATAAGTGTGAGTGTGGGGGTGCTTTTTGTGTTTTTGTGAGACAGAAGAGAGACAGCTCAAGGGGGCAATAGCGGATGGTGGTGCGGTGGGAATTACAGGAGGATATGGAAAAAAAAAGGGTTTGGGGGTGTACAGAAAGAACAGAGGGGGGTCAGGAAGAGAATATTGGGTAGAGCTGCAGGGAAAGAACAGAGAGGAAAAGGGAGAGAATACAGATTATAGGTGCAGGGAGACAAGGAGAGAATAGGAGGTGGGGTAGAGGGAGAGAAAAGAAAGGTCAGGGGGATGATAGAGGCAATCATGGAAAGTTAGGCCGAAGCAAAAAATTAAAAAAAAAGCGAAGGGCGAGCATGATTGGGTGAAGAGGGGAGACATGGATGGAAAAGGTTAAGGCACAGTTGGTATGGTGCATGCACTGACCTAATTGGTGGAAGCATGAGACCAGATGGGGCTTCGGCGAGGACAGGAAAAGGTGGAGAAACGGATACTTCAGTTGGTGGCCGCCCTCCCTGTTTTTGGTTGGTTCGGGGCTTGAAGTCACAGCAGCCTGGCGGTTGTAGTCTTTGGAGACGATAAAAAATCAGTTATGTTCTAATGGTTGGGGACTCATCTGTGGTATGGCGTCCTTGGGTGCATCCCAGTTAACAATGTGGATAATTTTGGTTATTGTCCCCGAGCCGGTGTATAGTGGCTGGGGGCCTATGGTTCCGCAGATACAAAGTAACCAGTTTTAGGTTTAGTGCCTTCAAAGCTAGGAACCTTTATATATATATATTTTATTTATTTATTTATTTATTTATTTTAACTAAATTATTGTTACATCTTAATAAAAGGCTGCTATGGCCATTTTTGTATCCAAACTCTGGTGTGGTCTGGTTTTTGGCAGGTATGTGAATAGGCTGGGTTTGGGATGGCATAGCAGGTAATCCTATCAGGAATGGGGACATCTGTTCTTCTACCTCAGTCAAGAACTGGGGAACAGAGAAAACATGTGGTGATAAGAAGTACCAGAAAATAACTGGAAAAAGGGTATGGTGAAGAAGGACAAACAAATGGACAAATGTGAGTGTACAGAAAAATGGGAACAGTAAAAGATGGAAGAAATACAGAATGTTAGCGAGAGAGATTAGTCAGAGAGGATGGAAATCTGGACTAGCACACAAGGAGAACCAGAGAAACAGAGGGGCACAAAAGTTTTGTGAGGTATTTTGGTAGAACAGAGGGCTGTCAGGTGGAAGAAGAGAGTGTGTAATAAAAGTCTGAGGTTACAGTATGGAGATCAGAGATGAAATGGTAATGGGTCTCTGGAGAGCAGACGCCATGAGGGAACAGAACAGATCAGGTTGCAGAGGTGACTTGATTATGCTTGATGCCAGCGTTCCCTTTGATCATAAGAAAAGCAGATGCACGCTAGCTCTCTGCAGGCATCTTCAAGGCAACAATTGTTCCATGATGACTCTTCTCATGTAACTGGCCACACACAAATTCTGTGCTTATACACACCTTCACACTGGGCCAGCTTATAAAAGCTTGAGAAAAAAAAATTGGCTTATAACAGATGATAGCATTTTCTAACCTGCATTTTTAAAGGAGCCCCATGGGCAATTGTGGCCTCTGAGAAGAAAAAAATTCCTTCTTGACCCCAAAAAGGCCACATGATCAATCCCCTGAATCAAAATCTCATCTCATATCTTTTAGTACTTATAACTGTGAAAGTCATTACTTGTAATACAAGAATCCGGTATTTTATTACTTTTATGATTTATTTGCTTTCTCAGCAAGCAGGGAACTGGCTGGCTACATTTTGGATTACTGAAACTGAGAATTATAATTAAGGGGCATTGTCT
Organism: Lithobates clamitans; assembly: GCA_037952925.1. NCBI lineage: Eukaryota > Metazoa > Chordata > Amphibia > Anura > Ranidae > Lithobates > Lithobates clamitans. The sequence continues at coordinate 293,143 of JBBGZY010001008.1, forward strand.
GGGATACAGAGAGACATCCTATGGACTGGATTGAAGATTAAGGATTATGCCCCGTACACACGGTCGGACTTTGTTCGGACATTCCGACAACAAAATCCTAGGATTTTTTCCGACGGATGTTGGCTCAAACTTGTCTTGCATACACACCGTCACACAAAGTTGTCGGAAAATCCGATCGTTCTGAACGCGGTGACGTAAAACACGTACGTCGGGACTATAAACGGGGCAGTGGCCAATAGCTTTCATCTCTTTATTTATTCTGAGCATGCGTGGCACTTTGTCCGTCGGCTTTGTGTACACACGATCGGAATTTCCGACAACGGATTTTGTTGTCGGAAAATGTTATCTCCTGCTCTCCAACTTTGTGTGTCGGAAAATCCGATGGAAAATGTCCGATGGAGCCCACACACGGTCAGAATTTCCGACAACACGCTCCGATCGGACATTTTCCATCGGAAAATCCGACCGTGTGTACGTGGCATTACAGTGGGCAACCAAGGGTGTGAAAGCAGGTTAACGATCTATGCACTCTAATCAGAGACTGGAGTATAGGTTCAGTACAAGTGTAGATAAATCAGCCATTTTCTGTGTCACCAGCAAGTGGCAGAAGACTCTTATGCCGCGTACACACGAGCGGACTTTACGGCAGACTTTGCCCGACTGACTTTTCGACAGACTTTACGACGGACTTTCTGAATGAACTGACTTGCCTACACACAATCCACCAAAGTCCGTCGAATTCGTACGTGATGACGTACGACCGGACTAAAATAAGGAAGTTCATAGCCAGTAGCCAATAGCTGCCCTAGCGTGGCTTTTTGTCCGTCGAACTAGCATACAGACGAGCGGACTTTTCGACCGGACTCGAGTCCATCGGATACATTTGAAACATGTTTCAAATCTAAGTCTGTCCAACTTTTGAGAAAACAAAGTCCGCTGGAGATCACACACGATCGAATTGTCCGACGAAATCCTGTCCGCCGGGCAAAGTCTGCCGTAAAGGCCGCTCGTGTGTACGCGGCATTAGCCAAATATTGGCTATGGAAGTGCTTGGTCTTCTCCAGACACCCCACAATGGGGAAGGGTTTGATTGCAGAACAACTCCAAGCTTGTTGCCTCCAGTATTGCCCTAATGGAGTCTGCCTCTAACCTTAGTACATTTACAACATCTTTTATCTATTTTGTTGTGTTTCTGTTTTAGGAGGCTCTTTTCCTTACATCTCCAGTTGCTGCACCAGCTATAGTCCAACTGAATGTTAATCAAACTAGCAGACTTGTAAACAGCAGCAACATTTCCAAATCCCAAACTCTAGATTTGAAAATAGACATTCAGTTCTAAGTATTAGGGTTTATGTAAGCAACACTGAATCCAGTAAAAGATATATGCCAGCTGCAAAAAAAAAAAAAAAGACAAAAAACATCTAACAGAAAGCTTTTGAACACATCCCCATAATCCTTTCCTGTATCTTCTACAAAATTACTTTTATTGCAAAATTCTGGTCATTTGAAAATGCGTGGCAGATTGTGGAGAGCAAATATGGTGAATAGGACTGATGTATGAGATGCGGTCAAACACCGTACTGCATGTTCCTTTAGATCAGGGAACAAAGGGCCAGTTTATTGTGCCCCAGACTTTATGGGGCCCAACTGTACACAGTGGAGGTAGATAATGCCTCAGGCTTGGTGGTCAGTGGGTGTAAAAAAAAAAGTACATAGCATCCCTGTGGTTAGGTGGTAGAGGAATATTTCCCAATCCTTAGTATTAGTGGGAGGAATAGTGCCCCATTGTTGGTGTCAGTGGGAGGAATAGTGCCCCCCTGTTGGTGTCAGTGGGAGGAATAGTGCCCCATCGATAGTGTCCGTGGGAGGAATAGTGCCCCATCATTAGTGTCCGTGGGTAGAATAGTCCCCCATCTTTGGTGTCAGAGAAAGAATTTATGCTCCATAATTTGTGTAAGTGGGAAGAATAATACATCATTGTTGGTGTCAGAGGGAGGAAGAGTGTCCCAAGGGCTGGATAAAGGCAAGTAAAGGGCTGTATCCAGCCCGCGGGTCATAGTTTTTAGGCCACTGTTTAGATGTTGGGAAGAGCTACACAAAGCCATTATTTATTCCACTTATAAATGGCAGTTTCAGATTTTAAGCAGCACTTGTAATATAGCAAGTCTTTTCAGATGTCACACAGAAGTGTCTCAGGAAGCTGATCAGTCTGAAAGGGGTCTGATCATTTAGTGTAGAAATGTAAAGGATCCAAATTACCAAAGAAGCACCACTTTCAGGTCAAGATCACAGTGGTTCCTGCACTTAGAAGATGTATGGAGCGGAGTGGTGAGCACATATTGTATCTCCCCTCCCACAAGTCTCAGGAAGATATCGGTCCATCTAAGGCCAACCGTATTCAAGTTCAGGTGTATAATGAGCCATTTTACACAGCATTATCTTTCTGTTGCCAAGACCAGGGAATAGCCCCCAGGAAAAGTGGAGGATTTTATTTTGACACCTTTGTGTACTGGGGCCATTGAGTACATGAACCTTGGGCTTAAAATTTATTTTACAGTCTATTTAGTAATTTTAGATATACATGTTAAAAGAGCAGCTTCATTTATATAATCTTATCAATATGTGCTCATTTTAAAACTTTGTTTCTACATATAGTTTGTAATTGTATAAGCTCATGGGGGAAGCCATTATTGCTCACTACATACTAATGCCCCGTACACACGGTTAGATTTCCCGACGGAAAATGTTCGATGGGAGCTTGTTGTGAGCTCCACCGGACATTTTCCATCGGAATTTCTGTCACACAAAATTTGAGATCTGGATCTCAAATTTTCCGACAACAAAATCCGTTGTCGTAAATTCCGATCGTGTGTACACAATTCCGACGCACAAAGTTCCACGCATGCTCGGAATCAAGCAGAAGAGCCGCACTGGCTTCATTTTTCTCAGCTCGTCGTACGTGTTGTACGGCACCGCGTTCTTGACGTTCGGAATTTCCGACAAGATTTGTGTGAGCGTGTTTATAGTATAGTTTGAGCCATTCACATACCTGTTTCATTGTCAGGAATTTAAAATTGTGATTTCTTTATTGAAATGCATTCATGTAATCATTGGAGAAACAGATTACAGAATGCTAGAAGCATGCAGTTACTGCATATGCTTAGCTAAGCCCAGCCCATCCAGCATCTCATGTAATTAAAGACAAAAAAAAAACAAAGGATCCCTCAGGTCTTTCTGTTCTCAGTCCTGGTCTGTAGACAAGCTATTCTCTACAATGTATAATGCAAACTGCATACAGGCTTAAAGCAAACAAAGCTATGTTTATAGTAGCCTGTGCATTGGAAAACAGCTCTCAGCACTGAGAACTAAAGCCAGCCATAGATGGTTCGAATCTCAGCCGGTTTAGCAGGCTGATTACACCAAGTTGATCCATCGATCAACTTGGGTACAACCAGCATGTTGGATCTCTAACGTGATTATTCCCAGTGGCCTGTGTTCTCCAGATAGGGACGGGTCCCTGCGCCCTCAGGAGGGATTCAGTGTTAATTAAGGAATTGATCAATTTTCTTTCCTGCAACCCTCGGCTGCAGGAAAGAAAATCGCATCATCTATGGCCTGCCTAAGTTACAATTTTCAAGTGAATCCATGTGATCTTTTTTTGGCTGTAATTTCCCAAAATATTTATTGTGATTATCTGTATCCTCTGAAAGTAAATGTTTCTAGTATTTGAGTTTTACAATAATTATAGAGGTGATATGTTGGCCTGTTCACTGTAGTTTAGCATTACTGGAGGTGATGCATTGCTCTAGACCAGGGGTCTCAAATTGGTGGTCCTCCAGCTGTTGCATAACTACCCATGAGGCATTTAGTGGCTGACAGTTACAAGCAGAGGGATGATGGGACTTGTAGTTTCGCAACAGCTGGAGGGCCACCAGTTTGAGACTCCTGCTCTAGACACAGTTAAAAACAGTGTAAGTTCAGTTTCCCTGGCAGATTACAGAACAACCTGTCCTAGAGGTAGTGTGCAGCGAACAGCACGCTCTCTATTGAATTAACTTCCCAATTTGCCCTTATCTGTCTCCTTGCACATTACATATAATATAGTTAATGTACTGAAGCAGATGTGGTTTTTCCCAGTTAATCCCATCACTAAAAAAAAAAAACCACACACACACAATGGCTGTTTATTCGACTAAGCCCTCCGTAGCACCTTAATAAAATCCGGAATCATTCCACTTTAACCTTTTCAGGATCAGCTCAGTACAGAGTGATATGGCTGTATCACATTGTTCAGGAATTTTCTAGTACTTCTAGGATTGTGCAGAAGGCTGGTTTAAAAGAAATGTATAGCTTTTCTATGTATTTTTTTACTAACTATATTCAGTGCTAAAAAATACTATATTCAAATGTAATTGAGTAAATATGAAATATTACATATAAATGTTCATTGTTTACCGCTTCCATTGCACAGGAGGGGAGCACCCAACAAGACTATAAAATTCCTTTTGTTAAAAAAAACAGGATATCAGATTATGTACACATTCCCTTCCTGTCTCCTTTTTTGAAATCAAAATTTTCTATATAACCTTCATTTTATACCTTGATACTGTTGGCCTGGAGGATGCGACCCTTTCACACGGGCGCCTTCGTGTAGCGGATTCTGCTTGCTCGGTGGGGGACCACTCCGCTGATCCCCACTGAACAGGCGGATGACAGGTCCGTGTCCGCTCCTCTGTGCAGAGCAGACACGGACACAGTCCAGTTCTCCTCTATGGGGAAATCGTATGGAAACGGACCGCCTGTCCGTTTCCGTTTCCATTCGATCCGATCCACTGGACAGATGGAAAATAGGACCACCATCCGTCTGTTTTTTTGCAGGCAGGATCAGATCGGATGGCGACGGGTGTCAGTGGACATGTGCAGGCCCGGATTTATTCCCTTTGCCACCCCAAGGCCGGGTCCTTCAATGCCGCCCCCCCCCCCCACACACACACACACATACCACGTCCTTTATCGATGACTTCCACAATAGATCAATTAAAAACATATCTCCACACACAAGAACACTGAAAATAACTGGCTTTAATTGTACAGACTAAAAATACTTCAGGGTAAGCGCGCGAGGGGTAAGGATTTTTCGCAGGCAAATTTTCAAGGCAATGGCTGGTGTTAGTGCTTCAATCATCCCCAGCACCATGGTTGTTATGGTGTCAGGATGATTGAAACACATTACTTCTATCATTACATTGTAATATAAACTGAAATAGTTCAACTCACCATAATGCAGAATCATTGGGAGCCCTGAGCGTGTCACTTGCCACCATCTCTTGTCACTTGCCACGCTGCCTGCCACCAGATGGGGATGTCACTTGCCACCATGCCTGCCACCAGATGGGGATGTCACTTGCCACGCTGCCTGCCACCAGATGGGGATGTCACTTGCCACGCTGCCTGCCACCAGATGGAGATGTCACTTGCCACGCTGCCTGCCACCAGATGGGGATGTCACTTGCCACCATGCCTGCCACCAGATGGGGATGTCACTTGCCACGCTGCCTGCCACCAGATGGGGATGTCACTTGCCACGCTGCCTGCCACCAGATGGGGATGTCACTTGCCACGCTGCCTGCCACCAGATGGGGATGTCACTTGCCACGCTGCCTGCCACCAGATGGGGATGTCACTTGCCACGCTGCCTGCCACCAGATGGGGATGTCACTTGCCACGCTGCCTGCCACCAGATGGGGATGTCACTTGCCACGCTGCCTGCCACCAGATGGGGATGTCACTTGCCACCAGATGGGGATGTCACTTGCCACACTGCCTGCCACCAGATGGGGATGTCACTTGCCACCATGCCTGCCACCACATGGGGATGTCCCTTGCCACCAGATGGGGATGTCCCTTGCCACCAGATGGGGATGTCACTTGCCACCAGATGGGGATGTCACTTGCCACACTGCCTGCCACCAGATGGGGATGTCACTTGCCACCATGCCTGCCACCACATGGGGATGTCCCTTGCCACCAGATGGGGATGTCCCTTGCCACCAGATGGGGATGTCACTTGCCACCATGCCTGCCACCACATGGGGATGTCCCTTGCCACCAGATGGGGATGTCACTTGCCACCAGATGGGGATGTCCCTTGCCACCAGATGGGGATGTCACTTGCCACCACATGGGGATGTCCCTTGCCACCACATGGGGATGTCCCTTGCCACCACATGGGGATGTCCCTTGCCACCACATGGGGATGTCCCTTGCCACCACATGGGGATGTCCCTTGTCATGCTGCCTGCCATCAGAAGGAGGAGGGCGGAACAGCGGTGCGGGCAATGAGAGATGTCATCTTTCTCCCACGCCGCCGCACCGCTGACACTACAAGCTACTCTCAAATCTTTTAAAAATGGCGCCGAGCGGCGCAATCACGCTACTGCGCATGCGCCGCCCGGCCGAACGCTTACAAGTTTTCCCGAGCCCGGCCGGCTTCGGAACGGCGCATGCGCAGTTGCGTGGTCGGCTCGCGGCCATCTTTTCTATGGGCACTGGTGCCCATAATAGACATTAATGGCCAGCACGAAAGGGGGGGCGGCCGCGAAGTCGCTGCAGGAGCGGCGCCGCCCCTACACCACTGCCGCCCCGAGGCCTGACCTCGGTGGCCTTGTGGTAAATCCGGCCCTGGACATGTGTCCGCCGACATCAGCCACTCCATAGAGGACAATGCAGTGTCCTATCAGGTCCCTCTGAAAAACTGACAGGGGGACCTGTTCGGACAGCCTGTGTGAAAGGACCCTAAGGGTCCATGTACACTGGCTTAAAAAAATACTCCTTTTACAGGAGTTTAATGTTTTGCCTGAAGAGGCAGCTCAATGTCATTCTATGTGTCCAGGCACATTAGGACGTTTAGAGGCATATTTTAAGCTCAGCAATTAAAGGCAAGAAAAAACCCTTCTGGGAGAAAAAAATGCTAAGCACTCCTAAGCATGCCTAAATGGTACAAAAACACTCTAAATGAGCGTTTCGTTTTTTCTGCCAAGGGAACTGGCGTTTTTTTTAAACTCACATAATGGCACCCAGTACTCTGAGATCAGCCCAGTATAATGACGTCTCACCAATGGGCGTGTGCATGACAGCCTGGGCTCATAGGAAGTGGGTTAAATGATGCTGGATGTCATTCAACTCGGAAGACTGGTGATATCTAGTGGCAGAGAGAAATTTCTGCAGGAGAAATTGCCAGATTAAAAGTGAGTATTGCTGCAAAACATGCCTTTTTATTTTAGAAACTGCTGTGCTGCTCAATTTTCTTCCGTCTGAAATTGTTCTGGATTAAATATATTTGTGAAGAATATAGTTTTTGCAATGAAGCATTTTACATGACAAGGAAAAAAAGAAAACAGTAGATGGTTAAATTTGCAAACTTACGTGTACTTTGTACTTGCAGTTTAAAAATGAACTTTTCTTTCCCTTAAAAAATGGATCATTAACAGGTCTCAATGCCCCAGCATGACATCCACAAGCAGTCTATGTACCAGCTGGCCTTTCCTTGTTGCTGTAGGTAGACTCCCTCCTCCTACTCAGTTGTTGAGTCCCCACATGACATTTGCTAAAATGATTACACTCAGAGAGATGTATCTGTGATTTAATAAAGCTCAAGACTCTTCCCTGCCTCATCTTTTTCAAGTGATTATTACATAGGCTATGCTCCTGACCAGGTAACAGCAATGTGTGCAGAGCTTGTTATGTGACATTACATGGTATAAGAGGATGGTATCATAGGACTATGTGTTTGTAGACTTCTTTGTCTCTGCAGGACCAATATGAGCAGAGGCAAAACCGATAAGACTAAAGATGCCCATACAAAGGCAGATATGGTAGTATGTCGGGTCATTTAAAGCCCATATCTAGACCCCCCCCCTCGTATACATACAGTATCTCACAAAAGTACGTGCACCACTCACATTTTTGTAAATATTTTATATCTTTTCATGTGACAACACTGAAGAAATGACACTTTGCTACAATGTAAAGTAGTGAGTGTACAGCTTGTATAACAGTGTAAATTTGCTGTCCCCTCAAAATAACTCAACACACAGCCATTAATGTCTAAACCGCGTGCAGCAAAAGTGAGTACACCCCTAAGTGAAAATGTCCACATTGGGCCCAAAGTGTCAATATTTTGTGTGGCTGCCGTTATTTTTCAGCACTGCCTTAACCCTCTTGGGCATGGAGTTCACCAGAGCTTCACAGGTTGCCACTGGAGTCCTCTTCCACTCCTCCATGACGACATCACGGAGCTGGTGGATTATAGAGACCTTGCACTCCTCCACCTTCTATTTGAGGATGCCCCACAGATGCTCAATAGGGTTTAGGTCTGGAGACATGCTTGGCCAGTCCATCACCTTTACTTTCAGCTTCTTTAGCAAGGCAGTGGTCGTCTTGGAGGTGTATTTGGGGTCGTTATCATATTGGAATACTGCCCTGCGGACCAGTTTCTGAAGAGAGGGGATCATGCGCTGCTTCAGTATGTCACAAGACAAGTTTTTCAGAATGAACTGTAGCTCCCCAGTGCCGGCAGCACTCATGCAGCCCCAGACCATGACACTCCCACTACCATGCTTGACTTTAGGCAAGACACACTTGTCTATGCACTCCACACCTGGTTGCCGCCACACACCCATGACACCATCTGAACCAAATAAGTGTATCTTGGTCTCATCAGACCAAAGGGCATGGTTCCAGTAATCCATGTCCTTAGTCTGTTTGTCTTCAGCAAACTGTTTGTGGGCTTTCTTGTGCATCATCTTTAGAAGAGACTTCCTTCTGGGACGACAGCCATGCAGACCAATTTGATGCAGTGTGCGGCGTATGGTCTGAGCACTGACAGTCTGACCCCCACCCCTTCAACCTCTGCAGAAATGCTGGCAGGACTCATACGTCTATTTCCCAAAGACAAGCTCTGGATATGACACTGGGCATGTGCATTCAACTTGTTTGGTCAACAATGGCGAGGCCTGTTCTGAGTGGAACCTGTCCTGTTAAACAGCTGTATGTCCTTGGCCACTGTGCTACAGCTCAGTTTCAGGGTCTTGCCAATCTTCTTACAGCCTAGGCCATCTTTATATAGTGGCAGCGAATAATTCTTTTTTTCAGATCCTCAGAGAGTTTTTTGCCATGAGGTGCAATGTTGAACTTCCAGTGACCAGTATGAGAGAGTGAGAGCGATAACACCAAATTTAACACACCTGCTCCCCATTCACACCTGAGACCTTGTAATACTAATGAGTCACATGACACCAGGGAGGGAAAATGGCTAATTGGGCCCAATTTTGACATTTTCACTTAGGGGTGTACTGTTTTGTTGCCAGCGATTTAGACATTAATGGCTTTGTGTTGAGTTATTTTGAGGGGACAGCAAATTTACACTGTTATACAAGCTGTACACTCATTACTTTACATTGTAGCAAAGTGTAATTTCTTCAGTGTTGTCAAGTGCAAAGATATAATAAAAATATTTACAAAAATGTGAGGGGTGTACTCACTTTTGTGAGATACTGTATCTTTAATCAAGAGAAATAGAAGATCAGCAATTCGGTGTTCTTTACCAAGAAAAAAACCCTAGTTGGCACCCTAAGTCAAAATAATAAACCAAAAGATCCAACAAAATCAAACATGGGACTTTAAATATACCTCATCACTGTTAAATAAACAACATAGTAACTCCAAATTCCATAAAAGTTAAATTTTATTAATAAACAATATAAAATCCAATATTTAAAATTTAAATCTCCAAAAATGTGTATCTCTTAGTGCAGACTCAACATGTCAACTTCTGTCTACGCATTTTATGAATTCTTCCGCTTCTTCAGGACATTTAGTGAAGCTGGTTTCATGCAAAGAAAGACAATATTTCACCTGTGAATAGATTAACAAACATAACACCTACCTGACACTTATACTTGGATCAAAAAATGCCATAATTTGGAGTCACCAGTCCAATCCAGGATTTGCCAGCACATGTTGCTTATAGTAATGGCAGTTTGATCACCTCTTACTTGGATGGAATTATGACGGTAACATATTCACAATTATTACTATTCCTTTATGGACACTGGTTTTTACATATTATAGTGCATATATATATTTACATTCTTGTTTTATTTGCAGAGTTAATGAGAATCTTATTGTACGGATACTGTTCAACAATGTTTTTCTGCTCTGCAATGTACCTGATGGGAGTGCAATTTGTATCCTGGATGGGTTGTGTCACTATATCTGTATTTGGTCTGAGTATAAGTGTCAGGTGGGTGTTATAACCCCCCCCCCTCTTCTTTTCTCTTTCTATCTCCAACTAAGCCCAGTCAGTATTATATATTGATTAATGTCTATGTTTGTTAATCTATTCACAGATGAAATATTGTCTTCCTATGCATGAAAATAGCTTTTTTTAAATGTCCTGAAGAAGCAGAGAAATTTGCGAAATGTGTAGACAGCAGCTGACATTTTGAGTGTGCGCTAACCCAAGTTTTTGGGGGATTTTTTTTTTATATAACTTTATTTTTATTATTCTTCAAGTATCAAAAAGAGAACATACAATGACCTAAAATATCGTATAACATCTCAAAATAAAAAAAACAAAACTGTTATTATTTTATCTTCCCTATCCCTCCCAGCCTATTCCCACCCACCCTCCCACACACCACTCAATTATTAGTTATGCATAAATTTCTGTTAGTCACATGGCCAAAAGGGTAAGGGGGAAACCATCTCCCTGGACAGGAGAAATATAAAAGAGAATAGCATCCAAGACCACGTAAGGGCGGGAAGCAAGAACGAGGGAGTGGCAAGGAACGAGAGAGAGTCTCTCACCAATCCCATATAGGGGGTACCCAATCTTGTCCAGCCAAGGCCTCCACATTCTTTCAAACTTATTATAATTACCCTGCCTAATACATATCGCCCTCTCGCTCCAAACCATTGAATTAATGGTCTCAATCTAGCTCTCCACTGTTGGGGGAGTCTATGCCTGCCATTTCTGTGCTATTAATTTCTTCGCCTGAAACAGGCATCTCAGCACTACTTCAATGGCGCCAGTCGGGATTCTATCTTCTTCCAAGCTTCCTAATAAGCAAGTCTTGACCTCCAGTTCTAGTGTGGTCCCAAAAGTTTTATTTATCCTAACTACTATCTCCGCCCAGTATCTAAATAGCTTAGGACACTTCCATACCATATGAATCAGATCTCCTTACAGGAGCATAGACCTTACATCTGGGGCACTCATGATTTTGTCTCCTTCCAAATTTAAACATTTTTGGGGGGTATAATAGACTCTATGAATTAGGAACAAATGGGATACTTTCTGCGACGGAGAAATCGAGACCAAGTCTCCTCGTTCTAAGATCCTATCCCATTGTTCCTTAGTCATTGCCCCCATGTCTCTCTCCCACCCCGCTTTACTCCTGGATGGCCCTGCTCCACTTATTATTCTAGCCCCCAATCTAGCATATAACTCAGAGATTAATCCTTTAGTTGCGGCTGGTTTAATTATTTTTAGAAGTGTGGGGATCTAAGTCCATTCAATGGTTTGTGACCTAAACTGTGCTTTGATGGCCTGCCTAATGTGCAGATATTTATAAAATGCCTTATTTGATATATTAAATTCCAGTCTTAAGTCCTCAAATGTCTTCATGAGATTGCTCTCATATAATTGAGCCAATCGGTTAATACCCTGCCTCTCCCATTCCCTGGGCCTCTCTATATCCCTTACTTCCACCGAATATTTGTTGTCCCATAAGGGGGTGTATTCTGTCACCCCATTATATCCCATTAATGCCTTTGTTACCTGCCATACTTTACTGACTAGTTTTATTGTTGGACATCTATGAATAAATGAGTCCGCCTCTAACACCTCTACTGGTATACTATGTGGGGCCCCCATTATCATCAAATGAGTCCGCCTCTAACACCTCTACTGGTATACTATGTGGGGTCCCCATTATCATCATTTTATTGCAAGGGTTCCCCCCTGCCAGGTCTCCACAGCCCATTATAACTGGGATGCCAGGAAATATGATCTCCGATGTGGGACCGCCATACCCCCTTCTTTAATCGGTAACTGCATGGTTCGTAAACCAATCCTAGATTGGCCCTTCCTCGAAATTAGTTCCCTAAAAAGGCATTCTATTCTCTTGAACCACTTCTGACCTATCCAAATGGGAGAGTTATGAAGCAAGTATAGAATCTGCGGTAGTCATATCATCTTTATTAAATTACAACACCCTGCTACATATAGAGGGAGTCGGATCCAAATATCTCTCTTTTGCTTTAATTTATTAATGGGAAAGATATCATTAATGTACTGGTTTATATCACTCGTGATCCAGACCCCAAGATATTTCAGTTTGGTAACTACCTCCAAGTGGGGAGCTCCAGGCAATATCTGGTTACCAAGTGGGTCAACCGGTAGCAAAGCCGATTTCTCCCAGTTGATAGCCAGACCTGAGAATCGCCAAAATTCATCAACCATTTGTATCACTGTATTTAACGAAGTATCAACATCTCCAAGAAAAAACAGGACATCGTCTGCATACAGTGCTATCTGGTCCTCCTCCATTTGCCACCAGAACCCATGTATATCTAACCGTGATCTAGTCATAATTGCTAGTGGTTCCATTGCAAGAGCGAACAATAGAGTGGACAAGGGGCAGCAGCCCTGTCTAGTCCCTCTCTCCAGCTGAAATAATTCTGAGTATTCCTTGTTAATTTTTATTTTAGCTCTTGGTTCGCTATAGAGTATTTTCACCCACTTGATAAAGGAAGGGCCAAACCCAAATCTCTCTAACACCCTCCATAAATAGTTCCATTCTAGGCTATCAAAGGCCTTAGCAGCATCCAAGGCCAATATGGCCTTAGAGCCTGCAATGTCAGTTGGAATCTGCATGTTTAGAAAGACTCTTCTGATGTTGGTACTAGTTGATCTGTTGGGAATGAAACCCGACTGGTCAGGATGTATCAACTTTTGAATACATTCATTTAGACGGGTTGCTAGCACTTTAGCCAAGATTTTTACATGGGTACTTAGTAGTGAAATTGGGCGATAAGAGGAGACATCCAATTGATCTTTCCTCTCCTTGTGTATTACGATGATGGTGGCTTCCGACATTGAAATGGGGCATCTCTCATTGGCTAATGCCCATTCTAATGTTTTCAACAGTTCTGAAAGTAGTCCCTCACCATATCGCTTGTATATTTCTACTGGGAGCCCGTCTGGGCCTGGAGATTTTTGGCTGGACATCCTAGCCACTGCTCGTTTTAGCTCCTCAAAGGTCACTGGTGCTTCTATATCTGTTCTATCCTTCTCTCAAGGTCAGGATTGATATTCCCTGAAGGAAAGCATCTATTCTTTCACTCTCAGCTCCCTTCTTGGATTGATACAAATATTGATAATATTCACTGAATGTATGCATTATCTCTTATCGCATCAGTGGATATCTTCCCATTTGGCATCCTAATTGCCGGAACAGAAGAAGGGGGAGTATTAGATTTAATCATGAGGGACAACATACGGCCCACTCTCCCCCCTTCTCCAAAGTGGTTCTGCTTCTGAAATATACGTCTGTTCTCCATCCTCTTTGTAGTGGCCATTTTGTAGACTTGATAATGGCTTATCTAGCCATTCCCTTTGCCTATCTGGAGTTGGGTCTTCAACATATCGCCTCTCTGCCTGCATCATCTCGTCCCTAATGTCCCTTTCTCACTCTCTAGATTTCCCCTTGGTTCTTGCCACTTGTTGGATCAAGAGACCTCTAAGATAGGCCTTCAGGGCATCCCAGACCACTCCGGATGATGCCGTGCCTGCATTGATCTGCACAAATTTGTTCAGTCTAGTCACCATATCTCCAGGGTTGCCAAACAATTCCAGCTAATAGGGACTAATCCTCCATTCTCTAGAATGAGCTTTATCCCCTGTATTTATTATCAACCCCAGCGGGGAGTGGTCCAAGACTCCTCTTGGACCATACTCTATATTGCTTACCGATGACAATACTTCCCTATTACCTAGAGCCATATCTATTCTGGAGAGAGTAATATAGGAACTTGAAAAACATGAGTATTGTCTTTCTTGCGGGTTGCGTATTCGCCACATGTCATACATCCCCAACTCCCCCAGGAACCAAGATAGCCGACCCTCTCCTGTCATACTGGGCCTATTTCCCAGTGGGAATCTGTCTAAACTCTTGTCTAAAACTTCATTAAAATCTCCCACTGCTATTATTGGGATTCCCGTTTTTTATCTAGTGCAAACTCCAAAAATTTATGTAAAACCTCAAACTTAAATGGGGGGGCAATATATATGTTTGCCAACACATATGGTTTATTCTCAATCAGACAAAACAAAAAGGTATACCGGCCCTGTTCATCAATACAGCTCTCCCTGCAGGAGAACGCCACTCCTCTCCCAACCATTATGCTCACCCCCGTGAATAGGAGGAATGGACCGAATGGTATTGGGATTGGAACCTCCAGCTGCAGAATTGTATCACCGCAGCGTTAGTGAAATGCGCCTCCTGCAGGCAGAGCAGACCAGGCCCACTCCCCTCCAATGCCGACAGAACCATAGCTCTCTTGATTGGGTCCCCCAAACCTCGGACATTCCAATAGGTTATACTAAATGTCCTACCTTGCATGGAAAGATATAAAAAAATTGAAGAAAAACAAACGAGAAAAAGAAGCACATAAAAACAAAAGAAAAAAGATAAATGGTCTGAGATTCTCACTCTCTCCCCTCCACATTAAATGTTCCCTCCAATCTATATATTCCTCCTTCCCTCCATATCTCACCCTTCTCTCTATTTGTGCCTTCAATCGTGTTAGTATTGATATTTGTGGTGTGTATTTCTTACCCTCCACCCTATCCCCGCCCGTTTTTTTTGACATGTTGGGATATTTCAGAGGTTTGTCAAAAGTTTATTGAAAGCTTATTTAGAAACTGCTATTGTTAGTGTTATTGTTATTAAGGGGGGAGGGGGTTCGAGCGCTCTAGCGGGACTCTCCGTTTTACCCCGCAGCACTCATACTGGGCTCTCGCAATATATAAAGCAAATGTAAAGTCATTAGATATCATATCATAGGCAAAGTTTATCTGGAAATCAAAAAGCCAGGGCATTTATCGTCATCCTCAGCATACTGCATGTGTCAAGCGCAGCCTTGTCTGCGTCTCACACCGACAGTGTTATACAGTGGCCGAAACCGGCCCAGGGTTCAGGCCCCCCGGAGGGAGCGCCACTCAGGATTCTGAAGTTCTGCAGGCTTGGGCTCTTCCAGGTGAGTGCAGCGAATGACCCCTCTCGTTGTGCGGATGCCCGCTGTTCCACTCGGCGTCTGCTGTTTTTTGGGATTTTAATTTTAAATATTTGATTTTATATTGTCTATTGATACAATTGTACTTTTATGAAATTTGGTGTTACTATGTTTATATAACACTGGTGAGGTATATATATCTTAAATAAAGTTGTCTCGTGTCCAGCCAGGTGACATCTTTCCTGTTCGGCTCTGGTGTTGGTCTTGAACTGTGCAGTGGATGGCACTCATTTAATGACTCCAGCTCCTTTCTCTGCAGCACTCTCCTGCGGGCCTAGGCTAGCATGATAACACACCTCCAGGGGGTAGGTAATTGACAGCCTGGTCTTACAGAAATTGGCTTAAATTATGCTGGTCATCATTAAACCAGAAAAAGAATTGGTGTTGAACAACTAGAGGGTTGGGTCTGCAAGGAACAGTACAGAGTAGGAGGTGAGTAAAAGCTGTATTTTCCTACACAAGCTGGGATTTTTCTTTAAAGCAAACCTTTTTACATTTTGGGAAAAGCAACTGGTTTGCTTTTATCTCCCTTTCCCAGCAGAGACTTACCTTGTCCTCACTTCTCCATTGTTCCATTCAACGCCGAGGCAAATACCTAGTACTTCCGGGTATGAAGGAATGGATGGATGTGACTCACTCTATAGGTGGGCAAAGCAAAGGTTCAGTGTAAGTCTTAACAGGCAATGTTTATTGATAACTTCCCTGCAAACTGGTGTTTCAGTTTTATGTGGACAAAACTGGGTTGAGTGCGGAAAAGATATTTCTCTGTATCTTCAGCTGCTTTAGATTTTCCCCAAAGCAGTTTGAGTCTCTTTCCTATCCTACCAAAAAGCCAACACTCAACCAGGCTTCATGACACCACTTTTTGAGGTGCTGTAAATTCTGGAAGGGAGTGGGATCATTTACTTTTTACATCCCAGAGAGACAGATAAAAGCATTCATCTTGCCCGCAACCATAAAAATGTAAATATCAGTTTCAAATGGATTTGGCCTTTAAACCACATTGTGTGATGGTAGATATGTCTGTGTGATGACCACACCTGTCTGTTTATGCAGTCATTGCTAAGTTGCTTCTATATTCGCCTACATCATGAGCCAGCTGTTTCAGATTTGTACATGTGCAAGGCCAAACTCGAGAAAAATTCAATTAATCAAATCAGCCTGTTTGTGTCTGGTTGGCTTTATGTGCAGCTCAGGAGAGAGGCATGAATCAAACTGGGAGTAGAGAGAGACAGATGAAGACTGTGACCAGGAGGTACAATAATAGATAAAGGAAGGTTCGGTACAGGAAGAAAGATCTGTTGCTCTCTTTGTCCCTTTATGTTCAGACATAGGTCACAGGGAGTTTGATGATGATGTCATAATGCTGATTCTTATACCTCTTTTGCAAGACTGGCTTGTTTTAAAGAATAAAGGCAGTTTTACATAAAACAGCAGGACTGCAACAGATCCAGTGCTTTCTGAGGGCCATTCATTGGAACTGATTTCAGGGGCATAGTATTTTTCCAGCCATTCATTCTGACCAGGGGTGTCTATACAATGTATATATACAGTATCTCACAAAAGTGAGTACACCCCTCACATTTTAATAAATATTTTTTTATATATTTTCATGTGCTAACACTGAAGAAATTACACTTTGCTACAATGTAAAGTAGTGAGTGTACAGCTTGTATAACAGTGTCAATTGGCTGTCCCCTCAAAATAACTCAACACACAGCCATTAATGTCTAAACCGCTAGCAACAAAAATGAGTACACCCCTAAGTGAAAATGTCCAAATTGGGCCCAAAGCGTCAATATTTTGTGCGGCCACCATTATTTTCCAGCATTGCCTTAACCCTCTTGGGCATGGAGTTCACCAGAGCTTCACGGTTGCCACTGGAGTCCTCTTCCACTCCTTCATGACGACATCACGGAGCTGGTGGATGTTAGAGACCTTGCGTTCCTCCACCTTCCGTTTGAGGATGCCCCACAGATGCTTAACACAGGTTTAGGTCTGGAGTGGAGACATGCTTGGCCAATCCATCACCTTTACCCTCAGCTTCTTTAGCAAGGTAGTGGCCACCTTGAAGGTGTGTTTGGGGTCGTTATCATGTTGGAATACTGCCCTGCAGCCCAGTCTCTGAAGGGAGGGGATCATGCTCTGCTTCAGTATGTCACAGTACATGTTGGCATTCATGGTTCCCATAATGAACTGTAGCTCTCCAGTACAGGCAGCACTCATTCAGCCCCAGACCATGACACTTCCACCACCATGCGTATGGTCTGAGCACTGGCAGGCTGACCCCCCACCCCTTCAACCTCTGCAGCAATGCTGGCAGCACTCCTACATCTATTTCCCAAAGACAACCTCTGGATATGACGCTGAGCACCTGCACTCAACTTAGATCGACCATGGCAAGGCCTGTTCTGAGTGGAACCTGTCCTGTTAAACCGCTGTATGGTCTTGGCCACAGTGCTGAAGCTCAGTTTCAGGGTCTTGGCAATCTTCTTATAGCCTAGGCCATCTTTATGTAGAGCAACAATTCTTTTTTTCAGATCCTCAGAGAGTTCTTTGCCATGAGGTGCCATGTTGAACTTCAAGTGACCAGTATGAGAGAGTGAGAGCGATAACACCAAATTTAACACACCTGCTCCCAATTCACACCTGAGACCTTGTAATACTAACAAGTAACATGACACCTGGGAGGGAAAATTGCTAATTGGGCCCAATTTGGACATTTTCACTTAGGGATGTACTCACTTTTGTTGCCAGTGGTTTAGACATTAATGGCTGTGTGTTGAGTTATTTTTAGGGGACAGCACATTTACTGTTATACAAGCTGTACACTCACTACTTTACATTGTAGCAAAGTGTCATTTCTTTAGTGTTGTCACATGAAAAGATATAATAAAATATTTCCAAAAATGTGAGGGGTGTACTCACTTTTGTGAGATAGTGTACATATGCACACTTGCCTAAAACGGATGTGCATGCTTGCAATTATTCTGAAGAATGAAAATTCAGATGTTGAATTCTCTAAACAATGGCCAGTGTTTATCAGTATTTTTATTCTGTCCATACCTTGATCAAACTTAAGAACAGCAATTGGAAAAAAAAACATGACAGGTCCTGATGCTATCACTAGCCAAATAACAGGTTTCCAAGCTGTTATCAGCTATTGTCAGAAGTCTAGTTGGAGGGGAAGGTGCTGAGAGGGCTCCCCTTGTGGCTGAGTGCAGCACAACCCTGAAGGTAGAACAAGGAATGCAGTTCCCAAAGAAGCAGGGTTTGCCAGTGGCTGTGGCCTGATGACTTGATGACAGGCGTGCTAGAGAGGAGCCAGATGTAGTGGGTAGCTGGGAAATCCGGTAGGAGAATCAGAAGCCAGGCCAGGGGTCATACACGTAAGATCAGTCCTTAAGCAGATTCAGGATTCAGGTAGGGTCACTGCAACAAGCCAAGGTCATTCACAGTAAAACAGGCAGAAGCAAAGTCGGTGAGCCAAGCTGGAATCAAGCAGTGGAGCAGGCAGAAGTAGGTCAGAACATAAATCAGGGGTCAAGCCAGGAGATCATGATAAGCGGGTAGAGGAAAGCGGATCGTTCAATGGGAAGTCCAAGATCAGAATGCAGAAACACAGGGAACACAGGGGAGCTGA
Organism: Lithobates clamitans; assembly: GCA_037952925.1. Classification (NCBI taxonomy): domain Eukaryota; kingdom Metazoa; phylum Chordata; class Amphibia; order Anura; family Ranidae; genus Lithobates; species Lithobates clamitans. Next base: position 312,146 of record JBBGZY010001008.1, read on the forward strand.
CAATAATCCAGCAACTCAGGGATCTCAGCAGTGGGTTTATATAGGCAAGGGGCATCAGCATCTATCACAACCTGTGCCTGTGTGCTCCCATTAGTGCCATCGCGCATCGGCGTATGCCCATGCGCCTGGAGGTTTGCCTGGTGAAGCCATGATGAGTATTGGCGACATTGCCAGTCCTATGGCCATTTTCCTGACAGCTATATAAGGGAAGAGGCAGTGATATCCCTGCTATCCCTGCCCCTTTGTTTACATGACCAGAGAATCCCAGCCATGTAAGACAATGTGCTATGATGTCAGCAGTTCCTAGGGATGTCAGCAGGGCACCCACTGCTTTCTTAGAAACCAGTGACAACAGGAAGCTGTCTTATATATAAATGGTAGAAACCGGGGGCAGGTCTGGCAAAATTGCCTAAGTTCAGACCAAACTGTTGGCTCATCTCTAATTATAAACAGCATCCCTCTCGCTGGAGGGATCCCAGGCCAGGGGACACAGGGAATCACTCCAATGGAATTAGAGTACTCTGGAGCAATTGGGGAGCAATTCTCCACAGTAACTGGGTCATCTAGGGAAGCTGTGTGCTATGAGGCAGGCACCTGCATGGTTACTACATGCGGGTTCTAACAGTGATGGGCCTCTCATCTGATTGCAGATTACTTGCCAAGCTAGCTCTGCCTCATCAGCTGTGGCCCTTATGAGCTGCTGAAGGAGAGAAGCACAGAAACCTAATTTTCCTGGGAGCATCCATAAACCCAATGGGAAAGTTGCTAAGGAGGCCTGCATCTTAGCATGGTGAGTAAATGTGCACTCTGCTATATTCCATCCCAATATGCTTTCCTTGGTAAGCTTGCACACCATTCATATTCATCATATGCAGAGTATACAGGGGGTCTCCCAAAGTCAGTTCTCTGGGAACACTTTAGGCATTTTGTCTCAGTTCCATCTCCTGGGACAACAGGCGATGCGATGCGTCTCTGTCTTCAGGCGTGTCATTGCATCGTGAGTTAGAGGGCTTCACAGCAGAAGCATGGACCTGGGCTGGTTGATCATTGCGCTGTTTAATATTTTCAGGATCCCATCTCCTGCAGGTCTTGGAAGTAATGGTGGAAGAGCAGGTGGCAACCAATATTTATTTACACTTTATGTTGGACTAGGTCAAAGTTTGATGCTGCCAACTCTCCTTGCTCCACCCAAAGACTGGTCTTCAACTAACTGTTGGACTTCAGAAAGTCATTGATTCTACTCCTTAATCCAGGAAGTTAGAGTTTGTTCAAATTCTTGTGTGTGCACTGTAGCCCATAGGCCTGTGGGCTCCATGAGAATACTGCCAAACATAATGATTCTGGGTAAATCGCCTGTTGAGGAATGTGCTCATAATTCCAGACAACTTTGGCTAAGTAATGGGTCCATTTTCTTAGTTTCTTACAAACTAAGCCTCTCAACAGTTGTATCAGTGTGGGGACAGCCATAGGGAAGGCAAAACTGCTCCTTCACAATCTGGGCAGCAAGCTTGGCGGTCTGGTCTTGGGTCGGTAATGCCACAGCAAACTCAGTAAAGTGGTCCAACATAACTACAATGTGATGGTACTGTATTCTGTGGTACAGTATACCATCTCTCAGGACAAGATGAGACCATTCACTCAGCAGTGTCTTCATTTCTAATAATAGCTTTAATCTTTTTCTGGGACTGGGTCACTGCCATAACTGTATTACCTCTGTTAGGGGAGCAACCACCGAATAATATCTGTGTGTCTCTGCCCAGTTATACTCTTCCAGTACATGGATGAATTTCACCTGAGGCCTACTCTTCGGCTTTCCTCCAGTCAAATCAGATATTTCTACTTTCATCGACATCTCAGTGATATCTAGCTAGTAGGTACTGGGTGTGTGCTGAAGGATTGCTCCCACCAGGATGATAATGCAATGAGAATTTAAACTCCGTCAGACAGGCTGGCCAACATTGCCGTAGAGTGAAAAGTTTAGCTGTTTGGAGATGCACCAACTGATTGTTATTTGTCCAGATCTCAAATTTGACTGCTGTCAGGTATTTAGTGTTCAGTGACTACCCGCACCAGGGCTGACAACTCTAAGTTGAAGGAACTGTAGTTTTCAGGGTTCCTCTCAGACATGCTATGGACGCTTCTAACATTTTGTGGATTATTAAAGCCCTGTTCACATGGGCTGATTTGCTCTGTGCACCATGCAGGGCTGTCTTTCCTGGCACGGGGATGCACAGGTGCTGCATGCATTCCAATGCCAGATTCCCATTATAGTCTATTGGGACACGTGGCTGCACCTGCATGCACCTGAATGTCATATAGGGACACAGTGGCTTTGTCCATGCAGCCATGTGTCCCAATCGACTAAAATAGTCATGGCACTGGGATGCATGCAGCACCCGTGCATCCCCATGCCAGTAAAAGACAGCCCTGCACAGGGCACGGAGCAAATTGCCCCGTGTGAACTGGGTCTAAATTGGGCTTGCTTCTATTTTTCTCTTGCAAGATTTCTCTGACATTGACAGCAGTCTATCTACAAATTGTTCTTTCAGCCACCCCAGCTGGGCCATCTTACTCGCTTTTTTCTCTATGGTATATCTCTGTTGTTATGTCTTGCAGTTCAAGTGCATATTGAAGGATGGATTCTCCCAATCCTTGCTCTCTGCTGATTAAGTGGGCCTTAAGGTCCCCAGTTACTGTTTGGTTATACATGGTTTCTAAGCAGTTACTGTCCTGTCAAGAAAATTCTGGTCTTCTACTGGGAGGTGCAGGATTAATATTGTAGTTTTCCTCTCTAAGGCATTAACCACTTACAGACCGGAAGATTTGGCTGCTTAATGACCAGGCCATTTTTTGCGATACGGCACTGCAGCGCTTTAACTAACAATTGTGCGGTCGTGCAACGCTGTACCTAGACAATATTGACGTCCTTTTTTCGCACAAATAGAGTTTTCTTTTGATGGTTTTTTTTGCACTATAAACAAAAAAAGAGCAACAATTTTGAAAAAAAAAACAATATTTTTTACTTTTTGCTATTATAAATATCCCCCAAAATGTCTTTAAGAAACAAATTTCTTCCTCAGTTTAGGCCACTATGTATTCTTCTACATATTTTTGGTAAAAAAAAACACAATAAGCGTATATTGATTGGTTTTCACAAAAGTTATAGCATCTACAAACTATGGGAAAGATTTATGGCATTTTTATTATTATTAATTTTTTTTTTACTAGTAATGGCGGTGATCTGCAATTTTTAGCGGTACTGTGAAATTGCGGCGGACAGATCGGACACTTTTGACACATTTTTAGGACCACTGACATTTATACAGCGATCACTGCTATAAAAATGCACTGATTACTGTGTAAATGTCACTGGCAGGGAAGGGGTCAACAATAGGAGGCGATCAAGGGGTTAAATGTGTGTTCCCTAGGTCTGTTCTAACTGTGAGGGGATAGGAGGATACTTAGTAGGAACAAACGATATGTCTCTTTTCTCCTGTCAGAACAGGGATTTGTGTGTTTACACACACAAGTCCCTGTTCCTGCTCTTGTGCACGCCGGCCACGCGCGTTAGGTTCCCCGCCGTGCAGCAGGGCACGCGTGCCTGCTGTCGCCCTTAAAGGTACAGACGTACCCATACGGCGATTTGCGGGAATGAAGCACTTTGCTGCCATATATCGGTATGAGCCGGTCGGCAAGTGGTTAAGTTAGAACTATAGGAAAAACATTTTTTTTAAATTTTAGATAGAGCAAGGGAGGGTTATAACCCCTGTCAGATTTTTTTGCCATCTGTGTCCCATTGTGGATATTTCCCTTCACTTCCTGTCCCATAGCCAAATAGGAAGTGAGATATAATCCCTGTAAATCAAGGGAATTCCTTGGGGACCCCCAGGTCACCAGAATTAGTGTACCTATTGGAAGATGTCCCCTATATTAATATTGTTGCAGCGGGAATAAGGGGGTGATTATTGCAGAGGCTGTAGGTTGCCTGGTTCCCTCTGGAGTAGTGCTACCAAATGCCACTGTTGCACCAATCCTATCACCATTGTCTGCATACCTCCCAACATTTTGAGATGGGAATTAGGGATGCCTTCTAGCAAAAGTATGTAGGCATAGGACACGCCCCCTGCCACACCCTCTTAAAGAAGAATTAACCAAGAAAAACGGTTAAATATATCCACAAGGGCTTTTTTTTACCACCACTATTCCTTTTATACTGGCTTTTAAAATTTTCAAATGCAGCTATTTAGAATTTGGATGAAAGGTTTAGCACTGGGAAACACTTTTTGAAAGATAAAAAGTGCATTTTATATAGAACTATATAGATCAGACCAAAATGAGGGACAAATGAGGAGGAAAGAGTGACATTGCTCCAAATCAGGGACAGTCCCACGAAATTAGGGACAGTTGGGAGCTATGTTGTCTGATATGGTTAGTACTGTTCATAAATGATAAATGTTATGCCATGTACACGCGGTCGGATTTTCCGACGGGAAATGTTCGATGTGAGCTTGTTGTCGGAAAGTCCGACCGTGTGTATGCTCCATCGAACATTTGCTGTCGGAATTTCCGACAAATGTTTGAGAGCAGGTTCTCAAATTTTCTGACAACAAAACTTGTTGTCGGAAAAGTCCGATTGTGTGCACACAAGTTTGTCGCACAAAAGTTCACACATGCTCTGAATCAAGCAGAGGGAGCCACACTGGTTATTGAACTTTCTTTTTCTCGGCTCGTCGTACGTGTTGTACGTCACCGCGTTCTCACGTTCAGAATTTTGGGCCAACATTTGTGTGACCGTGTGTATGCAAGACAAGTTTGAGCCGACATCCTTCGGAAAAAAAATCCATGGTTTTGTTGTCACAAAATCCAATCGTGTGTACGGGGCATAACAGTAATTGGTTGAACACAGTGGAATTTGTTTGGGTTTTATGAAGTTATAATCAAAGAAAGTGTCTGTTTCAGGAAAAGTTGGTTACCCATTAGACCCATTGGAGTAGACCATTGAATTTTCCTTTCCCTTTCTTAGTTTTCAAATTCACAAAGGAACAACAGGCATGATGTATGCTACTCTAATTTATTTAAATAATCCATCATTTGTTATAAAGTACTCAGCAGTATTCTGAGAACACGGGGAACAGGATGACCCTGCATACGCTGGCTTGGCAGCAAAGGATTCCTGTAAACTATTTTAAAGGAAACCTATTGTGAGAAATGTAGGCTGCTATTTCTGACCTCCTTCTGAAAGTACTATTTGCGTTGTCTGCCTGCCTTGCTGATCTTTTGACCTCAGTACCCTTTGTGCCACTAACCTGAAACTTATTCAACAAGTGAAATCAGAAGTCCTGATCTACTTTCCTGTTACAGGTCAGGGACTTCAAATACAGTATATTAAATTCAAAAGATCTACATAACAACCACAAAGATTACATTTTTATAAGGATATACCAGTAACGGCAACCCCTGTTCTATTGTGATAGTTTTATTTAAAATACTGGCACAATGCCATAGGAACAAATCAGGTTCATCCTTTCATTTTGCAAGGACAGGTGGTAAATTTAAAGTTGACTTTTATTGTATAGTTACAATTTTAAAACTTGTACCACTAAATGTATACTTATCTCATACCTGAGCGATCGCTGGGGAAGCTGACAATCATTGTAGCCAAATACATACCCTACCACTCTTTAAAAGGGCTCCAATGACCTATGGTTCCAGAGATACTTCTTTGCACAGCCTGTCAGAAGCTACATACAGAGCGGCCAGTTTAAATACAAGCTGGCACACTCTGTTTGCAGCAGATTGAGCGGTTGAGCTCACAGTACCTCTCAATTCTTGTCAGAGGCACTGAGCTCAATGGATAGCTTGGAGCCTTGGACCAATGGTAAAGTACCATTGGCCCCAGCTGTCCCATAAAAATGTGTCATAGAAGGGGGCGTGTCTAAAAGACACATGTTTCCTTCCAGCCCAGCCCTCTTAATTAGAAGGAAATACATGGGTTTATGGGTATAAGATTTACCCATAATCCCATATTTTTCTCACACAGTTAAGAAGGAGAATGAGAATCTTCTGCTACTGAAAAGGTACTGTTTTAATCAAGCTAAATCATATATTATTATGCTATATGTTATAACATAATAATTTATTATTTATCTATTTACTGTGAAAATACTGGTTGGAAGATATAACTTCAAATTTCAGTAATTTGTCCGTTAAGTCACCTGCCTGAGTACAGTTTTTGAAAATATAGTAAATTACCTTAAAAACAATATATAATTATTTGTATATTACTTACCTATGGTAATTAACCCCTTGCCACCCAGGCCAATTCTGACACTTCTCTCCTACATGTAAAAATCATCATTTTTTTGCTAGAAAATTACTCAGAACCCCCAAACATTATATATATTGTTTTCGCAGACACCCTAGGGAATTTGCAACTTTGCAACTTTTTATGTTACACAGTATTTGCGCAGCAATTTTTCAAACATGTTTTTTTTTTTTTTTTTTTAAGAAACTGTTCCATGAATTAAAAAAAAAACAAAAAACACTAAAGTTAGCCTGATTTTTTTGTATACTATGTGTAACACTGACCCCCAAAGGAGCTTCTGATATTTTGATTTGGGCTTATCGTTACCATCTTCACAGTGTACGTCATAGGGATCCCATAGTAGATACTCAATTGAAAACACTGGCTCCAACACTTAGTCCTTTTTCCAAGTTTTACTAAAGAAACAAAATATGCAATAGCAAGGTAGAGGGTGAAAGGGATTCAGGTACCTTTGAATCTTGCGGTTAGAGGTATTTTCTATATCCAGCCAGCAGCACTTTCACAGCTGGATTTAGCAACCACTGGATAGGTCTCTCTCACCAACCTAGCAGCCAATGTGATGCTAGGATACAGTCTCTGCCACAGACCCGACAATCTTGAATAAACTGATTGCTGTGCTGGTTACGGTCTCTGCCACAGACCTGACAATCTTGAATAAACGGATTGCTGTGCTGGTTACGGTCTCTGCCACAGACCTGAAAATCTTGAATAAACTGATTGCTGTGATTGATCCTAGATGCGTCTCTGACTGAGTTCCCAGGCTCTTCTCAAGACACCAGCCTTATTCTCGGTCCTCTCCTGAAGAGTCCTCCCCTGGTCACTACAATCCATTGCTTCTTCCCGCAGGCCAGACAGCAAAGAGACCATGCTCTGGACCAAGAGGCCACTAAAACTTTGGGCCTTCTCCTAGTAGTTGGGCCTTTTGGTCCGCCGACCCCAAAGCAGAATTTTAAACAACAGCAATTCCCCAGGCCAGGAGGGCCATGAGGTCAGGAAGCGCCAACCCAATAATAATGGTGTCTGTTCCTTAAATACCCCTACCCAGAATGCAGGGTGGATGGATCACTCCCACCGAACTGTCCCTGAGCAAAGAGTACTCAATATGTCCAACCAGACTGTATTTACTACATCCACCAATGATAACAGCACCACCCATGGTCGGATGGAAACTTGCACAGTCCAGCCAAACTGGTACAGAAACCAGGAAATTTAGATAATAATAGGCTGAGCACAACTGTAGCTTCAACTAACTTAAATTTGAAAAGAATAGCATTTGCTCTTCAGGAGCAGAGCGCTACATATGAAAGATGATGTTCCGCCGAGTAAATAGATATACAATGCTCACACTCGTGGAATGCCGCCAAACTTCAGTACTTAAATATCTCCATAGGTGACGCTTTAAAATTTTTTACAGGTTACATGTTTAGAGTTACAGAGGAGGTCTAGTGCTACAATTATTGCTCTCGCTCTAACGATCGCGGCGTATGTAACCTGTGTGTATCTGGCTCTGATAATAGCCAGTGCCTCACCAGCCACTGACCTCACCGCATGTACCTGACCCAAATCTTAAAAACACATTTTTAACACATAACACATTTAACACATACAAAGAAGGGCAACAAAGCTAATAAAGGGTCTGGAGGATCTTAGTTATGAGGAAAGGTTGCGAGCACTGAACTTATTCTCTCTGGAGAAGAGACGCTTGAGAGGGGATATGATTTCAATATACAAATACCGTACTGATGACCCTACAATAGAAATAAAACTTTTTCGCAGAAGAGAGTTTAACAAGACTCGTGGGCCACTCATTAAAATTAGAAGAAAAGAGGTTTAACCTTAAACTACGTAGAGGGTTCTTTACTGTAAGAGCGGCAAGGATGTGGAATTCCCTTCCACAGGCGGTGGTCTCAGCAGGGAGCATCGATAGCTTCAAGAAACTATTAGATAAGCACCTGAATGACCGCAACATACAGGGATATACAATGTAATACTGACATATAATCACACATAGGTTGGACTTGATGGACTTGTGTCTTTTTTCAACCTTACCTACTATGTAACTATATGTAACTATGTAACTATGTAACATTTGGACAGGGCTGTACGAATGCCGTAGCTGTGAAGCTTTACTTCACAGCTGCAATTTTTTTTTGTAATATCTTTAGCTACAGCATCTTTAACTCAGCCTGCAGAGTTTGACAGGCAGCACCTCCTGTCCAATTCGCCTATTGATTTTAATGGGGCCACTCTGCAACTGAAAGCCAAACTCGCTTGCAGCAGCAGCATAGTTCAACAATGTAAAAATGCCATTCAGCAATGTAAAAAAAAAGGAGGCGGCAGTAGCACCTCATGAACGCCTGTCAGCTGCTGCTATACCACTCGTTGAAAAGCAATACACCACAGATCACTTTTTAGAGGGCATTAACCACATTACTGCACATGTGAAAGAAACTTGAAACACATCATCCATTTCACACTCACCACCAACCAGGTCACTCCCCAGCCACTTCCCATGTTAGCCACCTCCCTTCAACTTATATTACAGGTGAACATTTTCCAACCTGCAGATGACAGACCTTACTCCAAAAGATATCACTGCCAGTTACTCCCCCCACCCGCTGATTGATATCCCTCCATGACCACCTCACACCCCCTGCTGACAGATCTCTCTCCCCAACCTGTCCCAACATACCCTCTCGTCTGTTGACCTGTGGATGAGGGAATCACACCTGCAGTGTTACTGTGTTCTGCCAGTGGGGAGCCTTCCCAACCCACAGAATACAATGATCAGTGTCGCTAACCATAGCTGGCAGCACTGATTGTTTTGGGAAAAACCTGACAGGCTGGTTGTACTTAAGTAGATTAATAGATTGACTTGTGTACAACCAGCTAGTTCATATATAGATGGACTATGGCTGGTCTCTGCTTAATTGGCTTAACTTCAATCCATGTATGCCCCGTTTAACCACTACGCAGTCCCTAAACATCCTTCCACAAACAACATTCCTCTCCCATGCATACTACCCACTGTCATACACTTCTCTCCTGTACAAAGTGCCAGTGTCATACCCCCCACAATCCTCTCCTGTCCTCTCCTGTACAGACTGCCCACTTTCACACACTTCTCTAGTGCCCACTGTCATATCCTCCACACTCCTCTCCTGTACATAGTGCCCACTGTCATACCTTCCACATTCCTCTCCTGTGCATACTGCCCACTGTCATACCCTCCACACTCCTCTCCTGTGCACACTGCCCACTCTCATACCATCCACACTCCTCTCCTGTACATACTGCCCACTGTCATACCCACCACACTCCTCTCCTGTACATACCACCCACTGCCATACTCTCCACACTTCTCTCCTGTACATACCGCCCACTGTCATACCCTCCACACTCCTCTCCTGTACTTACTTCCCCCATCATACCCTCCACACTCCCCTCCTGTACATACTGCCAACTGTCTTTCTCTCCACACTCCTTTTCTATACATACTGCCCCCTTAATACCTTCCACGCTCCTCTCCTGTACATACTTCCCCCATCATATCCTCCACACTCCTCTCCTGTACATACTGTCCACTGTCATCCCCTCCACACTCCTCTCCTGTACATACTGCCCACTGTCATCCCCTCCACACTCCTCTATTGTACATACTGCACACTGGCATACCCTCCACACGCCACTGCTGTGCATACTGCCCACTGTCATACCCTGCACACTCATCTCCTGTACATAGTGCCCACTGCCATACCCTCCAAACTCATCTCCTATACATAGTGCCCATGGTTATACCCTCCACATTCCTCTCCCTCACCTGTACATATTTCCTACTTTTATACCATCCATACTCCTCCCCTATGTCTCTTATCCACAAAAACAGTTCTTTAAAATGATATTGAATATCCTCAATGTTACCAGCTCTAGAATGGGCACACTTTTGTTAGTTCAACTAAAGGAAATCTTCTCAGCCCTCATATTTGTTCTGCCTATTATTAGTACTCATTTAATTTTGTGATTACTATTGTGATGTATAGTGGAACATAGGCGATGCCAGCTACTCTATATATACCACTGGTAAAAAAAATGTCCCTGAAAATATTTTTGAAATGTTGGCAACTACCCCCTTTGGCACTGCCCAAGGGCCACCGGGTCAGTAGGGGGTTCCAAGAGAGGCTCCTGGAATCCTGCAATATTAAAGCGGTAGTAAACTTCGCTAACATTACTACTTTTTAGAGGCCCTGAGGTAGGTTATGCCATAATGGACAAGTATGCACAGCATATTAGCACATTAGAGTACATTTACCTGTCAGACTGAGCCCTCTAGCGATGCGCTGTGATCAATCCGGCAGGTCCCGGGCGCTTCTATCTTCATTATCTTCTTCCTTCCATCTTCTTCCTTCCAGATTCTGTACCCCATGGTCAATTGTGGGCTTATCATCCAGGTTAGCCAGCTTAGGTTCATGCTTTTTTTCTTTTTTCTCAATAATCCTGTTTTTTATGAGGTTACTTTTTGCTACAAGGGGGTGAATTCATCCACATCCGGGAGCTGCGACGCGCACCGTGGCTATCCCCCACCCCCCTGGCCGGATGGTCATGTGGGGTGGCGGCTCGCCCTCGCTGCGCGTCGACGCCATGCCCACACGCCTTACGTCTGGCGTCACCTGTGACGCCACACGCCAACGTGTTTGTTATCCAACCACGCCCAGCACGAGGGACGCCGGCTTCCTACATATGAGCGCAAGTCGCTCGGACGTGGGTGCTCTCTCCCGTTTAGCTGTGGACATCTAGCGTGACGTTGGTCACATCCTCGGCGGTGTTGCGGGCCAATCTCTCCACTCATTTCTTTTGCAGTGTTTTTCAGTTCTTATACTTTTCACGTTCACACTACACACTTCCATGTGTAGCTTCAGGTAACTAATACCTATAAGCTGGGTCTCCTTTTCACTCTTATGGTGGATCATCACTCTGATTTCCAATTCTGGCTCACTCCTTGCACATTTCTCTTCACTTCTCTATTTGTGTTCTGGGCTATTGTATCTCTCACCCACTTTCTCTCCTTTCCTCTCATATTCTTGTCTACATTGTCCTTCATTTTCACACTTCACTAACACTATCCCATTATGTGTTTTTCACCAGTTCCTCGGATTCACTTCTGTCATCTCATGCTGGGTAGAGTGAACCCCATCCACTATCTGTGATCCATTCCACCAATTGGCCAGCATGCCGGCCTTTGGCTGTTACCTCAGCTCCCGGGGGGATGTTTATTCCACTTCCCAGTGCTTTTTGAATTTTAGCATTACTACCATTATATACATGTATACTAATTGCTACCCATAGGTAAGAGCTGCTAGGACCATTGTTTATGCGCCCTCTCTTCCCCCTTTTTTACTATCAATTATCACTGACCTATATTATATTACTTATTAACTGGTACCCCCAATTCATAGCAGCTCCTCATGAGTGGAAATAATCCACGAAACGCGTCGAGCTTTTTACTATTGGATGCTATGCCCCAATGACCATGATTCTACTATGGGTTTGATCTATTTAAATCATCAATTTAATTTATTGGTTATTACTGTATACACACTTTGGAATGTACTGCTAGTTTATTATTAATCATGTGTAACAATGCTACTGTACTATGAATTTTATTGTGTTATGTCATTATCATACCTTTTAATTCTGCCAATTACATATTGATTTACCGTTAATTTATTTACTGTACTACCTCCCTCTGTGTTACCAATAAATTAATATTGTTATTTTACTATATTGATTGATTTTATCTATCCCAAGTGCCTTGTTTCATACAAAGTCCCAATATCCCTTTTTCCCCCTTTCCCTTTTGTGCAAAATTATCGGGGATGGAGTCCTGTGTACCGGAGGGTCACGGCTCATATAAAGTCCCACCCATATATATTTCTCAAGTATGCACAGCATATTAGCACATTAGAGTACATTTACCTTTCAGACTGAGCCCTCTAGCGATGCGCTGTGATCAATCCGGCAGGTCCTGGGCGCTTCTATCTTCATTATCTTCTTCCTTCCATCTTCTTCCTTCCAGATTCTGTGCCTTCGGTCACTCGCCTTGGCTGGGCTGCGTTGATATCACTCCCATGCATGCTCATGCACATCCTCTCTCTCTCTCATCCCCCCCCTCTCTCTCATCCTCCCTCCCTTCCCCCTTATCTCTCTCTCATCCCCTTTCTCTCTCTCTCATTCTCCCTCTCTCTATTTAGTTTAATTTGTTATAACAAAAAACCTTTTGCCTTTTTATTCCTTTATTTATTTATAAAAAGCCCCACCAAAATCCTCAGCACCAGGCCCATGATGTTCTTAATCTGGCCCTGCCTAGAAGGTACGCTAGGCAAACAATGTTCCAGAAATCATCATGTAGCCAATATAATACAATACTTGAGATTGACCTATGTTTGTATATAAAATAAAGTCCAAGAGCCCTTATAAAGACCTTTATGAATATGTCTATATAAAAAATTATAAGGGAGAAAGAGAAAATTTTAAAAGGGGGCGGGGCTATCCCATAAGCCTCCTGATATGCAAGAGGTCTGTACCCCCACCCAAAGGCTGGAAAGCTATACCTTCAAGGAAAAGGGGAGAAAAAATTGACCCCAAAAGACAGAAAACAATAGCAGACTCCACACACTGGCATCTGGCTATAAATAAGCAAAAATAAAAAAGAAGAAGCAGAACAAAGAAAAGAACAGAAAAGAAGAGTAATGCCGCGTACACACGGTCGGAATTTTGTCCGGCAAAAGAACAATGAGAGTTTTTCGTCGGAAAATGCGACCATGTGTATGCTTCATCTGTCTTTTGCTTGCGAAATTCCAGCCAGCAAAAGATTAAGAGCATGCTCTCAATTTTTCGGTCAGGAAAAGTTCCTATCCGAAAATGCGATCGTCTGTGGCAATTCCGACGCACAAAATCCCTACGCTTGCTTGGAAACAATTCGACACATGCTCGGAAGCAATGAACGTCATTTTCACTGCTCGTCGTAGTGTTGCATGTCACCGCGTTCTTGACGGTCGCAATTTCAGCAAACTTTTGTGTGACCGTGTGTATGCAAGGCAAACTTGAACGGAATCCCGTCTGAAATACCGTCATATCATGTGTACGCGGCATAAGAGTAGGAAACCAAGGAGAAAAGAGTAATGAAAGAGAAAACAAGCCCCACCCCAAGCACAATTTTTTTCCAATAAATACAAAGCCTTCTCTGATTAGATAAGGTGGAGATTGTGATGTCACCACCATGCCTCTCCACATCATCCAATCAGAGAATGCCTTATATTCATAAAAAAAATACTTAGCGTTCTCTGAATGGCAGCCATACCGAACAAGTGACCTCTTGTGGTTACTATGCAGAAGGGCAGCCACTTGACACAAGACTCAGAATAGCAATGACAACGACATTGATTTCCAGCTTCCAGAGCGATCACTCAGGTATGAGATTTGCATATGAAATTCATATCGGCATCATCATCAATTCTCCAAAAACCTTCCCATAAACAGCTGCAGTTGTCCGTTGGGTTTATTTGTGGTGATCTGGAGAGACAGGTGTGTAGACAGCTGCATATAGTGACTGGGAAATCACAGAAATAAATAAAAATATCCATACGGGTCATATATTAAAGGATGCCGCTCCATACAGGTGTAGAGGAAAAGGCCTTATGCTGAGGATGGACAGGACACCCATCTGTTGCAGAACGTTCCTTAACTGTCTCAGGGGAGTGGGAGCTGCCAGACTTATCCTGTCTCCCCATAATGTAACCCCGACCTCTTCTGGAGAAGCATTTATCAACAGTTCTTCTGCCTCTGATCTGACACCAGGAATGAAGAGTCTGCACATCCCACAGCATTCCAGCCTGCAGACATCCCAGGGCTGCTCCACAGCAGGACTACCAGGAGATCTGGGCAGATTAACCCACTTACTGCTGGATGATAAACTACCATAAATATCTTCCAGATTTTAGGCCTGGCCTACCATAGTATCTGAGATGAAATCAGCTTCCACCAATGTTCACCCTACAGCCACTATTAATACACAATAAAGTGCTCTCTTCTCTGTGTTAGGTAACCCCAAAACTAGCAGTACCCTTAAACAAGAAATAATAGTGTTACTGGAAACAATCAATGAGCAGGTTGGGGTCTATATAGCCATGGGTGCACATTTATGGGAGGCTTTTTATGTACATATTTTGTACGATGGATACATTTTAACCACTTGCTCGTTTTACGTTGGTACTTTGACGTAGAAAACCGGGGTTATGGCAGCAGATAGCTGCCATAACCCCGGTATATTCTTAAACGGCGTAGGTCCTCTTTCTGATAAAAATGGTCTCCACGGTGGATTCGCCACGGCGCTCCAGCATGCTTTACTGCATATACAGACTGATTTTACTGTTGTGAGTTTAGTAACACTTTAAAGCAGACCTAAACCCCAATCCAAACTGCAACATATTGCAGTTTACAAGTCCTTAGATGTGATGGCTCCATTAGTTTTCTTTCTTTAGGCTTTTTTTTTTTTTCTTTATCTTCACCTAGTGATCTGGCCAGTAACACGCTTCCTGTCTTAGGCCTGATTCACACATATGCAGGTTGCAGTTTGCATATTGCAGGTGCGTTTTTCAATACACGTTTTTGATCCATTGAAGTCTATGGAAACAAAATCCAGAAAAAAAATCCCTGGCCCTTTCAATAAAATGCACAGCTGTGAACTACATGCATAGGAAACCATGGCCTTAGAGGGCCAACTCTCATTCCTCTACTGTATCTATGGAGGAGCAGTGCAGCCACCCTTTTTACAGCAACTTTGCCAAACTGTGGATAAGAGAAGTGTAAAGCCTCATACACACTATCAGATTTTCTGCTGATTTTTTCCTTCAGATTTACCAAAACCATATAATATGAGGTTAAATATTAGGAGTTTCAATTTGTGTGCAATCAGGCAGGCCCTTGCACTACGTGGTTTTGGTAAATCTGATGACAAAAATCAGCAGAAAATCTGATAGTGTGTATGGGGCTTTAGACTATTAAAATAAAGCCTAATAAAAAAATAAAAAAAAGCATAAAAAAACGAATGACGCCACTGCATCTAAAGACTGTTAAGGTGTGAAATGCTTCGCCATGCCTCTTCCTTTCTTAATAAAAAGTACTGGGTGTTTTATGTATTGCGATATAAACAAAAAAAGACCGAAAAAATGTTAATATTAATTTGGCTGAATGGAGGAGAGACTAAGGAGGAGGTGGCAACTTCTGTGTTATCCATATATCTGGAATATCAGTGTGGATCCCCTTTGTGTGGGACAAATGTGCAGTCAGACCATACTACTGGTCTTATATCCCAGGTGAGGGCACATCTGGTGAAGGAAAACTCACATTGCATGTAGCAAGTTTTTGCACATTGTGGTGAACAAATAAGAAGAGGATTATCTCAGGAATTTATACAGTTTCTGTTTTTGTTTTCTATTTTCATTTTGTTTTGTTTGGTGTTTAAACACATAGTGATTTTAATGTATTTTCACATTTGATATTGGATGTCTGTACCGCTGGTTTCTGTATTTGTAGTTCTGCAACTTTAAAGTGATAGCATAACAAAAGAAAATACTCTTGGGCACTGGTGTGTTGGCTAGGCAGTCCAAAGTTCAGGATGGACAATAGCTTTCGGCCTTGCTGCCCTCCAGGATAGGGATATCATAGTAGTAAAACGGAAAAACAGAAAAGAGAGGGCGCACCAGCCTTGTGCATTATCCTTTGATACATTTATTAAAAAAAAAATTAAGAACTACTCACAAAGGTAGAAAGAAAATCGCGCTTATAACAGTCTTTGACTGTTAACAGTCTGTCCACTGATAGCTGTCTCCAGGTCTTGAAGAGAGGACGTGCGAACCGCTGCTGGCTAACGCGTTTCGAAGGTGTACCTTCTTCCTCAGAGCCTACATTTAAGTTATAGCCTTGCTATTTATTACAGGTTTTGCAGGAAAACATAGGTTGATTCACATTGTATATGGTGGTAATATTTAGAGTGTGGAGTGCGGCACCAACTGATTCACATTATTTTTGTACTCCTATAGTTGAGAGTGTGTTAGGTGGGTGTGAATCAAGTATTATTTTATTCTATTGACACTGCAACTTGCAAGTATCTTATAGATATAAAATAGGTGGACACACCTATCTATTCAATCACTCTGTATCCAATCAGGAAGACCCTTGCATTTCATAGTTGAGGGTAGATCTAAAGGAGATTGTACAACCAGATTGTATAGTGTATGGTGAGCTTTACAGAATTTCAGGGACACACTTCTCCTGTTTTCAGTACTACAGCTCTGCTCCACATAGACTGTTATTTGATTGCTCAGCTCCTGCACACTCTGCAAAATGAATGATCCAACTAGAATTAGATAGGAGGTTTAGCTGCACTGTCTGGTCATACTGCACATCACACTTGGATTGTGATGCCATGCAGTATCACAAGGTAATATATTAAGGACTTGCCACTCTTTTCTGCTTTTCATATCTTTTATCTTATTTCAAAACCCCCTCTTTAAAAAGTAAAATATATATGCAATTCTTAGTGCACTTGTTCCACTCCTTGTTCACAATAGTCGATATCCTCCCATGTCACCCTGCTTTTTTGGTTTCCCTACAGTTTTAATGGGCACTGGCCTTTTTACACTATTCTGAAGCAGTAGCATCTGATTTGTCATACTTATACGTAACAATTTATTTCATAGATACTTTTGAAGCCAGTAGTTGGCACTATTAGACCCCTTTCACACTGGGGAGGTTTTCAAGCAATTTAGCGCTGGAAATAGCCTCTGCTAAGTGCCTGAAAACTGCCTCCCATTCATTCATGTGTGACTTTTCACACTGGGGCGGTGCGCTTGCGGGACTTTCTGAAAAGTCCTGCAAGCAGCATCTTTGGGGCGGTTTGGGAGCAGTGTATTTAGCGCTCCCAAAACGCCCTGCCCATTGGAATGAATGGGCAGCGCTTCCGAAACACCTGAAAAGCATTTCAGAAGCACCGCAACACAGGAGTTTTTAACCCCTGCTTTGGGGTTAAAAGCTCCCCACTATCGACCGAAAAGCTACGCTTAAACATCGCTAAAGCACTGCTAAAACTAGTGCTTTAGCGCTAACGCAGCCGTGGCCCAAGTGTGAAAGGGGTCTTACTTATCACAACTTGGTGACCTCCATGCCTCTGGGGATAGTTTTGTATGCGCCCGATGTTCCCGTAGGTCTCAATTACCTCAGCTCCCAGGATAGACATTCATGGCGGCTCCTTTTTACCAGTATTGCATAGGCTGAACTCTACACTGTATGTAAGTCGCTTCAGGTTGGATAATTTTCTTCCTCCCGACTCTTTTTTCTCTCCATTATTTGGGCCTCAGTTTAGACAATAATGTTGTCCATATACATTTTTTACAGATTTGTTTAGCATCCGCTCCTGATGTGTTGGATTGAATCCATGAAACGCGTCAAGCTTTATATGATGCAGCCTTTATTCCAATACATGGCTCTAATTACATCATGTTAAAAGCTTTGATTCCAATATACGGTTCCATCATATTATGCTTAGTTTTAACATACAATTGACTCTATGACATGATACAACATGTCTTACATTACAGTCAAATGTTATGTGTTACTTTATATTTATGTATAATTTATTCATTATGTGTCTTGCATGCAAGAGATGACCATTATATATGTATGTACTTATGGCTATGGTTTTACATTGTTTATGCCAATACATGTGCCAAAAAATACAAGGTTGAGGGATCATTATCAGCATTCAGACTTTATAAAGAATGCAACAAAAAATGTAAGGGTGTAATAAAGACGGGTAAGATAGAACATGAAAGACACATAGCGGAAAAGAGCAAAAAAAAATCCCGAGAAATTCTTTAAGTATATAAACAGTAAAAAACGGAGGACAGACCATATTGGCCCCATAAAAAATGAGGAAGGACATCTGGTTACAAAGAATGGGGAAATGGCAAAGGTATTGAATTTATTCTTCTCCTCAGTCTTCACGAGGGAATCGAAGAGCTTCAGTAAGCAAAACTGCAGTGTTTATCCTCACGACACATCACAGGAAGCACCTCCATGGTTAAGAGAGGACAGAATTAAAATTAGACTTAGGAAAACTTAACATTAATAATTCACCAGGACCAGATGGCTTGAACCCGAGGGTACTTAGGGAACTCAGTCAAGTAATTGCCAGACCATTGTTCCTAATTTTTACTGACAGTCTACTGACTGGAATGGTACCAGCTGATTGGAGAAAAGCCAATGCAACACCAATATTTAAAAAGGGGCCCAAAATACATCCCTGGGAATTACAGACCAGTTAGCCTAACATCAATAGTATGTAAACTCTTGGATTGGACGATAAGGGACTATATACAAGATTTTAGTAATGAGAACAGTATCATTAGCAGTAGTCAGCATGGATTCATGAAGAATCGTTCTTGCCAAACCAATCTATTAACCTTCTATGAGGAGGTGACTTGCCATCTAGATAAAGGAAGGCCCGTAGAGGTGGTGTATCTGGATTTTGCAAAAGCATTTGACACAGTTCCCCATAAACGTTTACTGTACAAAGTAAGGTCATTGGTGTGGACCATAGGGTGAGTACATGGATTAAAAACTGGCTACACGGGCAAGTTCAGAGGGTGGTGATAAATGGGGAGTATATAAAAAACCCAAAATAGAGTCAAAGCTGCGCTCAGATCTAAAACCACAAACAAACAATTGTGGAAGAAAAAAGCTGCCAGCACCTATAAAAGTCCAGTATCTGACTCCTAAAATATGGTAAACAGCAAAGTGCAGCGCTATAAATATAAATGTGACATATTAAAAAATATGAATAAGAACCCACCAAGTGACATCACATCAATCAGTAGATACATAAGCAAAATCGATCAATCAAAAACCAACTTTGTTCACAGATGCGTGTGAAAAAGTATATATAAAAAACAATATGTGTAAATAGTCCAAAACAGAATAGTAGAGTCCACAAAAAGAAAAAAACCCTCGTCCAGGAGAGATGTGATAAGAAGTAGATAATCCACCAAGGAGTGTGTGAGTAAGGTCTGCTTACCGGACGGCGATGACTGCTATTACGGCAGTCTCGCCCAGCATAGGGATTATGGTCTCCCAAAACCACAGATACAGAGCGGGACCAGTAGCTTTAACACTCGATAATTTAGCAGAAAACAATGTGGCATGAGAGGTATCATACACAGCAGCGGTGTCTCAGTGTACCGCGATTCACTTCCTGTACTGCAAAAGCCCGTCCGAGAACGTGATGGGGCGGGCTTTTGCAGTACAGGAAGTGAATCACTCCTTGGTGGATTATCTACTTCTTATCACATCTCTCCTGGACGAGGGTTTTTTTCTTTTTGTGGACTCTACTATTCTGTTTTGGACTATTTACACATATTGTTTTTTATATATACTTTTTCACACGCATCTGTGAACAAAGTTGGTTTTTGATCGATTTCGCTTATGTATCTACTGATTGATGTGATGTCACTTGGTGGGTTCTTATTCATATTTTTTTATATGTCACATTTATATTTATAGCGCTGCACTTTGCTGTTTACGATAAATGGGGAGTACTCGGAATGGTCAGGGGTGGGTAGTGGGGTCTCCCAGAGTTCTATGCAGGGACCAATCCTGTTTAATTTGTTCATAAACGACCTGGAAGATGGGGTAAACAGTTAAATCTCTGTATTTGCAGACGATACTAAGCTAATCAGGGCAATAACTTCTCCGCAGGATGTGGAAACCTTGAAAAAAGATCTGAACAAATTAATGGGGTGGGCAACTACATGGCAAATGAGGTCCAATGTAGAAAAATGTAAAATAATGCATTTGGGTGGCAAAAATATGAATGCAATCTATACACTGGGGGGAGAACCTCTGGGGGAATCTAGGATGGAAAAGGACCAGGGGGTCCTAGTAGATGATAGGCTCAGCAATGGCATACAATGTCAAGCTGCTGCTAACAAAGCAAACATAATATTGGCATGCATTAAAAAGGGGATTAATTCCAGATATAAAACGATAATTCCCCGGCTCTACAAGACTCTGGTCTGGCCGCACCTAGAGTATGCTGTCCAGTTCTGGGCACCAGTCCTCAGGAAGGATGTACTGAAAATGGAGCTAGTACAAAGAAGGGCAACAAAGCTAATAAAGGGTCTGGAGGATATTAGTTATGAGGAAAGGTTGAGAGCACTGAACTTATTCTCTCTGGAGAAGAGACGCTTGGGAGGGGATATGATTTCAATATACAAATACCATACTGGTTATCCCACAGTAGGGATAAAACTTTTTCGCAGACGGGAGTTTAACAAGACTTGTGGCCACTCATAAAAATTAGAAGAAAAGAGGTTTAACCTTAAACTATGTAGAGGGTTGTTTACTGTTATGCCCTGTACACACGGTCGGATTTTCCGACGGAAAATGTGTGATAGGACCTTGTTGTCGTAAATTCCGACCATGTGTGGGCTCCATCACACATTTTCCATCGGAATTTCCGACACACAAAGTTTGAGAGCTTGCCATAAAATTTTCCGACAAACAAAATCCGTTGTCGGAAATTCCGATCGTGTGTACACAAATCCGACGCACAAAGTGCCACGCATGCTCAGAATGAATTAAGAAACGAAAGCTATTGGCTACTGCCCCGTTTATAGTCCCGACGTACGTGTTTTACGTCACCGCGTTCAGAACGATCGTATTTTCCGACAACATTGTGTGACCGTGTGTATGCAAGACAAGTTTGAGCCAACATCCGTCGGAAAAAATCCATGGATTTTGTTGTCGGAATATCCGATCAATGTCCGGCCGTGTGTACGGGGCATAAGAGCGACAAGGATGTGGAATTCCCTTCCACGGGCGGTGGTCTCAGCGGGGGGCATCTATAGTTTCAAGAATCTATTAGATAAGTACCTGAACGACCACAACATACAGGGATATACAATGTAATACTGACATATAATCACACACATAGGCTGGACTTGATGGACTTGTGTTTTTTTTCAACCTCACCTACTATATGTAACTACGGTATGTAATACTCTTTTTATCTAATTGGTTATTACCTGCCTCATTTAAAGCCCCAAACTTCCTTATTGTAATCCTATAGTCTAAGGGTAGGTTAAAATGAACCTTGCTTAGCCTATGCATGGCAAAGCAACAGGTTCACAAAATTAAACTTGTCATGTGCATATACCTAATTTCAATTCAGTACCTTACCGCTCCATTCATCTTCTGGAAAGAAAGTGAAATAGGCAGCCTTCCGGGTATGGGGGAGCAGTAACTTCCTTTCCCCAGTGTAACAGTGCTGGGTGCAGTGGCGGCCAGTGGTAATTTTTTTTCGAGGGGGGGCGGCCTCTGGCTCTAATCAGGTGCTTCAACAAAACAACCCCACCACTGTAATTCATGCGCCCGGCATCCTGAAAGAGGCCAGACGCATGAATAGGGGGTAGTGGCCGTGGATCAAAGAGCATTAATTAGGATGTGACGCCTGTGGATAGAGGGGGCGGTGCCCGGGTGCCCCTAAAGAACGGGCCGCCACTGGCTGGGTGCCTGAGTGGGCAACTCACTGTCATGTGAGGGTGGGGCCTTAACCCTCTCTAAGTTCTGACCAAATTACCTGGAGCTTTCCAATGTAAGAGTCTTTGTTCTTAGCAGCAGCTAGCTAGCAAAGTAATGGGAGTGCAAAAGGAAGTTGAATGAAAACAACTGAAGTGGGCACAGGTTCATTACAATAGCTAGCCATAAGCCTGAACAAGAGAAATCTTCCCTGATGGCTATTGTATTCTAACAGCTGCCACCCACAGCTGTCAGAATACCTGAACAGTGACTGCCTCTGATTGGATGCAGTTAGGGCTTGTTCACACTGGAACGCAGTGTGAGAAACATGCCCCCCATGGGCGTTTCCCGCACTGCATTCAAAATGCACTGGGTTTGTGATCTGCTAAAGATGTCAATATAATCCTAACAACACATTTGCCTGCATCAGATTACTTGGTACCACAGTACCATGAGTTCCGGTGCAGTGCATTTTTGAAAAGTAGTAAATACACTAGTTTTTATTTAATTTAATGCAATTTCAACCCATTCACACCGCATAGGAATCACACAGGAAAACAGACCGTGACATATGGATCTGGGTCCATAACAGGTTACAATGATAGTGGAGGAGCCTCAGATAGCATATAAAGAGTTTATGTAGTTAAATGTTATGCCTAAAGCCGTTTTCAGAATGTTTATTTCAGTGGTAATTTTGTCAATGAAAATAAACAACGACGAATGATGCCTACCGCATGGCTAGCCAGTTCTTCGAGGGCAGCGCATTCTGTGATCGCTGTGTCCTCTGGGCAAAGCTGATCACAGATCGAGGTAAAGAGCCAATCAGCGGCTCTTTACTACGTAATCAGCTGTGTCCAATGATTAGTAGTTTTACTGCGGGCAGGCTGCACAGGCAAGTCAGACAACATAGCTGTACGTCACATGCACGTGCCCCCTGCTGACCTGTGCTGTGATTGGACAAAGCATGATTTTGGCAGCTGATTTCAGCCAATGAGTTTGGCCAAAGTCAGCTGTTTGGCTGTTTGTTCTGTGTGTACTGTGAACAGCGATCTGACTGTTTCTTCTCCCTGCAAAGCACACACTACACACATTACTTACGCACATTACACTAACAGCCAATACCAATCGACACTTTTCTGTACTCCTACTCCTGGACCTCTCTGCTGCCTTTAATACGGTTGACCACCCCCCCTCCTCAAAAAACTCCACGACTTTGGTCTCTGTGACTGTACTCTTCGCTGGTTCTCATCCTACTTATCCAACCGCACATTTAGCGTTTCCTACAACCCTACTTCCTCTTCTCCTCTTCCTTTCTCAGTTGGGGTTCCCCAAGGTTCTGTTCTTGGACCTCTCCCAAATCTATTTCTCTACCCCTCAGCCCACTCCCTCTGTCTCCTCATGTATCTCTAATTTACTATCAGATATATCAGTCTGGATGTCACACCAATTCCTCAAACTCAATCTATCCAAAACCGAACTTATAATTTTTCCTCCCCCATATGCCCCTTCCCCTGATCTCTTGGTTAAAATCGATTGCACAACTATAAGCCCATCCCTACATGCCAAGGTTCTAGGTGTAGTCCTGGACTCTGAACTTTCCTTCAAGCACCACGTCCAATCACTGTCCAAATGCTGCCGCCTCAAGCTCCGCAACATCTCCAAAATACACCCCTTTCTAACCAATGACACAACAAAGCTCTTAATTCACTCGCTGGTCATCTCTCGCCTCGACTACTGCAACTCCCTTCTCATTGGTTTACCTCTACATAGTCTATCACCTCTTCAATCCATCATGAATGCTGCTGCCAGACTCATCCACCTTACCAATCGCTCTGTCTCTGCTACCTCTCTGTCAATCCCTCCACTGGCTTCCGGTCAGCCAAAGAATTAAATTCAAAACACTAACAACTACGTACAAAGCCATCCACAATTTAGCCCCCAGCTACATTGCTAGGCTAGTCTCTAAATACCAACCTACTCGTTCTCTTCCTTCCTCTCAAGTTCTTCTGCTCTCTAGCTCCCTCATCACCTCCTCCCATGCTCGCCTCCAGGACTATACCAAAGCCTCTCCAATCCTATGGAATTCCTTACCCCAATCTGTCCGCTTATCTCCTACTCTATTAGCTTTTAGACGATCCCTGAAAACCCTTCTTATCAGAGAAGCCTACCCAATCCATACCTAACAACTGTTTTTTAATTTTCTCCATCAGCTCACCCCCCACAGTTATTACATTTTGTTTCCACTTGACCCTTCCCTCTAGAGTCTAGAATCTAACGAGCAGGGCCCTCTGATCACTCCTGTATTGATTTGTATTGTAACTGTACTGTCTGCCCTCATGTTGTAAAGCGCTGCGCAAACTGTTGCCGCTATATAAATCCTGTTTATTAATAATAATAATAATAATAATTACATATTGTTAGGCACACAGTTAACCCCTTGATTGTCCCTATATGTTAACCCCTTCCCAGCCACTTGCATTGCTATAGTGTCAGTGTACAGTATTATCACTGATCACTGTATTAATGTCACTATTGATGTCAGTGTCAGTTAGTCAATTAAGCCCAATACACAGGGCCAAATGTTGGGTGGAATCGGCTGGTTCAATAGAAACCGACCGACCCATATCGCGTGTACCGGCCTGTGTGTACTGGAGTAAGTCCAACAGAAGCCGGTTGTTTGGCCAGCTTCTGTTGTAGGGGCATGAATGAAAAAATTCTGCCGATCGGCTCCCGATCAGAGCGCTGAATGGAGTGTTCTGGTAGGGGGGCCGTCCAAACACATTGTCAGAACACAATAGCACAGCAGGAGAGATTGCTGTACTAACATTGGATTGTTAGTGCATCAGCTCCTCCTGAGCTCTATGCCCTGAGCCCTGCTGGGTTAAGTGAAAAAAATCTACTAGTGTGTGCAAAGCTTAAGAGTACCTCACAGGCTCTGTTAACGCCAGATTGCCCGCCACCATATCACAGTCCCACTATAAGTCGCTGATCACCGCCATTACCAGTATAGCGTCTATAGCTCTGTAAATTCCAGAATATATACCATAGTTTGTAGACACTGACACTTTTGCACAAACCAAATATTATACGCTTATTGGGATTTTTTTTTACCAAAGACATGTAGGAAAATAAATTATGAAGAGATTTGATTTTTTTTTAATTATTGGATATGTTTACAACAGAAAGTAGAAATATTTTTTTTTTTTTAATTTTTGGTCTTTTTTCATTTATATTGAAAAAAAAAAACCAGTGTTGATCAAATACCACCAAAAGAAAGCTCTATTTGTGATAAAAGTGATAAAAATGTCATTTGGGTACAGCGTTGCATGACCACGCAATTGCCAGTTTAAGTAGCGCAGTGCTCAATAGCGAAAAATACTCCGGTCATGGAGGTAGTAAAGCCTTCCGGAGGTCAAGTGGTTAATATGCTCTGGATTCTATTCAAATAGCAGGTCTGGACCATATTTTAAGGGCTTTTGAACAAAATTACTTGACTGGCAAGAAAGAAAGCTCAGAAGAACGATTTTTCAGAATTTCCATATGAATTTTTGAACGGAATTTGATTGGTGTATGGCCATCTTTACAGTATGAAGGCATAATCATTTTCCTTCAATGGCAGTGATCTTACCCCTTCTCTGTAATCAGTCGGCATCTCCAGCCATAACAAAACACCCCTCTCCCTGTCTCTGGGTAATTACCGGTTACAAACACTTCTCCTGTGCAGGCGCCTGCCAATGTTTACACTGACCATATCCTGTTGCCTTATGTGACCCCATCCCCTCCTCCAAAATACAGGATGCCCCTCACAAGTCTATCCAGCAGGGCTGTGACATGCATCACAGCTGATCATGGATAGAGTGGATAATATCAACATTATCGTAGAATGAAGTGAGACTTGGGGCTGCTCTTTGGTCACCCAAAAATTGCCCAATATAGGCAAGCAATGCTCCTCAAGAGAAGTTAACAGGCTATATTGAGAGATCAGACTTATTTTTTGCAGATATTTATATAACACCAATTTTCATATATATATTGTACATTCACATCAATCCCTGCTCTCAAGGAGCTTACAATCTAAGGTCCCTAACCCACATTTATACATACTAGGCAATTTTGTTTTAGACAGGAGCCAATTAACCTACCAACATGTCTTTGGAGTGTGTTAGGAAACCCACAAAGGCACAGGAAGAACACGCAAACTCCAGGCAGGAAATGCTGTTGTTGGGATTTGAACCAACAACCCTAGTGCTAACAGGCAGATGTGCTAACCACTTTGCTGAAACAGACTTCACCTAATCTAGGTCTAGGACTCCAAATAATGTGGCCTTGGGCACAGTAGTGTCTGCTCCCATACTGTATTTATATCCTCATAGGTTTACTTTAAATAATTAGGAGAGCTGCAGGCAGTTGGAGATGTTAATTATCTCACAGGGACATTTTCCATGTGGCTCTCAGTCTTTTACTCTTCCAAGCAGGAGAGTAAAGGATCAGATGTTCATCACATGTGCTGCTGCCACTGAGTATTATGATGGGTCCCGACACTGGACTAAGTCATGCAAGTATTTCATCTCCAAACATTTCGAAGGAACTGCCTGCCTGTCTATGGCTGACCTTGAAGGGTTATTGCTTACTGTTCCATATAATCTGTCATTTTAGACTTGAGGCAGGCTAGCTGCTGTGTTCATGGTCTGAAATACACAAGATGTAGACCAGGGGTCTCAAACTGACGGCCCTCCAGCTGTTGCAGAACTACAATTCCCATGAGGCATTGCAAGGCTGCCAGTTACAAGCATAACTCCCATAGGCAAAAGCATGATGGGACTTGTAGTTCCGCAACAGCTGAAGGGCCGCCGGTTTGAGACCCCTGATGTAGACACTCATAGAAGTCGGAATCCGCAAGAAGATTTAGGCCATGGGTAGTCAACATTGCCACTCTGAGGTTAAGGTAAATATGAAGGGTTGGATGCTTTGGTCATGGATAAATGAAAGTGCACTTATTATTTAAGTATTCCATCTTTGCAACTGGAAGTATGTCCTACTCCTAGCTCAATATCCCAAAGGGATGCCTCAGCTACACTCCTGCTTGTCTTGCCAAGTTAACCCTTTGGCAGCGGTGTTACTTTATACCCCTTTCGTGCTTTACGGACCCTGGTCCTTTAGATATGCCAGAACCAACATAAACCCCTTTAATAATTTCAGACCAGGATCGGAATAGTTAATGTAACTTTACTGAACAAATTGCAACATAACAGTTCAATATGAACAACGTCTTATTCCCTAAACTAACTACAGTAGTGTGGCTGCCCAGGCATACCTCCATGAGTTTCAAGGAAGGAAGGGTGACCCCTGGAGGTTGCACAACTATGATGTCCTGCTGCAATGAATGAAGTGGCAACCTCGGACTGGACTCTGACCAGGCCACGCCACCAACGTGTTTCACTCCGCCCCTGAAGCTTAGTCATGGGGATATCTCCATGAGGTGATAGTCCATCTTGGCATTCGCCATGACTTGGATGTCTTCCGCCTTCAGCGGATTGCAAAGAACAGCAATAGCGATACCACGAGTCGTGAGCGGGAACCGAACCAACCAATGACCAGCGACCCCTTCGACTTCAGCCTTTCCTCTTTTTATAATTTAGGAGGGCTGGCTGGCAACAAAAAGCCTGGGAACTGATCTTCACAGACTTTCCCCCAGCCTGGGCCATCCACTAACTCACTAGAACCAATATATTTACAACCTGCCTACACACTGCTTATACACTGTGCTTCAACATGCCCACTCCCTGTCCTCCTTGCCCCAACCGCCCACAGCCAACTCGAAAAACACAATGTACATGAGAAACCCCCCACCCCCAGCTACTAGAAAGCAATCAAATGACTATGCATGCACAGTACACCCTCCATTCCAACTATGAGCAACCAGCATTCGGGGGGCAGAGAATGGGTGTAATAACAGAGCAGACGGGGCAGTACGTCCATCTCCGACATGCATTAGCAGCATAAGAGGGGGGCACAATTCTGCATTTTAGCTTTGTGTGCTGGACTACCTTGCCCCAGCACTGGTCTCAGGGTACTATACACTGGATCCCTTCAGTATTCAGGCACTTAGAGGTGCCTGCTAACTGGTGTGGCTAAAGCCTTTTTTTCTGGTTACAAAATGTCTTCCACCACTGTGAAAATAACTTTACCTATTTATCATATGCTGCTGAAACCTATCTTAAAGAAAACTGGTCTGCCGCAGTGTTGGGGTGTGACAAATTCCCACAACTTTCTTGTGTGTGGCTGACCCCAGCACATCTGCTCGCTTCTTCTCAGATATATTTAGATTCAGGTTCTGCTCTGCTGTGTGTTGCAGACCTCCCTCGCTCTCTCTATTCTCTCCTCTCTGTCTGGCATCTGGCCCAGCAACATCAGCACATTATTATAAGACATGCAGC
Organism: Lithobates clamitans; assembly: GCA_037952925.1. Lineage (NCBI taxonomy): Eukaryota > Metazoa > Chordata > Amphibia > Anura > Ranidae > Lithobates > Lithobates clamitans. The sequence goes on from JBBGZY010001008.1 coordinate 340,538, forward strand.
TTTATGTGTACAAATACAATATACACAAATAAGGCTCTGCGGAAACTGCTTCCCTACATAATGTGAACATTTAAAGCAGTAAAATAAATCCTGCAAATAATTTTATATATATTTGATAAATAATTGTGTACTGTTTTTGATTATACTTGAAAGCCTCCAACTGCTTTTGCTTAGGAGCATTTACCTGTAGTAGTATTTACCCAAGTGGAAGCCAGCTATTTCTCCGTAGTGACTTCACATTAGGACTTAATGGTACTGCTTTGCCATGGATGTGCTATTGATGTTAACCTTCTACTTCTGACTGCCTACCTCTGTACTTCTGATGGCCTACCTGTAAACATTTGACTGCCTACCTGTGAACTTCTAACTGCCTACCTGTGTACGTCTGACTCCCTCCTTGTGTACTTCTGACTGCCTACCTGTGAACTTCTACCTGCCTACCTGTGTACTTCTGACTGCCTACCTGTGAACTTCTAACTGCCTACCTGTTTACTTCTGGCTGCCTACTTGTGAACTTCTAACTGCTTACCTGTGTACTTCTGGCTGCCTACCTGTGTACTTCTAACTGCCTACCTGTGTACTTCTGACTGCTTACCTGTGAACTTCTAACTGCTTACCTGTGTACTTCTAACTGCCTATCTGTGTACTTCTAACTGCTTACCTGTGTACTTCTGACTGCCTACCTGTGTACTTCTGACTGCCTACCTGTGTACTTCTAACTGCCTACTGGTGTACTTCTGACTGCCTACTTGTGTACTTCTGACTGCCTACCTGTGAACTTCTAACTGCCTACCTGTGTACTTCTAACTGCCTACTGGTGTACTTCTGACTGCCTACTTGTGTACTTCTGACTGCCTACCTGTGTACTTCTGACTGCCTACTTGTGTACTTCTGACTGCCTACCTGTGAACTTCTAACTGCCTACCTGTGTACTTCTGACTGCCTACCTGTGAACTTCTAACTGCCTATTGTGTACTTCTGACTGCCTACCTGTGAACTTCTAACTGCCTACCTGTGTACTTCTGACTGCCTACCTGTGTACTTCTGACTGCCTACTTGTGTACTTCTGACTGTCTACTTGTGTACTTCTGACTGCTTACCAGTGTACTTCTGACTACCTACCTGTGTACTTCTGACTACCTACCTGTGTACTTCTGACTGCCTACTTGTGTACTTCTGACTGCCTACTTGTGTACTTCTGACTGCTTACCAGTGTACTTCTGACTGCCTACCTGTGAACTTCTAACTGCCTACCTGTGTACTTCTGACTGTCTACTTGTGTACTTCTGACTCCCTCCTTGTGTACTTCTGACTGCCTACCTTTGTACTTCTGATGGCATACCTGTAAATATTTGACTGCCTACCTGTGTACTTCTGACTCCCTCTTTGTGTACTTCTGACTGCCTACCTTTGTTCTTCTGATGGCCTACCTGTAAGTATTTGACTGCCTACCTTTGTACTTCTGGCTGCCTACCTGTGTACTTCTGACTCCCTCCTTGTGTACTTCTGACTGCCTACCTATGAACTTCTGCCTACCTGTTTACTTCTGACTGCCTACCTGTGAACTTCTAACTCTTCACCTGTGTACTTCTGACTGCCTACCTATGTACTTCTAACTGCCTACCTGTGTACTTCTAACTGCCTACCTGTGTACTTCTGACTCCCTCCTTGTGTACTTCTGACTGTCTACCTTTGTACTTCTGATGGCCTACCTGTAAATATTTGACTGCCTACCTGTGTACTTCTGACTGCCTACCTGTGTACTTCCGACTGCCTACTTGTGTACTTCTAACTGCCTACCAGTGTACTTCTGATTGCCTACCTGTGAACTTCTAACTTTTTCACTGGGCACTTCTAACTGCCTACATGTGCATTTCTGACTGTCTACTTGGACATTTCTATTTACCTACCTGTACTTTTCTAGTCACCTTCTGACTGCCAACTAGGGCACTTCTTACTGCCAACTGGGGCACTTCTGACTGCCTAGAAAGTGACAGTGCAGCGCTTATAAAATTATAAACAGACACATCAACAGATGTGCATAAAGTGCTGAAATTTGTGATAATCAAAAATTGCCTGATAATAAATAAATAAAAATACATAAACAATTCGTGTGTGATTGGTTATCACAATTAAAATGACAACAATCCTTATAAAAAGTACTTGTGGTGCAAAAAAAAGTCCCAAAAATAGTATATAGATGGACATCAATATTCTTCCTCACTAAAAGCATGCAAAAGTCCCAAGGTGCAAATAGATCCACTCACCAACAGTGCACCAAACCTCCACCTCTTAAAAGCACTCACCAGATGGATGAGATATACAGGCAGATATACATCCAATCTATGTCACCAGCTATTCCTCACCATTCAAATTATGTAATTTGTTTTCCAATATCTTCACCGTATTGCATATGTAATGCTTTTTTTTTCTTCTGACATTTTTGTTCTATGTAATATGCTTACTGTATATAAATATGTACTTAAATGTATCTTTATTATCTTTAGAAATATTATGCACCTATTTGCCATTTTTACTCTCTCCAATTAGTGAGGTACCGACTAGTGGTCATCGGTCCCACTCTGAAGGTTTGGGTTCTTACTGCTTCGTTTCCTGATGTGGTTGCGCCCCCCTTTTTGGGCCCCCCCTTCTGGGGTTTGAGCCTATTTGCGGTCACACAGATGCCCAGGGCACCGAGGGGCTCAGTCCCCATTCGTTGTCCAGTCCGTGCCTATTTTCCCGCCCTTGGGATTTCCCATCCTTTTGGTGTCCATCTCTCCCACTTTACACTGTGTTCCACCTCCTTGTGTATTATTCCCCTCCCTTCCCTCGTGCACTCTTTTGCCTGTGGGGTTGCGGGGGGGGTCGGTCCTTTGGATGCAGTGTTCGGTTGATTTCCTCCTTCCGTATCTGTGCCCATGGCCATTCCCGACTCCGCTTGCCTCGGGGCATTGTGGTTGATGTGGTTTGAGGGATTAGGCGGGACTCTCATGCATGCATGGTGGCGCCATCATGTGCGCATTTGGTCGGTGACGTCAGACTCTGACCAAATGGAACACACAATAAAGCCGGCTTCTCGGGCAGCACCATTGCCAGAGATAGGAGGCGACTGCTGCAATACTTTTTGTCGTTTAAGGTGGGATCAACATTGACCTTATATTTATTTCTCTACTATAGTTTCTCTATTTAGGACTGTGTCCATTACTTTATTATCTAACTAACCTCTTTCATGGTCTTTAGCTCCCTATTGACCATACGTAGTGCTACTATGTTAGGCTTCACCATTACATATTTAATATCCGGTCCTATTCTTCTTACTTGCCTACATAATAAATATTTAGTTTTTTCACATTAATTCATATCTCATCTTATTAATTATATTGAGACATTTGTCTGGTGTACTCCATATTTTGGAGGCACTTTTTATTACTTTATAGCAGGGATACGCAATTAGCGGACCTCCAGCTGTTGCCAAACTACAAGTCTCATCATGCCTCTGCGTGTCATGCTTGTGGCTGTCAGAGTCTTGCTATGGCTCATGGGACTTGTAGTTCTGCAACAGCTGGAGGTCCGCTAATTGCATATCCCTGCTTTATAGTATCAACCTTGACGATTACGTTTTTTTATTTTATATACAGTTAATATAGATCATCTCAAATATCCCCATACATCCTTTTCTGTTCCCTTATAATTCCATTGATCCTTTTCATACATGACCCTAGGCTGTTATCTTAACAAACTTGACCGATAGAGACCGATGTTCTCTATTCCTTTGTTTTTTTCTTTTCTTTTTCTGTTTTATTTTTTACTTTTCCTCTTCTCTCATTACAGAGTTGTCTATCTTGTTCCTACTGGGTATCATTCATCCTTTATCCCAGTCACCCTTCACCTCATGCTCTGCATTTGTTTGCTTTTAAGTAAGTATTCTGTTTGGCACCATTTTCTGAATTTGGTGCTGAACTTATTTATTTATTTCTTCATAAACGTATATATGCTTCATATATATATATATATATATATATATATTTTTTTTTCTTTTATCGCGCTTCTTAGCCTGGTCCTTTTGTGCCCTCTGTGACCGCGCAGGGCTCATTTGCCCTTTTGGTTGGTTGATCCCTTCTTGGCAGCGCTTTGCTCTGAGAGATCTGAAGCAGTAGGTTCCCCTACTTCTGGGGAGAGCATTGGCAACCGTTGTAAATTCTACTTTGTATACAATGTTACATAACTTTTTTTTTATTATACTTATTTTGTCCTTTTTGTATTTCTGTACAGTTAAAAGCACTTTGTGATTTGTATAACCCCTGATGAAGCTATTAGGTGAAAGATGTCGGGCTAATATATGAATATGAATTTCCTGTTTCGATTGAACACCTGCCATATGACCACTTTCATCATGAAATATTGAATACCTTTGAACAAATGGCCCTGTTTGTTTTTTAACTGTAATTTTATTAAACTCATATTTTTTTATATATTGGTTTTCATTATTATCTGTAAGCACCATGATAATCCCTTCCTCCTTCCTCAATTGAAACATATTAAATAGAATAAAGAAAAATGGGCATGATTATAAAAAATCCTTAAACAATATAAAAAAATGTCACCTGATCCGAATGAACGGCTGTATAGTAACACATCTATGATAATATTTTATAATAAATGGTAAAACATCAAATAATAACTATATAAAAGGTGACTTCAAATAAAATAACCTATTATGATCACTACATAATTAATGACACTAAAAAAAAGACGCTGCTGGTTATATACCTCCATATGGCAGGTCTGAGCTTATCCCCACAGTGGTCTTCTCATCCCTTGTGACGGCTGACTGCTTGATTGGTGATCCACATCCACCCTGTGTGAAGTTTGAAGTTATAACTTCAAGCCAGTAATTTCATAGTAAATAGATAAATCTTAAATTATTATCTTATAACATAATAATATATGATTTAGCTTGTACCTTTTCAGCAGCAGCAGATTCTCATTCTCCCTCTTAACTGTGTGAGAAAAACATGGGATTGTGGGTAAATCTTATACCCATAAACACATGTTTTTTCCTTCTAGTTAAGAGGGCTTAGCTAGAAGGGAGTATTTGTCTTTTAGACACGCCCCCTTCTATGACACTGCAGTGGGAGGCCAGCCTCCACTGCAGCATTTTTATTGGACAGCTAGGGCCAATGGTACTTTACCATTGATTGAAGACTCCAAGCTGTCCATTGAGCTCTGTTTCTGTGACAAGAAGTGAGGAGAAGCACTGTGAGCTCATCCTCTCAGTCTGCTGCAAACAGAGTGTGCCAGCTTGTATTTAAACTGGCTGCTTTGTATTAAGCTTCTGACAGGCTGCATAAGGAGCCCCGTATATCCGGAACTATAGATGATAGGAACCCAAAATCAGTCCAGTGGTGGGGTAGGACTTCCGCTACCTACCCCCCCCCCCATATTTTTTTATGCTCTTGGCAGGTGAGGCCCCTGACTGCACGTCCCTGCCCCACACCGGCACAGATCTAACCAGCATGTAGAGGTCCAGGACAGGGCAGGAGGCTGGGAAAGAGTAGACCTGCACCCAGGGGAGTTGGCTGTAGACTTTCTGACCTTTATGAAGGTGGGAGCAAGGGTGGATTGCAAAATACCTTTTAGGCCAAGCCAAGGGTTCCCTGAGAGAGGCTACTCCCCTAGAGGGCCCCAGGAGAGGTGTACACATGGAGGAAGTGCCTACAGAGAACCAGTCCTGTGAAAATGAATGACCCCGGGTGGAAGAAGAGGGTGTTAGAGGAAGATGGCTGCTTGGGTATGCTTTCACATGTGACTGCAGTGGACTGTCCACAAAATGTTATTGACTATGTAATGTCAGATGACTCCAGAATGTATGTTGATTTGATAATACTGTTATGCCATTCCCTGATTACCATCAGTAAAGTGCAGCAATAAATAAAAAAAAATAAAAAATCATGCAATCCCATATAGACAAACCCTCACCCACATTTGATCCAGAGAAAGGCGAAAAACCCCAGCAAAGCATAATCCAATTTGCTACAGCAGGGGAAGAAATTCTTTCCTGATCCCCTAAGAGGCAATCGGATTTTCCCTGGATCAACCTTACCAATAAATGTTAGTACCCAGTTATATTATGTACATTTAGGAAAGAATCCAGGCCTTTTTAAAGCAATCTTTTTTCCTCTAGACGTAAAGAGTGCCCCCTTGTCCTCTGTGGTGACCTTAAAGTGAATAACTCAACACCAAGTTCACTATATGGACTGCTTATGTATTTGTACATGTTGATCATATCCCGCCTTAATCTCCTCTTCTCAAAAGAGAATAAATTAAGTTCCTTTAATCTTTCCTCATAGCTGAGCTCCCCCATGCCTCTTATCAGATTGGTTGCCCTTCTCTGCACTTTCTCCAGTTCCCCTATATCCTTTTTGAGAACTGGTGCCCAAAACTGAACTGCATATTCCAGATGAGATCCTACTAATGATTTGTACAGGGGCAAAGTTCTCTCTGGAGTCCATACCTCTCTTAATAAAAGAAAGGACTTTGCTCGCTTTGGAAACTGCAGCTTGGCATTGCATGCTATTGATGAGCTTATGATCTACCAAAACCCCCAGATCCTTCTCCACTATGGACTCCCCCAGTTGTACTCCCCCTAGTATGTATGATGCATGCATATTCCTAGCCTCCAGGTGCATAACTTTAGATTTATCAACATTAAACCTCATTTGCCACTTAGTTGCCCAATTATACAGTGCATTGAGGTTGGCTTGTAAATTGGAGACATCCTGTAAGGAGGGTATTCCACTGCATAGCTTGGTGCCATCTGCAAAGACAGAAATCATACTTTTAATCCCAGACCCTATAGTTACATAGTTAGTCAGGTTGAAAAAAGACACAAACGGCTGGGAATGTAGCGTGGAGGCCTCTAGCATGAAGTGGTGCACAATATGGCGGAGAGTTCGGCCTCATCAGGAAGGATAGTGTTCTAGCAAAGGCAGGAGTGGGGCAGGGACTTGTGCTGTTGGTGCCTATTCTAGCCAATCGCAAAGCCCCTCTTACACATATATGGGCTGAAATTGTCACAAGACATGAGTAGCTATAGTGTAAGTCATGCAATTACATCCACATATATGGAGCTCAGCCAATCATATTAAGGTATTTTGTAAGGTGTCATGATTGATGGCACAATTGGAGTGTTTCACCTGATTTTTCCAGTTCCTTTAGTGCATTTGCACACGATTACAGCTCTCCATGGTTGGTCATCTATAGTTATGTATGTGTTCTTTTTTTTTGTGAACCCCAGAGATTATGTGCACTTTCTCTCTCTCTGTATGGAATCTTTCTATCATAAAATATTTTTTGGTCTCCTAACATGAGAACAAGCAACCAGCTCTCCAAACAATGTTTGAGTTTTCACAATTTTTTCCCTTCCAATAATTATTAAATCTGTTTTCTTAAAAGGTCATTCTTGCACTCCAATGACCACCTTTATCTTATGCTATTTGTTGTTCAGTTCTGTGGCCCTTTAAAATGCCTAGCTATCAGTTCAATATACAGTCAATAATTTCTATCTTCATTTCCCAATTTAGACCAGAAATCAAGTTGTAAGTTAGAATTGGAAGTCATGAACATAGAAAGTAATCTTCTGACCCAGTCTACAGAGCAAACAATAAGATACAAGACCTTCCAGACCAAACAGGAGATTAATTCATCAATACATTGAAGTGTTACTGCCGTCCGTAATTAGTGGCTGCACACTGACCTCCGGGTCAGCGTAGTGGGAGGAAATAGACAGCCTGTCACCAGCATTGTGCCTGTAGGCAAATGAGGCTCTGTGACGGGCCAGTCATCAGCAGGTGCAAAACAGAAGATATTAGAGAAGGGTGGATGTGTCAAATTAACAGGGTGACAAATATGAACAGATGGAAATGGGATGAAGCAACATGCATGGACTTTGTTTGACACCTCTGTATCAGGACCATTCACAAAGATATTCTCTTGGGGTCCAGAACATGGTTGGCTTACTCATGGTTTACATCAGGTTAATGGGATAAAAAAAAAAAACACCCTAAAGTTTCTTTCCTTAACTATTAAACAGGCATTAACCCAGCAAGCTTATCCTTCACACATGCTACAGCTGCTCTTTTGCCCAGGTCAACTTTGTCATCCATTATAAGGTGTTCTACCTGTTCCTAGACCCACACCCTGATTACATTATTAATTTAAACCAGTCATCAGAAGAAGGAGTGTGTGGGATATAGTTCTGATGACGTCAATGGGCTGAGAGGCTCCTGTAAACCTGGAAGAAGAGTGGGTGTCTAGCTATTGTCATGTCTATTGCTTCTAATCAAGAATATACCTTTAGGTACATTCTTGAAAGGTAATTTTTTAACGGATTGCTTTGTAAAATAAACAGTGCTAATAAATCCCTGTTAGAAAGCCACACTTTAGGTTATAAGTGTAGGTCCACTTTAAAGTAGGGTGGGTGGAGGTGTCAAATTCGGGTTTTTTTTGTTAATGATGTTTAAATGTTTTGTAGTTCCCGATAAAGATTTTTTCTACTATACATAAATCTTGAGGTCGCATTTAGTACCTGCTTTTTCTTTTATGGGGTCTCTTTCCCCTTGTCTTGTGTTTTGCAGTACTTTGGGGTATGCTGACCCAAATCTGTATGGTGTTTACTGTATATATTATGATTTTTTTCTACATTTTCCCCTTCATAGTGTCTCCTGTATGTTGATACATAATATAGCCACTTTAAAGTAGACCTGAACAGGAAGAGCGATGATATGCTAGAACAGGAATCTCTGAACTTTCTAAACAAACTGCCAGTTTACTGTCCTTCAGACTTTAGGGGGGACAGACTATAGCCAGTGAGAGTAGAAAATGCCCCAGTATCTATGTGAGTAAACCAGGCTTCATGGTCAGTGGGAGTAAAGATTACATAGCACCTGTGATCGTAATTATGCCTCATCATTGGTGCGAGTGGAAGGAATAGTGTCCAATCATTGGTACACACAGAAGAAAGAGTGCCCCAATGTTGGCATCAATGGGAGGAATGATTTCTCGTTGGTGATAGTGGAAGGATTAGTGCCTCATATCAAGGGGAGGAATAGTGTCCCAAAGGCCAGATAAATGTAAGCAAAAGGCCACATGCAGTCCGCGGGCCACAGTTTGGAGACCACTGTGCTAGATGATGTTCTCACTTCTTCTGGTACATTCTTTGTAACACAAACCGCCTAATTAAAAATTACCCTCTCTTAAAGCAGAACCAAACCCTTCAATACCCACTTTTCTAGTGATGAGATATCCAAGAGCTCCCTTTTGTCTCTTATGTGAATATTTCCTTTCTGTTTGCAAATTGTTTAGGTTCAGGGCACAATTCCAACTTAACTGCCATGTGGCAGGTCTTGCTAGCCGATTGTCTAAACACTGGCTTCCCTGAGTGACCACTGTGTCATAAAACTTCCCAGTATCTACTATAAACTAAAATCAGGTTTTTGTGTGACCTTTAAGTTCCAAGTCAGTGCTGAGAAAGGTAGAAGGCTGGGAACACAGCTAGCAACTTGGCACCATAAAATTAGCCATTGCTTGGGAAACTGAATGAACATCTGATCCTGACTTATTGATGGTATTTTGAATTCATTTTAGCAACTCTACAAAATAGGAGGGCTGGAAAAACTGGTGTCATTGGAAAAAAATAGAGAAACTCCACCTGTATAATTGTCTTGACAAAATCAAACCATACAAATAAACCTATCAATATCTCAAAAATAACCCATGTTTGAGATATTGATAGGTTTATTTGTGTGGTCTTTTTTGTCTTTAAGGCCCCTTTCACACTGGGGCGGGGGCGGCGTCGGCTGTAAAGTGCCGCTATTTTTAGCGGCGATTTAGCGTCATATTTGCGGAGGTATTCAGCCGCTAGCAGCGCGCTTTTACCCCCCGCTAGCGGCTGAGAAAGAGTTAAAACCACCACAAAGCGCTGCTACAGCAGCACTTTGCCGGCGGTATAGCCGCGCTGCCCCATTGATTTCAATGGGCAGGAGAAGTGTATACACCGCTCCTTCACCGCTCCAAAGACGCTGCTAGCAGGACTTTTTTTACCGTCTTGCCAGCGCACCGCTCCAGGGTATTGTATTCTGACAACAGGGACTCCCTGCCATAAAAATAACTGATCAGAGCTGCAACCATTGGCTGCAGGGGCTGATCGAATGCTGGTTTTCCAGTAGGACTGTTTGACAGAAGCCAGTCAATAGCAGGGATAACACACATCAAAATTCGGACGACTAGTTGTCAAGGCCTCAGGTACTCACAAACCCTGAGAGCTTGTTACAGTTGAGGGTCAGGTGGCCAGTGGTGACCAAAGTAACTGTGTGGGGGCAGCAGAAATAGATAAAAATTCCATGTGGCTATTAACAAGCAGGAGTAGCAACAAGGAGATGCTTCATGGATGTAGTATGGTGGGAAGCAGAGCATGGATGCATGATCTTCCACCCAGTGGAGGATGTCAACTCTTAGTCCCTCAGTGTTAACCTTTTCTGTGGCAAAACTGGCAGAAACGGGGAATAAAGGCACCAGCAATCTATGTAAATGACAGGTACTAGTGCGTGGCCTGTCTGGTCTACTCACTGCGGCTTTAGAGACACGCAGCGCACATGGCTTTGGACCTGGAAAGCACTCCACAGTCAACTTTCACCAGAGCGTAGTCCTTGAAGTGTCCTATGCAGAACCCAGTGCCCTAAGGTCACTTCCAGGCTATCCCTACAATGTCCATTCCACAGGGTATCAGACATGGTACTCCAAAAGTCAGGCTGAGGATGACTGCACCAGATAGCTGCCGTCAAATAGACAAAGCACCACTGGCAATGTAGAGAAGAGTCAACTGCCGGAAAAAAAAATGTAGATAAAGAATGGTAGCAAATAAAGGATTAGTCAGCAAATCTGAAGAAATCCATCCACCTAGGACACCAATAAACATGAGGTATGCTGTTAGTTGGAGGGTTTATCCTGTACTGGCCTACGTTTTGTTTGCCAGTGTCTTATCCTCGTGTAAGTGGCAGTAAAACCTGAGGGCAAAGCCCACTTCTGGAGACTGAGAATCCAGAACTGGGCTGATATTAGATTGATAGGAGTGAAGGGAACCAGTCGGCTCACTCCTATCAATCTAATATCAGCCCAGTTCTGGATTCTCAGAGGACCCCACTGCTGGCCAGCCAATGGTAGTTGTCCATGCCACACAGGTGATGACATAGACAGGCAGAAGAAGGACCTCTCCAGGAAGAAAAAATAGAGAGGATAGGATAGAGAGGGGTAGGAGGGAAGTTAATTCTTATGTCCCTTAATGGTTGAGAAAGAAATACAATTTAAAGACACTGTCTGCAAAATGATGTACTCTGTCACTATAATGTATAGTAATGGACATGTAACAAACTTTAGATGGTCACACTGAGAACTACCACATTTTTGTGTATTAGCTAATAACAGCAACAGCATCTACACTAGTAGATTTTTCGGACAAACATTTGTATGAATATTCATGTAAACATTCATACAAAAATTCTTTGTACATTTGATGACTGGAAAAATGTCATTCAATTTTGGAATGAATGTCATTTCCTGAATGAAAACCACATTCACTGTTAGAAATGTGTTAGTTCACGAAAGAGTTTCCATCCTGGTCCTATACATTTTTTCGCCACTGCTGTAAAAAATAGATGTCAATTTGACCCCACTAACCATTATAAAATTGAATGAACGTTCTAAAAATGAAAAAAATTCTACTGAAATGTTATAAATGTATGGCCAGATATGTTGTTCTTATCAGAAAGGGAAACTCTTTTATATGCCGGGGAGCTCCAGAAAAAGTACAGGTATGTTCAGGCTCTGCTGGTTGACTGCCTTTCATCTCTGTTACCCCAACTGAGGCACTTTAATGTATGTAAAACATGTTTTTTTGCTCTGGATAGAACAGGGAATGGTGGCAGTTTTTATTTATTTTTGTCTGTGTCTCATCAGGGAGATTTCACATTAATTTACTTTCCCAGAGACATAGCAGGAAATAAGAAGAGACCTCTCCAAAGCAATGGGATATCCTCTTTGATGGTCTTTTCACACTCTAGGTGTACTGCGGTGTCTTCTGCAGAGCAATCTGCATTTGGATTGATTTTCAGAGGGCATTTGACAGGCGGTGAGGAGGCATTATATTATCTCCTCTCCACCTGATTTAACCCTGGTGTGTGGCACTACCATGCCGCAGTCATGTACAATGCACGCAGTTGTGGCACAGCCCCCTTGAACTTAATGGGGGAGTTTGACAGGTGGTACTCTGCACCCTGCATAAAAAAGTGCGGCGGCTGCAGCAATTGTACAGCCCTGTCCAGCTGTATTTTGGCAATTCAGGGGGGTGGTCAGGGGGCAGTAAATCTGCAGCTCAGCTACCCAATTTGTTTTCACCAACCTCTGACAATTGTCATCAGTACAGGTTTGCCAATTGAAAGATTTCCCCTCATGTCTTGTAATCAAAAATTATGGATTTGCCATCAAATGACAAACAGAGGGCAGCATACAGGTTTTCTAACTCCTTACCACCTCAAGGGAAAACCAAAAAAAAAAAGGAAAAATAAAAAAGTTGTGGCTTTACATACAAATTATCAAAAAGGTCACTGTGTTAGAAATTTTATATAATTTATAGCAGATTTTTCAGTCTTTTAACATTGCTTCCACATCTCACTGACCAGGACACAATGATCCCTAAAAGAGGACAGTGCCTGAACCAGGGAACATCAAACTTTATATGTTCTGCCTAAAGTTTGGGTCATTTAGGTGACAATGGGCTCAACTCAAAGAATTACACAAGGATAAGGATCTTTATTTTCTGCCACGTGACTGTAATTTTCAAATGTCATAGGATGTAGTTGAAACTAACTGTCACTTATTTGAAAATAAGGATTCTTATTCTGTTATTTTTCTTATTATAGCTTTGTGAATTGAGCCTAACGCTACCAGCAGCTAAAAGGAGTAGTAGTAGGCAGTGTTCATTTTTATGTCAAATTTCTATTTAGTTTTAGTCATGGGCTTTTGACTAAAATGTCATTTTAGTTTTAGTCGTATTTTAGTCATCTGTATTGTTTTAGTCGTATTTTAGTCGACTAAAAATTTCAGGACATTTTTGTCAAATAAAATAATTTTAGCCGAAAAAAAATCGAATTGGTTTTCTTCTTTTTTACCCTGCAAAGTAAAAGCATAATGGTCTATTATGCATCGCATACTAGCCCATTATGTTGCACTTACCTGCAAACGAAGCCTGCAGTGTCCCCGCTGGTGGCCACATCCATCTTCGCCCCTCTTCCTTCTGGGGCTCCTGCTCTGTGACTGTCCGGAGTCGCATGACGTCACTCCAGCGCATGCATGCGAGAGCTGCCGGTCACAGCACAGGCCCTTTAGAAACGGCACAATTGTGCCCTTTCTTCAGTACACATGCGCCAATTATGTTGGCACAAGATTATATGGTAAATATCTCCTAAACCTTACTGGTTTAGGAGATATTTCCAGTACCTACAGGTAAGACTATCAGGTAAGCCTTATATGGGCTTACCTGTAGATAAAAGTGGTGTAACCGGGTTTACAACCACTTTAACCACTTGCTGTCTACCCATAGCCCAAAAACGGCTGCAGGGCTAGCTCTGGGAAGGTGTACTATAACGTCGTCCCAGAATAGCGCCGCCCCCTGGGGCACGCACCTGGGAATATCCATGACCAACGGGACCGGGGGGGGGGTGGCGCATCATGGATCACAGTATAGGGCCGATGGCAGCGGCCCTTTACCACGTGGTCACTCTGTCAAATGATGGAGCGATCAGTCAAAAACAAGCCAGCGCATGCCAGGTTCATCTCTCCCTTCTCCGTACCGATCGGTACAGTGTGAGAGGAGGGGGGGAGAGATCAGTTGCAGCAGTGCTGTGGACTGGATCTGTAGTGCCCATAGCACTGATTTGTGCCAATTCCTGCCTCATCCATCCATGCTCACCCTTGCCATCCATAATCACAGCCATCCATACTCAGCCATGCCATCCATACTCATCTATCCATCCATGCTCAGCCATACCATCCTTACTCATCCATCCATTTATGCTCAGCCATGCCATCCATGCTCAGCCATGTCATCCATACTCATCCATCCATCCATGCTCAGCCATGCCATCCATGCTCACCCGTCCATGCCATCTATACTCATCCATCCACGCTCAGCCATCCCATCCACACTTAGACATCCCATTCACACTTAGCCATCCCATCCATACTCATCCAACCATCCATACTCAGCCATGCCATCCATCCCCATCCATGCTCAGCCATCCCCGTCTATGCTCAGTAATCCGCATCCACGGCTCAGCCATCCCCATCTGCAGCACCGCAATCCCCATCCACTGCTTATCCATCCACATTCAAAGCTTAGCCATCCCCATCCACGGCTCATCCATGCCACATCAGTTCTCATCTGTGCCACATTCATGCCACTACAGTGCTCATCAGTGCCTCACAAAAGTGTAATAGATAGTCAAATTAGATTTGAAATTCATGTCCCTAGAACACCTGATGGTGCTCCCTACATGTTGGGCCTCTGTATGTGGCCAGGTTGTGTGAAAGTCTCAAAATTGTGGCATCATTATACTCGGAAGGAGTAACAGAATATATTTTGGGGTGTAATTTTTGCTATGTACATGCTATGTGTTAGAAATATTGTATAAATGGACAACTTTGTGTAAAGAAAAAAATGTTTTCGTTTTCTTTCCACATTTTCCAAAAACTTGTGGAAAAAAATGACATGTTCAAAAGACTCATTACGTCTCATAGAATATACACTGGGGTGTTTGCTTTCCAAAATGAGGTCATTTTTGGGTGTTTCCATTGTCCTGGTGCTCCAGGGCCTTCAAAAGTGCAAGAGGTAGTCAAAAAATTACATGTGTAATTTATGTCCCTAAAACGCCTTACGGTGCTCCCAGCATGTTGGGCCTCTGTATGTGGCCAGGCTGTGTAAAAGTCTCACACATGTGGCATCGCCATACTCAGGAGGAGTAGTAGAATGTGTTTTGGTGTATAATTTGTGGTATACATATGCTGTGTGTGAGAAATAACCTGTTAATCTGTCAATTTTGTGATTATTCTTCATTTTGCAAAGAACTGTGTGAAAAAATCACAACTTCAAAAAACTCACCATGCCTCTTACTAAATACTTTGGAATGTCTACTTTCCAAAAGGGGGTCATTTGGGGGGTATTTGTACTTTCCTGGCTTGTTAGGGTCTCAAGAAATTAGATAGGCCGTCAATACATCAGGCGTGATCAATTTTTTAGTGATTGGCACCATAGCTTGTGGACTCTATAACCTTCACAAAGACCAAATAATATACACAGATTTAGTTATTTTTACCAATGATATGTAGCAGTAGAAATTTTGGGCAAAATTTATGAAGAAAAATTACTAATTTTCAAAGTTTTATACCATTTATAGCGCAAAAAATAAAAAACCCACAGGTGATCAAATACCACCAAAGCTCTATTTGTGCTATTTGTGTGAAAAAAAAGGACAAAAATGTCATATGGGTACAGTGTTGCATGACTGAGTAATTGTCCTTGAAAATGTGAAAAAAAAATATATTTTTTACTTTCTGCTATAAAACATATCCATTAAAAAAAATGTAAAAAAATCAACTTTCTTCATAAATTTAGGCCAATATGTATTCTGCTACATAATTTTGGTAAAAAAATCCCAATAAGTGTATATCGATTGGTTGCAGTAAACATTTTAAGGGGGGATTTACTAAAACTGGAGCATTCAAAATCTGGTGCAGACCTGCATAGAAACCATTCAGCTTCCAGGTTTTATTGTCAAATCTTAATTGAACAAGCTAAAGTTAGAAGCTGAATGGCTACCATACAAAGCTGCACCAGATTCTGACTGCACCAGCTTTAGTAAATCTCCCCCAAAGTGTCTACAAACTATGGGATCCATTTATAGAATTTTTATTTATTGATTTTTTCTACTAGCAATGGCAGCGATCAACGACTGAGATTTTGCGGCAAAGTGGGTGGACGAAAAAGACCACATGGGTGGACTTTGACCAGACTGGTCCGACGGGACGAATCCGTCGGACAATCTGACCGTGTGTGGGCTTCATCCGACCTGCAGCGGACTTTTTCGGTCAAAAATCAGGCGGACTTTAGATTTGGAACAGGTTTCAAATCTTTCTGATGGACTCGAGTCCGGTCGAAAAATCCGCTCATCTGTATGCTAGTCCGACGGACGAAAACCGATGCTAGGGCAGCTATTGGCTACTGGCTATAAACTTCCTGATTTTAGTCTGGTCGTACGTCTTCACATACGAATCCGTCGGACTTTGGTGTGATCGTGTGTGTGCAAGTCCATTCGTTCGAAAGTCCGTCGGAAATCCGTCAAAAGTCCGTCGGATCTTTGATGCGGAAAAGTCCGCCCGTGTGTACACGGCATAAGCGTTTTGCACTTACATTGGAGAGTCTGACAAGCAACCTGTCAATTGCGTCACGTTGCATTAAAATTGCTGCAGCACCGTGTACTCACCTGAGCTCCACCACATCTGCTTGTAGGTGGGATGTCGGGGAATGGTAAAAATGCAGATCAACCACCTCTTTTTACTACAGATGTTTATTCAATCTGCTGCGGGTGTCAATGTTAAATTAACGACACCCCAAAACAGCTCTCAAAATGCATTGCGATTGCCTAAATCAGATCACATGGGTGAACACCCATGCAATTCAATTCCAGTGCGGCAAAAAAAAGGTGCAGGACCCATTTTGGTGCGGATGCGGCACGATTTGAGCGAATGGCTAAAATTGCACCACAGAAAATCACATGCGATGTGCCGCATCGTGGCTGTGTGAACCCAGGCTCAATAAAAGCAGATAGCGAGATCACAAGATGTGATTGTGGAATAACTGACAGCAAAACTACACTGTAATGTAGACCATAAAATAAAAAACGGAAGGCATTCCTCTACAGACCCTGGTGTGATCGTGTGTGTGCAAGTCCATTCGTTCGAAAGTCCGTCGGAAATCCGTCAAAAGTCCGTCGGATCTTTGACGCGGAAAAGTCCGCCCGTGTGTACACGGCATAAGCGTTTTGCACTTACATTGGAGAGTCTGACAAGCAACCTGTCAATTGCGTCACGTTGCATTAAAATTGCTGCAGCACCGTGTACTCACCTGAGCTCCACCACATCTGCTTGTAGGTGGGATGTCGGGGAATGGTAAAAATGCAGATCAACCACCTCTTTTTACTACAGATGTTTATTCAATCTGCTGCGGGTGTCAATGTTAAATTAACGACACCCCAAAACAGCTCTCAAAATGCATTGCGATTGCCTAAATCAGATCACATGGGTGAACACCCATGCAATTCAATTCCAGTGCGGCAAAAAAAAGGTGCAGGACCCATTTTGGTGCGGATGCGGCACGATTTGAGCGAATGGCTAAAATTGCACCACAGAAAATCACATGCGATGTGCCGCATCGTGGCTGTGTGAACCCAGGCTCAATAAAAGCAGATAGCGAGATCACAAGATGTGATTGTGGAATAACTGACAGCAAAACTACACTGTAATGTAGACCATAAAATAAAAAACGGAAGGCATTCCTCTACAGACCCTGAAGTTTATGGGTGCTATAAATATTTATACAATTATATATATACATCCACAGTGGATTTTTTTCAAGTTCTTTTATCATAAAAAACAGGTAAAACAATACACTTATCAACTCAAATAATTATAATATTAATTAAAAAAATGTACAAGTTAACTTAGTCCCTGCTGCGAGTGATGACGTAAAAAAAAAAATAAAACCAAACAAAATGAAAGAAACAAGATTTCAAAGATCTTGCGCTCTTCATCTGTCTTTAGACTTGAGTCCTGTGTTGGTCCATTCATAGAAAGGGAATTGTGGGTCGGGAGGGTGTGCGTGAAAAATTAAAAACCCACAAAAATAAAATCAGTGGTTTCCTTGCACCGAGCGTCAGCTCTTCAGTTTACACTGCGGCATATTTAGGAAGACAGTAGAATGGGGTTTGTTTTCCTTCCCTTGCATGGCCCCCGCATTTCCATCAGTCTCTGTTCTGCGGTGAAAGCAAGATCTGCAATCGTCTAAGGGGTAGCAAGTCTGACCAAACAAATCCCTTTTTCTAAAGACAATAGTTTTTTTTTTGGAAGCTGGAAGAAAAGGTTAGAAGAGAAGCTGACACCCGGTTTGGCTGAATGTTAGTGAGCGTGAATGTCTATGTTTTGACCGTTGAGAAGTGCGTCCGCCGGGCTCTGCGCTGACACCAGGTGGTGAGGGGAGGCGCCTGCAGGCAGAATCATGGAGGCGTGGTGGGGGTGCCCTGGGAGGTAGGAGTGTAAAGAAGGTCCGTGACGCAGGCCGGCAGGGTGCGAGGACATGGCGGGCGTGTAACCGGCTGGAGGGAATCCCATGGCCATAGAGCCCGGGGCCGCAGTGTAGTCCCCTGGGATTCCTTGGAAGCCTGGCAGAAAAAAAAAGAAATGAAAATGTCAGCTCTTCAAGTCAATACAGAACATTCACGGGATTAAATAACGTCCTATTTTCCTTCTAATCTAGAGACGTTTAAAGGGGAAAGGAGTAATCAATGTGCATTTCTATATGGAATCCCCACCATTAATAAACTGTTGAGCAAAACAGTAAGTCTGGGTTCATTTACTTTAATATTGTATTGTCTACTGACAATAAAAAATTTCCACGAAAGTAGAATTCATCGTAAATGGAGCAGTCCGTTTTGGGTGAAAGTAAACACCTGATTGGTTAATATGGGTATCATGCATTAACAGTAATTGGCTTCAAACATGCTTGGGACAAACATAAAAAAGTTTTAAAAACAAACTAAAAAATAGAAAAAAAACCCAAAACATGCATAAAAAAATAAAAAATCAGGCAGACTCGATAGACTACTCTGTCTATTTTCTGCCATCACTTTTCACTTTTCTGCATACTTACTGGTATATTTGACAAGGTAGTGTAAAAAAACAATGATGGCAAATTGGAGTAGACCACAGCAACCAGATTTCAGTTTAATGAAATCAGATAAGTGAAAGTAGATTGCTTTTGTGTGAGTGACTGCACTTTCAATTCTTTTAATTTTATCCCACTTTTATTACTAAACTCCAGCATAATTCTGCATCAACATTAAAAGGTATGTTTAGAACAGAAGCAAAACCACACACAAAAAAAACAACAACATATATTTAAGGGATGGATATGAATTCTTAAAACAATAATGAATCTAACTTAGAAGAAATTACACAGGTACAATGTTTACCATTCATAACATGCACACACTTATCATCCCAATCATGCATTTGCATTGTGCTCCTTTCACTCTCGATTGTCCCCTTAAGCTGGCAATATACGTATTGATTTCTTTCATTCAGCCTGTGGGCCGAATGAAAGAAATTAAACAGCTTCCTCCTTTTACACTAGCAGCGCAGGCGAATGAATCTCCCGCTGTGGGCTACTGCATTGGCGCCTCCAGCTGTCAGAATACCTGAACAGCACCTGCATCTGATTGGCTGCAGACATTTTTCAGCCAACAATTTTCCACCCATCGCCAACAAAAATCGAGAAATTGACTTTTATCTATTAAGGTGTTGCAGACGTGGCCACTATGAAACTCAGTCTCAAGGCGTGTATGGCCAACTTCAAAGACTCTGCAACTTATCTCCTTAGGTACCTCATCACAATTTGGCCATACAAAGAGGGATCTAACCATTCAGAAATGAGCAATCAAAGCCTCTGTGAATCCTCCTTTTACACACCATGCCTCTCTAGTGTTCAATATGTGTCGACTGGAGCCCATAAGTCAGCAATAGAACACTTGTTTACAAAGCTGGACATAACATTCTAATCTGTCTATAGCAGGGTTTCTCAACCAGGGTTCTGTGGAACCCCCGGGTTTCTCCAGAGGTTGCTAGGGGTTCCTCAATCGATGAAGAGTTTCTAACTCCCAGTAACCAATGATATCAAAGTGTGCTGGGGGGCGGGGGGCCAGTCTAGCCACTGGTCAACACTAAAAGTTTCCTTCTCCCACTGACCATTATTATAAGGGGTCCTTCTCCCATTGGCCACCATTGTATGGGACTAATACACCAACTACCAATATAAGAAGGCACTTTTTGCACTGGCCACCAATTTAAGGGGCACTTCATTTTTTCATGATTAGTGTGTCTTTTCTGGACAATATTATTTTTTGTTTTAATTCATGATTGTTACTAAAACATTTTTTTCTTATAGAGCAGGGTAGTGTTAAAAAAAAAATTGCACTGGGTGTGAAAAATGCTGGATACACTATATTCGTCGTTTATGTATTATTATATTTACATCTTACTGACCATACAAATGTGCCGTGACCTAGACATGTAATAATTTAGCAGGGGTTCCCCATGACATTAAAATTATTTCAAGGGTTCCTCAGTATGAAAAAGGCTTGTCTATAGGAACAATCACAAAGAAGTATAAAAAACAGTGGTTCACTCAAGGTAATCTCCAATTCATCTACCGACTCACCAAAAAAAGGTTGTGTTCCTGGAGCCAATAAGTAGCACAAGAAAAAGGGGGTATGATGGGGGTGCCCATCAAAGGGACTCCTCAGTACTCTCGTCTATAAATTTAAGCTTCATATACTAAACTGTATTAGCTGCTGACAGGGGCGTGCTTCATCATCCCCATAGTTCATTACCATCCCCCGCTGCCCACAACAGTGTGTGAATGGAAGTGTGTATGTGAGCATAGACAGTGATTTTAAGTATTTGACAATGTTCTCATACTTGTTTTAATTGATTTGCGGTGAAGGTGTGGTGATTTTTTGCATAATGTTTAAATGAGTTTCCCAATAAAAGTGTATTTTTAACAAGACATACCGCTGTTTGTTCCTCTATGGAGCCTCTTTGATGGGCACCCCTTTGAGTCCCCATTATACCCCCCCTTTTTCTTAGTCTATGGGAACATTGATGCTGTATCCTAGCCTTGAGATAACAACCATTTTCATCTATACAAATAAAGATTTTACATGACTTCGCCAAAACAATTAGTATCATATGACCAACTAAACCACTTGCCCCACCATGACGTACCAGGACTTATAGTGGTTATCCCGGGATGATGCCTGCAGCTGCAGGCATCATCCTGGTGCTTTTTTTTTTTGGCCATTAGAGCACTTTCATGTAAAAGCAGTCTTAGTGGCTAAATAGCCACTAAATTGCTTTCACAAGCGGTGGGAGGGGATCCCCCCAACCACTGGCTTCCAAAACCTTCCCGGGCTCTCATGTCCCACAGGGGAACCCAGGGCTGCAGCCGGTTTCACCGGCTGACCATAGAGCTGATCAGGGATTAGAACAGCCCCAATCATCTCTATGGTCTAAGAAACCAGACAAGTATTTAATCACTTCCGGTTTCGCCGGTTGTAAACAAACCATTACTG
Source organism: Lithobates clamitans (assembly GCA_037952925.1). Taxonomy (NCBI): domain Eukaryota; kingdom Metazoa; phylum Chordata; class Amphibia; order Anura; family Ranidae; genus Lithobates; species Lithobates clamitans. The sequence goes on from JBBGZY010001008.1 coordinate 362,050, forward strand.
GTTTGAAAAAAAGCATCATATCATTCTGATCTTGGTATGATCTGAAGCTTTTAAGGGCAGAGGAGATATCTGGTGTCTAATATGCAGACCTTGTCAAATTTGCATCCAAGTTGCACTACATAATTGCACTGAAAATTGGATCACGGCAGTGTGAACCTAGCCTAGGCGCTGGTAGTTGCTGATCTTTATGAATTTTGATCCTTTGCTCCTGCTGCAAATGCACAGTTGCGCCAACTTAGGTGCAGTTGCCATGATGGATAGAGTCACGTGACAACTGCTTTGATGTCAAGCAAATCTGGTAATAGAGATTGACCCGCCCGCCTGTGGCTGTCCCAGCACCAGAAGCTGACAAAGCGCCAGGCAGAAAGACTGAAGATGTAGTTGTAGGCAGTGATGCTGCTCCAGGGGGGATAATTCATCTTCTTCACTCTCTGCAATGTGTCAGTTAATACAACAATCTATGTTACATTTGATATGAGGTCTCCTTCATCTTCACATGGGCTAATTCTCTGCTCCACCACAATTACAGTGTATCTGAGAGCAGAGCAAAGCTTGATGCAAGCGTTCCCTGCAGCTGTCAGCGAGGGTTAATAATTTCCCTCATTTATAAAATGAAATACTTCCCGCTGCAGCGTAGTGCGCCCTCCGCTGACCCATGATAAAGCGCCGCTCGGAAGCAGAGAAATCTACATACCTGCGCAGTCACTGTGATTCGACACGCCGCCACAGACGGACTATTTAGTTTGCTGCCTATCAATTAGCTCCTGCTGGGGTCCTGTGTCCTCATCTTCTGTAGCTAATTCTCCTCGCAGCCCCACCCCCCATTCCTGAGATGCGGGGAGGACCTCCAACCCCCTCTCTCATCCCTGTTACTTCCCTGCTCTGATCTCTCCAGCTACGGTTGGGTTCTGGTTTCTCCTCGTCATCGCTATGCATTCTGGCCCAGGCTCCTAAATTTGATGCGTTTCACAACCCCTACTCTTCCAGTCACCTCATAGCTGGTGAACACAGCCTGCTGGAGTGTGAGGCTGTTATCCTACAAGTCATCAGGGACTTCTCATTAAAAATTTGTCTAAAGGGAGAACCCTAGCAGCCACATAGTCGCTGTTATTTTCTAACCCAAGTTCAAATCCTGAAAGCAAGCTGCTGATTGGCTACTATGGGTAATGCTTGCAGATCCTTTTAGCTATGAGACCCATGAAATACACATCTCCATGTAACTTCTACATTGTTTTGTACTTATTGTCAAAACTGACAATGTACTGCTTCCGAAATAAAACAATGCAAAATATGTGTCACAAAAGACTATTATAGAAGCTGTTTTCACCCAACTCTCGGCTGGTACCAGCACTGTAGATTAAAGTCAATGCTCTGAAGCGAATATGCAGCTGGGGAGAAGCAATTCGACTGGAAGCTTCTGATCTGTGACAGATTCCTATACTACCTATACTAATGCTGACCGTACGCTAGTAGAATTTCATTACAAATTTTTAATTTCAAGAACGTTTTTTAAATTTTACAATTGTTAGTGGGTCAAACTAACATTTGGTTTCAACCACAGTGGTGAAAATATTTGAAAGAGTAGGATGGAAAAAAAAAATTTTCAACAAATTGAATGTGGTTTTTGTTCAGGAAAGTCCATTCATTCCGAAATTGAATGTAAATACAAACCATGGAAGTACTTTCAAATGGTGTTTGAGAAGTTATCAAATGTACTGAGAATTTTTTATGAATGTTCGTTGGAAAATATACTAGTTTATGGTCAGCTTAAGAAAATGTGGGCAGCCATTGATTACTTCTACTGAATATGGCCATTCTCTGGCTGTCAGGCTGAACTACAAGCATCTGTGTTTCTGTTTTCACTTAGGCAGGCCATAGATCTTGCAATCTTCCTTCCTGCAACCATAGGTTGCAGGAAAGAAAATCACTCTATTTCTCCATCAACACAGTCAGTGTTGAAGAGGGAATACCTCCCTCTGAGCTATTGTAGTCTCCCATGGGAGGAGTGGGGGGGGGGGGGGGGGTAAGGAAGCCATCCTTGGTGAACACAGTGATTATTGCTAGCATATATAGCCGCTGACAATCAAATGTAAAAGCCCAACATGCTGATTGCACCAAAGTCGACTCTGGTACAATCAGCCTGCCCATGGATGGGTCGAATCTCTGCTGAACCAGCTGCGATTCGAAACATCTACGGCTGGCTTAATTGTATGCTTGTTCCAGGGCAGTGACTCAAATAATAATAATAATGCCAGAGACAACCATGCAAACTATTTTTTTCAGAACAAGGCCAACAATGTCTACTTGCTTACACTGGGCACGGTTGAACCAACCTTGACTTATGTTCGATTGCCCCACTCCCTTGCTTGTCTGCCCTCACACTGTGCGTCAAAGGAAGCCTTTCCAAGTATGCTTATGTCACCATCTCTGCAAGAACACAGTGATCTCTGCTTCTGTCCTTAGTGATCTATGGATAGTTCCATGCTCAGGCACAGTTTGCACTCACACAGAGCAAACCGTACTGAACTATGTCTGAACCATACTCCAGACCACCTTTTCCAAGCAGTCCTAGTCCACAGTATACTGTACCTGGGCATGGTTCAGAACGCTAATGCTACACAAATGAACCAGACCAGGGGGTGCACCGTGCTCATGAACAGTTAAAACTACCAGTGCAAGTACACACCTAGTACAGGTTTCCCACAATCACCAGCTTAAAGAATTCTAGTTTAACATGAACACATGTGGAAATTCTAAAGTTGCGATAGGTTAGCTTTACCTGCAAACAAACTCATAGGACAGACTACAGAATGAATACGTTTGTTCCTAAATTGCTTTTTTTTTTTTTTTTTAATATTCTCTTTTTGCATAATGGCTGAAAGTCTGCTTTGATGTTGATGAATAAATAAAATAAGAAAGGTGTTGCTCATCACAACCACACACATCTGAGTTGCAATTTTTTTCTCATGTAATGAAAAAGTAGCTGGAATCTGGCTGGCATGGGCAACAGTATTTATTCTTTCTTCATCTCTGTCCATGTGCCCTCATCCCCCCCAGAAATCCCGTACTGCCAGTATTTCTCGTATATCTGCACACTGTGAAGGGAACTGTTTTTGTTGACCAAACATGTTATTCCCATTAATCTGATGGTCGGGGGGGTTCAGGAAAATTGGTTTGGCCCAAATACTGGTTTCTTCTGCTGTGAGAAAACAACTGAAGTTCATGAAAAGCCAAGTAATTGAGTCTGTGCCAACATTTCATCCATACTTCAAATACCACACATGCAGTGATGTACATGCATGTGACATCCATAAGAGAGGCATTACACGTGGTGTGACAAAATGAGAGAGAGGGGTAAGGGTGATGTGTGTATAGAATGACAGAGTTTAAGGGGAATTTGTGATTGACAAGCACCCTGCCCCTCCCCATTGCAGGTCAAAAGATTAAAATATATATAAATAGTTACTTACATCCCTAGTACCAGAAAGGTGGCAGGGGGTTACATGTAGTGCCACTGCCCTTCCATACCTACGGCCATGCCTAAGCCTCCCATGGCTCCTAGGGAAGACAGGCAACTAAGACTGCAAGAATAACACTGTGGTACAGTCACCACCCACATGCCGTGTATTACCTGTCGTGGTCAGTCTGCCCTCTTGCTCACTGCAAAAAGCACCCAGTTAATGTAGCCGCTGAGCTTGCCAGGCATGTACTGCCAAACTGGGAATTCTTTGTGCCCAAGTTCAATAACTTGTTTTAGGCAGTACTTGCAAGACCATAACCCAGTGACCACATTAGTGGCTAGCCTATCATCAGAATGTATATCTTAAAGAGGAGCTCCAGTCTGGAAAAAAAAAAAAAAATTAAAGTCAGCAGCTAAATACTGTTAGCTGCTGACTTTTAATATAAGGACACTTACCTGTCCAGGGGTCCCGCGATGTCGGCACCCCGAGCCAATTCGTTAATCAGCTTTGGGTGCAGGCGCCGGCATTGCAAGTAAGGGAAACTGGCAGTGAAGCCTTCAGTGCATGCGCGAGTCGCGCTGCACTTTCTGAATGGTCCCGCTGTCTTCTGGGATCTTTGTGTGTCCCAGAAGGCAGCGAGTGGAAGGAGGAGGGTCCAGAAATTCTCATAGATAACCCCCGTGATCTTACCCAGAAGTGGGAGTGGGTACCTGTCAAAACGAGGTACCCACTCCCCTCCAAAACAGTGCCAAATGTGGCAGTGGGGGGGGGGGGGGGGGTTGCGAACAAGCAGAGCTTCCGCTTTTGGGTGGAGCTATGCTTTCAGCTGGCCATGCATTGATTTTTTTTGTTCAGCCTGGGAGTTAAATAAAGAAAAAAACAGATTCCTTCATCCACACTACAAGCCCGCTTGGACAAATCTCCCACTGAGACTATAGTGTTTTGACAGCCAGCATCAGCAGGTATCAAAATACAGTGGATGCTACTAAACAGTGACTGCAGCTGATTGGCTTCAGTTACTGTTCAGCTGAGAATAATTGGCCTAGCTCCTTCGATTTTCAGATCGAAGGATGTTGGGTGGTAGGGTGCCAACAGAGCCACCCCTGATTGAATTTTGTCCAGTTCATCACAAACTGGATGAAATTTGATCAGTGTATGGCCAGCATAAGCCTGTAAATTAGAGCATCTAGTTATTTCTCCTAGAGCAATATTCAACCCAAATGAAGGACATAATATAAACTACAGCAGGATGAAAGCTGCCTGATTTTGTCACAGGAATATTAGTAAAAGAGGAGTTCATCCATTACCAGATGGAAGCAATGCTGCTTCTAACGTGTTCTGAGCTTACATTGATCCTGTACCGATAGAAAGATGGAAGCTACCAAAGCTGGTGAGTCACTGAACTGAACATTCATGCAGGATAAGAGTTCAGACTTTGATGGCTGCATGTTGGGTTCAGGTTAGAGACTCACAAGGAAGTGAAGCCGGGATGACAACAAAAAGTCTGCATCTTTTATGGGAACGTGTCATAGAAAAAAACATGAAGGCTGCAGTGGTGGACCACTCGTTCTTGGTCATCCCTAGCAGCCATGTTTAACATTTCCACAATGGCAGCTCTGGTTTCCTTCAAGGTTTTTATTTTTCTTCACATATGAGTATAATCATGTCATGGCACTTTATTACCTTCTTTCTCCTGTGTGATATCAGATCCCACCACATACTGTATATCTTAAGCCTAGTACACAATAGTAGTTTTTTTTTTTCATTCAGCCCAGCGAGGCTGAATGAAAAAAACCTGACAGCTCAGGAGGGGCCGCTGTACTAACTATCCAACATTAGTACAGCGATCTCCCCTGCTTTGTTATTGTATTTTGACAGGGGGATGCCACCCCCCCAGCCAGAACACTCCAGTCTGGGCTCTCAGCCATAGGCTGAAAGTGCTGATCGGGAACTGATGGGCAGACCTTTTTCAGTTACGCCCCTTCGACAGAAGCTGGCCAAACTTCCGTCGGACTGACTCCAGTTCACACGAGCCGAATATCGTCTGGTTTCTATTGAACCGGCCGATGCCGCCCAACATTCAGCCCTACTAGGCTTAAGGCTACACAGTGTCCCTAAATAGCAGACAAATCAGGGTATAAGTGGAAAGTGTGACTACTGTATCAAACAATACTCATCTATCTGCTCCCTCGTATCTCCCCATGTCACAGTCCCATCTCTCACCTGGTGGGCGGATTCCCATGTGCTGTTGGCCATCCATGACGAATCCCCCCATGTTCTGTCCGTCGGGGCTATAAGGTCCACCACCTTGACCTGTGGTAACATGAAGAATTCATGTTAGATGGGTAATCTTTATTTTTGCTATTGCATTATTTTTTCTTTCGGCAACTTTCGTATTTCACTGTGTTGTGTCTAACTGGCCATATGGGTGATCTGCACAAACCTTGAGCTATTATAAGAGCCATAAAGAGGCTCTTGAATGGCTATATTTTTGATGTATATGCTGGTTATGCATAGTGCAATGTACTACAAACTCAAAGTGATCCTGTGTCAGTAAGCTATACTAATCCAATATTTTCATATATCTGTTTAACTTCTAAAACAATTTTTACATCCTCTAGGGCACCCTCAAACCATGCAACGATGTAGATTTTGCGCCTGTGATCTGACAGGGAGCCCAGGTTAAAATTCAGACACTGCACATCCCAAGCTTCAGGAACTTCTAGGCAGCCCAGAAAGAGATTAAAGAAGCTACATTGGTATTTGTAGCACGTTATGCTGTCCTTCTAAGCAGACAGATTACTTGATTTAGTGACAGGTTTGCTTTGATACCCAGTGCATGCAGGGTAGTCGAACATGATTTCTCTACTAGAAAGAAAACCTGAGAAAAAGAAACAGGCTTCCACATCTGAACTTTACTTCTGCAATGCCAGTTGCCAGGCTCATCCAATGGAATTTATCACTTGCATTAATAAGCATGCGGACCAGGAGTACCAACTTCACTGGCTCCATGCTTGTTTTGACTCAGAGACTCATCTAGAATTTTCAGATGTAGGTCAGTAATGGGAAACCCACATTTTTCTCATGACAGGTTTTCTTTAAGCGCTGCATTCAGAGCAAGAGATTACATTAAGCATACAAATCATCTATGTTATAAATACATATTTTATTTTCTTGGGTGACAATATCTGCTGCTCTAATGTGAAACCTCTTGGCCTAATTCTACATTATATAAGAACCTGGCTCACTATAGTAAACGTCACAAGAAAGAGGAAGTAAACATCCCGGGTGAATGCCGCTTACCTGTGCGGTTTGATTGGTCAATCATTGGCTGAACGATCCGTCTTCTTGCATTAATGAACCTGTACCCCAAAGAGAAGGAATGAACAGAGACCATAAGAACATGTCTTAGAAGTCGACCACAATGGTACTTTCTACAATAAAATCAGTAGACTCGTTTACCTTAGTGACAAAATTTATTCTGGTGGCAATAAATTATGTCTACATTTTTTCCTGTTTATCTACAGTACATGCAGAATATATACTATTTGTATTAAGGTGCAAAATTCAGTGTTACTGACTTTTTGTGAACAGAATTCCCAGAATATTTGGCACCATGGATAGAAGTGACTGAATAACCATCCTTGTTGCCAACAGTATCCAGGTTCTCCATTTTCATTGCCATATGGACAAATAAAAGGAAGGGTTTGGATGATTGCTGTTGGTATCGAGAACAGTGCTTTCAGTTTTAAAAAAAACTTTAAACTAGGACTAGGTGAGATTTTAAGACTACTTACCAATTATTGACCTGAAGTATCGTAAGCCCTGTGTCCTGTGCAAGCTGCTTCTTTTGTTCTTCTGAGGGGTATGGGTGCTTCAAGAAAAAATTGAAAATATTTGATTACACCAGATTGAATAAATAGGATCCAACTCAAGCAAATGACCAAAAATATCAAATAAAAGATTAATTTTATTATGTGCTTTCATTCACAGACATATAGCTCTTCATGTAAAGAGTTTGCTCGCTTATCAGACCTGAATGGATAAAACATGGAGTGTAGAGAGAGACTTCTTGTCCACTTATATAGAAAAACACCACATTTGGTCTTTGCTCTATGTGCATGGAAGAATTAATAGTTTATTAAAGCACCACTGCTCTGTGAGGCTACAGACTGGATAACTTGAAGATAATCTAAAGATTCTCCAATAAACATCCAACCATCTGCTTTGTTAAGTGGGAGTAAGAGGGTGACTTTTATGGTGTCCTTCTAGATCTATAGGACAGATGGGACCGGCACAAATAGCGCCTTTCTTTTTCAGGAGCCCAGGAAATGTGCAACTGGCCCTTTGCTTGATCAGGAGGACCTAAAATCCAAAACAAAAAAAAAATGGCCATGGAGCTGTCAGGGACGGCAATGATGGATGAGATTGGGGGTCTTAGGTTGCAGCCACTCGGAGACCTTTACTTGACAGGTTAGTGACAGATGAAGGGCATGGGTGCAGAAGGGGGGGAGCTGAAGAGCACAGAGGCTAAACAGTTGTTAAGGGTGACCAGGCCAGAAATTTACTACAGATTGGTATTTGCAGATTTTCAATGTTTTTCCCTTTGAATCATCTAATATGGACTTGTATATTTACTTAAATGGCAGTGGAAGACCCAAACCATTTACTAGAGTGTTCTCACAAAAAATGTCAAAAAATGCATACATTTTCCTTCTTACTACTGAGAACATTATAACATTCAGGCTCTGCGAGTATTGTGGGTACTATTATGCCGCGTACACACGAGCGGACTTTTCAACGGACTAGGTCCGGCAGACCGGACTCCGTCGGACAATTCGACCGTGTGTGGGCTCCAGCGGACTTTTTTTTCCCAAAAGTCCGACAGTCCTAGAAATAAAACATGTTTCAAATCTTTCCGACGGACTCGAGTCCGGTCGAAAAGTCCGCTCGTCTGTATGCTAGTCCGACGGACAAAAACTGACGCTAGGGCAGCTATTGGCTACTGGCTATCAACTTCCTTATTTTAGTCCGGTCGTACATCATCACGTACGAATCCGTCGGACTTTGGTTGATCGTGTGTAGGCAAGTCCGTTCATTCCAAAGTCCGTCGGAAAGTCTGTCGAAAAGTCCGCCAGACCTAGTCCGTCGAAAAGTCCGCTCGGCACACGGCATTAGGATTATTTGTTTATATAGCCAAGGCATATATGATGCAAAATGGCTGCTCTACATTCTTAATGATTTATAAAAATCAGAGCTGTTGGGAGTAACAATCAAATTAAATACAATTTCCTAGTGAAAATTAGAAGATGAAGGATAACTTAAATAATTAGTTGCTGGGGGGCAACAGCCTTAGTTTACTTCTGCCCTTGTGTCCAGCTGCCACAGAATCTCGATAGGCTGACCATACATTATGCAGTATTTCCATTTCAAGCTTCTTCTAAGCTATTGCTAGGTTTGCAAAGCTCAAACCTTGTTTCCATAGGGAAACAGATTGACGCCTTCACTGTGTAGGTGCAAGAGATTATATATATATTTTTATATATATTATCTCACAAAAGTGAGTACACCCCTCATATTTTTGTAAATATTTTATTATATCTTTTCATCTGACAACACTGAAGAAATGACACTTTGCTACAATGTAAAGTAGAGTGTACAGCTTGTATAACATTGTAAATTTGCTGTCCTTCAAAATAACTAAACACACAGCCATTAAAGTCTAAACCGCTGGCAAAAAGTAAGTACACCCCCAACGTGAAAATGTCCACATTGGGCCCAATTAGCCATTTTCCCTCCCCCCATGTCATGCGACTCGTTAGTGTTACAAGGTCTCAGGTGTGAATGGGAAGCAGGTGTGTTAAATTTGGTGTCATCGCTCTCACTCTTTCATACTGGTCACTGGAAGTTCAACATGGCACCTCATGGCAAAGAACTCTGAGGATCTGAAAAAAAGAATTGTTGCTCTACATAAAGATGGCCTAGGCTATAAGATGATTGCCAAGACCCTGAAACTGAGCTGCAGCACGGTGGCCAAGACAATATAAAGGTTTAACAGGACAGGTTCCACTCAGAACAGGCCCCGCCATGGTCCACCAAAGAAGTTGAGCGCACGTGCTCAGCTTCATATCCAGAGGTTGTCTTTGGGAAATAGACGTATGAGTGCTGCCGGCAGTGGGGAGCTACAGTTCATTGAGGGAACCATGAATGCCAACATGTACGGTGACATACTGAAGCTGAGCATGATCCGCAGGGCAGTATTTCAACATAACGACCCCAAACACACCTCCAAGAAGACCACTGCCTTGCTAAAGAAGCTGAGGGTAAAGGTGATGGACTTGCCAAGTATGTCTCCAGACCTAGACCCTATTAAGCATCTGTGGGGCATCCACAAATAGAAGGTGGAGAAGCGCGAGGTCTCTAACATCCACCAGCTCTGTGATGTTGACATGGAGGAGTGCAAGAGGACTCCAGTGGCAACCTGTGAAGCTCTGGTGAATCCATGCCCAAGAGGGTTAAGGAAGGCCTTTAAAATAATGGTGGCAAAACAAAATATTGACACTTTGGGCCCAATTTGGACATTTTCACTTAGGGGTGTACTCTCTTTTGTTGCCAGCGGTTTAGACATTAATGGCTGTGTGTTGAGTTATTTTGAGGGGACAGCAAATTGACACTGTTATACAAGCTGTACACTCACTACTTTACATTGTAGCAAAGTGTCATTTCTTCAGTGTTGTCACATGAAAAGATATGATAAAATATTTACAAAAATGTGAGGGGTGTACTCACTTTTGTGAGATACTGTATATATACACACACACATTAGAAACAACAGTAGCTGTACTTGCCAATCTCTGAGGACAGGCAATGTTTGCATGGGTACGATGGAACTGCTTAAGACCATCAAATGGCATTCAGCAAATTTAGAGCACAAGTATATTACCACTTGTATTTCTGAATCCTGACAGCTAGCTCTTTTCTATAATTCGGGTTAGCTTACACTTTCATTACAGATGAATACAAATAATTAAAAGAAAATAATGCACTCTCCCGATTCTAGCTTTTCCTTTGACTGGGTATGAATGGTTTACCATGGATGAAGCTTTAAAGGGCATTAGCAAAGATTTTACAGAAGAACATATGCTGTGGATCATGGGAAGCTGTGACAGACCTAATCCAATTTGAGATGGCAGATGCAAATCAAACTCACAGCATACTGCTCTAGCTACAATTGTCAATAGCCATATAGTTACCTCTTTGAACTAACAATAAGCTTGCAACTCTACATAAATATTAAACTTTATAAAACAATGATTAATGCATTTTAATGGAGTAAAATAACCTCTTAAAGGAAACAGTGTGAAAGTCTTTGTTGGGCTACATGTAGTGTTCGTACCATATTGCATAATGAGCAACTACGTATCGGACATTATAGTAAACACAGTAAAATACTGGAGATGTGCTTTAGAATTTTCAAAACAACTGCCCCCCCCCCCCCCCAACACAGATCTACACTATATTGCCAAAAGTATTGGAACGCCTGCCTTTACCCGCACATGATCTTCCCAGTCTCAGTCCGTAGAGTTCAATATTGAGTTGGCCCACTCTTTGCAGCTATAATAGCTTCAACTCTTCTGGGAAGGCTGTCCACAAGGTTTAGGATTGTGTCTATGGGAATGTTTGACCATTCTTCCATTTGTGAGGTCAGGCACTGATATTGGACGAGAAGAGGCCTGGCTCGCAGTCTTCATCCCAAAGGTATTCTATCAGGTTGAAGTCAGAATTTGTGAACTGGTGCGCAGTAATGTTGGAACAGGAAGGGGCCACCCTCAAACTGTTCCCACAAAGTTGGGAGCATGAAATTGTCCAAAATGTCTTGGTATGCTGATGCCTTAAGAGTTCCCCTCACTGAACTAAGGGGCCAAGCCCAACCCCTGAAAAACAAGGCCATACCATAATACCCCCTCCACCAAATGATTTGGACCAGTGCACAAAGCAAAATCCATAAAAACACAGATGAGTGAGTTTGGGGTGGAGGAACTTGACTGGCCTGCACAAAGTCCTGACCTCAACCTGATAGAACACCTTTGGTATGAATTAGAGCGGAGAATGCAGGTCAAGTCTTCTCGTCCACATCAATGCCTGACCTCACAAATGCGCTTCTGGAAGAATGATAAAACATTCCCATAGCCACACTCCTAAACCTTGTGGACAGCCTTCTCAGAAGAGTTGAGAGCTGTTATAGCTGCAAAGGGTGGGCTAACTCCATATTGAACCCTACGGACTAAGACTGGGATGTCATTAAAGTTCATGTGCGTGTAAAGGCAGGTGTCCCAATACTTTTGGCAATATAGTGTATAATGCGTTGCAAAAAACATCATGCAAGACCTATTTTTTCCATGTGCCTCTGCCATTGACAACCCATTCATTGTGAATGAGTTTCCTAACATATCTCCTCTCAGTTTTCAAAAACACCTGCAAATTTTATTCTGCGAATGAGCCCTTTGTGACATGTTGAAAAAACCTGTATTGCCACAGTAACCTTTTCCTTACATTTCCAATCTTGTAACACAACTGGCAGCACAGAATGCTCTTTGATTGCTTAGACCAGCCTTTCTCAACCTTTTCAACACAGAGGAACCCTTGAAATAACTTTCCAGTCTCAGGGAACCCCTGCTAAAAATTATTATAACTACTACTCATTATACATTAGTGCGATGTCAGTGGGAAGAATGCTCCTTACACATGTGGTCATTGGGAAGAATTACCCCCTTACAGATACACCAATGGTGTCACTGGGAACTTATCTGAGAGGCAGAAATTGCTCAAGGAACCCCAAGCAAACTCTGGAGGAACCTTAGGATTACATGGAACTCTGGAGGAGAAACCCTGTCTTAGAAGTGACCTCTGTTAATATAAGGAGATGTCAGGGGGTGATTTTATGGCCATGAGCCTGTCCTATTCACAAATGACTCTGTACATGCATCGAGATTATGGAGTTTTTTCCCTACTGACTTTCACACTTAGATGCTGCAGAATTCATCAGGTCAGTGAGAAATGTTTGCAACGTTACTGTGACATGGCCCTAAAATTGAGGCATGGGTGATTTTGCTTGAATTCTGTGAAGGTCTATTCCAGCCAAAGCCAATATTTATTTTAGGTGGGCTCTTGTGGGTTTTATCAGGGGCAAAGCAGTTGCACCTAAAGCTTAACCCTTGCACTTGGTCATGTGATATCACACGATGAAATACAGGAGAGAGGTGGTCCAGACTTTAAACTGTGGCCTCCACATCTGTAGCTAGGCCAAAATGTTTGACCACTTGCAAATGCTGATATTTTGAGACTGCAGTGGTCAGATCCTTTATGCAGTCTTTTGTGTCTCTGCCCCATCCTATATTAAAGGAATGTCTATGTATTCCCAAGTTATCTGTCCATTTCACTTTTCAAAGCATTATCAAGGAGTGTGACACCATCATTTGACTTCGTAATGGCAGAACTGCAAATTTAAGTCAACATAACTTGCTACTGCAGTCTCAGAGCAGCAAATCAAAGCTGATCAAACAGTTCTGAGTGAAGTTAGCCTTGCAGAATTACAAACTGTGTTTAATACAGACCTGTCTAGTTACATAGAATTCTTAAGCTGACCATTGTCGATTTGACTCCACTAACCATTACAAAATTGAACAAACGGTCCAAAAATGAGGATTTTCAAACAAAAATCTACCAGCTTGCGTTTCTGTATATCAGCTATAGAATTCCTTACCATCCTCCAACGACCAGAGGAAATAATACAGATAATCAGGGGTGTGTGATGCGGGTTCGCAATAGCCTATTCGCCTGTCAGATGAAGCTCTTCGTCAGCCAGCCAGTTCTCCATCCCCGGTGCCTGCCTGCCGCTAAGCAGGTTCAGGGTAATTACCTAGAATTGATTACCCGTTTACCAGCTTCTAATAGGTTTATAGCTTCGTCAATTAGTAACTAATTGGTCAGCGTTCATTAACTCTGCTTTGTTTAACTAGGCAGGGACGGGCTCCGTTCTGACTAATTGTTTCTGTGCACTCCGCTAGCTGAGATGTAGCCCGGGGCGGACTTCATGGGTAGCTGCAGCCGAGACTCTCAGCTTTTATGCCGCTTTAGTAATTTTTAATTGGGTCTGCATCGCAAAGATTTCTCAGCATGGAGTGGGGCAGAGTGTACCCTCTGGTGCAAATGGTTAAACGCAAAGGATGCACTGACAGCACAATATATAAAGCTCCAAGTCCTCTGTCTAATCACATTACTTCCTATGGTCAATTTTTTTCTGCATAGTAAAGAGCGCTGTGCAACAGTAAAGCAAGTGGAAGATATGAAATAGCTTCATACAGAGAAGCAGTAGTGTATCCAGATCTGTTATAGGACAAACACGCCTTAGATTGTAAGCTCCTTGAGGGCAGGGACTAAAGTGGATGTATATTAGGTAAAGATCTGTGTAAATTTCTGCTGCTATATAAATATCTATAATAAATAGATAAATAAAAACCAATGCTCAAATCCTTTCTTTCCTTTTCAGCCAGCCCTTCCAGGAAGGCACTGCCTGACCTCAAGTTCCATACCTCCCAACTTTTAGAGATGGGAACGAGGAACACTTATTAGCACAAGTATGTAGGCATAGGACACACCCCCTGTCACGCCCCCTTAAAGGAGAATTCTCAAAAAAAAATTGATTAGTTAAACCCACAAGTGTTTTTTTTCACCACTGATATTCCTGTATACTGGTTTTTAAAATTTACAAATGCAGTCGTTTAGAATTTTGATGAGTGGTTTAGCACTGGGAAACACTTTTCGAAAGATAAATAGTGCATTTTGTATAAAATTACAGTATCTCACAAAAGTAAGTACACCCCTCACATTTTTGAAAATATTTTATTATATCTTTTCATGTGACAACACTGAAGAAATGTCACTTTGCTACAATGTAAAGTAGAGAGTGTACAGCTTGTATAACAGTGTAAATTTGCTGTCTGCTTAAAATAACTCAACACACAGACAATAATGTCTAAACCGCTGGCAACAAAAGTGAGTACACCCTAAGTGAAAATGTCCAAACTGGGCCCAGTTAGTCATTTTCCCTCCCCGATGTCATGTGACTCGTTAGTGTTACAAGGTCTCAGGTGTGAATGGGGAGCAGGTTTGTTAAATTTGGTGTTATCGCTCTCACTCTCTCATTCTGGTCACTGGAAGTTCAACATGGCACCTCATGGCAAAGAACTCTGAGGATCTGAAAAAAATAATTTGTTGATCTATATAAAGATGGCCTAGGCTATAAGAAGATTGCCAAGATCCTGAAGCTGAGCTGCAGCACAGTGGCCAAGACCATACAGCTGTTTAACAAGACAGGTTCCACTCAGAACAGGCCTTGCCATGGTCGACCAAAGAAGTTGAGTGCACGTGCTCAGTGTCAGATAAAGAGGTTGTCTTTGGGAAATAGACGTATGAGTGCTGCCAGCGTTGCTGCAGAGGTTGAAGGGTTTAGCCCGTCAGTGCTCAGACCATACGCCGCACACTACATCAAATTGGTCTGCATGGCTGTCGTGTAAGAAGGAAGACTCTTCATAGGAAATGATGCACAAAAAAGCCCGCAGTTTGTTGAAGACAAGCAAACTAAGGACATGGATTACTGGAACCATATGCTGTGTTCTGATGAGACCAAGATATACCTATTTGGTTCAGATGGTGTCAAGCGTGTGGGGCGGCAACCAGGTGCGGAGTAAAAAGACAAGTGTCTTGCCTACAATCAAGCATGGTGGTGGGAGTGTCATGGTCTGGGACTGCATGATTGCTGCCGACACTGGGGAGCTACAGTTCATTAAGGGAACCATGAATGCCAACATGTACTGTGACATATTAAAGCAGAGCATGATCCCCCTACCTTCGGAGACTGGGCCGCAGGGCAGTATTCCAACAGAATAACGACCCCAAACACACCTCCAAGACGACCACTGCCTTGCTAAAGAAGCTAAGGGTAAAAGGTGATGGACTGGCCAAGCATGTCTCCAGACCTAAACCCTATTGAGCATCTGTGGGGCATACACAAAGTGAAGGTGGAGGAGTGCAAGGTCTCTAACATCCACCATCTTCGTTATGTCGTCATGAAGGAGTGGAAGAGGACTACACTGGCAACCTGTGAAGCTCTAGTGAACTCCATGCCCAAGAGGGTTAAGGCAGTGCTGGAAAATATTGGTGGCCACACAAAATATTGACACTTTGGGCCCAAACTGGACATTTTCACTTAGGGGTGTACTCACTTTTGTTGTCAGCGGTTTACACATTAATGGCTGTGTGTTGAGTTATTTTGAGGGGACAACAAATTTACACTGTTATACAAGCTGTACACTCACTACTTTATATTGTAGCAAAGTGTCATTTCTTCAGTGTTGTCACATGAAAAGATATAATAAAATATTTACAAAAATGTGAGCGGTGTACTCACTTTTGTGAGATACTGTATATAGATCAGACCAAAATGAGGGACAAGTGAGGAGGAAAGAGGGACAGAGTGTCTTTGTTCCAAATCAGGGACAGTACCTAGAGATCAAGGACAGTTGGTAGCTATGCAGTTCCCCTCTTTGTGTTGGGAACACATCCCTTTCACTTGCTCCCCAGTCACTACTTCCATAACAACATGAGTGCACCAAACCAACGTACAAGAATACTGAACCACCCTATGCCACCATCACATGATCCGGCTGATATATGAACACAATATAAAATGTTTCTCCTTATAAACACCCTTATATGCAAATCTGGCAGATAAGGTAACACGTAACCTATTATAACAATAATCTAGACTGATATAAGGGTATGAGGACATCTCCTGGCTAATACTTGCTCAGGCATTAAGTTGACCAGAGAGCAGACAAACCATAGGGGCTAATTCAACTGCACCACATGCAGTCCAGCCCTCATCTTCATCATTTTACCATTTGGTGGGTCACTGACCCAAAACAGGTTTATACAAGTTAGGTGTCCCAACACTTTACTGGTTACATGCTTCTTCCTGGTGAGTGAATGACTAAGTAGAGAAGCAAGAAAGAGGATGCCAGCATGTTGCACCGAAATTATCAAAGGCAGCTCCTTTGTTTCTACCCAATAGAGATTCTTGAAAAATAAACCCCCAAAAAAGTCTATTCTGATAGGTTCCCTTAAAGCAAAGAAAGGGGCAAAATTTTACACAGCCTTGGTAAGGAATCAAATTCCTATAATTAAAAAATAGTCTTTGCCAAATGCTATTGCTACCAGAATAAATCAGTGAGTAGACAAACAGCTCTGGGCCCCCTGTGCTTACAGGCCCTATAGTAGTCTTACAGCCTTGCTGTGGCTATGTCAAAGGCTTATTTTCAAATCTAGGCAAGATCAGGTGATCTTGTATGAAAACATTTGTGTGCGGTGCTACACAATCGGGAAGATTTACTAAAACTGGTGCACATAGATTCTGGTGCAGCTGTATATAGTAACCAATGAGCTTTTAGGTTTTAGTAAATCCTCCCAATGGATGTGCTTTAGTGCTCACAGTGCATGCCTTTTGGTGCCAAAATCTCCACAGCTGTTAAGCAGGGGTGCAGAGTTATTGCAGTGAAATACAGCTCTACGCTAATAGCCAATCTACAAATCTTTATATTAAATACAACAATAAAAATATGGAAGAGCAAGCGTCAAATTGAAGACAAAGTATGCGTTTACCAAAGACATGCTTTTACTTTGCTGTTTAGTGTTTTGACCTAGCAGCAGAGTTTCTTACCGAAAGGTGTTGGAAGAGCCACGCTCTCATGATGTTTGTGGCGACTTTAGGGAAGATTCCTCGTTTCTTGTTCCTTTTTTTGTCCCTGTCTAAGTCATCGTCGTCCCCCGTACTGGGTGAGGCCACACTATTGTCTAGACAGTCACCTGTAAGGGAAAACATTGTATAATATATGTTAAGAGGATACTATTTGTGTAGTTTACTGTATTTTCGTTTGATATTACATCTTACTTTGCTAAAAAATAATCTCTCTTCACCAGTGCTTATATTTTGTAGCTGAAATTTGACTTTTACCAGTAACAGTTTATCTAATTTACATGGTCTCAGAACAGATCCCTCCTACTAACAGTACGCAGTATCAGCGAATGCACAGAGATAGAGGAATCTCCTTATATGAGCCACTTCTGCTGACTGCACATAATAAAATATACTTTATTGAGCAGTACATCTAGAAATACAACCCTGTTGTGCATATTACAGTAAAGGCATCGCTATAAATTCCTGGATTCCAGAAAATAGCACAAACATATCAGTCTGTCGTTGGTCGCGCTTGGTTTTTTCTTCCACTGCAGCCTCTTCAGATTATTTTTTCTACTTCAGCCTTTTCATTGATATCAGTTGCACTGTATTCACAAAAGGTATAACACAGATTTCGCTGCACTGTGAGAAATCTCTCCAACCCCCTTTCCCTGCCCGTGGTCTATCTATTGATCTATTGACATCACTTTTTCTTATCAATCGGTAGGCAGAAAGATGGATAAGTCCACAAAATCTTTTTGTAGAGATAGGTGCCATTTAAACTTTAAGTTAAGTATACAGCCCTAAAAAATTATTTGTTTCTCTGCTGAACATTATGTGACCTGCATTAGGATACTGTATAGCTTGGAAGTTAAAATCTGATGACTCCAATGGTCATATTTTAGTTGACATTAAGGTTGGCTTTCTTGTGCCCACAAATCACCCAACGTAACCTGCAAAATAATAAGTGGGTGGCGCCAGTGGAGAATTGTGAAGAAGGAGTCTCTCAGGTTGGAAATTCACACTTGTTTGAGCTGGTCTGGAGCTATGATGATCAACGAAATGCCCTCCATCTTGATTCTGCAAAGCAGACAAGGAAATTTAGGGAAGCTAAGGCATAAACTAGAGCATCCTCCACTCTGCTAAAGGATCTCTGTACCTGGAGACAAGCCTGTACAGTTTGTTATTGAATTGAGAGGCCAGGAGATCCACATCTGGCATCACTCACCTATGACACAGGTCCTGGATCAACTCCCGGTGACGGGGCCATTCTCTGGGGGTCCAGACTCTGTGCACTAAGGAAGTTTACCTGCCAATTTTCCACGGCTGGGATTTAATCGGCAGACAAGATGGAATGTGAAGATCTGCCCAAGACAAAATACGCTCTAATTCTCTTGCCGCACCAAGCCTTCCAAGACTAGTTCCTCACAGAATATTGGTGTAAGCCACTGCCATAGTGTTTGTCTGGCTGAATCGAGGCCAGTTGGGAAGTCCAGCACTGTAGGAACAGCAAATCACCTGAAGCTCCAGAATGTTAATCATGCAATGAGATTTCTCCAGCGTCTATGTCCCCTACACTCAAAGATTGACCAAGACTCCTCCCCAGCACTACAGGCTGGCATCCATGATGAGAACCTTTGAAAATACGGAATGGAATGATTTCCCCATCCCCACAGCTGAATTCCTGAGCCACTAGGCAGGGGACAACCTGGTCCTGAGTGCCAGACAAATAGGGTTATCCAGAAACTGGACTGACTTGTCTCACAACAACAGAATGTTGTGTTTAACTTTTATGGAGTAGAACTGGGCAAGTTGGACTGCACTACATTGAATGAGGTTACCATAAAACTCTGGACTGAAGAGAACAAGTCTCAAAGTTTAGCTTTAAGCTTTCTTAGAGGGAAAGAAAACTCTGGCTTTGAGATCTAACATGGATTAAATGTCCCCATTTGGCTTGGGAACTGTGAACAAGTTGCAGAGGGAACCCTAAATTTGTTCTGCCACAAAATTGCAACAATGACACCCTGGTCCACAAGTCCTGTTAGTGCTACCTGGAGACCTGCTAATCTGTGCGATGACAAAGGAATGTTAGAGCTGATGAACCGAGGAAGGGGGTGGGAGTGCAAGTCAAGCTTGCAGCCCTGGAAACCACCTACTTAACTGAAGCATCTGAGAAGCAAGCCGTCCAAATGTCCACAAATGCTAAAAGACATCCCCCCACTTTGGAACCCTGGCAACCATAGTGATACTCATTCAGCAGAATGTGTGGACTATGATTTGCCTGGGAAGGATCATATTTTCCTAATAATAGGCTAATAACACATGTGCAGTCAAATTTGGGAAAATATATGTTTGTGTCCTACATGGTATAAATAAAATAATAAAAAAAAAAATACTAACTTTCTAAATGAATGACAGGCCCCAGGCAGGCTGCAAGCTACTCAGAACATGAGAGGAAACTCAGTCAGTCCCCATGGACAACGATGGACACACTGGGGCTTATTTACTAAAGGCAAATCCACTTAGCACTACAAGTGAACTGCACTTAGAAGTTCACTTAGAAGTGCAGTCGCTGTAGATCTGAGGTGGACATGCAATGAAAAAAAAAAACAGAATATTTGCTTGTACATGATTGGATGATAAAAATCAGCAGAGCTTCCCCTCATTTCAGATCTTCCCCTCAGGTTTACAATGACTGCACTTTCAAGTGCACTTGCAGTACACCTGTAGTGCAGAGTGGATTTGCCTTTAGTAAATCACCCCCACTGTGTTCCCCTCATTAACGTTCAATGCAGAAGGCCAGTTTCTAGATAACCCTTTGTTAGGAAAGACCATGTTTAAAACGTGTTTACAATGGACAATGGGACCTGCCAGCATAGTACAGTAAGGGTTAATTATGATTAAAGAGGAACTGAAGTCTGCTCACATAATTTGTAATAAAAACATCTTTGCCATTCTTGAGCTTCCCTCCAAGCACTTTGCATGTTATTTTATATATACTGTAATTCTGTACTTGCCAAATATGCTGCAGACATCTCCCTCCAATGAGTCTGGCTGCAAACCATTTTAACTGTGGGCAGCTGAAGCTGCTGCCTGTTCACTTCCTTGATTTACACAGACACACAGAAGCACATCTTCAGTTCTGCATCTCTCATTGGCTCTCTTATGAATCATCCCCCTCCCTTCCTGACAAACTCTCATGAGAGTGAGAGAGAGAGAGCTGTGCATGATGTCGGAAGTGGGCTGTATAAGGTATTTACTGGCAGAAAAAAAAAATGTTTTACTATCCAAAGTTAAAACAACAAGGGCAGAAGATTTAATAGATGGAAAGATGAAAAAAATGACTGAAGTTCAGCTTTAACATTAACTCCCCAGCCAACTCTGTATAGCAGAGGAAAATTTCAGTTTTGGAGTTTAATAGATAAGCAGCATTTTTTTAAATTTTCTTTTTAAGTTATTATATGTGAATGAGAGCATGTAGAAAATAAGTGTTGTCTCAATCTGTCTGAAAAGGTGAATGCTTGCTGACTGCCCTCCGCAACTCGTTGCTATTGCTCCTCGCTGTGATATAGATGTGATGCGTGGATAGCCCATTCTCTTCCTAAATGAAAAGATAGACGTTCAAAATTCCCAAACTCACATGTTAGGAGCGTGCCTCAAAGAAAATGTGTTTGAAGGTTGTCAGATTGTGCCGTTATGTCTGACCATTCTCTGAAATCTATGGGCAACCATAAAAAAATGGGACTGTCCTTTCTGTGTTCATGCCACAGAGCCCAGTCCTAAACCAGGTCGGGACTGTGTATGTGTATACCAATTTTAGTGAAAGCTTTGCTCTTCCATAGATCAGCATTATTAAAAAAAAAATAAAAGCAAAAAATAAAAACCAGAAGATAGTGATTTACAGTAACAGTACCAGAACCTTCAAGCTAAACACAGAGCAAGACTGAGATGGGGCCATGGCCAAGTCTTCATCCAATAGGCAGTGGTTATATATCTCTGGGTGCAGATGACCCTCTTACTATCTCCAAGATCTCCTTTGGCCTGGCCTCGCAAACGCACAGTCTCTCCTGTCTCTTAAACATAAATCAGAGAGGAGGACAACAGGGGGGGACTATATAACAGCTGCTCAGCTCCTATAACCTGCGGCAAAAGAGAGGCTTAAAAGCTTGCCTGGAGGGGAAGTAAATTATGCATCAGAGCCTGCGTCTGCTCTGCCCTGTGTTGCACAGTATTGCTTCCCTCCCCTCACCTCCACAACACCCCGTTATGCCCTCTGTATCCATATGCAAAAATTATCCTTGACTTATGAATTTTCATAGCGCCATAAAGACAGAGAACAAAGGCTGCCTATGCAAGAGGCACGAAAAAAAGAAGAACCTGATATATGTTGGGGGTCACAGGAATCTGAGGGGTTTAAGGTGTGGATTGTATTGTCTGGTGTACTAATTACTGATCTGCAGGTCATGAACATGGGAGGGTTGTGGCAGATTGAACTATGCTATGGCAACTTGACAGCTTTCAATGCAATGTTGATGTGAACTCCAAGTCTCTTTGAATTGTTCTTTTTGGTGCCGGTACATTCTGTATTGTATTGTGGTGATTTTTAATGGTCCTTAAAGGGACTCTGTCACAAAGCCAAACACACGTGTGAGGGGGCATTTAAAGAAGTAGCCATTTTTCGATTCGTCTGCCACCTGCTACTTCTAGAGCAGTGAAATGGAATCTGTTTTCAGAGGCCTAAAACTGGAATGAAGCCTCCGAATCAGGAGGCCTTCTTCTCCCTTGAAGTCCATAAATTAGGATTATATCAGTAGTAGGAGGATTGTAGTGATGCGTGGGTCAGAGCCCTTTTCCTTGCTTTGCTATTTGCATGATCATTATTAGGTAGTGATGGTGCCAGCTCTCTGGTGATTAGAACTTATTCCGTTATCCCGGCTGTGATATAATGAGGAGTATGGACATTAATATGTGGACTGGAGCAGATTAAATTATATTTAATGCTCACAGATCTTGTGTTTGGGGCATGGACTTGTGTAATGATCCACTGATAAAGAGAGCCCTGATTTTTGCTATTTATATGCCTGTTATCAGCACAGGATGTAAAAACTAGGGGGTACATACAAAGGATGCTTCTATCTCTGGGCCCTTGGGGTAAGAATAAGGACACAAATATACTTCTCCAGTTTCTGTGCTGTTGCTAATGCATCTGGCTGCAATCTAGTGCCTCTATTTTATTCTGAAATACTTTTAAAATCCAATGTATTTACAATACATAACACTCCTATCCCTTTTTAAGGATATGTCTGGGCCCATATTCTGTAGGGTCAACACATGTTAGCTGGCTGTAAGAGAACTCTATAGAAATGCATTGTAAATGCAACAAAATTCATATAAATGCTCTTAGATTTAGATTGTAAGCTCCATGAGCAGGGCCGTCCTGTTCCTTCTGTATTGAACTGTATTGCAATTGCACTGTCTCCCTTTATAGTGTAAACTGCAAACTGTTGGCGCTATATACACAAATCAGCCATAACAATATGACCACCTACCTAGTATTGAGTATAGCCCCCTTTTGCTAAAACAGCCCTGAACCATTGAGGCATGGACACCAAAGTAACTTCCACATGAATGGCGGGACCCAAGGTTTCCGAGCAGAACATTGCCCAAAGTATCACACTGCCTCTGCCGACTTGCCTACTTATACCGCATCCTGGTGCCACTTCTTCCCCAGGTAAGTGATGCACATGCACCTGGCCATCCACATGATGTAACAGAAAACGGGATTCAGCAGACCAGGTCACCTTCTTCCTTTGTTTTATAGTCCAGTTCTGATGTTCCTGTGACCATTTTAGAAGCTTTCGGCTGTGGACATGGGTCACCATGGGCTTCACAGCCCCATACACAACAAATTTTCTGCTTTCACCACATCAACTTCATGGACAACCATTCAGTGATATTTTCCGGCCTGGTCACCCAACGCATATCCCCTGAGGAAGCCCCAACGGGCGAAACATGTAGGGACCATAGTGCTGAGTAACCTGTTATTTTTTACGTTGATATGTATCACTGTTGGCTCTATATTATGCCTAGCCAGCATAAATTTTTAAACGTTGTTGAATAAAATGTTAATTTATATTTTTTATCTTGATGTCTGTTTAAACTTATTTTTCTTGGCGCCCATAAAATCCCACCAAATTATTACTCTGACCTTCATGGACAACATGTTCACTTGCTGCCTAATATATCCCACCAATTTGCAGATGCCACTGTAACGAGATATTGTTATATATGTTATGGCTGATCAGTGTATGTCCTCTATAATAATATAATAACTTGTGATGCATCTGAATCTCGGCCAGTTCAGCAGGGACCAGCCGAGAGCCGAACCATGTATGGGCAGGCTGATTATACCCAAGTCAGATGATGAATCGACCTGGATAGAACCAGCTTGTCAGATTTTTCATGCGATTATTGCCCCCTTCCACTTGGAGAACACAATAGCTCTGCATGAGCTATGGTTGCAGGTTGCAGGAAAGAACATCGGATCATCTATGGCCTGCCTAAGGCTGGCCATACACGGTTCAAATCTTGGCTGGTTCACCAGGAACCGGCTGAGATTTGAACCGTTAATGGGCAGGCTGAATGTACCAAGTTGCACAACCTACCATGTAGGTAGAAAAAGGATCCGGAGGGCCGCACTCCAAAGAAATGACTTTATTGAAACTTCCATACGTCCATACAAAATAAGGATAGAATGCAAGCAGCTGAGGTGTTTCAAACCACTCCCACTGGCGCTTAATCATAGCATACACAACCAGCCTGCCGGATTCTTTTGCGATTATCGCTAGCAGCTGCTATAGCTGCTAGCGATAATCCCTGTCTTCTCCCAGTGGGGATGGCTTTCCCTACCCACCCCCACCAGGAGAAGACAATGGCCTGGCAGGAGGGATTCCTGCATCAGCACTGTCTGTGGTTGCAGGAAAGTAATTTGCTCAGTGCATGGCCAGCCTAAAAGAGGACAGCATTATTGGAGATAGCTCATAAACATGAGATAATTACTAATCTACCCAAAAAAAAAACAGACTCGACAACTGTCATCTCAGCTCTAGGTGAAGGGTATATGTAATACGATCCTTTGTTGACTGTCTAAATGAATCAACTAAACACATTTGTTGGCTTGATCAATTAAACATATTTAGCAGTAGTTAGTCACATTCAGCTGGACTTGTTCTGTAATAATGGAGGCATTTTGGAGCTTATCCACGTCACTTCTTCATTTTTAATAATTGTTAGGAAATTCCTTAGCATTTATATCCAAAATGAGTAGCACCAACACCTTGGTCCAATTATCATGGCAAGGCAGATGTTCATATCTAAGGACAAGAGGGTAGGTGTGAAAATCCCATCGTGCTCTTAAGACAATAACATCTGCTTTTCCATGATAATTGGATTGAGGTGTTGGTGCTCCCTGTTTGGATATAAATGCTGGAATATTTTCCTGAGACTCATTAGAACGGAATAAGTGCCTTGAACAAGCTGAGAAACCTTTTCAACATTGCAGAACAAGTCTAGTTGAATGTGATTAACTACTATTATTAGATCTATCACGACCCGGATAGATTGGAACCTTTATAGATCAATTAACAGTCTTTGTCATTTAAAGTCAATGACTGGTCTTAGCAGAAAACCTAGTTGAGTTTGACCAATTCTTATTTTAAAAGTTAGATATATGATGGATCACATGCAGCTATGTGTTTGCCTTTTAAAAAGAAAAGACCTCCATGACTAAGCCCGTGGGAGAGTGAAACGCATCAAAAGGGCGTGGTTTGGGAGGAGACAGGCTGAAGCCATTTTTCTACACGGGGTGATTGAGCTGGCAACTGGTGTGTGGCTCTTTATTCTTTTTGACAGTCATTTTCAGTAGACTGGACAAGCATTGAAGCCACCGGGTTGTTGTAAGTTTGTGCTTGGAGAAGTGCTCCTTATTCTTCTTGGGGTCACTATGTGTATGCCTAGTATAAGACTTTATAAAATGATTTAGTTGTAGTCTTCTATGTGAGATGAATGGAGATATAATATGGAACCTTAGATTCTAAACATGAATATGTTAAATCCTAATTTGGAAATATTGTTTCTTGCCAATTATTAAAAACATTTGCAGCTCCCTTGTGTGCTTTAAAACTGGACAACATGGATTACAAGGTCCATGGCTACCAAGAGAGCTATGAGTGTTTCAGGTCTCTAAAGACTACGTTCTTTGTAATCAGACTATACTATATATGCACTGTCTGGTAAACTTGCAGTGACAAAAGAGGGTAAGAAAGGCACAACCTTTGTGCACTGCTACTAGGCAGGATGTAGAGCCTTCCTATTGAACATGCTAGTATGGCTGGCTTCTTAAGCCTCGTACACACGATGAGAATATCAGACAAATGATCGTCCGTTTTTTTTTTTTTGTTTTTTCTTGCATGCTGGTCTCCATATCGAAAATAAAGAGGTTAGCGAAGTTACGAAAATTCTCGTACGACACAATACAACCTCAGAAGTGATGTAAGTGTGTTGTATTGTAATGTATTATGCCGTCTCCAAGAATGCATAGTTTTGCTCTTTTGATTTTTTTGGACAAAAAGTACAGATTAAATAAAAATCAAACCAAAATGTTCTGTTTGTCACTTTGGATAATTTAGCATGAACTGTCATGATCGGCTCTCGAAAGCTGTGTGCTAAGGATCAGATTATCGTACAATCAGAACGTACCATTTTTAATCATGTGTACTAGGCATTATGCATATACATTTAATGAGAGAAAGGGAAAGTACATATTTTTAAAACTTTAAAATGCAAAAGTGTTAATTTACTAAAGTGTAGCTCTGTGTTCAGTTCAGGAAAGGTTTTATCACACAGATTAGGGGGTTATACTGCACAGGTGTCTCATTGAGATATCTTGAATGTAAAGAAAAAAAAAAAAAAAAATCAAAGATTATTACACCGATTTTTGTTATCTTTTCATGTGACAACACTGAAGAAGTTACACTTTGCTACAATGTTAGGTAGTGAGTGTATAGATTGTATAAGGCTTCATTCCCACAAGGCGGATCCGCTGCCTCGGAGTCCGCCCCTGTCCGCCAGCTCAGCGGGAAATCTCTCCATTGATCTCCGCTGAGTCGGCGGATGACAGGTCCCTCTCTGCTCACTGAGCGGGGAGGGGCTTGTCGAGTGCCGCTGGTTACTATGGAGAGATCGGACGAAAATGGACAGCATGTCCGTTTTCATCAAATCTCACCCGATCCGATCCGCCAGGGACGGGTGCGAACGTGGGGGCATCCGTCTGATTTTAGCGGATCGGACCGGGTCGGATGTCAGCAGACATGTCATCGCTGACATCCGGCGCTCCATAGACTAGCATGGAGCGCCCGTTCAGGTCCGCCGACAAAACTGACAGGCGAACCTGAACGATCCGACAGTGTGAAAGAGGCCTAACAGTGTAAATTTGCTGTCCCCTCAAAATAACTCAACACACAGCCATTAATGTCTAAACCGCCGGCAACAAAAGTGAGTACACCCCTAAGTGAAAATGTCCAAATTGGGCCCAAAAGTGTCAATATTTTGTGTGGCCACCATTATTTTCCAGCACTGCCTTAACCCTCTTGGGCATTGGGTTCACCAGAGCTTCACAGGTTGCCACTGGAGTCCTCTTCCACTCCTACATGACGACATCACGGAGCTGGTGGATGTTAGAGACCTTGCACTTCTCCACCTTCCATTTGAGGATGCCCCACAGATGCTCAATAGGGTTTAGGTCTAGAGACATACTTGGCCAGTCCATCACCTTTACCCTCAGCTTCTTTTACAAGGCAGTGGTCATCCTGGAGGTGTGCTTGAGGTCATTATCATGTTGGAATACTGCCCTGCAGCCCAGTCTCCATAGGGAGGGGAACATGCTCTGTTTCAGTATGTCACAGTACATGTTGGCATTCATGGTTCCCTCAATGAACTGTAGCTCTCCAGTGCCGGCAGCACTTATGCAGCCCCAGCCCATGACACTCCCACCACCATGCTTGACTGTAGGCAAGACACACTTGTCTTTGTACTCCTCACCTGGTTGCTGCCACACACGCTTGACACCATCTGAACCAAATAAGTTTATCTTGGTCTCATCAGACCACAGAGCATTCCAGTTCCAGTAATCCATGTCCTTAGTCTGGCTGTCTTCAGCAAACTGTTTGCAGGCTTTCTTGTGCATCATCTTTAGAAGAGGCTTCCTTCTGGGATGACAGCCATGCAGACAAATTTGATGCAGTGTGCAGCGTATGGTCTGAGCACTGACAGGCTGACCCCCCCACCCCTTCAACCTCTGCAGCAATGCTGGCAACACTCATACGTCTATTTCCCAAAGACAACCTCTGGATATGACGCTGAACACGTGCACTCAACTTCTTTTGTCAACCATGGCGAGGCCTGCTCTGAGTGGAACCTGTCCTGTTAAAGCTCTGTATGGCCTTGGCCACCGTGCTGCAGCTCAGTTTCAGGGTCTTGGCAATCTTATAGCCTAGGCCATCTTTATGTAGAGCAACAATACTTTTTTTCAGATCCTCAGAGAGTTCTTTGCCATGAGGTGCCATGTTGAACTTCCAGTGACCAGTATGAAAGTGAGAGCAATAACACCAAATTTAACACACCTGCTCCCCGTTCACACCTGAGACCTTGCAACACTAACAAGTAACATGACACTGGGGAGGGAAAATGGCTAATTGGGCCAAATTTGGACATTTTCACTTAGGTGTGTACTTTTGTTGCCAGCGGTTTAGACATTAATGGCTGTGTGTTGAGTGATTTTGAGGGGACAGCAAATTTACACTGTTATATAAGCTGTACACTCACTACTTTATATTGTACCAAATTGTCATATATTCAGTGTTGTCACATGAAAAGATATAATGAAATATTTACAAAAATGTGAGGGGTGTACGCACTTTTGATACTGAACATGTGTTAAGTGTGGCACAACACTGCCCGTGCCTGGAAGCATTTTGATATTACCTAACACCACGAACACAGGAAAATTGTTAGTGTATATGGAGCGATCTCTCATATTAAATTGTACAACCGATGGATCAGTCAAAGCCGCTGTTTTATGCCTACGGGCAGCCTAAGCTTCCAGCTACTACAGGCCCTGGATGAGATCCTCCAGGTCCAAGCTAGAATGGCAGTTAGTGGAACAGCCAGCACACGTCTGTTCCAGTTGTTTATTTTACACTAATCCAGTTTACATACTGCAAGGAGCGACTGGAAGAGGGAGGGTGTCATTGCGATGGGAAAGCGCAGATCTGGGGGCTGTATACTGGGGCCCCCCCTTAGGATTATTCTGTGATTAACCAACACTCCCTGTGGCTTTATAGCAGACCTTGCTGTGAGTCAATGAAGCAGACACACAGTGAAGCAGTATGGAGAAGGAGAAGTGGCGAAGGGGGGGGGGGGGTTGTGTCAGGCAGTGGAGGGGGTGGGGGGGACACGAAGATATTTATGAATGAGAGGTCGCACACAGATGGGAAAAAAAAAAAAAAAAAACTTCTTCAGCAGCCCAGTTAACGCACAGAACTGGCTCTGCACATTTATCTGATGACCTTGAAGTTTGAGAGGAAAGGAGGGTGGGTGGTGCAATAAGAGAGGGGGGCCTTGGTCTGGCACAAGGAGGAGAAAAGCAAGCTGTGATTTCAGTGCTAAGTCTCTTGCAGGGGCACATAGACCCAATTCGTTAACGTGTCATTTTAATGATGGCGGAAAGGGGGGGGGGGTGCTGTACCCTGTGGACGCTGACTAGGATATTCATGTTACAGATGACATTACAGAATGAAATGGGAGTAGCTGTGGATGGTCAGCAGATCTGAATGGTGAATCATGAGGAAGAGAGAGCTCTCAGCAGTTTATCACTGAGCTCCCCTAGGACAACACAGGGTCAGCCTGCAGAGTGTATGGCTGCCCTCTCTGTGGCCCCTCGCTCAGGCACTTCCCCAGCTCCCATTCTTTTCCCTTACAGGCCAAGTGCTGGAATCCCGCTCCTAATTACCATATCAGTCATCCTGATCTATAAGCAAACACTGAAATGCCTTCATGACCAACTCGAAATGCAGCTGGCTTTCCCAATTGTCCCTGGTGGGGTCTAGTGCCCACCCCCCACCCCCCTTACTCAATGATCTCTGATTGGCTTTACCTCTTCACCCAATTCTGCAAAAAGAACAATCTTGCATTCTCCTTAGAAGCCTTTGTGATTATAATCAGCATTAGCCCACCCTGCCCCGCGGCTCCATGATCAGACACTGCGCCACTAAGTGGCTATGACCCAAGATGGATGCTCTATCAAAGGTGAGCAATAGGAGAGTCCACAAATAAAGATATGTCATTAAAATTAATAATTCAAAATTGTATCAATATTTTTTACAAAAGAAAAAAATTTCAACCAAATATTTTTTATCACTGACCACATGGAACAAGGGATAGGCTTTAATAAACTATGGGGGTTTTTTACGAAAGGCAAATCCACTTTGCACTGGAAGTGCACTTGGAAGTGCAGTCGCTGTAGATCTGAGCGGAAGATCTGAAAGGAGGGGAAACTGCTGATTTTATCATCCAATCATGTGCAAGCTAAAATGCTGTTTTTTATTTTCCTTGCATGTCCCCCTCGGATCTACAGCGACTGCACTTAAAAGTGCACTTGTAGTGTAAACTGGATTTGCCTTTCGTAAATAACCCCCTATATGTACAAAGAGACCATAGTCATTATAAGCTGAAATGAAGCATTACCCTGTTCACTGGAATTATCCCCACTCTGCGAAGCCAACCCTCCACTGGATGGACCCGGCGTTCCTGAGTGGGTGGAGCCTGTTTCATCGTGGTCGCGTATCCATGAATTATTCTGGGGGGAAAAGTCAATAACTATTAGTGCTATGTGAATTGAGCTGCAGCAATTTGTATATTGAATGTAATTTGAAAACATCCTTACAGATGGTTCAATCAGACTGGAGAGTATTTGGGTATATTTAGGTTTACTGAAATGCGGGCTCATGCACACAGGACGTTTTTCCAGCTGCTGTTGGGGGCGTTTGATGTTTTTTTTTTTTTTACTGCCTCTAAAAGCCCCTCCATGTTAGCCTATGTGTCTATGTGTCCATGCACACATAAACGGTCAAGAGGCATTTGGAGGCATAAGTGTTTAGGGGCAGTAGAGAAAAACAACAGCCTGTGCTTCCAGGAGCAGTAAAAATGGAAAACGCCAAAAAACGTGACTATGACGTTTTTACATTATAAAGAGTGTTTTTAATGAAGAAACGCTCAAAAATGCTCACATGCAAAAACACGCAATAACGCTAACGTAAAAACATGGCTAAATACAAAAAACTGAGTTTTTAGTGCTACTGTAGCGCTGGCTTTTTTGAAACGTCCTGTGTGCATGAGCCCTAACTTCACAATGTGCATCATATTATCTTTTTGCAATGCCTTATTATTATTATTATTATTATTATTATTATAATACAGGATTTATATAGTGCCAACAGTTTGAGCAGCGCTTTACAACATGAGGACAAACAGTACAGTTACATTACAATTGAATACAGGAGGAATCAGAGGGCCCTGCTCATTAGAGCTTACAATCTAGAAGGGAGGGTCAAGTGATACAAAAGGTAATAACTGTGGGGGATGATCGAATGGAGAAGACAAAAGTACAGCTGCTAGGTGTGGGCAGGATAGGCTTCTCTGAAGAGGAGGGTTTTCAGGGATTGTCTAAAAGCAAACAGAGTAGGAAATAGTTGGACAGATTAGGTTAGGGAGTTCCATAGAATAGGAGAGGCTCGGGAAAAGTCCTGGAGGTGAGCATGGGAGGAGGTGAACAGGGAGCTATAGAGCAAGAGGTCTTGGGAGGAGGGGAAAGAACGATTAGGTTGGTATTTTGAGACTAGGTTAGTGATGTACCTGGGGGCCGAGTTGTGGATGGCTTTGTAAGTTGTAATTAGTATTTTTGAATGAACTCCTACTTTTTATGAGTTCCTAATGTGTTCCTAAACAGTGAGGTACATGTAAATTAATATAAACCCTCATCAGTATGTCACAATGAGACAGATCTCAACCAGGAAAAAGAAAGCCTTGCTCCCAGAATGCAGTAAGAGTTTCCCCTAATCTGTTGTACGTAAGGCATGCTCGTCAGTTAGCATTATGTAAAGGAGGGGGCAGACAACACTTTGCAGAGTTGGCAGCCTCTAGTCTATATATTAGATGCTCTCCTAAAAGCTAGCCATACAAGTATGCATTTCTCCTATTCAGCCCGCAAATAGATTTCTCCATCCACGCTAAGCAGTGTGGATGATAAAATTTCCTCTGCTTGCTATAGTATTCCAAAAACTGGCACCAGTGGCTGTCAGAATACCCAAATAGTGACTGTATCCGACTGGCTCCAATCACATTGACATCCATCTAGCTTCTATGGCAAAAGTCAACTTTTGTTAAGCCAGGTGGTGCCAAAAGGGCCACATTTCATCTAAATTCAGTAGTTACTGATTATGATAGAATCTCCTCTGCTGGCTATAGTATTCTGAAAATTGGCACCAGTGGCTGTCAGAATACCCAAACAGTGACTGCATCTGATTGGATCCAAGCAGATTGACTTCCATGCAGCTTCTATGACAAAAGTCAACTTTTGTTAAGCCAGGTGGTACCAACAGGGTCAGATTTCATCTGATTCAGTAGGAACTGATCAAAATTTGAATTAATGGCATGCTTAGGGCAATGAATAGATGTATAATGATCAACTGGTAACATCTGATCATTTTCAGCAGCTCCTAACCTTAAGCCTTTGTGCACATGGCCGTAGAGTGTGCAGTGTAATTACTTTTCATCGACCATGCTGCTGCCATGGATAGCTGCCCATTGAGATGAATTAGAATATTTTGTGCCAGGGGTTGGGTAAAGCACCCGCACAGACATATGCTCTGAACACACACTATCTGTAGGTGCGTGAATGTGGGTGCCTTATTCAAACCCCCACCACCACCACCACATTATTGCGTACAGCCACATCTTCTGATTCCTCTCAATGGGCAGAGTGAGCACTCTGTACGCTCCTTGTACGGCCATATGCATGGAGCCTAGAACAATATCCTGCATTTCCGTTGCTTTTTAAGACACAGAATGTGGCCCACTGTGGCTTACATTATCCTTACTGACATGTAAATCAGGATACATAAGAAGTTCCACACTGTGCAGTCATTTGGCACTTATATTATCTTCAACATATCTGTACAAGGTATACATTTTATACAAGTCTTGAACGCCACCATTGATCCAGTAACCTTATCAACCTCTTGTTTGGTCACAAGAGGCAGTTAAATGTTTGATCGCTAACAGGTAGCAGCAGGCTCAGTAACAACACACATTCACAGAGGAACTTGCAGCAGTTAGAGGGAGAACTTGATTTTCTATGGTTCCTTTTGTGAAAGCTTTTAGAAAACCTAACACCAGGGAGATAAGAGCAGGATGAAAGGAAATCTGCTGCTTGGGATGTGAGGGGTCGTTTTCATTTGTACATACACCCCCTCTGGGAGCTGAAGTGACCCTTATTGACCCTTTAATCCCACATTCAAAGGGTTTGCTGCCTTTAGGCTCCAGCCCAGCTCCCTCTCTCCTGAACTGTGTAGTTTTAGTTGCTACTTCCAGGTGATCAGAGAGTTTTAGGTTCCAGCTGTGAAGATTTGGATACAGCAGAAACCATGACCCCTTACCCTGTCCTGATTAACCTGGGGGCTGCAAATGGGACACAAGGGTTAAAGAGGGAGCAGGCTGCAGCTCTGACCTCAAGGAGGGACCAGGCAGGGGGAGTTTTGTTTAAAATCTGCAGGGGGTTGGATTCAGACATGAAATGTAAATGAAATACAGGCACTGGGGCCTTTACATGCTAATTCTCTCTTTCTGTTCAACTGCAAAATGAGGAAAATACTCCCATATTTCCAGATAATGACAGAAACATGTTCTGGGGTCAGAGCCTTTGTGACCAAAGTTTAGCGATGACAGTGGCATGTTTCATGGGTCAGTCCTTTTGAGGGCCAAAGTATGCCAATGTCAGTGGCACATTTAGTGAGTCAGTCCTTCTATGGACTGGAGTATAAATGTGTCAGACATTATTAGGCAGGCCCTCCCAGGATCAGAATGTACTGCTGTACATCATGTTGCGTCCCTGACAAACATGTATTATATAGCCTCCAGTACTGGCATTAAAGTCAACCTCATTCATCTTTTTTTTGGCAGCTTAGAGTAAGAAGTGTCAAGTCTGTTTATTAGATGACCACAAGGAATTAAAAAGTTGATGCCTTCAAGTATAGATTGCCTTGAAATGTATGATACCCTATTATGCAAAGCTTGACTTTAGTAAAGAAAGTCAAACTCCAGTAGGCTCCCTTCTTCAGCTCAACTTTGGTCATTGATGATCATGATGTAAAGGAGGATGGCTTTTATGGAAGCCTTTGTAGACTCTACACAACTTTATTAATATAATATTATTTTCCCCTTTAATAGTATTTGGTCAGTGATGATCATAATGTGAAGGAGGATGGCCTCTTTGGAAGCCTCTGTAGACTCTACACAACTATATTAATATTTGCCCCTTTAATATTAATTGGTCAGTGATGATCATAATGTGAAGGAGTATTTGAAAAGTTGATGCCTCAGTTAGAATATTTTAAGGTAGGGGTGGGTACCATCATCCATATTATATAGAAAAAGCAGCCTGGGGTAACCTCAGATGTGCCCCTGGCAAGAGAAGGTAGGTTTGGACTACTTCGGTACCTCAAGGACTTAGACAAGATATATTTGTTTACAGATAAATTTAATGAACATTAAAGAATAAAAACAATTTGGTAGAAACCATATGTACAAAAATATTAATACGATATTTTTACAACTAGTAGAGGACAGCTGCCAAGACGCATCATATTCGATACCCCATACTAACATTGGGGGCCAACTATTGTTTTCTCAACAAATATTCAAGCATTGTATACACTTGTAAAAATTGATTGTATTAATATTTTTGTACATATACTTTCTACCATATTGTTTTTATTCTTAAATTTTCATGAAAATTTAGTTTTAAACAAATATATCTTGTCTAAGTCCTTGAGGTACCAAGATAGTCCAAACCTACCTTCTCTTGCCAGGGGCACATCTGAGGTGGCCCCAGACTCCTTTTTCTATTATGTGAAGGAGGATGGTCTCTATGAAATCATCTGTAGACTCTAAACAACTTTATTTTTATTTGCCTCTTTAAAAGAATTTGGTCAGTGATGATCATGATATGAAAGAGGCTGGCCTCTATGGATGCCTCTGTAGACGCTACACAACTTTAATAATATTTGCTCCACAATGTTTCTGAGATATATACATTTGTTGGTTAAGCGTCCCAACAAGACCACTATTTGCATGGAGTGTGATGCTCTCCATGTCTTTGCATTGTTTTTTTTCCAGGTGGCCAGGGTTCTCTTTATATTACTGGTAAATAACAGCTTTTCCAACAAATGTCCAGACCTTTTATGCTCCTCTGTTTGAGAGCCAATACCCAACAGCACCACTGTGGGTAACAACTGGATCTCTCTCACACTTCACAGTACTTTTTCCAACAATCGCACTCATACAACTCATATATTCATCAAAATAGTACCTACTGTAGATACAGACATCCCCTATTCTCACTGTTAGGCCTACCTAAGGCTGCGCAATGTTTACAACCTACAGTGTCCCAGTTGAGCTCTGATATGCTGAACATGTAAGAAGAATTGACACCTTGAGTAAATAGGCTGAGCTAGAGATTGCTATTATTTTCTATGTCACATGTGCAATTCTTCAAAGTGCCGCCAGAGGCAGGGGACAAGGAAAAGGATATGCTATAGGAAGGTTTTTTTTTTTTTAAAGTGCACCTATCTTGAAAGCCTGAGCTGCTATTATACGTATATACCTTTTACGATAGCATAAAGTAATATATTTCCCCCTATTTACCTGCAGTTTCAAAAATTTTAATTTTAATTTTCTGTCATTGCTTTGCAGAGAAGCTACAAGTTATGTATCTGCACTGCAAGATAAATGTATTCAGACACGTCAGTCCCTGCCCCAGTGGAGCCAACAAATACACACGCGGGGGATAATTTAGCCAGAAGACAGTTAATCTACCAGTAAGCCTTTGGACTGTGGGAGGAAAACAGAGCATCCAAAGGAAAGCAACACAAACATAGGATAACATACGAGCTCCATATAGATAGTGCCTCTGGGCTAAAGAGGACCTCAGCGCTGCAAGGCGGTGTTAACCTTTGCAGTGACACCATGCTGCCAAAATTAAATCTCTCCAGGAAGGTACGCAGGAATGGTTCTCAGAAGATGTTTACCAACTGCGCTGGAAATGCTATCATAGCGACGGATGTCACCAGTAACCACCACTCTTCTATGTTGGCGTTAATTGTCCCGGGTATCAGTAATAAGAACTGACAGTATTTTCCCACAGCCACCAATCAGATTCAAGCTTGCCCTGGAGAATGTCATTTCAAAGCGTAAATCTGATTGGTAGCTGTGAGGGAATACAAGCAGTTCTTCTTGCATACACAAGGTCCAGAGTGACAATACAGAAAAATCGAGGCTAGGGGTTCGCCAACCTATTTAAAGGGGAAGCTGAATAAAAAAAAGTCACCGGAACATAAATAGATAACTGATGCAAAAAATATTAGTTAGCTGGAGTGATTTTATCACCCCGTTGCACAAACAAATGCTTCAGCCCCCCCCCCCCCCCCCAAGTCCGAGTCAACATGGCTGACTGAATAGGCTCTGTGATACATCTGCATGTAGCAGATAAAACACGGCTGAATTAGCAGCTGCACACTTTTATTGTTATTTAATATTAAATGAATATGGACTGTCCAGCAGTGGTGGAAGGCATATTAATGAGCAGTGAGCGTGGGCAGTGGGGGGTCTATGGTAAGCAAAGGGTTAGGTGGCGATGCTGCGAGCAGGGTGACATGCACACAATAGGCTGCTGCTTGGAATTTGGAATTAGTGCACTCAGTGCGAGGCCTCGCT
The DNA here is from genome assembly GCA_037952925.1 of Lithobates clamitans. Lineage (NCBI taxonomy): Eukaryota > Metazoa > Chordata > Amphibia > Anura > Ranidae > Lithobates > Lithobates clamitans. The sequence continues at coordinate 398,410 of JBBGZY010001008.1, forward strand.
CTGTATCCTGCTCGCTCCTTAGCCTGGAGGAATATTAAAAATGCATCAGTCCAGCTATAGGCAAATGCATCATCGCCTGCATTAGTTTGGGAAGAGAGGCGGGAGAATGCCGGGCAGGGCTTCGTTAACTGGAGGGGAACGTAACCAACAATTACAATCCTGGGATGTGCCTCATTAAAGATGCAGCACAGCGTCCCTGTGTGCCGGGGTCCACTTCTATCACATGCCCACGTTAATGTACGCACGTCACAACGAGGCCCGTACACACTGCAGACTACTACAATAGGTACATACATGTTCACACATGCTGACTAAGCACAGTCTGTTTCCTGTAAAGCCACCAGATTCAGGTATTGCTGGCCACACAGGTATTGCTAAGCATCATGCTGACCACATATGCTTCTGATCTGCACTATTGGACACTACCTGTATGGAGTTTGCATATTCTCCCTGTGCTTGCATGGGGTACTCCAGTTTTCTAGGACATGCGGTTAAGATCAATTGGCTTCTTTCTATATTGGCCCTAGTATGTGTGAGCATGTATGTACACGCTCACACATACTAGGGCCAATGTACGCATGTACACGCTCACACATACTAGGGCCAATGTACGCATGTACACGCTCACACATACTAGGGCCAATGTACGCATGTACACGCTCACACATACTAGGGCCAATGTACGCATGTACACGCTGACACATACTAGAGCCAATGTACGCATGTACACGCTGACACATACTAGAGCCAATGTATGCATGTACATGCTCACACATACTAGAGCCAATGTATGCATGTACACGCTCACACATACTAGGGCCAATGTACGCGCTCACACATACTAGGGCCAAAGTACACATGTACACGCTCACACATACTAGGGCCAATGTACGCATGTACACGCTCACACATACTAGGGCCAATGTACGCATGTACACGCTCACACATACTAGGGCCAATGTACGCATGTACACGCTCACACATACTAGGGCCAATGTACGCATGTACACGCTCACACATACTAGGGCCAATGTACGCATGTACACGCTGACACATACTAGAGCCAATGTATGCATGTACATGCTCACACATACTAGAGCCAATGTATGCATGTACACGCTCACACATACTAGGGCCAATGTACACGCTCACACATACTAGGGCCAATGTACGCGCTCACACATACTAGGGCCAAAGTACACATGTACACGCTCACACATACTAGGGCCAATGTATGCATGTACACTCTCACACATACTAGGGCCAATGTACGCATGTACACGCTCACACATACTAGAGCCAATGTACGCATGTACACGCTCACACATACTAGGGCCAATGTACGCATGTACATGCTCACACATACTAGAGCCAATGTACGCGCTCACACATACTAGAGCCAATGTACTCGCTCACACATACTAGGGCCAATGTACGCATGTACACGCTCACACATACTAGAGCCAATGTATGCATGTACACGCTCACACATACTAGAGCCAATGTACGCATGTACACGCTCACACATACTAGGGCCAATGTACGCATGTACACGCTCACACATACTAGAGCCAATGTACGCATGTACATGCTCACACATACTAGAGCCAATGTACGCGCTCACACATACTAGAGCCAATGTACGCGCTCACACATACTAGGGCCAATGTACGCATGTACACGCTCACACATACTAGGGCCAATGTACGCATGTACACGCTCACACATACTAGAGCCAATGTACTCGCTCACACATACTAGGGCCAATGTACGCATGTACACGCTCACACATACTAGAGCCAATGTACGCATGTACACGCTCACACATACTAGAGCCAATGTACGCATGTACACGCTTACACATACTAGGGCCAATGTACGCATGTACACGCTCACACATACTAGAGCCAATGTACGCATGTACACGCTCACACATACTAGGGCCAATGTACGCATGTACACGCTCACACATACTAGAGCCAATGTACGCATGTACACGCTCACACATACTAGAGCCAATGTACGCGCTCACACATACAAGAGCCAATGTACTCGCTCACACATACAAGAGCCAATGTACGCATGTACACGCTCACACATACTAGAGCCAATGTACGCATGTACACGCTCACACATACTAGAGCCAATGTACGCATGTACACGCCCACACATACTAGAGCCAATGTACGCATGTACACGCTCACACATACTAGAGCCAATGTACGCATGTACGCGCTCACACATACTAGAGCCAATGTACGCATGTACACGCTGACACATACTAGAGCCAATGTACACGCTCATACATACTAGGGCCAATGTACGCATGTACATGCTCACACATACTAGAGCCAATGTACGCGCTCACACATACTAGAGCCAATGTACTCGCTCACACATACTAGGGCCAATGTACGCATGTACACGCTCACACATACTAGAGCTAATGTACGCATGTACATGCTCACACATACTAGAGCCAATGTACGCATGTACACGCTCACACATACTAGAGCCAATGTACGCATGTACACGCTGACACATACTAGAGCCAATGTATGCATGTACACGCTCACACATACTAGAGCCAATGTACGCATGTACACGCTCACACATACTAGGGCCAATGTACGCATGTACACGCTCACACATACTAGGGCCAATGTACGCAGGGGCGGACTGACAAGTCATGGCCGCCCCTGCAATAGGAGATTATGGGGCCCCCAGGCAATAGATTATGGGGCCACACAGTATACACACGCACATACAGTATACACACACACACACAATATACACACGCAGTATACACACACAGACATACAATATACACACACAGTATACACACACAGAAAACGCATACACACACACTGAAAAGGTACTGGAGAGGCGGGGCAGCTGTAATCTTGGGATTTTTAAAAGAACACCAATTTTTTACATACTGTCTCTGGTTTTATTGAGGCTGGCAACCCTGATGGGGCCCCTTAGTGGCATGGGGCCCTCGGGCAGTGCCCGAGTGGTCAGTCCGCCCCTGAATGTACGCATGTACATGCTCACGCATAAACACATGAGATAGGGGTCCTAGATTGTAGGCTCCTTGAGACAGGGCCTGATGTGATGTACTCTATGTAAAGTGCTATATAGATACCCATAAGAAAAAAAATAAATATCGAAATTTTGATTACATTTGGCAATGTGTGGAATGTTAAAGCTTTTAAGTGATAAATTACAACATTGAAAAAAAAATTGAACTGCAATAAAAAAAAAAATGCTGTACCACATACATTTCAACCCTGTTAAAAACAATTGAGTATCTTCTACAGGGTCTCTTTCTTGTCAATTCGACCGCAAGATAAACAGAAAGTGAAAATGTCCATAATTTTGATTTTCATAGATATGATCACAATATCAGGATAAAAAAATGTTTTTAATAGACTGACATGTTGATGGGGGCCATAAGGGTTTCAATTGAGGGCCCATTCCCACCATATGCATTGGGTAGTATTGTCCAATGCAGTTCCAATGGACAGGCAGGGCAGTTAGCCTTATGTCTTGTTGTTTTGGTTTACACCAACGCGCTGTATTGGTGTGCGCTGAGGAAAAGTTGGACAGAATGCATTTTTATGCAGTGCAGCGTAAAAAAAAAAAAAAAAAAGAAAGAATCTCCAAAAATCCTTTTTTCCTGTTGTGATCTGACTTCCTGTTAAGACGTTGGCTACGTTCATTCATTCAGCAAAGCTGTCTGCCCGTACCTCCGATATGGGCAGGCAGGTACTGAGTTGCAGGAATTTCAATGAACTACCAGAATTCTGTGAATGCATGACTCGGCCTCATGGGCGGAGCTCCGCACAGCCGCGCTGTTTTTGAATTGTGACAGCGGGTGCAGAAAGACGATCCCCTGCCCGCTGTCACAATGGGGGATCAGTTCGGGGTGGTGGCAGGTAATTCAGTAAAATGTTACATGTTACACACTTAACATGAATATAAACTTGTAACATGACACTAAAGGTAAACTTATTCTTGAGACCCCTTTCACACTGACAGTGTGGGGACGTCAGAGGTAAAGCGCCGCTAGTTTTAGCGGCGCTTTACCATCGTTATAGTGGCGCTATTCAGCCACTAGCGAGGGGGGGGGGGTGCTTTTACAAAAAATAAAGTGTTAAAAGCGCCCGCAAAGCGTCACTGCCATGGTGCTTTGGCGGCGCTGCCCATTGATTTCAATGGGCAGGGGCGCTTTAAGAGCAGCGTATACACAGCTCTCAAAGCGCCTCAAAGAAGCTGCTTGCAGGACTTTTTTTGACGTCCTACCAGCACAGCACCCCAGTGTGAAAGCATTCGGGCTTTCACACTGGGACTGCAGATGAGGCATTTTTCAGGCGCTATTTTTAGCTCTAAAGCGCCTGAAAAACGCCTCCAGTGTGAAAAAGGTCTGAAAGTGGACTTTTCCCTCTCCAAAAAGCCCCCGATCTTTTGTTCTCAAATCTTCTCATCTGTAAAAGAAGAGATTTATTTTGATTTTCTTCCATGGAGACTTTATCTGTAAACGGCGAGATCTTTGGAGTTTTGTAAAATCTTGGGGAAAGCAGTTTACATTAGGGAACAAAATGGTGGAAATCGCAGACGTAGGTTTGCATGTTGTGACCTTAGAGGGTAGTAAAGCACCTTGATACACGTCCCTACCTGATCCGATAGACTCGTACAGGATCCTGTGAAATCTTCCAAGTCTGATTTGGAGGAGCCATCACGGTCGTCTATCACCAAGTCGATGGGCATCTTGCCTTTCAAACAGGTAATGTATCGATGACAGAAGTTATCACACAAATCATGAACCTGCAAGGGGCATAATAGTTATGTGTTACTCCAGAATAAATACCTTTCTATCTACTGTAGATATATTATTATTATTATACAGGATTTAAATAGCACCAACAGTTTGCACAGCGCTTTACAACATGAGGGCAGAAAGTCCAGTACAATACAATACATTACAGAAGGAATCAGAGGGTCCTGCTTGTTAAAGCTTACAATCTAGGAGAGATATACACAAACTACTGTATTCTTGGAATTCTACTAAATGAGTAAGGCCGGCCATACACGATTTGAACCTGCTGAACGTGCCGAGATTCGAATTGTTAATGGGCAGGTTGAATGTACCAAGTTGATCGATCGATCAGCTTGGGTACAACCAGCCTGCCAGATTCTCTTGCGATTATCGCTAGTAGCTGCTAATGCCGCTAGCGATAATCACTGTCTTCTCCCGGCGGAGATGGCTTCCCCTGCTGGGAGAAGACAATGGCCTGGCAGGATTGATTCCCGCATCAACACTATCTGCGTTACTGGGGGAATCAAACGAATTTCTTTCCTGCAACCCGTGGTTGCAGGAAAGAAATTTGCTCCATTTATGGCTGGCTTTACTTGCTTTTCTTTAACTGATTAACCTGCTTAAAATAGGTTTATAGGGCTGTCGTGCTGATCCATGTCTCGGTTTCTTTGGTGTCTCCATGAGACATCAGTGGTGAGATGTCCTCACCAGAATTCCCAGATCCTCCAAACCGCCATGGCCAGTACAAAGCCAACAATGATGTTATGCCTCCCAATGTAGAATGAACAAATAGGGAATATTCAGCCTTTTGGGAAAGCAAGGAAATCCACAAACTAATGCAAGTGTATTTCTGAGAGATATAAGAAGCCAGCGGGTGGTTCAACCAACTGATGGCCAGCCAAAACTGAAATACGGTGAATCTGAGAACCTTATGCTGCATACACACGAGCGGACTTTCCATCAGAGTAGACTTTGACGGTCTTTTCGACAGAGTTCCACTGAAACGGACTTGCCTACACACGATCACACCAAAGTCCGATAGTTTGGGACGCAATGGCGTACGACGGGACTAGAAAAAGGAAGTTCATTAGCCAGTAGCCAATAGCTGCCCTTGCGTTGCTTTCGGTCCGTCGGACTAGCATACAGACGAGCGGTTTTCTCAATAGCAATTGAGTCCGTCGGAAAGATCTGAAACATGTTCTATTTCTAGGTCCGTCAGAATTTTCGAAAGAGAAGGTCCGATGAAGCCCACACACGATCGGAATGTCCGACAGAATGATTCCGTCGGACCTTTTCTGCTGGAAAGTCCGGTCGTGTGTACGCGGCATAAGGGTTCATGCATACTGAGCGTTTGACTTTCTCCTCTGAATGCCTTTTATTACTGGCATGAAAAAAAAAACGGCTTAAAAAACCTGCCCAAAGCCACGTATTGGACACACATTCAAGCATTTGAGCGTTTATAGATTCTATTGGCCAGTATTGGCCAATATTAATTTATTCTGGCCATTGGATTGAATGAACGCTCAAGAGCTAAAAGCGTCTAGCGTCTAGGCGATTTTAGATGCGTTTAGACATGTGGTTTTTTTTCCTCTCCTGAACTCGCTAGTGATGTTTTTTTTCCAGCCTGTACACGCTCCTCTTCTAATACAACTGGACACTGCATGGACACTAACATACAGGTGCCTTTACAGGCAGAAACCAAAATGCCAAATGCCTGTAAAAGCCTTTTCAAAGCCCAGTATGCATAAGCCTTTAAAGCCAAACCAAGCCTTTAAAGCCCAACCATGTCTTGCCATTCACAGGCTAAATAGGCATGTTGGGTCTTGTGGTTCTTAAAAACCCGGAGAGATATACAGTTTGACCATACATTCTGTAGACTGAAAAAGCCACCCAATTATCACCCCCCCTGGCGGTCGGTAACCTAGGCGTAAGGTGAACACAGAGAGGGCAATCTTTATTCAGTTATAACACACAGCTCTTACCTCCCACCTCTACAACCCCCAGGCCCCTTCTTTAATCCTCCCCGATTCCCAGCAGGCCAGTGAAGGGAATCAAAGGGTTAATTACCACATTAACAAGAGGATTATCTGGTTACAAACCAGCAGCGCCTCTTGTATCCTTTAATGAGCTCATTAGCTTATCAAACCAGAGGGGCAGTTCTGAAGTGGTGCCTTTCATCTCTGCCCCCTCCCCTGCCTCTCAAAGTGGTATGTGCCAGCAGTGCTCTTCTACAGCCTGATGGGATTCTCCATATGGGAGGAGGCAGGGGGAGCCCCTTTTTTTCTCCTGACTGTACAATTAACCTTTTCTTGCCTGCGGGCATGCAGAGCACGCCTTGGTATGCCTCCTCATCTTTACATGCACAGCTCATTACTGCACCTCGCATCCATCCGTGTAAAATAGACAGAAAACTACATGCGCTGCGTAGCAGTTGACCTAAATATCCAACGGACCTTAATGTGTTTATGTACAGCCCTCACAGTATACACTGAAACAGCAAGATCTAGCAGGTGCTACAATGTTCTAACCAAGAGAGCTTACAATCTAGAGGGCAAGATCAGCTCAGCTTATCGTCTTCCTATTTAATTAACTAAAGGGTCACTACACCCGAAAAAAAGGGATTATAAATCTTGTGTTATAGGATATACAAATAACATTCACAACTATGTATATGTATCCATGTTAATACAAAATCTGAAATAGTGAGACATTTATATGACTTGGCCTTACAGATTTTTTTCTATGTTGGCTGCAATATTAGGTAAAAGGATGAATATGCAGGAGATTTACCAAAAATTGGTGCACACCGAATCTGGTGCAGCTGTGCATAGTAGCCAATTAGCTTTTAGGCTCCATTCACACCAATGTGTTTTTTCATGCTTTTTGCAGAAATGCGGGACATTGGGGGTTATTTACGGAAGGAAAATCCACTTTGCACTACAAGTGCAAACTACAAGTGCAAAATGCATGTGAAATTTCACTGAAAGTGCACTTGGAAGTGCAGTCGCTGTAAATCTGAGGGGTAGATCTGAAATGAGGGGAAGCTCTGCTGATTTTATTATCCCATCATGTGCAAGCTAAAATGCTTTTTTTTTTCCTTGAATGTCCCCCTCGGTTCTACATCGACTGCACTTCCAAGTGCACTTTCAATGCAATTTCAAGTGCACTTTGCACTTGTAGTGCAAAGTGGAGTTGCCTTTAGTACATAACCGCATTATTTTTAACATTGGTTCCTACAGAACATGTTTGCAGCAATGCATTTTTGTGCCTCTGCGTTTTTGGAAGGGGTCAGGGGTGTTTTGCGTTTTTAAATCTGCCCAACAACAAATTTGCCTAAAAAAAACTAGCATAAAAAAAATGCAAATCGTGGTAAAAAAAAAAAAAGCACAGCAGAAACTCTCAAAAGCAACATGCATAAGTGTGAATGGAGCCATAGGGGTTTACTAAAGGCAAATAGACAAAGCACTTTGTAAAGTGCAGTTGCTCCAAAGCTACTAGTAAATGGGCAGAAGCTCTGCTGGCTTCCATCATCCAATCATGTGCAAGAAAAAAAAAATGCTGTTTTTTTAATTTTCTTTGCATGGTGAACCTTTACCTCATTTACTAAGCTCTGGAGCAACTGCACTTGCAGAGTGCATCTACACATTTCAAAGTACACAGTCTATTTGCCTTTAGTAAATCAACCCCTTATTGTCAAACCTTAAAGCGGAGTTCTGCTAAAAAAAAAAAAAAAAATTAAAAGTCAGCAGCTACAAATACTGCAGCTGCTGACTTTTAATAATCGGACACTTACCTGTCCCAGGGTCCAGCGATGAGGGGGAATGAAGCCCTGCTCATCTCCCCCTCCTCCCTGTGGCGCCGGCATTGTAAGTGTGGATGCCCGGGTGTGGCTTCACAGCCGGGCACCCACTGCGCATGCGCGAGCCGCTCCGCGCGAGGTGACTGGCCGGGCAATCATCTGGGACTCATATGATTGCCAAGAGCGAGAGGGGAGAGGTGATCTCCCTTCCAGTGCCGCAGTGCGCCGAGAGGAAGTGGGAGCTGGGACCGGCTCCCCCCCCCCCCCCCAAAAAAAATGACATGCCAAACATGGCATGTCAGGGAACCACCTTCCCTTAAAGCGGAAGTTCCATTTTTGGGTGGAACTCCGCTTTAATTGAACAAGTTGGAGGCCAATTCTGTGTGCTCCAGTTTTAGTAAATCTCCCCCTATGTGCTGTCATTTTAAATCCTTAGTTCTGATCTCTGCAACCTTGTAGCCCTTTAACTACAAGTAATATTAAAACCTCTAATACTTAAAGGCTCAGTCCAACTTTGTGACCATACTTCATGCTGTACCCATATTTAGAGTATAAAATGAAACATGGTCACCTTCCCAAGCGCCCCCCCCCCCCCCTACCTGAATCATGGGGTGCTTCTCCCTGGAGCATTCTGTTGATTTTAGAATTTAGTGCAGCTGTTCGTGGTTCTGTTCCCACAGCCGCATCATCCGTTCACAGGGACCTGTGAATAGAGAGCCTACAAGTCCCAACTGCCACTGTGGCTGGACTTGTGGATCTAAATGGAGCACAGGAGTCACTGCACCTGTAGTCCAATGATTACTTCCTCCAGGCCCATAACTGTAGGTCCTTAATTAAGCAAGCCATAGATTATACAAATTTCTTTCCTTCCAGCATGGGTGGAAGGAAAGAAAATTGCTTGATTTTCCCATCAGCACAGTCAGTGTTGATGGGGGAATCACCCCCCACAGCGCTATTGTGTTCTGCTGGCAAGAAACCTTCTTTGCTGGCAGAACACAATGATCAACTCCTAATGGCTTTAGCCGCCGGCAGTGATCACATGCAAAAAAAATCTGACAGTCTGGTTGTACTGAAGTCGATCAATGAATTGACTTCAGTACAACCAGCCTTTTAATGGATTGAATCTTCACCTGTTCCTGCTGAACTGGCCGATTTGATCCATCTATGGCCCGGCTTTACCTCTGTACGTGCCTGCTAATGGGATATAAACAATGCAGAAACCTGTGCCTTGCATTACTCTGCAGGCTTCCATGAAAAAAAAAAAAATAAATGCACATTTTTACTTTTATTATAATGGGTGCATTATTTCTATTTTTTAAAGGCTGGACTATGCCATTAGGTCATTTCTGCCTGGAGTTTGCATGTTCTCCCTGTGTCTGTGTGGGTTTCCTCCGGGTACTCCCGTTTCCTCCCACACTCTAAAGACATGCTTGTAGGTTAAGTGGCTTCTGTCTAAATTGGCCCTAGTATGTGAATGTGAGTTAGGGACCTTAGATTGTAAGCTCCTTGAGGGTAAGGACTGATGTGAATGTACAATGTATATGTAAAGTGCTGCGTAAATTGACAGCACTATATAAGTATCTGGAATAAATAATAATAATAATAATAATAATAATAATAAAGGTAGCTCAGTATTCATGTTTCACATGGTCACTGATGTGTGTCCAAAACTGCTGTACATGTCAGTGTTGTTGGGTAGATTATTGTGCAGCAAATGTAGTACGGTATTTACAAGTAATACAGCTTACTACGCTTACCTACTATGTATAGTGTATTGATGCAGTGGCTTTACTAGCCCCAACAGCGTGTTAAAGAAGGCGGAGCTTAGAACTGTAAAATTCACTTAATACACATCTGTATGGGTCACAAGATCTTTTATCAATCTGCCCCTTCTCCGTCTGGTAAAGTGAACCTGTCTGGAGAGAAATAGGGGAACTATCACTGCTGACATGTTTGTGAAGGCGCATGCTCCAGGGCCGTCATCTCTATCCTTCACTACTCAGGGAATGACCTGGAACAAGCATGCTCATATAACTTGCCCTGACTCACCCTGTACAAAAAGAAGGATCAATAAGAGATCAATGGAGCCTGTCCCTTCACACCTGACAGGTTCCAAGTTGTCACAGCCTAAATCAGACTGCATAGGATTTGAAAATCACCTGTCACAAAGCAAAACATCAGTTAGGACAGGAAGCATTTGTTCTGACTCCGGGGTCCAATTCCTCTTTGGAGACTTTAAAACTTTACCAATAAGTTGCCTTTAAGTAGTATGCAGCTCAGTAGTCAGAGTAGGAGCTTTCACCTGAGCCTTTACACACAGGCGTGTTGTTTTGCAATGCAAGCTGGCTATATTGGGCTTCAATTTAGGCCCAATTTCCACTAAATTGGCTGAAATTTAAGCCCTGGGTGGTTCCGTCAGCGCCAAAAGTCAACAACAAATGATTTAAAATTGTCAGCTGAACAGTGATTGCATCCTATTAGATACAGCCACTGTTCGGGTATTGATGCATTCAGATAACAAAGGCTGGCAAGGGAGACTTCTTTATGCATGCAGTTTAGCTAAAATGGCGCAATCAATTGAGGTGGACAGGGACACATGTATGGCCAAACTTATAGCAGGAATACACGATAACAACATCGGCCGAAAATTTCCGTTCTGCTAACGATCGGCCGATTTTCTACTCGTTGATGCCCAACAAGTAATACCGAATATCAATATTGTGAACGAAAAAGTTTGATTGAAAAAAATGGAAAAATTGTGTCCTATCGTTTGACAAGGAACGATATTCTATTTGTTGGTGTGACGGTCGTCAGTAAAAAAAAAATCTATCGAACATTAGCACGCATGAGCGGAAGGCTACAAGGTCACACACGCACTACATCACTTCCACGTGTGCGTGAACCGTCAACACTACATATTAAATCAATTGCTCTTTTAAAAAATGTTTTCGATGGGTTAATGTTGGCAACGATTTCAACCAAAGAACGCTGTTTCGTTGGTCGGCTGTTGAGCGATCGGCCAATTTTCTAACCGTGTATTCCGCCCATTAGGCCGGCCAGAGACGGTTCAAACCTTGGCTGGTTTCTGACGAGATTCGAACCGTGTATGAACAGACTGAATGTACCAAGTTGATCGATCCGTCAGCTTGGTTACAACTAGCCTGCCGGATTTACTTGTGACTATCGCTAGTGGCTACTATAGCCGCTAGCAATAAATCACTATGAACTCCCGGCGGGGGAGGCTTGCCCACCCCACCCCTCCCGCGAAGGCCTTCGCAGAGAGAAGACAATGTCTGGGCAGGAGGGATTGCCCTGTTAGCACTATCTGTGTTGATGGGGGAACTGTGCAAATTGGTTGCAGGAAAGAAATTTGCACCTTCTATGGCCTACCTTAGTCTCCTTCTGGAATTGCAGGTCCCACCTCAGGCTAGTAAGGCATGCTGTGACTTGTAGTTCCTCAAAAGCTACATGCTCACCAGTGTGTAACAGCCTGGCCATGGCTAAACTCCCTGGCTGCTGGTTCTTACAGCAGCTATCCTGAGTCGAGCATATGACATGTCTTCCTCTCCTTAGCTGAAAACTCAGAGGGAGCTACTGTGTCTTGAGGGCTGTAGTGTTCTGTGTCTATGTGGAAATAATTGTTCAGCTTGTCCTAGTTACAGTACTAGAGGGTACAAACCTTAGCTCAGCACCTCTTCACACTGCCCCCCCCCCCCCTCCCCAGATCAGCATGCACATCACTGAATTCACCAAATCACTTTCTGCTCACTTGAGACCGAACAGCTGAACTGTAACAACTCCGAGCCCCCCAAAAAAGGCTGAGATTTCTTTTTTTTATCTTACCTTTTCCAGCTCTAACAAGTGAAATCGTAAAACCTGGATCGCCTGTATCATCTGAAAATAAAAAAAAAAAAAGAGAGAGAAGCAGAGCTGTCAATCATATCTTACACTTAAGTCATTTAAGAAAGTAATGCTGCAGAACAATATAGTATATCACTTCTAATTAAAGCCCAATATACACAGTGGGGGTTATTTACTAAAGGCAAATCCACTACAAGTGCAAAGTGCACTTGAAATTGCACTGAAAGCGCACTTGGAAGTAAAGTCGCTGTAGATCTGAGGGGGACATGCAAGGAAAATAAAAAACAGCATTTTAGCTTGCACATGATTGGATGATAAAATCAGCAGAGCTTCCCCTCATTTCAGATCTACCCCTTAGATTTACAGCAACTGCAATTTCAAGTGCACTTGTAGTGCAAAGTGGATTTGCCTTTCATAAACAACCCCCTAAGTGTATTGTAGTTTAAGTAGAACTAGAGGCAAAGCTTTTTTTTCATCTTGGATAGAATAAGGGAGGGTTATAACTCGTCAGATTTTTTTTTTTTTTTGCTATCTGTGTCCCATTGCTGAGATTTCTCTTCACTTCCTGTCCCATAGCCAAACAGGAAGTGAAAGGAAATCTCTGCAAATTAAAGAAATTTCCTTGGGGACCCCCAGGTCACCAGAACTAGTGTCTCCATTGGAAGATTTTCCCTCTATTACTTTTCTGGGGACAACCCAAAATTTGGGATTTTCTTTTAATTTCACTTTCAATGATAATGGTAAACAGGGACACAGACAGCAATAAAAACTGATAGATGTTCTAACCCATCTCCACTCTATCAAAAACGAAAAAAAAATGTTTTGGCTTTAGCTATACTTTAAGTGCGTTTTTTTTTTTCCATAAAGATTTTCATTAGAAATATTAAAAGACATTACAGATGTATCAATACAAAAGAGTAGGGCTCCAACTGGAGTACCAACAAAGGTTACACATCATCAACATATTCAACAAGGTACTCCATGCATAATGTATGATCAACACTCTCAACATGACAAGGCATAAAGAGCATGTTAAGACATTCTTTAATTGTGATTAAGTGCGTTTTTAATGTACTTTGGAAATATACCGTATATACTCGAGTATAAGTCGAATTTTTCAGCACTTTTTTTGTGCTGAAAGTGCCCCCCTCGACTTATACTCGAGTCAAGCACTTTTCTGCAGCACAAAATTTCATTTTCCGAACCATCTTTGGGGCCCCGTATCTCAGGGCCACTTGGTTCTAGGAACCCCAAATTTGGTGTGCTAACCCAGTGGAACTGGTACCATAACATATCCAAAGCTGGTGTTCCTAGCACTAAGTGGCCCCGAGATATGGGGCCCCAAAATCGGTTCAGAAAATGTCATTCTCTGCTGCAGAAAAGTGCTTGACATTTTCTGAACCAACTTTGGGGCCCCATATATCAGGGCCACTTGGAGCTAGGAACCCCACATTTGGTGTTCTAACCCAGTGGAACTGGTACCATGACATATCCAAAGCTGGGGTTCCTAGCACTAAGTGGCCCTGAGATATGAGGCCCCAAAACCAGTTCAGAAAATGTCATTCTCTGCTGCAGAAAAGTGCTTGACATTTTCTGAACTGATTTTTGGGGCCCTGTATCTCGGGGCCACTTGGTGCTAGAAACCTTTGGAAATGTTATGGCGCTAGTTCCACTGGGTTTGCACACCAAATTTGGGGTTCTTAGCACTAAGTGGCCCCAAGATATGGGGCCCCAAATTCGGTCAACTGTGTCCATCTGCAGCAATGTCATTTCGGGACCCTTTGGGTTCAGAGACCCCAAATTTTGGCTGCAGCTAGGGGGCATCTAGGAACCCTTAACTAACGAGTTTGACGTTCAGGGGACCTATGGCTGCAAATGGGCACAGTGATGCTGCAAATGGGCATTGTTGACCCTCTTTTCCACTTACAGTAGCTGTGCATTTCTCACCCTCGTCTTATACTCGGGTCAATACGTTTTTCCCATTTTTTTTGTGGTAAATTAGGGCCTCGACTTATACTCGGAACGACTTATACTCGAGTATATACTGTATTCACTTTGAGCAAGCCCAAATTATGTGTACACACTTCGTACGATCCATGAGGCTTATTGGATGCACGGTAACTGTCTTGTAGCCCCAATATGATCACGTCCAAACCATGGCTTGCTAAGTGTTCTAAGAGCTTACAATCACAATAATTAATCAATAAACCAATGCATGAGTGAAACTCAGAAAACCAGATTATCATAAAGGAGAACTATTAGGAGAGGAATTCTCATTGGCAGTATTAGTACTTTAGGGGTTGGGACATTGGTTTTGGGGTTGGGGTGAGACATTGAGTGAGGCAAATAGGCTGTTCACTCTGCAAGGGAATTTTCCCTTAGCTTAGTGAATGAGTTGATAATTCCCTTTTCAAAGAATATCCAATCACATACAAGGTATAAAAGTTATTTTTTTCTTGCACATGATTGGATGATGGTCAGTAGAGCTTTACCGCCTTCACTAAGCTAAGGGAAAATTCCCTTGCAAAGTGAACAGCCTGTTCGCCTCTAGTAAATCAACCTCATTGTGAACATGCCTCCCAACATTTTAAGATGGGAATGAGGGACACCCACCAACAAAACGTATGTAGGTATAGGACACGCCCCCTGCCACACCCCCTTGAAGGAGAATTAACCAAAAAAAGTTAATTAAATCCACAAGGGCTTTTTTTTTACCACTACTATTCCTTTATACTGGCTTTTAAAATTTACAAAGTCACAAATTACAAAGGCAGCAATTTAGAAATTGGATGAAAGGTTTAGCACCTGGGAAACACTTTTTGAAAGGTAAAAAGTGCATTTTATATACAACTGTATAGATCAGACCAAAATTAGGGACAAATGAGGAGGAAAGAGGGACAGAGGGACTTTGCTCCAAATCAGGGACAGTCCCTTAAAATCAGGGACAGTTGGAAGCTATGTTGTGATTACCACTGGCTTATCGAAAACAACTGCAGACCTCGTGGTCAAGGTCTGCGATGCCCAGCAGCTAGGGCAAATATATTGAAAAGGCAAAGGGCACTGTCTGCAGGTCTACCAGAACAGGGGGGCGCTATGAGGACCTGCTAGTGATGTAGACTGCATTGTGATGCTCATATCTCAAGCTTATATCCTAAATCCTTGGTGCTCTAAAGAGTCATTTCTCTCTTTGTTTAAAATGAAACTTTAATTTCATTAAGAAGAAAAACTTTCCAGGTTGCGAATTTAACTCACAGATTCAGAAAAAAATACAGGGGCTGCCTAAATAAAATACAATGGAGATTACTGGTTGGCAGAATCAATTGATTTTTGACCCCTGTATGGCTAGCCTTAGTATAAAAAAAAAACAGTGCCCAGCATGCTTTCAAATGTACAGCACTTTTTTTTCCCAATTTTTCACTGAGGTGGAAGTTCCTAGTACAGCAGCTTGCTGGGGATGTCTGAAATTTGAACTCAAGCTCTGCACAGGCTCCTGGGGAACGTGGCGAGACAAATGTAAAAGCAGGGGAACTAGAATCTTTAGAAATTTCTATCTACTTCTATCATGGTTGCAAAAAAGGGAAATGTGATTTTCACCACATTTTTAGAAAAACATGGCCCATGGAAGGTTGATATGGAAAATATATATATATATATTTTTTTTTTTAATTTAAATGGCTTATGTAACAATTACATTATATAATTCAAACAAAACTGAAGAGCTACTGGTTGCTTTTAAAGATCTGCCTGGTGCTACCTGTCGCTGATCAAACAAAACATATATAACTATACAATATTGTGTATCTGTAATTCATCCATAACTTCCCACCAACTATATCAAAACTTTTTTCACCAAACACCTGAGACGTTTCCCTAAAAAAAAAAAAAAAAAAAAAAAAAATGCACTCACAAGAAGTAATATTTGAAATGGAAAGTTTACATGATGTACAGTTATACCAGGGTGGCCATTCATGTAAGGGTCCTACTTGTGTCTTTACAGTCACCTGGCCTGTAACAGCCAATCAAATCCTTGCAGGGTAGATTGGAAAATAAACGGCGCAATCTGAAAGGTGTTAATGGGCAGCACAGTTGAAAAATGCATACGCCATACAATCTGACAATGAGAAATTCCAGGTTCTTCTCTCACACAAGTCTTACCAGGTTGTCCAGCTCTGGATTGGAAGAGAAGAGAGGTTTTTCCGTTCTGACCTGGAGACATAAAACAGAAACACAGTGCGTTACCATCAAAGAGAGAAGCTCTCCGTCCCGCTGACACCACGTGCATCCCCCTCCAGTTCTCCTCCAGATAAACTTTGCATTTTATTCTCCAATAATCTATTAAATGGTTGATCTTCTTGCCTTGCGCATCCCCTAGAGGAGGCTCCTCTGTGGCCTCACGTCAGCAGCTCTCCTTTAATATCCTAAACCCTCTCGCTTTCCCCATCCATAAAACATCAACGAGGAGATATTGGGATTTTTCCTATCGCCCAACTTCAGAAAGAGACATTTGTTGTAAGGAGAAAGAGTGATCGTGTGTTTTAAGTGTTTCTCCATTGATTTTCCTTTCCCCCATAGCATTTATTTTATGCTCAACAAAATTTTTTTTTTTTTAATGAACCCAGATTTAAACTTTAAAAGAGAAACACCAAATTTGTATGTCAGAAAACCTGCTGTTTTCAGCTCAAACCCCAGAGCCAGAATCATTTTAATTCCTTATATAATTCTCTGGACACAGTTGGGGTTGATTTACTAAAACTGGAACATGCAAAATCTGGTACAGCTCTGCATGGAAACCAGTTTCCAGGTTTATTTGTCAAAGCTTAAAGTGTTACTAAACCCAGGACCCTGAATTCACTATATCTGATCTCCCACAGTACACAGAATATGGAAATGCAATTATTTTAGTAAATATAAACTGCTAAATACCTTCTCTCATCAGCAGTATATGGCAGTCTTGTGACTTCTATCAGTGTCCGGCTGAGCATTGCTTAAAGCTCGTAGGAAGAGTTTCCATTCTCCTCTGACTGTCCTATGAGGCTGAATGGTCCCTGACTTTCTGTCTGGATAGTGCTGATTGACCTTGTGCTGATCACATGCACCCTCCCAAGGAAAAAAAAAAACTCTTTAGCAATACACACAATCTGAGCACGTGTAGAGTGACTCCAAAGGCTTTGTACTATCAGGAGATAGATTGTGGACAGTAAAAGAGGGGAAGGATCAGAGAAGACAGGATCAAGCAGGCTTTTTACACAATGCAGAGGATTAACCCCTTAGGTTCCACAGTGAGTGTAAGAAGCATACTTTACTGCATATACAGACTGATTTTACTGTTGTGAGTTTAGTAACACTTTAATTGAACAAGTTAGAAGCGGATTGGCTACTATGCACAACTGTACCAGATTTAGCAATTTACAGTTTTAGTAAATCAACCTCAGTTGTCTCTAGGGGTGCAACGGATCAAAAAACTCACGGTTCGGATCGTTCCTCGGATCAGGAGTCACGGTTCGGATCATTTTCGGATCAAAAAAAAAAAAAAATCCCCCTCACAGTAATATCCACAATCTCCCTATTGGCAGGGTATTGGCAGGGCATTGCAGCAGGGTATTGCGGCAGGGTATTGGAGAGTATTGGCACTGCTGCCATCCGATCTCTCCCCTCCACTGTACAGATCAGTACACAGAGGGGAGAGAGAGAGGAACCGGCGTCATGACATGACGCCGGTTTGTTACAAGTGATCGCTCCGTCATTCGACGTGCTAAACGGCCGCCGGGTGTACCAAGATGGCCGCCGCTCCAGGAGCTAGGCCAAAGCTGCGGCCTTTCCTATGGCCGAGGCCACAGAGGTGTCCCGTACGGATCAACCTCTGCGGATCGGATCACGGATCGATGACGATCCTTTGCACCCCTAGTTGTCTCTATTGTTGGCCTTATGTGGGCTGTCTTAAACTTTCTCAACCAGGGTTCTTCCAGAGGTTGCTAGGGGGTTCCTTGAGCAATGAGCAGTCTCTGTCTCTCAGGTGAGTAACCACTGACACCAATGATCTTTAAAGATATCTGTAAGGGGGATTCTTCCCAATGACCACAAGTGTGAGCAGCATTCTTTCCAATGACCACAAGTGTGAGCAGCATTCTTCCCAATGACCATCACACTAATATACCGTGAGCTGTAGATATAGTAATTATTAACAGGGGTTCCCTGAGCTTGGAATGTTATTTCAAGGGTTTCTCCATGTTAAAAAGGCTGACAAAGGCTGAGCTAGACTTTCTTGAGTAAAGTCAAAAACTCTCCTTATTGACCCCTAGGCCAACCCTAAATGACCCTAAATGACCGAATCAGTGTATTGGGCTGCTAAATCATTGGCCAGATGGGGTTCATTCGGGTGATTCCATTGGCTGCTTTGCTTTAAACATATAGGTTTTTTTTGTGTATAGATCACACATGGTAACCAGTGCATTTTAAAAATAAAACTCACAAAAGAAAAAAGATATGATTTTAGATAACAATGTGCAGTGAAAATATCAAAATATAGAAAAACAGAGACCTGGGGTGTCAAGATCCTGATCACTATGCCAAGGTTTTAAAAAGGGGCAAGGCGCCTGCATCTCTTTAACAGCCTCCCAGGATGTACTGACACTATACTTCATTATTAGTCATTAAACTCACACTTTTAATTACATTGCCAGTGCACATATGCAGTGCAGCCAACCAACTACACTGAATAGTTTAACAGTGTTCACTTAGCAATGCTTGCTGCTGTAGAGTTTTGCTTCTGAAAGAGAGGGTGATCAGATATCTCCTTCAAACTCGCCCTCCCCATAACAACATTAGATTGTAAGCTCTCAAGAGCAGGGTGCTCCTAATCATCTTGCATTGTAACTGTATTGTCATAAAACACTGTTCTAATTGCCGGTGCTTTATAAATCCTGTATAAGGCTCCATGCACACTGGCTTAAAAATCGCTGCTTCTATACGAGTTTTGTGTTTTGCCTGTAGAAACCGCTCAATGCTATCCAATGTGCACATTAGGACTATTACAGGCATATTTTGAGCTCAATGTTTAGAGGCAGGACAAAAAAAAAACCTTCTGGTTTGCGTTTCTGGTTTCTTTCTGGCAGAAAAAAAACACTAAACTCTCCTAAACTCGCCTAAACTATTTACAAAAGACGCTGTATATGCACTTGCACTTGGAAGTGCAGTCGCTGTAGATCCGAGGGGGACATGCAAGGATGATAAAAAAAAACAGCATTTTAGCTTTCACATGATTGGATAATAAAATCAGCATTTTTTTTTTCTGCCAAAGGAACAGGCGTTTTTTTTAAGCGCAGTGTGCATGAAGCCTAATGCTTGTGCACTGTAATGCTGTATGAACATCAGACATTCCTGGCATAAAAAACGCGAGGATGGGCTGTATAGCACTTGTGCGTATGTTTGCGCACCCATAAAAGATTCTATTAGCTTAATTTTATTCAAGGGAGTGTGGCATGTGCCCATATAGTGTGCGTATTGGTGCGTATACATGTAAAAATACTGACTAACAACGCAGATTTCTGTATTTTTTTTTTAGCCAAAGCAATGCCGCTCTAGGCGAGTGACCGACTCTCACATGTTGTGAACTGGAACCAAGGGTTCTGCACGGCTCGTCCGTGAGATTCAGTAACATGCACCAATCCACAATATTGCTGCACTCCTTGGTATCTTTACTGAGACAGGAGCATTGGGGGTTATGTACGAAAGGCAAATCCACTTTGTACTACAAGTGCAAACTACAAGTGCAAAGTGCATTTGAAATTGCACTGAAAGGGCACTTGGAAGTGCAGTCGCTGTAGATCTGAGGGGGACATGCAAGGAAAATAAAAAGCAGCATTTTAGCATGCACATGATTGGATAATAAAATCAGCAGAGCTTCCCCTCATTTCAGATCTAGCCCTCAGATTTACAGCGACTGCACTTCCAAGTGCGATTTCCAAGTGCACTTTGCACTTGTAGTTTGCACTTGTAGTGCAAAGTGGATTTGCCTTTAGTAAATAACCCCCAATGTCCTTGTCCATAATGTTACTGTCATACCTGTGATGTCATTTTAATGCTTCTGTATTTTTTTAAACTGATCTATACACAGCACATCTTTGTGCGCCTCTGTGTACAGGCACATTGAACATCAATATAAAAAACGCCTGTATGCCTTAAATCAATGCATTTTTAAACAGTAGTGTGCAAGAGGTCTTGTGAGTAGAACCCTGAGCATACGCTCCTTGATTGTAGTAGAATAAAAGTTGGGGGGGGGGGGTTAGTGAAGTAAACTTACACAACGTAATGTTTTTTTTTTTTCTTTTTCTTTTAGTGAGCTGCAGACGTTCTTCTAACGTAAGGTTACAGTTTAGAGAATTTTGATGAAGGAGGGCTCACTGCTGGGTGGAAATGAACTGTGTGTAATGGCTGTTTCATTGTCCAGAACGCACTGAAGCAGCATATTTTTCCGAGACAGGCCCCAGGTCCTACTGCAGGCCCAAAGCACTTCTATGGAATACTATTTATTTTAAACAGCGGATGCGGAAATAAAAAGCCAACACAGGTAGATAGCTTTGACTTGGCATATTTTAACAGATTAAAATAGCATAGATATAGAAATGGATGCATGTGTAAATATGCCGGTGAGATAGGGAAGGATAGATTGCAAGCTCCTTGAGAGCAGGGGCTCTGATGTGAATGTGTAATATACATAGGTAAATTGTCACCACTATACATAGATATATATATCTATATATCTATATATAACTATAGATATATCTATAACAAATAAATATATAAATTAGATCAGGCATAGGTGATGATTTACTAAAATCAGAGCATGCAAAATCTGGTGCAGCTCTGCATAGAAACCAATCGGCTTCCAGGTTTTATTGTCAACGATGACGTTAGAAGCTGATTGGCTACTATGCACAAGTGCACCAGATTCTGAATGCTCCCGTTTTAGTAAATCTCCCCCCATAGACTTCATGCAACTGCAAAGCTAAGTCCTGTTTTTTCATCAGCAGTATATCTGTCCAGTTTTATTAAATCTCCCCCATAGTCTTTATGCAACTGCAAAGCTAAGTCCTGTTTTTTCATCAGCAGTATATCTGTCCAGTTTTATTAAATCTCCCCCATAGTCTTCATGCAACTGCAAAGCTAAGTCCTGTTTTTTCATCAGCAGTATATCTGTCCAGTTTTATTAAATCTCCCCCATAGACTTCATGCAACTGCAAAGCTACGGGGTAAGTCCTGTTTTTTCAGCAGCAGTATATCTGCTCCAGTTTTAGTAAATCTCCCCCATGGTCTTTATGCAACCGCAAAGTCCTGTCTTTTCAGCAGCAGTACAGAGAAGACAAATCAGTAGCACCAAAAACCATGCCTCTGAACCAAACTGACAGGCCATGCTGAGGCTTGTAGTCCCAGAAGAATCCGACTGGTTATGATAAAAGTTGGCTACTTGTGCTGTTATAGTTTAACCAAAAACACATTGAGAATGCAAATAAAAAAAAAAAAAAAAGATGCTGTGGTTTTGGTGTTTAGGTAGGCCAAGCAAAAGTTCAAGAGCCCAACCCGCAGTCCTCATTGGCTGCTGAAAATGTATGGGGGTCGAAGACCCTCCCACCATCCAGAGATGTCAATTACAAGTCAGGCCAACTGTTCTTTATCTAACGTCAACATTCTAGGCTTCTAAGTGACCTTTCCTCTTTTGTGTTAATTGAATCCATCTTTTCCTGATCACATTCTGGATAAAAACACACCACATCCAACAAACCATCAGCTGGGTTTTTTTTTTTTTGTTTGTTTGTTATTTAGCCCTGCCCACACTCACCTGCTTAGCAAATACGGCAATATCTTCATTGAAGGAGTCCGATGAGCACACGTCCCCCCCTGGGAAGGAGCCGGAATTATCCCGCGGTGAACACGTCGCCAGTTCGCACTTCTCAAACACCAGCGCCAGTAGGGGAAAGAGGGGGTGTCTGTAGGGGGGAGACAGTGTTACAGTTACACACTGAGAAATAAAACCTCTCACATTCAATAAAAAAAAAAAAAAAAAATTTACACACATCCCCAAGCTTTAGAGACCTCGGTCATCCAGCTGTGGTTCCGAGAGCTTGCAGTCTACGGAAATTTATAACACGCCTCCGAGCGCTGAGTAGGCCGTATGCGAAGCCATTCATCAGCCAGACTTATCGGCAAACGCAACGCAAACATTACTTCCTCTACACAACCGCAGCCACATCAGAAGTGGGCTTTCTATTTATATAAAACGTATATATGCCATCTGTGGACATATAGAAATACACACATTTGTATACCAAGATCCATTTTATTCAGCAACACTGTGGACAGGTATCACGGACAGATGAAGATGTTTGCATACATTATATACTAGCAGATTATAAAGGCGTATGTATTTTTAGATGTACACACACGTGTCTGTATATTTATAGACAGGCTGTGGGTGGTATTGTATTACACTTGGACTCTTAACACTGGTTTAACGAGACAAATCTCAGCCTCTGTTTAATGCACGCACTCCAAAATAAAGGGCCTTTTTTTTTTTCAATCATTTAATCAGAATATTATAATAAGACGGGAAATTATTTTTTCAAGTCTGTGGGTCACAATACAGTTGCAACCTCTAATCCTTGGACTAGGCGTATTATAAAAATAAGCCACAATTTAAAAAAAAAACAAAAAAAAAACAAAAAAAAAAAAAAAAAAACACACAAATTGGTACAGCTGATACAATAATATGACATTATATATCATATATCTGTCACAGAGGATTTAACAATATCTTGAGATCTTGCTTTATATTAGTGTTATAGACTATAAGAATTGGAACACCTGCAAAACAAGCAAACTGGCTTATTTTAGGGCTAATAACACATTCCAGCCAATGAGAAGGCATCTTTTATTAATCTGAGTATAAGAAACTAAAAAAAAAAAAAAAAGCACACTTTTAATTTATTGTCATAGCTATCTGTCTGCACTGTTGTATATAACCTAAATGACTAGTTATATACCAAAAAAAATATAGCTTTTTTTCCCAATAAGCCTATAACAGAAGACACAGTATATAGTCCCACATCTTGAACTATGCTGCTGTTTAGCAAACACAAATATTGGCCTCAACCCAGAAAAATAACTGTCAGCTCTTTCTCCAGATTAAATCCCTTTTTAAATTGGGAACACGAGTGAATGTTACATAGGATACACATTCTAGCTCTATGCTCTTTCCAGCAACATGAAGAAATCTATTTACCTACAGGCTGTAAATGTTCCATAACTACAATACAGGATTATAAACCTGGAAAGATTGCAATACATTTTGCCAATAATCCGCTTGTTGACCTGGTACATAGACATACCACAAGTGTACAATCCAACCGAGAAGCTTGATGCTAAACTACAAGCCTCATAAGTCAGCCTGCTACAGTAATGTACAAGCAACATACATGGAAAGAACTGGAGCAGAATGCGCTCAAGGATGAAGGATGGGAACTAACAAATGAACGATCGGTTGGTTTATTAATTACAGAAATACAGAATATAAAATAATTTTAAAAAACCCAAAAAACCGTTGCTTAGTCTCACTGTTTACGCTGACATGGGATGTATTTGGCTGCAATACAGAAAGGTAAACCAAGCACAAATTCCAACAAAAAAAATCGGGGGCTTAGTAAAGGCCAAAAGTGACCTTTAAATGGCTTGCTCCCAATACAGACATGTGTTTATATACAACGATCCAAGCCCTTAAATATTTTTATAAACAGGTTTCTATGGTGTAGATCTGTGTGTCTGTGTATCGGCACAGCTGCCATAGTTGTTCAGCCATAAACTGTGTATATAAAGTGCAGCCCAGGCCCTCTCAGATCTGTACACAGCGCAGTGCATTGTAAACCGCTAAAAGGTCAACACTAGTATAAAACAGGGAGCAAACCCATGGAGGAAAGCAGAATTCTCTTACCCATAAATCTCATCCTTCTCCCTCTTCAGGCCGTCATTGCTGCCCATACCAGGGGGCATTGGGACCCGGTGAGCCGCCCCCACAGGCCCATAGGGTGAGTTCTGGCTGAGACCGTGGTGCTGCATGGCTCTTCCTGTGTGTGCATCCCCAAAGCCGGCCAAAGGGATGCCATCTAACCCTGGGTAATGCACCATGTCGTCGTACTGCAACCACAGAACCAAGAAAAAAAAAAAAATGTTAGATGTGAGCACACCACATTTCAAATGAACATCTGTAACTTTCCATGAAGGCAATAATGCACCCAGAAATGCCCATTAGCACTCATCAATGCAGGAACTGTATTGTTACTCCATCTGCTCTTAAAGAAAACTTGTACTGCTAAAATGTCTTCAGCCCCCAAAACACAACGTACATTATTGCTATATGGCGTGTGCTGTTACGCCATATAAATAATACATGCTAAGCCTTGAACCCATAACTATTTATTCTAGGCTATTATACCATGAGCAAATTAGTGTGCAATCTGCACTTTAACACATGCATCATCTATATTCTATGTAATACACATAAATGTTACCTCTACAATAATACCTAGGGCAAAACATAAATATATAATGGCCTGCTCATAAATCTATACTCTTTTACAGATTTTTATTGGGAGATTATATATATATATATATATATATATATATATATATATATATATATATATATATATATACATACACACACACCGGTATATATAAAAATATATATAAGGATACATTGGATACATTCCTACAGTATATCACTGATTTATAAACAGCATTTTACATGCAGATGGAGTATACATTACAGCAGACACATAAATGCATACATGAAAACACACACACCTATACAGCATAATAACACCATATATGCAAAAAATAAACAGATAAAAAAAAAGATCTAGACACAATGCCCTGGACATAGCTTGGAGGAAAAAAAAAGTATTTTTCAGCTACTGACACCAATGTAAGTTTTAGAACTCCTATCACCCCTTTGAACCTTTACAGGATACACCTAAAATCAGAACAAAATTTTAAAAAGAGCAATATTTAGGGGAAGTTTGCCTTTTTTTTGTAGTTTTATTTTTTTCTAAAATGGTTACATTAAAATGTTTCCCTAAATAGCCTTCAAATTAGAAGCATTTTTGCATTTCTCTTCTTATTAACTGTAGTAGCCCAAGTTTCTGTTATTATGAAGATAGATTGCAAACTTATTTTTATTTATTAAACCATACACTTTTTTTTTTAACATCCATACACCCTTTCCAAAATCATCTACTCATCTACAAACTGCACCAGTAAAATCACTGCCTTTCTAGAACACTGCATTAAACACTACGTCCATTTAACTAAACTTTTATTTATTTTTAAATTTTTAGATCAATCTTCCAAATTGTTATTTTACACTATCCCCCGACCCCTTGTAAAATGTTTTTTCACCCTAAAGCTCCATATTTCTGTAATTTTTAAAGCGTTACATTCACTCTCCCCACACTTCACTCCCAACTTCCAGACAGGAATCAGTCAACTGTAAAGAAAAGTTTTTTAAAATGCAAATCTCTCGCGAGTTTCCCATTCTGCCAAACTTCTCAGCGTTTACATTTTCCTCTAACCGGCCCTGGAGATTTCAAGAAGTTTCAAGAACTGTGTGAATTTCTGCCCTGGAGTTTTGTGATATAAACACCAACTTACACTCAAACAGGGCTTGAAAGAAGCCATGCATTACCCTGTGCTGTGTGCTTTACAACACATCTCTAGCTACTACACACTCATGTTAGGGATATGATTTATACATTTTATATATAACATTTTTTTTTTAAATCACATGATACTTAAATGCAAATTTACACTCAACCAGAGCTTAAAAGAAACCATGCATGACCCTATGCTGTATGCTTTAAAATGGATAGCTACTATAATATATATATATATATATATATATATATATATATATATATATATACACACACATACACACACTATATTATATATAAATATATATTTATATAGACACATACATGTATAGCTACAGCTATTTTTTTCTTTTTTGTGTATACAGTACATATACACACATTATATATATATATATATATATATATATATATATATATATATATATATATATATATATATATATATATATATATATATATATATATATATATATATATATATATATATATATATATACATATACACACACACACACATACACAATACACACACATATTTGTATATACAGCACACACACACATATATATATATATAACTTTTACAATCACAGCTCCCTGGCTTGTACCCTTTGCATTTCCAGGACATAACAATGGCACTATTCATCTACTATCCCTGTCCCCCATGTCCCCATGTTGGCCATGGTAAATCTTGTTCCCTGCTCCCCAGCTGCCTGTATATTTGGATCAGACAGAAAACTGTCACCAGAAAGCAGTTGATGGAGATTTTCCCCTCTGCAGCTCCACTGGGGGAAGTTTAGTAAACAGCAGCAGACATCTCAGTGTAAATTCACACATTTAATGAGCCTGACATTCCAGTGTTAATTTGCACAGAACTAATTAGGATCTGGGTGAGATTTGCATAGAGGGTGATGGCGGTAGGTAGGAGAGTGCTGCTGGTGATGGGTGTACGGAGCCGGCACAGGACAGCTCGGGGAGGGAAACTTTCTGATCGAGGCTCCGCTCTCTGCAGAGGAAAGTTTCCCGAAGACTGGCCCGGAGGGGATCGTGCGATCTGCGGGAGATCTCTATAGAACCCCACACTGCACATCGGATGGGATCCATCACTGGGGATCTATCGGGCACCATGGGGTGTTCGGGGAAGTTTGGGAAAACACTGGCTGTGATTTGGCTTTGTATTAAGTGAGATCTGGATGGAGAAATGAAATATTGTTTGTTTTTTGTTTTGCAATATATTTCCAGTTTATAAACAATCCAAAATCCCATCAACAAAGATCATCATCTGAGCAAAGTGAATAAATTATCTTTACCTAAAAAAAAAAGTTAATAAAGGATCCTTACCTATTCTATGCAATGTAGGGGAGTTCTATATTCTATACAATGTATAGAGAGAACTATATTCTATGTATGGAGAGTTCTATATACAATGTATAGAGAGAACTATATTCTATGTATGGAGAGTTCTATATACAATGTATGGAGGGGTTATATATTATACAATGTAGGGGAGTTGTATATTCTATACAATGTATGGAAAGGTTATATATTCTATACAATGTATGGAAAGGTTATAAATGCTATACAATGTATAGAGAGAACTATATTCTATGTATGGAAAGTTCTATATAATATATGGAGAGTTCTATATACAATGTATGGAAGGGTTATATATTATACAATGTAGGGGAGTTCTATATTCTATACAATGTATGGAAAGGTTATATATTCTATACAATATATGAAGAGTTCTATATTCTATACAATGTATGTAGAGTTATATATTGTGTACAATGTATTGAGATTTCTATATTCCATACAGTGTATGGAAAGTTGTATATTTTATACAATGTTTGGAAGGATTCTATATTCTATACAATGTATAAAGAGTTGTATATTCTATACAATCTATGGAGAGTTGTATATACTATACAATGTAACTATGGAGAGTTGTATATTCTATACAATGTATGGAGTTTTATATTCTATACAATATATGGAAAGTTGTATATTCCATACAGTGTGTGCAAGGGTTATATATTATACAATGTATGGAGAGATTTATATTCTATACAATGTATGGAGAGTACTATATTCTATACAGTGTATGGAAGGACAATGTATGGAGAGTACTATATTCTATACAGTGTATGGAAGGACAATGTATAAAGAGTACTATATTCTATACAGTGTATGGAAGGGTTATATGTTCTATACAAAATATGGAGAGTTCTATATTCCATAGAATGTATGGGAAGTTCTATCTTCTATACACTGTATGGAGATTTATATTCTATACAATGTATGGAGAGTTCTATATTCTATACAATGTGTGGAGAGTTCTATAGTGTATGGATGGGTTATAGATTATAGAAAAAGTGTGGGAAGTTACTTATTATGTGTAAAGAAGCTCCATAGGTACAATGTAGGAAAGAGTTACATATTCTATACAATGTATAGAAGAGTTGCATTAGTAATATGTGGAAGAGCTACATATTATAAATTGTATGAAGAGTTATATATTATACAGTGTATGGGAGAGTTATATATATTATACACATTATGGGAGAGTTACATGCAATCTATAAAGAGTTATATATTTTACAATGATTGGGAGTGATGCATATTATATACAGTGTATGGAGAGGTATATTATACAACGTATTGAAAAGTTATATATTACATACAGTGCTTGATGAGTTAAATATGCTATACAATGTATAGAAAAGTTACATATAATATATATTGCATTAAGATTTACATAATATGTAGAGGATGAAGTTATATATTGTATACAATGTATGAAGAGTTATATGTTCTATGTAATGTATGAGATACACACATTATCTGAAGAATGTATTTGCAAATAAGTTCCATATTATATACACTGTAGGGAGAGTTATATATTATATAGAAGACTTCTATACTATAAATACAGTAATAAGAGTTCCATATTATATACATTGTACAGAAGAGTCCCAAATTATATACAACGTATAGTGTTATACAAATACAATGTATGGAGCGTTATATATTCTATATACTATGTAGAAGAGTTCCATCTCCTATAGATTGTATATAGAAGAGTTCCATCCCCTATATATTATATAGAAGAGTCCCATCTCCCATAGATTGTATAGAAGAGTTCCATCTCCTATAGATTGTATATAGAAGAGTTCCATCTCCTATACATTTTATAGAAGAGTTCCATCTCCTACAGATTGTATATAGAAGAGTTCCATCTCCTATACATTGTATGGACGAGTTCCATCTCCTATAGATTGTATAGAAGAGTTCCATCTCCCATAGATTGTAAATAGAAGAGTTCCATCTCCTATAGATTGTATATAGAAGAGTTCCATTTGCTCGCTGAGCCCCGACTCCAGCGCAGCCCCCCGATGTCCCCGCCCGCAGTAAATCAGATGCCGGGTCCGGTGTAGTCACGGCTCCCCCCCTCCTCCTCTCCGGTGCCCGGCGCCTCTCCCCGGCCTAAAAGCCCCTGAAAAGTGTAGTGCAGCAGCTGCCCGTCCGCCCCGGTGACAATGGAGGACCTACCCTTTGTGCCATTCCGAGTGCAATCCGCCTGTGATTGTCCTTTTGGCTGCAGACAATGGAAGAAGGTGAGGGGTGCTAGCAGCGGCAGCTCCTGGCTAGAGGGGTCCACAGGGCTGGGGGATAAGGTGGGAGCATGGAGAGACACAGACCCCCCTTCCTCCTCTCTCAGAGCTGCTCTCTTCTCTGCCTGTCCATCAAGGTTGGGGGGGGATCTGTCAAAATCCAGATGACTGATGATCAGAGGGAGCAGTGGGTGGGGTGTGCAAGGCAGACCCCCAAAACAGCAGCCTTGGAGCCTAGGCACCCCCTGTGGGTGATTGATCAGTGCAGGAGGGTCTCCTCTGTCTGTGTCACACAGTCATGGTGCAAACCCTCTCCTGGCTTCCTGGAGGAAGATGCTCAGTTCTTGCTGTGTGTGTAGCAAGGAGAGTGCATGGGGGGATGCTCCTCTCTCTCCCTCTCCTCTCTCTCTTTTCTCTCCCTCCCTCTCCAAGCCCTGAGCAATGAGCAAACCCGGAAATAGAAGGCCCTTTAACTCCTGCACTGCCTGGCTTGGCCATTCACAGGGCTGTGTGCTCTGCCCCCTCCCCATGCTGTGCCACAATCCAGCAAAGTGTCCTCACATGTCATTAACCCCCTGCACACCTAGGGCCACCTCTGACCATTCCTTTTCTCATCAGGTTAGAGATCTTTTAGGTCTCATACATTTTTTTTTTAAAGGGCATGTAAACTCTAACAATACATTTCTAGGATTCGATCCCTGTTAAATATGCAGTTTAAATATTTTTTTTTTATATCTGTCCAACAAATGCAAAAAAAAAAAAAAAAGCATTTTTTTTTTTTAGAAAGCTAAAAATCTTGTGGTCAGCTGACAGTTATCTCAGTTGGCTACAAAACACCTCCTCTTTGCCATGGAGGGGGCTTATATAGTCCTAACAGACTCCCTTACTAGGGTGACAACATTGCTCCTCTAAGCTACAGTACAGTTGTCACCCTACAGCAGGAAGCGTCCGCAGGAAAAATGTAAAAAAAAAATTGACAGCGCTATATAAGTAACTGTAATAAATAAAATTAAATAAAATTAATCCACATCTAAGCCTGGACATACATAGCTATTTATGCATTTATTTATTTGTGTAGCCATAAAAAAAACCTAAAAATGTTTATGAAAAAACAACGATAACTCTCTGCAGTTCCTGGAAATATTGTCCCATCTACAAATCCTTTTTTTTTCTTTTTCTTTTTTTTAAGAGAAATTCTTGGTATGCCTAGACCCCAAGTGGATGCCCCCCATAGGGGACTTCTCCATGTGTCCTGGTAGCTAAGTATGTTATAGAGAGGACCCCCCCCCCTTACACTAGGTTGACGCTTCCATGCGCCATTTAGAAGGGACCTACAACATGGTACACTTGCTACTAGCTATATGTGGTTACCTGTTCACATAAGATTTCTTCCTTCAATCCTTACTTTGAACACGCCTATCTCATAGCTCCCAACTGTCCCTGATTTGGAGAGACTGTCCTGATTTGGAGCAATGTCCCTCTGTCCCTCATTCCTCCTCATTTGTCCCTCATTTTGGTCTGTTCTATATAGATGTATATAAAATGCACTTTTTATCTATCAAAAAGTGTTTTCCAGCGCTAAACCTTTCATCTGATTTCTAAATTGCTGCATTTGTAAATTCCAAAAGCCAATATAAAGGAATAGTAGTGGTAAAAAAAAGCAGTTGTGGGTTCAATCTTATTTTTCTGTACAATTCTCCTTTAAGGGGGTGTGGCAAGAGGCATGTCCTATGCCTGCATACTTTTGCTGATAGGTGTCCCTCATTCCCATCTCAACAAGTAGGGAGGTATGCTATCTGTGACAGGATATGCCTGTATACTATATTTATATCTATTTCATTGCATTGGACAAACATTATGTGGCGTTACCATTTTATTGTAATTGTTGCATACCGCTAAATAGAAAAAAAATTAAAAAATTAAAAAAAGGAGAAATTCTTTAAAAAAGAAAATGCAAACCAGTTAAAGGCGAACAGAGTATGATGGTATTTGTGACATCGGAGTCTGATGTTCGCAGGAATTGGGGCGGCGGGTCCATTCCTCCACACTGGATCAAATTTTGACGGTCGTCTTCTAGCCCCATAAATTATTAGATAAAGGGCCAATACTTAGGTAATTATGTCTCATTCATTTTTTTTTTTTACAATAAAGTTTATTAAGAAGCTCAAGGTACTTAGGTACATGTCAGCCACTGGAAGAGGCTGATACAGACAAGTAAACGTTTCATTTCATTTATAAATTGTGCATTAAAAAAAAAAAAACGGAAAAAACAAATAAACAAAACTATACTACAGTAGTTCTGTGCAAAACTACATCTAAAAATGTGACTTTAATTATAGGAGAAGTTTGGGATATGTAAAAAAAAAATAAACATACATACACACCTCCATGATGCTGCAGTTGTCTCCCGCTATCTTGTGACATGACCGCTGAATGCTCAGGTCGTGATTGGCTCTAAGCAAAGAGCGGTGACTCTGTTCTGCCTCTCCAGCACTCACTGGAGTGCCAGGCCCGGGGGAGGGGGTGGGAGCAGTTGGCCCAGGCTCTCAGTAGCAGCTGGTCAGGTATCTGGGTGGATCCCGACAATATGGTCGTGATCCTTCCAGAGCCTGGACCTACTCTGTGACATCAGCCGACAGCAGACTTTAGCCCACTGTCGACTGATTCTGGGTCACAGGAGGGCACTTACCAAAAAAGCTTAGACCATACTTCTTTTTAAAAAAACGCAAACGAGGCAAATCGAATATGAGTGTATCTGTAAGCATCAGAAGACGTATTCACACCATTTGGGGTTGATTTACTAAAACTGGGGAGTGCAAAATCTGGTGCAGGTCCAATCAGCTTCCCGGTTTTATTTTCAAATCTTATCTCCATTCCCACTAGTGTGACTTGTCGTGCGATTTTGGACACATAAATTCGCATGGCAGATCGCAGCCCAATGATTTCACTGGCACCCGTTTTAATCAATGCGACTTTGAAAAGCTTCCTGCACTACTTTTGTGCGACTTTCTTGTGACTTGAGTGCCAGAGAGTGTAAAATCACATGAACATCGAACTGCAACATCGCACTCGAAACCAGCGCAAAGAGAAGGCAATTTTCCTTGTTTGCTATGAAGTCAGTTGATACCGCTGTGTTGTGGTGGTGTACACTGAAAAGTACACACTATTATTTTTTAGCACAGCGCATTGCAGCGCACATCCCCATATGGCAATACTGTAGCAGTAAACAGAGCTGAATATAATGGCGCTTGTGACATAAAGCCCCGTTCACACTTAGGTGATAAGGAATCATAGACAGAATCGGCATTATTCTGCCCACAATTCCAAATTGCAGCAAAATGCATGCTGAGCGTCTGGGTGCCATTCATCCCGAATGACACCCCAAACGTGTGATTTTGACGTGATTTTCATGTGATAAAACGTGCAACAGTCGTGGCAAAATGTGTGCGGAAAAACGCACCTAACTCAGGTGTCAAAATTTGGTCTCTGAGCTTCTTTGCTACGACAAACGTGCATAGGGCTGCCTATTTAAGTGAAAGGGCTGTCCTATGAGCGATACACGGAATTGCGTGAAAATTGCCCACATAAAATCGTGAGTGGGAACTCAACTCAAGTTCCTGCCATGCGATATGTGAACGTGGCCTTAAGTTCTAACCAAAAAAAAACAAAAACAATGCAATGCAATGCACAAAAATTGGTGCATCTGCCCTGTACCTCCCAACGCACACCAGTAATTGTGCATTCAGTGAAGCTGCTGGTTTAAAAAAGTCTTAAACAACAGCTTAGACTTGGGTACGATGTTCACAGGAGTTGGGGCAAGATATGATTCCCAGGTTTGATCAGATTTTGCTGGGCATCCTCTGGCCTCATAAATGATCCTATATAGGAGAATACTTTGTTAATTATGTCCTGGTGTCCCTTTACCTGGGTTATTACACCCCTAAAGGACTGGCTGCTCATGTGACCACTGTTATTGGCTGTCACAGTGGTCACATGAGCAGGAGTCGGTCCCACCGGCTCCCAATCATTACTAGGTACTGTCTTTGACCACTCTGTCATTGTGCTGGGAGTGGGAAATGAGCAATCTCTCAGCACAAAAACCATACCTCCCAACTGTCCCAGATTTCGAGGGACTGCCCCTGATTTGGAACAAAGTCCCTTTGTCCCTCTTTCCTCCTCATTTTTCCCTCATTTTTGTCTAATCTATATAGTTGAATGTAAAATGCACTATTTCTCTATCAAAAAGTGTTTCCCAGTGCTAAACCTTTCATCCAATTTCTAAATTGCTGCATTTGTAAATTAAAAAAGCCAATATAAAGGAATAGTAGTGGTAAAAAAGCACTTGTGGGTTTATCTAATCATTTTTTTAAACATAATTCTGCTTTAAGGGGCGTGGCAAGGGGTGTGTCCTATGCCTACATATTTTTGCTAATAGGTGTCCCTCATTCCCATCTCAGAAAGTTGTGAGGTATGCAAAAACCTCAGCCGCCGGTGGACGCATATGAGCAACAAGTGGGAATCAAAACCCACTTTCTTTGGTTATTCTTCATTAACACATCATGTCTTCAGCCCAATATGGATATTTCACCAAAAAAGGCACTAGTTAAAACACAAGGTATGTTTTCGGTGTGCCTTCTGTGCGTTGCCAATGACTATAATGTAACAAGCGTTTTCTTTTTCAAAGAGAAGCAAACTGGATTTTTCAAAATTGCAACACACTAGCCTCTAACACAACACACTGATGTAAAACAGCTTGATATATAACTTTATTCATGCACTTTTAATGAATGTGCCCACAATAGGAAAGAGATGAGTCCATTGTTGGCAGATCAGCAGATATTCTTCTGCACTTGCAGGTTCCTTGTGCCCGGGTTGACACCTATGCAAATTGGAAGCGGATTTCCTACGCATCCAATTCGCATGACAGGAGATTGTGACTGGCTCTCTATGGAGCCGTTTCACATATCTCCGGGGCGGCTGTGGAGCGGCTTGCGCAGAAACGCTGTGCATCTTTGGCTCCGTTTCAGGCCCTGATTAGCCCCTGAATGGGAGAACAGGGACGCACAGCGTTCCTGTGCGATCCGCGGCCGTCTTAGGTGTGAACCCAGCCTAAAGGAATAAAACATGGGTAAATGTACATGTATTGCATATGCCCCCAGCTACATCACCAACTTCATCTTCAATTATCACCCAAAACATTCTCTGCTGCTTCCAAGACCTCCTGCTTACTAGGTCCCTTGTCACCTCCTCCCATGTTCACCTCCAGGACTTCCCCAAAGCCCTTTCTATCCTCTGGAACTCCCTACCCCAATCTGTCCAGCTATCTCCTACTCTGTATGCATTTAAGTGATCCCTAAAAACTCATCTGTTCAGGGAAGTCTATCGCGTTTCCACCCAACAACTTACATTTTAAATTCCTCCATCCATTTGTAAATGGTCCTCCAGGGGACCCACCCCAAATAAATATTTTTAGAATTTTCTATTTTCGACCATTGTATTGTATATAGATACATTTTAAAATCTATATCAATAAACTGTTACATTTTATTTTAAGTGTCTATAAAGTCCATTATTTTCTTTCTTGAATCTCCAAATATTGTAATTTCCAGGATGTGGCACAGCTAAGTTTTAGGTGCTCATTAGCCACCATAGGCACTGAATTCACTTTTTCCAGCTTTTTACATCAGCATACCCTCCACAACCGTTATCTTAAATTAATTTAAAGGTAATTAGAAAAAAACAAAAAAAACAAACAAACATGTCATACTTACCTGATCTGTGCAATGGTTTTGCACAGAGCAACCCATCTGGTGCTCCTGGCTCCCCCCCCCCCCCTGAGTGCCCCCATAGCAAGCCACTTGCTATGGGGGCATTCATGTGGGCTTGATCCTTAAGCGGGCTCTGTGTGTTCATTGACACACACAGCACAGCTCGGTCCCACACCCCAGGCTGTAATTGACAGTAGTAGGAGCCAATGGCTGCTGCTGCTGCCTTCATGTCCAGATGAGGTGAAAGAGAGCAGAGAGAGCTACTGTTCTCGGCCACAGCATTCGATCAAGAGCAAGAACAGGCAAGTATTCAGGGAGGTAGCTGAACACAGAAGGTTTTTTACCTTAGTGCAGAGAATGCATTAGACCCCTTTCACACTGGGGCGGTTTGCAGGCGTTATTGCGCTAAAAATACCGCCTGCAAACCGACCCAAAACAGCCGCTGCTGTTTGTTCAGTGTGAAAGCCCGAGGGCTTTCACACTGAAGCGGTGCGCTGGCAGGAGAAGAAAAAAACTCCTGCAAGCCACATCTTTGGAGCGGTGAAGGAGTGGTGTATTCACCGTTCCTTCACCGCTCCTGCCCATTGAAATCAATGGGGCAGCGCGGCAATACCGCGGCCATAGCCGCGCCATGCGAGCGGTTTTAACCCTTTTTCGGCCGCCAGCGGGGATTAAAACCGCACTGCTAGCGGCCGAATACAGCCTCAAAAACGACGGTAAAACAGCGCTAAAAATAGCGCTGTTTGACCGCCGACGCACCCACCGCCCCAGTGTGAAAGGGGCCTTAGAGTAAAACCTTCTGCCTTTACAACCGCTTGCCCCTCCCTTTTAGATCATAAGTAGGGGTGAGCTCAGGCGTGTTTGGACAGGATTCCGAACCCACCTGAGCTATCCTACTGGGGAGGTGTTGAAGCAGACAGCCAAGCAGGGGTGGCAAAGGCATTCCCTGCTCCAGAGCTGCACATATGCAAGGTGCGTGTATACATGCGACTGTTTTTGCAGGGAATGCCTCACCCGTCTATGATTGGCTGTCCGCTTTGACAGCTTCTCTGCAGGATAGCACAGGTAGGTTCAGACTCGTGCCCAAACATGCCTCAGCTCATCCTGATTGTAAGCTCTTATGAGAAGGACCCCCCCTGACCTTCTTGTCTTGAATTGTATTGTAACTATCCTGTGTCCCTTTATATGATACAGTGCTACACAAACTATTTGTGCTATATAAACCCTGAATAAGAATAAGGATGTGTTTTTTTTTTTTTTCATTTCTTTTGACATACGCTTTAAAATATTTCAGGACATTTTTGGATGAGATCTCCTATCCCAGACAACTACTTCTGTTCAGTTATCGGTAACAATAACCTTAAAATGTACAATCACACAAAAACGATCAAAATAACCTGCGTTTCGTCGTTTGTTGGATAAGAGATCCCATTCCTACACATTTCACTAGAAGAGCAGTAATTACACTGGAGTTTTTGTCACCATCTTGCTAAAGGCTTTCCAAACACAGAGCTCCCATGCTGGTGTGAAGTGTCCCAGTCACATGCAAAGTCAAATTGCGGCCACTGTAGGGTGCAACACTTATTTTTACACTTGAGTACTTTATTACACTAATTCTGCCTGTGATAAAATGACTAATGAATAAACATGTCAATTACATCCCGCAGTGCTTTGGCAACAGTTGACAGATAAGAGGACATTCTTGATTTAAAATAGGGAGAAAAAGTTCTAAAAAAAAATTAGGAAGAGATCCGTTTTATTCCAAACACATTTTAAAAAATCTGGGTTGTTCTGTGTTTGTAGATTAGCCACTAGGCATCCATCCCTGTCACCTTCTCACCCAGGAAAAAAAACAGATAAGCGTTTTCTTATCACAGCTTATCTGTCCGAAGTCGCACCATCCACTGCTAAATGTGTTCACAATTCTGAGAGGAATGGTGAGGTGGACAATCACATCTACACATAAAAAAACAACCAAATCTGTAATGTAAAGACCGTACATAAAATTATTTTTACAAGCGATAGAGAGAACGGATTTGGCATCATTTTAAGCAATTGGGACATGTAAGGGTTAAAGAGCCTCAAAACCCAAGAACAATAATTGATTATATTGGAGCTTTTCTTAGATATGGGGGTTGATTTACTAAAACCGGGGAGTGCAAAATCTGAAGCAGCTCTGCATAGAAACCAACCAGCTTCCAAGCTGAAGTTAGAAGCTGATTGGCTACCTTGCACAACTGCACCAGATTTTGCACCAGATTTAGTAAATCAACCCCATGGGGTATGCTTTTGATTTTTTTTCACACTTCTTTCTTGTTTATTTTTACCAGGTGATCTGACTAGGAACAACTGTCCTATCCTACCTAGGAGAAGCATGGTTGTCACCCTAGGACAGTATTTCTCAACTAGGGTTCCTCCAGAGGTTGCTTGTGGTTCTTTGAGCAATGAACAATTTTTGCCTTTCAGATACCTTCTCACTAACATGTTGTGGGCTGAATGTCGGGCAGCATCAGCTGGTTCAATAGAAACCGACGTCTGGCCCATATGTACTGCAGCCGATCCAACAGAAGCCCGGCCATTCAACTCGCTTCTGTTGAAGGGGCATGATTGGAAAAAATTCTGCCGATCAGCTCCTGATCAGCACTCTCAGCCAATGGCTGAGAGCGCTGACTGGAGTATTCTGGTGGGGGGCCATCCCCACCAGAACAGCAGGGAAGATGGCTGTACTAACGTTGGATAGTTAGTACTGGGGCTCCAACCTGTGCTGTCAGTTTTTTCCATTCAGCCTGCTGGGTTGAACGGAAAAAAATAGTAGTGTGTACTAAGCTTTAGGGGGTAATTCTACCCAATGGCCACAAGTGTAAGGAGCAATCTTCCCACTGATCATCACACTTAGAGCCCTTTCACACCGGGACGGTTTGCAGGCGTTATTGCGCTAAAAATACCGCCTGCAAACCGACCCAAAACAGCCGCTGCTGTTTATTCAGTGTGAAAGCCCAAGGGCTTTCACACTGAAGCGGTGCGCTGACAGGAGAAGAAAAAATCTCCTGCAAGCCGCATCTTTGGAGTGGTGAAGGAGCGATGTATTCACAGCTCCTTCACCGCTCCTGCCCATTGAAATCAATGGGGCAACGCAGCTATAGCCGCGCTATACGAGCGGTTTTAACCCTTTTTCGGCCGCCAGCAGGGGTTAAAACCGCACCTATAGCGGCCGAATACCACGGTAAAGCAGCGCTAAAAATAGCACTGTTTTACCGCCGACGCCCCCTACCGCCCCAGTGTGAAAGCAGCCTAATGTAAAATGAGTTGTAGATAGCCATTTATAGCAGGGGTTCCCTGATATCGGAAAGTGTATTTTAAGGGTTCCTCTGTGTTAAAAAGGTCAAGAAAGGCTGCCCTAGGAAGTGTGTTAAGACTAGACAGCTGGGTACAATGCAAAACTGATCACCAATAGCAAAAATGAAAGAAAATCCCAAATTTTGAGTTGTCACCAGAACAGGAATGAAGGGAAAATCTTCACATGGAGACCGTAGTTCTGGCAACCCTCGTGACAACCAGGGATTTCCTCACTTTGGAGGAATAGCCTCTTATTTCCTGCTTTGGCTATGGGGCAGAAAGTGAAGGTAAATCTCCTCAATGGAACACAGAGGGACAATAAAACTTGACTGAGATTATAAACCTCCCTAACTCTATCCAAAAAAATTTGCCTTTATTTCTACTTGTTGTTGTATCTCCAATAGATCAGCAGTTAGTAAGAGAACAAGCATGCCACATCATAAGCATCAGTTCTCCCTGTGTGGCTATGCATGGGCCAGTCCTTGAGAAGATTAGATGAAGACTGGCAATTAATGAACCTAACAACAACAGCAGCCCTTGATCCAAAAACTCCCTAATCACAGATAAGAACTGGGGATATCCACTGATTTCTGATTGTTTTCAAGGAATGCTAGCAATATAATTATTATAATTAATTTAGGTGGGTCATAGACAGCAGAACATGGTTGGTCATACAAGTGCAATCTGACCATCTCATGATATTTCCTGAGCCATAAACATTCACGTTTAGGTCAATGAAGGAAGTAGGGGAAGCTGCGTGTAGGTAGTCCTGGTGTTGGGTAAAACAGTAACAATTGGGAAAGGCTTTCTAACCTGACCAGTTGTTTTATTTCTCAAGAATGCTTGTTCTAGTTTGTTGTGTGCTTCCACAATGAATTATCACCTCATCATAGGCCAGCTGGAGAGACTATCATTCAAAGTATATGTGAGTATTTTGAGGACAAGGCAAATGGAGAGGTAGGAAAGAATACCCTAAATTGTATAAGATTTTTCAGAGAAAAATACTTATGTGTTCACCTGTTTTTATCCTGAAAAATTATGGATGAACTTACAATTAAAAAAAAAATGGCTGTCATATGACCTGCTGGGGCTGAACGAGAGAATAAAACATATATGGCCAGTATTAATCATAATTCATGATATACGGTACATAATTGTTCTGGGTCACTTACTTAGAAAATGCTGAAGTCAGAATGTTAGCTTAACAACATGCCTCTTCTCAGGTTTCCTTTATGCCTGGTCCAAGTAAGGAAGTAGCCACAAAAAGGTATTTGTAGAGCTGCCCATTCACATTTGAGGAAATTTGGACGTCAATACTTGATCCAGCTCCCTCAGGCATCAGCACCTGGCGGGAACACAAATATGAGAGCTCCGAGCCATGTTTTTTTTTCTTTGGAAGGAGGACATGAAAAATGCTGCTTATCATTGAAGGAACAGTA
Organism: Lithobates clamitans; assembly: GCA_037952925.1. Taxonomy (NCBI): domain Eukaryota; kingdom Metazoa; phylum Chordata; class Amphibia; order Anura; family Ranidae; genus Lithobates; species Lithobates clamitans. The sequence continues at coordinate 438,743 of JBBGZY010001008.1, forward strand.
GATATTTAGATAATTTTATAAACTGGCTGACTGGTTGTTCTTCTGAGGTCGGAAGTGCGACGGGTAGATTTAGGAACAATAGACATGATATATCTTGGTGTCTGCTCTGGCCAAAAAAACAGCTTGATCAAGCGACTGCCACCTCTTGTCTTGTTTATGGGTTCTAAAAAATGTGGGCTGGAGATGCTGAATCCAAAGTTGGGTCTGTATTTTAGTGTTGAAATAAGTTCATACTGTAGAGCACCATAACTCTAGTTAGGTAGCTTAGCCTTTAGGTGTCCCGTAAAAATACAAGTGTAAGGAAAATACCAAAGGTTTAGGAATCCAAGAGTATTTATTTCATCATGAAAGTCCAAAAATTGTAGGCCAATGTGTTTCAGGGCTAATTAGTGTTCTCTGTTCACCAGGTCTTTAGTTGCTGGTTTAACTTGAGTGATGGACTTATTGGTTAATTGCTGATTTGACTTGAATGACTCTTCACCAAATGTGTGCATAACACCTTTGATGTGGAGCACTTGTTCTTACCTGTATTTCATAGATTTATGCTTCCCATATTCAGGTCAGTTACTGAGCAGGTGAGGCCTTATCTGGCCTAGGCATTGGAAAGTAACTACTGTACATATTGTGTATAGGTACCTTATAGCATTTGTGGGGACAACACTGAAATGATCACATAGGCATGGCCATTGCTGCCAAACTTCTTCTGAAACTGGGAAGGATGTGAGGTATGAGCAAGTATGACAGACAAACATAGATCACAAAAGTCACATCTCTTTAGGAGAGGTCTGATTTTTTTTTTCTTCTAGAGAAACCGTGAGCAGCTGCCTGATATAGTCAAGCTGTATATTACAATGAACTAATCAATCTTAGGATCAGGGGGGATGCAAATATTTCCTATATGTATGAATCGGGTTCACATTACTGGAGTGCTCGGCCATGCAGAGCTGTGGTTCTGGGTTCAGTTCCCATAAGCTCTTTCAGATTGTAAGTTCTCAAGAGCAGGGTCTTCCTTACCGTCTTGTATTGAATTATATCTGTATTGTCTCCCTTTATTATGTGAATCACTGGTGCTATATAAATTTGATATAATAATAAGAAGTGGGGATCTACATTTAGGGTGTATGTTCTTCCCATGGTTTTGTGGACAGAAATATAAAAGCTATGGCTGATTTGTTTTTATGGGTACAGACTCCAGAGATTTAAAGGCTTATTGAGAAAAGACAGCAAGCAGGCTGGGCATTATCGCAGAAGAGACATGCAATGGGGTGGATTTACTGAAACTGGAGAGTGCAAAATCTGGTGCAGCTGTGCATAGAGACCAATCAGCTTCCACAATTTTTGTCAAAGCTTAATTGAACAAGCTGAAGTTAAAAGCTGATTGGCTACCATGTGCAGCTGCACCAGATTTTGCACTCTACAGTTTTAATAAATGAACCCCAATATCTCTTCTGCAATAAACGACACCTTACCTACATGCTTGCGGTTTTTGGCGGCAGGAACTGTGCATGTGCAGCTCAGCTTACATTGCCGATACGGGTTCCTATGTGCTGGGGTGACTGACTCCCTTATGCGCACAAATTACATCTTCCTGCGCCAGCCAATTGAGATGCTCAAAGACCGGCATCCCAGCAGAATATGCTGGTGCCAGTGAGGGACCCGGACAGTTAAAGAAAAGATAAGTTCAGTTCTGCTTCAAACTAGGTGTAGATCCTACCAACTAAAATTCCCTCTTTGTCCTAAATATACCATTGAAAGCGTTTTGCTACGTCTGTTTGATAAAGTCAAAGAATATACTCTGCCAGAAATCCAGTGCTATCCTGTGCACTCTTAACCCGGTTCAATCTTATTTCAAGCCCTTCGAAGTTCGCCCTTTCAGCCCTTTGTATTTCACTTCTATGGACTACAGAACACCTCCCCCTCTGTTATGTAGACGAGGAGAGGGTGAGGTGTTCTGTAGTCTGAACACACTCCTAGAGTTACAGCGCTGCTCCTCCATAGATACAGTACAGTGAGTGAGTGTTGTATCCATAGGACAGAAAATGCATTACTGGCAAAAACATCAGCTTAATTAAAGTATAACTAAAGTGTGCAGAGGAATTAGAACCCTTGTCAGACTTTATTGCTGTCTGTGCCCCTGCTAAGGAGATTCACACTCTCTATTTGTAAAATATTGTAATTTATTTTAAAGAAAATCCCAAATTTTGGGTTGTCCCCAGAAAAGTAATGGAGGGGAAATCTTCCAATGGGGACACCAGTTCTGGTGTCGAGATTCCTTTAATTTGCAGGGATTTCCTCTTCCTTCCTGTTTGGTTATGGGACAGGAAGTGAAGAAAAATCTCTGAAATGAGTCAAAGATGGCAAAAAAAAAAATCTGACAGGGGTTCTAATGGCCCATACACACAATCAGAAAATGGTACGGAAAATATCACTTTCAAATCGATTGTACGATAATCTGATTATTAGTACACAGCTTTCGAGAGCCGTTCGCGACAATTCATGCAAAATTATCCGATGGGACAAGCACGAAAATTTTCCTTGTATGATACCAGATCGTAAGATTTAAACAATACAGTTGTCTTTCGAAAATACAATACAAATACACTACAACATATTTCCAAACTTTTATTCTGAGAATTTTCGTAACTTCAGTAAACTCTTCATTTTCGATATGAGAATAGCATGCAAAAAAAAAAAAAGAATGCTCATTTGTTTGATAATCTCATTATGTGTACCGGCATAACCCTCCCTTGCTCCATCCACAATGAAAAAAAAGTTTTGCCTATAGTTCTACTTTAAAGTGGGCGGAAACTCCCATACATGAATTTTACCTATAGACAAGCCTATAATAAGGCTTACCTATAGGTACTGTAAATATCTCCTAAACGTGCGCCATTTAGGAGATATTTACTGTAGATGCAGCTGGTGACATCATGGCGCATGCTCTCTGAAGGACCGGGTTAGCACCACTGGTGTTCCGGAGGGGGTGGGGGGGAATAGTGCCCCATCATTGGTGTTTGGGGGGGATAGTGCCCCATCATTGGTGTTCCGGAGGGGGTGGGGGGGGAATAGTGCCCCATTGTTGGTGTTTTGGGGGGGAATAGTGCCCCACCATTGGTGTTCTGGACTGGGTGGGGGGAATAGTGCCCCATCTTTGGTGTTCCTGGGGGGAGAATAGTTCCCCATCATTGGTGTTCCTGGGCGGGAATAGTGCCCCATCATTGGTGTTCCTGGGGGGGGGGAATAGTGCCCCATTATTGGTGTTCCTGTTGGAGGGGGGAGAATAGTGCCCCATCATTGGTGTTCCTGGGGGAGGGGGGAGAATAGTGCCCCATCATTGGTGTTACGGGGGGGATAGTGCCCCATTATTGGTGTTCCTGGGGGGGGGGGTCTGTACTATAAACCCCATCATGACAGGATACCTGTATATGACCTGTGTATACCTGTTTGTTTTTTTTTTTCATTTTTATTTTAAATAAATGAAAAAATTGCATATTACGCTTTTTAATGATTTTTTCCGATTAATCGAAAAAATAATCGGCCAACTAATCGATTATGAAAATAATGGTTAGTTGCAGCCCTACACTAAAGACTCCAAAATCCGAACCCCTGCCTTGCATGCTCATTCCAAGTTAGTGACTCACTAGACAGTGAAGGCAGGATCAATATTGCAGCCCTGGAATCTGTACCTTGAAAGGTGACAAAGCTTCTATATTTTATCCTGCACAGGTTCTCTTTAAATTGTTAGCTCCCCTGTAGCGCAGTGAACAAACAGTCTAGGTACTCGGTAAAACTCTATGGAAATTCTTGTACTGTATACCTGTAGGTGAATGAAATAAAAATAAAAAGCTGCTCAACCCACCCAGCCAATCACAGCACCATTAGGGCCATTCCTGGGGTTTCCTTGCCCTATAAATTTCCCCGCAGGCGGCTCCAGGGCACAGTACAATAGGCTTTATTCCTAATGTGTTTACAGCTCTCATTAGGCAATAGACTAGCTGAGTATTTTCATTATCCTGGTGTTTACTGCTCTTTCACTACATAAAGCACTCTACTGCCCACTTTGATAGGGATCCTCATGGCAAATCCCAATCACAAAGGCTGAAATGACGTAAAGTAATATACAACTCACATACCAATGTCACTACAAAAACACACGTCCCACACTGGACATTTCAATAGGTGCTTTACCATTGGTTATTCTCTATTAGTAAATCTTACCTGAGACTGAGTTTTTAAAGTATAACTAAAGGAAAAATTTTTTTTTTTTTAGTTTTGGATAGAGTGGAGAGGGATTAGAACCCCTGTCAGTTTTTATTGCCGTCTGTGTCCCCCGTCAGGGAGATTCTCCCTCTCTATTTGTCCTGTTTACCATTATCATTTAAAGTGAATGTAAAAGAAAATCCCAAATTTTGGGGTGTCCCGAGAAAAAGTAACAATGTGGATGTTCTGACAAAAGGAGCAACCTGACAGAATGTGCAACCGGCGTCACTTCCTGTGACGTGGAATCAGCTGTATCACCAAAATGCGCTCACTGCGCATGCGCAATGCGTCATACATGCCTTCAGTGGCTGACGTTGGTGCACAGAGGAATATGCCTGACAAAATGCTCAGCTGACTACCGGCGGAAATCAACTAACACTTGCGAAATTTACGTTGCTAAGAATACCAACCAAACAAAGTAACTGCTCATTTTAGCAGTAAAGTGAGCGCATATACTTATATACAGTATGTTGAAATCTGTAAGGCAATATTGATACAAAAATGTTGAAAATAGCAGAAAGCCTGAGGTCAGAAGTTGGCGGCGTCCATCTTGGTACTCCTTACACTCAACCTCATCACACCTACAGTAAGAAGGCGGGGCAGCGGACATCTTGCTACACCAAACCCCGTTTTGAATTTGCAAACTAATTTCAGCAATCGAGTGAGCTTATCTACTTGGATATAGTATATTGAAAGTTACAAGGTGGTGTTTTGACAAAATGAGCAACCTGTGCAGTTACTTTGTTTGGTTGGTATTCTTTGCAACATAAATTTCCTAAGTGTTAGTTGATTTCTGCCACGCGCATGCGCAGTAGTCGGTCAAGCATTTTGTCAGGCAAATTCCTCTGTGCACCGACGTCAGCCACTGAAGGCATGTATGACACTTTGCGCATGCGCAGTGAGCGTGTTTTGGTGATACAGCTGATTCCACATCACAGGAAGTGATGCGGGTTGCACATTCTGCCAGGTTGCTCATTTTGTCAGAACAGTGGACACTAGTTCTGGTGACCTGGGGGTCCCCAAAGAATTGCCTGCATTTGCAGAGATTTCCTCTCACTTCCTGTTTTGGCTATGGAGCAGGAAGTGAAGGGAAATCTCCCCAATGGGACACAGATGGCAAAAAAAACAACAATCTGATAGGCGGTATAACCCTCCCTTGCTCTAAAATCATCTAAAATGAAAAAAAAAGTTTTGCCTATAGTTCTATCTTAAACTGAGCAAATCAGCTAGGTTTGGAGCCAATACTTTTAGGGCCAGTTCACTCTGGGAATCACACAAGAGCACACTGTGTGTTCCTATGCAATTCACCTGCAGTTTTGTGCGGTGCGATTTCAGCCCATGCATTTTTAAGGGGTTGAAACTACACCACACAAAAAGTGCATGCACTACTTTTGGAAACGTACTGCAACCGGCTCGTATAGTACCTCTGTACCATGCTATCCGGTGTGGGCACATGCACTGTTTGTGACCTGTGTTTGGGGTGCCATTAAGTTAATACTGACACCTGCTGCAGATTGCAACTGCAGTGCGTTTTGAATGTGGTGCAGGAAACGCGCATAGAACATGGGTTTCCTGCAGCACGTGCTGATGTGAGCTGGCCCTTAGGGCTGGTACACATCAGATGCAGTCTAGCGTGCTTTAAATCTGCATCAAAAAAGCATGCACAATGGTTTCCATGTATTCCAGTGGCCCTAGTTTACACCAGTGCAGTGCGTTCCAGTGCAGACAACAAAAGTAGACCATCCTGCATTCTTCTGTATGGAACCCATGTGGAAGAAGGTAAAAGGCAACAAAAATGCACCGGAATGCATATGCAGAAACACATATGGAGTTCACAAATTGTGGTGTGAATCAGATGCTTTCCAGTGCATTTTAAACTGCAATCATAGTGCATGCACAGTGTTTGCCATTTATTCCAATGGACCTAGTTCACATCAGTGTGATCACTGGTATCCGATTGCTTCTCGATCTCCAAAGGATATTCCTTGGTCTGCGATTCAACAACGTAGAGACTTTTCACAATATGGCCTTGGAGTCAGGGCCGGTGCTACCGCTAGGCAAACTAGGCAGCCGCTGGTGTTCCTACTCTCTTCTCTCTGAAGCAAGCAACTAAGTCACAGCATCCGTGGGCAGCCGCCGCTCCATTCACACATAGTATCAGAGGCACAGTGGCAGCGGAGGACTGTGTCTGTGTCCTGACTCCCGAATGAATGGAAGCAAGCAAACATTCATTGATGGGAACTGGAAGGCTGCATTGATGGGCGCTGGTGAGGCTGCATTTGATGGGCGCTGGTGAGGCTGCATTTGATGGGCGCTGGTGAGGCTGCATTTGATGGGCGCTGGTGAGGCTGCATTTGATGGGCACTGGTGAGGCTGCATTGATGGGTGCTGGTAGGCTGCATTGATGGGCACTGTTAGGCGGCATTGATGGGCGCTGGTGAGGCTGATTTTGAATGGCGCTGGTGAGGCTGCATTTCATGGGCACTGGTGAGGCTGCATTTGAGGGGCGCTGGTGAGGCTGCATTTATGGGCGCGGTAGGCTGCATTGATGGGCAACGTAGAGACTTTTCACAATATGGCCTTAGAGTCAGGGCCGGTGCTACCACTAGGCAAACTAGGCAGCCGCCTAGGGTGTTCGGCCACTGGTGTTCCTACTCTCTTCTCTCTGAAGCAAGCAACTAAGTCACAGCATCTGTGGGCAGCCGCCGCTCCATTCACACATAGTGCCAGAGGCACAATGGCAGTGGAGGACTGTGTCTGTGTCCTGACTCCTGAATGAATGGAAGCAAGCAAACATTCATTGATGGGCGCTGTTGAGGCTGCATTTGATGGGCGCTGTTGAGGCTGCATTTGATGGGAGCTGTTGAGGCTGCATTTGATGGGCGGTGGTGAGGCTGCATTTGATGGGCGGTGGTGAGGCTGCATTTGATGGGCGGTGGTGAGGCTGCATTTGATGGGCGCTGGTGAGGCTGCATTGATGGGTGCTGGTGAGGCTGCATTGATGGGTGCTTGTAAAATGCATTGATGGCACTGGTAGGCGGCATTGTGTCAGAGGTGCAGTGGTGGCGGAGGACTGTGTCTGTGTCCCGACTCCCGAATGAATGGAAGCAAGCAAACATTCATTGATGGGCACTGGTAGGCAGCATTTGATGGGCGCTAGTGAGGCTGCATTTGATGGGTGCTGGCGAGGCTGCATTTGATGGGCGCTGATGAGGCTGCATTGATGGGCACTGGTAGGCTGCATTGATGGGCACCGGTAGGCGGCATTGATGGGAGCTGGTAAGGCTGCTTTTGATTGGCGCTGGTGAGGCAGCATTTGATGGGCACTGGTGAGACTGCATTTGATGGGCACTGGTGAGACTGCATTTGATGGGCACTGGTGAGACTGCATTTGATTGGCGCTGGTGAGGCTGCATTTGATTGGCGCTGGTGAGGCTGCATTTGATTGGCGCTGGTGAGGCTGCATTTGATTGGCGCTGGTGAGGCTGCATTTGATTGGCACTGGTGAGGCTGCATTGACGGGCGCTGGTAGGCTGCATTGATGGGCGCTGGTGAGGCTGCTTTTGATTGGCGCTGGTGAGGCAGCATTTGATGGGCATTGGTGAGGCTGCATTTGATGGGCACTGGTGGGCTGCATTTGATGGGCGCTTCATTAAAAAGGTAGGGTATACATGGGCAGGGAAAATTGGGTGGAGCCAAGGGGGGGCGGATAAATGAGGTTTCGCCTAGGGTGTCAAAAATCCTTGCACCAGCCCTGCTTGGAGTAATGCGCACATTACCACTTCCCATACTACAACGCATCTTACATGCATTAGTGCAATGTGATGCCAGGCATTCTGAAATGCATCCCAACACTCCTTGCTGATGGACAAATGTTGCTTGGAGCACAACATGAACTATTATGCATTGTTGTACACTGTCAAAACATGGTGCAGGCAAGGCACGTCTGTCCACAATGTAACTGCTGGTGTGAATAGGGCCTAACAGTGGCAGTTTTTATAAATACCAATAGCCAGTTATGTTTTATGTATTTAGAAACAGATACTGACCTTTTTTAAGCAATCTATTGAGTTGACTACAACTATCTCCAGTGGTAGACCATTCCATGTTTTCACAACTACTGAAGAGAATCCTTTCCATATAAGCCCTCCTTGCTTTTTGTGCAGATCTTAAAAAACTGCTATAGCGAAAAATATTCTGGAACTTGTAATGACAGTATTTAGCATATGCATTTATTATTTATTACAAGTATCTATATAGCACTGACAATTCATACAGCACTTTACATACTATACATTCACATCTGCCCTTAATAAGCTTACAATCTAAAGCCCCTATCTCACATGAATACATACACACTCACATATACTAGGGCCAATTTAGACAGGAGCCAATGAGTCTAACAGCATGTCCAAAGCCGGCCATACATGGATGGAAATTTGTCTGGTTCAGCAGGTACCAGCTGAGATTCGATACATAAACGGGCAGGCTGATTTACCCAAGTAGATCTATCGATCGATTTAGGTACAACCAGCCTGTCGGATTTTTTTACATGCCATTACTGCTGGTGGCTATAGCTGCTAGCAGCATTAACTGTGTTCTGCTGGCCGGGAAGGCTCCCCACCCCCCCACTGACTGTGTTGATGTAGGAATCGGGCGATCAAGCAATTCACTTTTCTTCCAAACCTAGTGGAAGGAAAGAAAATCGAATCATCTATGGGCTGCCCTGAGGGGTAGGCATACAAGTATTTTTTTTTTTTTTCGTTCAGACAGAACAGAAAACTTCCATCCACACAAACATGGTGGATGGAGGAATCCCCCGAGCTGGGATGTTGTATTCTGACAGCAGCACCTATCTCTATAGGTATCTATGATACCTATAGTGTCAGAATGCACTGATTGGTGGCAGAAGCTGATCGTCCGAAAATTTTCTGACTTGTCACTTTAAATTCTGCTGTGCTGGGGGGGGGGGCAGACGCACTTATCGAAATTTGGACTCTCCTTATCTCACCTTTCTACATACATTCCTTTTTTTCTATTTCACATACCTTTATTTTTATTTGGTTCCCAGTATGCTTGGTTCCCAGTACGCTTGCGATTTCTAGTGCGGGTGGCGTGCCATTAGGATTAATAGCACCTGCCCGCGGGTCCTGCGTTTCTCTGTGTGGGTGGCTGCAGCTGCAGGTATTAGTGCGGGTCCCGCAGCGGCACCACCCACACAGATGTGAACCTAGCCTTATGCCTTGTACACACGAGCGGACTTTCCAGCAGACTTGGTCTGACGGACTACCTGAACGGACGGACTTGCCTACACACGACCGGACTTTCCGGCAGGCTAAGTCCGCCCGTCTTTCCTACGGACTTTCGCTGGAGTTACGGCGGACTTTCAGAATGAACGGACTTGCCCACACACGGACAAGTCCGTTCATTTTGAACGTGACTCGGGTACGACGGGACTAGAAAAGGAAGTCAATCTCGCCGCTTTTATCGGCGAGATTGACACCTTGCGAGCCCCGTCGCGGGGCATACCAGGCCCTTAAGTCTGGTATGGATTATAAAGGGAACCCCCTACACCGAAAAAACGAAGAAGACAAGAAGCCAGAAGTCCGGGCCTCCGCTGGCAAAAGAGCGGCATGAAGACAGCGGAGGAGCCGGCAGAACTGGAACACCGGGAGAAGAAGCCAGAGAGAGCGGAGAAGAACCAACCGGACGCCGGGAGAAGAGGAACCGGAGGGACCCCCGAAGCCTGAGGAAGACCCCCGAAGCCGGAGGAAGACCCCCCCCCCCCCGGAGCTGTCTAATAAATTATTTTAAAAACCTGTGTAGTGTGTTTCATTATTGACACTTTTTCCCTAGGTAAATGGGTAGGGGTACTATGTACCCCATACTCATTCACATAGGGTGGGGGGCCGGGATCTGGGGGCCCTCTTATTATAGGGGGCTCCCGGATTCCGATAAGCCCCCCGCCCGCAGACCCCGACAACCAACGGCCAGGGTTGTCGGGAAGAGGCCCCTTGTCCTCATCAACATGGGGACAAGGTGCTTTGGGGTGGGGGGGCCCGCAGGGCACCCCCCCCTCCTCCAAAGCACCCACCCCCCATGTTGAGGGCATGTGGCCTGGTACGGTTCAGAAGGGGGGGGCGCTCGCTCGTCCCCACCCCCTTTCCTGGCCGGCCGGGCTGCGTGCTCGGATCGGGGTCTGGTATGGATTTTAGGGGGGACTCCACGCCGTTTTTTCGGCGTAGGGGGTTCCCTTTAAAATCCATACCAGACCTAAGGGCCTGGTATGCCCCGCGCTCGCCGCAATAGGAAAATTTTGTTTTTCCTATTGCAGCGAGCACGAGATACAATACCCTGCCCTGGCGTCGTATCTGGTCCGTCGGACCAGCATACAGACGAGCGGGCTTTCCGTCGGACCAGCACACAGACGAGCGGGCTTTCCGTCGGACCAGTATACAGACGAACTGACTTTCCGTCAGGAACTGAGTCCGACGGAAAGATTTAAAATATGTTTCAAATCTAGGTCCGGCGGACTTTTGGGGAAAAAAAGTCCGCCGAAGCCTACACATGATCGGATTGTCCGGCGGACTCTGGTCTGCCGGACCAAGTATGGCGGAAAGTCCGCTCGTGTGTACGCGGCATTAGGCTTTTATTTGTTTGTCTATTAGTTAAAATTTATTTTAAAACCACATATCCTACTAAGACTACCCTCGTCACAGAGTGACAACGCTTTTGCATGATTTTACTGCAGTACGGACAGTGTTGTCACCCTGTTCAAGCAAGGGGAATAATAATAATAGATCGGCTAACAGGGTAAAAAAAAAATGATGTCACTGGGAGGCGAAAACTGCAGTTTTAATGCTAGTGACAGACTGCTAATACAGACTGTATTGTATATGCAGGGCCAAAGTGAGGGGTAGAGGGGGAGGATGCTGCCTTAGGCTCTTCAGCAGGAGGGGGTGGGGTGTAAAAAGTTCAGGACCTGCAACTTATGCTGTTGAAGTGGTTCACAGCTCATGGAAGGGGGTTTATTTGGCTTTATTGCCTCGGGTACGAATGGATCTTGTCCCAGTATTGCATTTATCCATAGCTCCCTACTGTCCCTGATTTGGAGCAATGTCCCTCTGTCCCTCTTTCCTCCTCAATTGTCCCTCATTTTGCTCTGATCCATAAAGTTGTATATAAAATGCACTTTTTATCTTTCAAAAAGTGTTTCCCAGTGCTAAACCTTTCATCCAATTTCTAAATTGCTGCATTTGTACATTTTTAAAAGCCAATATAAAAGAATAGTAGTGGTAAAAAAAAGTCCTTGTGGATTTAATTAACCTTTTTATTTTGGTTAATTCTCCTTTAAGGGGGTGTGGCAGGGGGCGTGTCCTATGCCTATATATATTTGCTAGTAGATGTCCCTCATTCCCATCTCAAAATGTTGGGAGGTATGTGTGTGTACATTTTTATTTTGCCAATAGTTCCATTTTTTTAAAGTAATTTGCACCAACTTTACTATGGGGTTCATTTACTAAAGCTGGAGAGTGCAAAATCAATCTCACTTCTTCTGCATAGAAATCAGCTTCTATCTCAGCTTGTTTAATTAAAGGGACTGTAAAGGCAGAAGGTTTTTTTTTTTTATCTTACAGCATTCTATGCATTAAGATAAAAAGCCTTCTGTGTGTAGCGGCCCCCCTCGGCCGCCCTAAGGCCCCTTTCACACTGTTGGACCGTTCAGGTCCGCCTGTCAGTTTTGTCGACGGACCTGAATGGGCGCTCCATGTAAGTCTATGGAGCGACTGATGTCAGCGGTGACAATGTCCGCTAACATCCGATCCGGTCCGATCCGCTAAAATCAGACAGATGGCCCTATATTCACATCTGTCCCTGGCGGATCGGATCGGGTGAGATCTGATGAAAACGGACATGCTCGACAAGCCCCTCCCCGCTCAGTGAGCAGAGAGGGACCTGTCATCCGCCGGCTCAGCGAAGATCGACTGAGAGATCTCCCGCTGAGGTGGCGGACAGAGGCGGACTCCGTGGCAGCGGATCCGCCTCGTGGGAATGAAGCCTAACACTTACCTGAGGTCTCTCTCTGTCCAGCGTTGTGAACGATTGTCTAAGCCGACCAAGATTCTCCTTCCTGATTTGCTGAGACACAGCAGCAGCGCCACTGGCTCCCGCTGCTGTCAATCAAAGTCAGCTAGCCAATTTAGGGGAGAGAGGGGGCGGGGCCGGGTCGGGAGCTCCCTGTCTGAATGGACACAGGGAGCTGTGACTCTACTCGGGTGCCCCCATAGCAAGCTGCTTGCTGTGGGGGCACTGAACAGGAGGGAGGGGCCAGGATCACAGAAGAGGGACCCGAGAAGAGGAGGATCCAGGTTGCTCTGTGCAAATCCACTGCAACAGAGTAGGTAAGTACATAGCTCCCAACTGTCCCTGATTTGGAGCAATGTCCCTCTGTCTCTCTTTCCCCCTCATTTGTCCCTCATTTAGGTCTGATCAATATAGTTGCATATAAAATGCACTTTTATCTTTCAGCCCTAAGCCTTTCATCCAAATTATAAATTGCTGCATTTGTAAATTTTAAAAGCCAAATTAAAGGAATAGTAGTGGTAAAAAAAAAGTTCCTTGTGGATTTAATTAACCTTTTTTTTTTGGTTAATTCTCCTTTTAAGGGGGCGTGTCCTATGCCTACATACATTTGCTAGTAGGTGTCCCTCATTCCCATCTCAAAATGTTGGGAGGTATGGGTAAGTATGACATGTTTATTATTTTTATAGGAAAAAAAACAAGACTACAATCACTTTAAGCTTTGGCAATGATTTTGCACTCTCCAGCTTTAGTAAATGGACTCCTATGTCTCTCAGGGACTCCATTAGTGAGATCCCTGTGCTTGGGGACCGCACATGTACTATGGCCATTACAAGGGGTCCCCACTCTCCCTCTTGTATTTTTTTTTTTATATTAATTTTATACTATGGAGAATGCAACAAGTGGTGCTGTAACACACAAAGGTTGATGAGAACACTCATAATTCACATGCGGACAGGAACAGAGTTAGGAAATAGGAATCATTACCGGAATTTCTGCCATACTACTGAAATAAGACTCCCGACACATGCCGCATTCGCTGTCTCGGTTGGTAAGTGTGGTTGGTTAACCACCTTTATACAACAAACACCCATCTTCTTTGATATTCCCTACCTATCTACTACCTATTATGCTTGATAATGTTGCTATTATACCATTCAGTGGATGCACACATATCATGTGGGCACAGATGCCGGTATCGAGCATGTTGCCGCCGGCTCTTGTATGCCATGCTACTGTATATATCTACATTAATTACCATGTATTCACTATGATCGTGTATTGTTATGTATGTACTCTTTTATCTATCATGTTCATGCCTTCTTCACGCTTTATGTATATAAATAAAATTATTCTTCCATTGTTTTTATGTTCATGATATCAATAAAACAATTCATATTGATTTTTTTACCTCCACTATTCAATTGCTTCATTTAAAGTCCCAACTCCTCTTTATTTTCAAATTGAACCAGGGATGGAGGCACTTCATTGTGCTTCATTCAAAGTCCCAAATCCCCCCCCCCCCCTTTTCTAGTACCAGCTTAAGGGTTATATGAAGTTTAAGGGCCAGGGCACAAAGGACAGCACATTCCAATTTTTGGCATTTTGTTTATTTGTTTTCTCTACTGAGAGCCCTATGCCAAAAATTGGCAGCACTAGTGCCGGCACAGTTCCAAGTCTCTGATTGGTTCTACTCGATGAGTGAAAAAACAAGGGAGTACTGTATGGTAATTCTCAGTGCCCCCATAATGGAGAGATCTACCTAACACCAAATGAATAGTGGATTCGCATTTAAAGTACAACAAAATGCAAACCTTTTTTGTTTTAGACAGAGTGGAGAGGGATTAGAACACCTTCTGCATTCTTATTGCTCTCTGTGTCCCCATTAGGGAGATTCACCCTCTCTATTTGTCCTGATTACCATTATCATTGAAAATAAAAGTAAAAGAAAATCACACATTTTGGGTTGCCCCCCAGAAAAGTGTTAAAGAGGACATCTTCCAATAGTTCCGGTGACCTGGGGGTCCTCAAGTGATTCCATTAGTTTGCAGGGATTTCTCCTCACTTCCTGTTTGGCTATGGTACAGCAAGTGATGGGAAATCTCCCCAATGGGACATAGATGATAAAAAATAAACTGACACGGGTTATAACCTCCCTTACTCTATCCAAAATGAAAGGAAAAAAAAAAACTTTGCCTATAGTTCTTTAAAGCGGAGTTCCACACAAAAATGGAACTTCCGCTTTTCCGGTCCCCCCCTCCAGTGTCCCATTTTGGCACCTTTCAGGGGGGAGGGAGGAGCAGATACCTGTCTAATTCAGGTATTTGCTCCCACATCTGGCAATAGATCGCTGCAGATTCTGCAGCGATCTACACAATGTCCAGCCCCTCCTCCGACCCCCCCCCCCGCTGTCTTCTGGGAGACACACAGGTCCCAGAAGACAGCAGGGACCAGTAAGAAAGCGCAGCGCAACTCACGCATGCGCAAATAGAGAACTAGGCTGTGAAGCCGTAAGGCTTCACTTCCTGATTCCCTTACTGAAGATGCCAGCACCTGCACCCGGGAGCTGAGGGACAGATCGGCTTTGAATGAAGACATCGCAGGCGCCATGGACACGTAAATGTCCTAATATTAAAAGTCAGCAGCTGCAGTATTTGTAGCTGCTGACTTTAAATTTTTTTTTTTCAGGGGAATTTCACTTTAATGTAAGCAGAAGGTTTGTTTGGGGTCTGATTGTTGAATGATGGGATCGCCACGTATGTGGTCAACTTAAATCTCATCAATTAGCCAATTAAATGTATGGATCTTCTACCTCCCGTCCTGGAACACCTCTTCACCCTCTCCAAGTACACATGATAATGACAAGAGCAGTGCAAGTATACCATGATTAGAGTCTATTCACAACATACGTTTCATGTAGCCTTTCCATGGTTTTGTAAATAGTCTGTATTGATGTAACACTGGGATTATAACGATTTTAGACCTTGTTAATCCTGCCCTGTGGGGCAATGACATACCACATCTCTCTCCTATGCTAAATACAGCCTAAGGGGCAATTGTGTGAACTCTAGGGGACCCTTCTGCTGCTGACGTAGGCTTGGTCCTTGTATGACAAACAGTTTACTGGTTACTGAATGTAGATGGTGGTTACAGTTTCTAGGTTAGCCTTTCCCAACCAGGGTTCCGTGGAACCTTAGAGTTCCTCCAGAGGTTGGCAATGAAAGGGGGGGGGGTGTGGAGGCGCCAACTCTGGTGTAGGTGTAATGCATACACTTACTGGTAAGTCGGTTCAGATGGGGTGGCGATGTCCATTGAGGGTTGTGGTGTCCTGGGATGTGCTGGTGTGCAGGCTTCAGTGGCGGTCCTTCGGCTCAGGGGATGTTGGTTCCTGGTTGAAAAAGGCTTTACAGCGGTATCCAGTATGTGGAAGCTCCACGCTAACCACCCTGGAACGCGGAAGCGGAAGTGACGTCAGCGGTGCACAGGAAACGCCCAGACACAGATAGGAGATAATGCAGGCTCAGGGCTCACGGCTCCTTCTACTGCCCCCCCCCCCCCTTTCATTGCTATGCTCACAGAGGCTATGGACACCCTCTGAGGATGGCTGCCTCCTCTTTCTCCCCCCCCTTTTGTTCTTACATTAATGTACTATTAGAACCATCATTATACCATTCCATTCCTGATATCACAAAATCTGGAGCCCTGGAAAACCCTTCTTCTTCCTCCAGAGGTTGTCAGAGGTTCTTTGAGCAATGGGTAACTTATACCTCTCAGATTAACCACTGACAATAATGCCCTATCTGTAAGAGTTGGGGGGCTTCTTCCCAAAAACCACAAGTGAAAGGAGCATTCTTCCCAGTGACCATCATACTAACTTACTGTAAGCTGTAGATACAATCATTTATAGCAGAGATCCTCTGAGCAAGGGATGTCATTTTAAGGGTTCCTCCACGTTAAAAGGTTGAGAAAAGCTGCTGAAGACAGGTTGAGAAAAGTTGTTGTACGAACACCTTAGCATGAGGGTGTATGGTTTGGCCTATGGAAAAGAGAAGAGGGAGCATTCGAGCGCCAGTTTATATTGGGGTTGACAATATCGATTCCCTCCCCAATAGTGCTTAGCCACAGTATGTTGGAAGATTTCAGGGAGGACCTATAAATGTAGGATAGCTTTGGGATTGAAGAGATCATTCTCTTCTCTCTTATGTCTGTAGTCTCCTTAAAGTGATAATAAAGGTTTATTATTTTTTTTTAAATAACAAACATGGTTTCGCACAGAGCAGCCCTGATCCTTCTCTTCTTGGGTCCCTTGCTGGTGCTCCAGACTCCTCCCCCAAGCCTCTTGCTATGAGGGCACTAATGTATGCTCGCTCCCGAGCCCTGCTCTGTGTGGACATAAGACACACAGAACAGGGCTCGACCCTGCCCCCACTCCCTCCGCACTGGCTGTGATTGACAGCAGCAGGAGCCAATGGAGATAACCAGTAGAAAATACAATCGCTCATTCAGCCACTTTATTAGGTACACCTGTTCGATTGCTTGGTAACACAAATTGCTAATCGGCCAATCACATGGCAGCAACTCAATGCATTTAGGCATCTAGA
Organism: Lithobates clamitans; assembly: GCA_037952925.1. Lineage (NCBI taxonomy): Eukaryota > Metazoa > Chordata > Amphibia > Anura > Ranidae > Lithobates > Lithobates clamitans. Next base: position 455,686 of record JBBGZY010001008.1, read on the forward strand.
TGTGGTGAAGACGACTTGCTGAAGTTCAAATCGAGCATCAGAATGGGGAAGAAAGGAGATTTAAGTAACTTTGAACGTGGCATGGTTTTTGATGCCAGACGGGCTGGTCTGAGTATTTCAAAAACTGTTGATCTACTGAGATTTTCACACACAACCATCTCTAGGGTTTACAGAGAATGGTCTGAAAAAGAGAAAATATCCAGTGGGCAGCAGTTGTGTGGATGAAAATGCCTTGTTGATGTCAGAGGAGAATGGGCAGATTGGTTCGAGATGATAGAAAGGCAACAGTAATGCCCCGTACACACGGTCGGACATTGATCGGACATTCAGACAACAAAATCCATGGATTTTTTCAGACGGATGTTGGCTCAAACTTGTCTTGCATACACACGGTCACACAAAGTTGTCGGAAAATCCGATCATTCTGAACGCGGTGACGTAAAACACGTACGTCGGGACTATAAATGGGGCAGTGGCCAATAGCTTTCATCTCTTTATTTATTCTGAGCATGCGTGGCACTTTGTCCGTCGGACTTGTGTACACACGATCGGAATTTCCGACAACGGATTTTGTTGTCGGAAAATTTTATCTCCTGCTCTCAAACTTTGTGTGTCGGAAAATCCGATGGAAAATGTGTGATGGATCCTACACACGGTCGAAATTTACGACAACACGCTCCGATCGGACATTTTCCATCGGAAAATCCGACTGTGTGTACGGGGCATCACTCTACAACTTGTTACAACCAAGGTATGCAGAATACCGTCTCTGAACGCACAACACATCGAACCTTGAAGCAGATGGGCTACAGCAGCAGAAGACCACACCGGTTGCCACTCCTGTCAGCTAAGAACAGGAAACTGAGGCTACAATTCACACAGGATCACCAAAACTGGGCAATAGAAGATTGGAAAAACCTTTCCTGGTCTGATGAGTCTCGATTTCAGCTGCAACATTCATATTGTAGGGTTAGAATTTGGTGTAAACAACATGAAAGTATGGATCCATCCTGCCTTGTATCAACGGTTCAGGCTGATGGTGTAATGGTGTGGGGGATATTTTCTTGGCACACTTTGGGCCCCTTAGTACCAATTGAGTATTGTTTAATCACCACGGCCTACCTGAGTATTGTTGCTGATCATGTCCATCCCTTTATGACTACAGTGTACTCATCTTCTGATGGCTCCTTCCAGCAGGATAATGCACCATGTCACAAAGATCAAATCATCTCAGCACTGGACAATGAGGTCACTGTACTCCAATGTCCTCCACACTCACCAGATCTCATCCAATAGAGCACCTTTGGGATGTGGTGGAATGGGAGATTCGTATCATGGATGTGCAGCCAACAAACCTGCAGCAACTGCGTGATGTTATCATGTCACTATGGACCAAAATCTCTGTGGAATGTTTCCAACACCTGGAAAATCAAAAGGACTCATATGCTTGGGCATGTAATTGCCATCATCCCTTTTAAACTTAAACAAGTATGAAAGACCTCTATTGTGGGATTTTTAAGGCAATAAAAAAGTTTTTTTTTTTTTAATTAATTTATTTAAACAAGTAGAATTTTTTTTTTTTTTTCCATAAAGACTTCAAAACTGTAACACGTAAATATTAAAACATTGTATATTGAGAGAAAGATAAAGTGATACTTTAATCCTTCTTCATCAGGGATATTGTATCACTGTCTACAAATCATCAAAAATACAGCATTTAGTAATTACATATAAGAATCATATTCAATACACATAGATATGAGCATACAAAAATGATAACGTAATTTTCAATACATAAAAGGTCAACTAGCAGGTGCATTCCCCATGGTATCAGCAAGCAACGTCCAAAAAAAACACATATTGTACCTCCATTTTCATGTTTCCAACACCTTGTTGAATCTATGCCACAAAGAATGAAGGCAGTTCTGAAGGCAAATGGGGATCCAACTTGGTACAAGCAAGGGGTACCTAATAAAGTGGCCGGTGAGGGTAAATTAACCCTTTCATGACTAAGCCTATTTTTGACATTTGGTGTTTACAAGTAAAAATCCGTATTTTTTGCTAGAAAATTACTTAGAGCCCCCAAACATTATATATATATTTTAGCAGAGAATCTAGAGAATAAAATGGCGATTGTTGCAATATGGAACGGGAGGCCCGGTAAGAGCGGCGGAAGGCGGTCGTCGTCCCCTCCTGCTTCTCCGGTATAACAGCCGAGTGGCTTTTAGCCGCATCGGTTGTTATTGCTGGAAAGCCGATCGCCGGCTCTAAAAAACAGTACTGGGACGATGCCTGCAGATGTGGGCATCATCCCGGTATAACCCCCGAAAGCCGAGTACGCACATCTGCGTACACTCGGCGGCAAGGGGTTAAAATATATTTTAAAGGGAACCTAAATTACTGTCAGCCAAATAGTGACTGCAGTCACTGGTTGATACTCCCCACTTTACAGCTGAACTTCAGGCACATATAAAGGCACAAATCAATTCAGCTGTGTTCATTAATACATCATTACTTTATTTTTTGTGTAAGTACCTGAATATGACCTGGTATCAACCTCTAGCAGTCCCTGCATAGCAAAGCTAAGAAAGGTTAGGGAGAAGCAGCACAAAGAGCTTATCTGGTGTACTGCAGTGCAAGGAGCTTGCTTATCAGATGAGGGACTAGAGAGACACTGAGATGAGCTAATCAGTGTGCTGCTTCTTTTTTCACTGTCCAGTCACAGACTGGGAGACCTGTAAGTGAAAGTGAAAAAGCAGCAAAGAAAGATCAGGCTCCCCATCCTGCTATGCAGGACTGGATGGAAAGAAATACAAATCCTTTGGCAGGTAAAGCAGCTCTTGTATACATTTAATTTGTGTATTTAGCTGCTTGCTTGCCTGGAGTTGAGTATTAACCACTTGCCGACCAGCCGCCGCAGTTTCACTGTGGCAGAATGGCACGACTGGGCAAAACGATGTTAAGTAATGTCACTTTGCCCTGTGGCCACTAGGGGCACGCAGGCCGCCGGAGGCGCGCGCGCCCATTGTCTGCCCCCCCCCCCACCGGAGCCGCTGTGAGTGCCTGGCGGGCGCGATGACCGCTGGGCTCCCGCGATCTCTCGTGACACACCAAGAACCGGTATCTCTGTGTATAAACACAGAGATCCCGCTTCTCTGAGGGGAGAAGAGACTGATCGTGTGTTCATACAAAGTATGAACAGCGATCTGTCATCTCCCCTAGACAGTCCCACCCCCCCCTACAGTTAGAACACACACGAGGGAAAACAATTAACCCCTTGATCGATCCCTAGTGTTAACCCCTTCACTGCCAGTGACATTTTTACAGTAATCAGTGCATTTTTATAGCACTGATCACTGTATAAGTGCCAATGGTCCCAAAAATGTGTCAAAAGTCTCCGATGTGTCCGCCATAACATCGCAGTCAAGATAAAAATCGCAAATCACCGCCATTACTAGTAATAAATAAATAAGTAAAAATGCCATAAATCTATCCCCTATTTTGTAGACGCTATAACTTTTGCGCAAACCAATCAATATACGCTTATTGCGGTTTTTATTACCAAAAATATGTAGAAGAATACATATCGGCCTAAACTGAGAAAAAAATTAGCTTTTTTAAAAAAAAAAATGGGGATATTTATAATGGCAAAAAGTACAAAATGTTGTGTATTTTTCAAAATTGTAGTTCTTTTATTGTTTATAGCGCAAAAAATAACGCAGAGATGATCAAATGCCAAAAAAAAAAAAAAAAAAGCTCTATTTGTGGGGAAAAAAAAAAGGACGTCAATTTTGTTTGGGTACAACGTCGCACGACCGCGAAATTGTCAGTTAAAGCGACGCATTGCCGAATCGCAAAAAATGGCCTGGTCATCCAGCAGCCAAATCTTCCGGGGCTGAATCGGTTAATGAGTACACACGTAAACTCTTCTCTAGAATAAAGGAACCTCCCCCCCCAAAAAATACAGCTGTTCGATCCATCGGACTTTTTAAACTGCATTTATTCAGCGTGTGCATCCATTAGATAGTATATGTTAGATGAGATTTCCATAAAGCAGGAGCAGCTTATCAGCAATGGAAATCGTTCGACAATATTCCACGCGTCTAATCAGAACTCCGGCGATGAAGTTCATGAAAGTAGCATATTAAGCCGCAAATAATGAACAGGAGCGTAGTGGATCTATGGAGCAGCTTTCCAGCAGAGGAGAAAGATGTTAACGAACAGCATTAAGATTGCTCGAAGCCGCCAAGAGACCCAGCAGGATGTGCAAAGCTTTTCAATGCCTTCTCCGTGAGAGATAGAGAGAAATCCAGAGGAATCCTTTCCCTGCCAGCTGGGTCAGCAGTGTCAGCCATTAAACCCTGCTCCGCTAGATACTCGGTCCTCTAATGCGTTCCCTTATGCACTTGCTAATCAATGATACAGGTGAAAATGGGCCTTTCGAGGGCTAAGAATCCAATTACTGAGCAAGAGAATGAGGCCGCGATGGCTGGATAGAGCGATGGCTGCCAAATTCCGCCTGTCTGGCACAAAAGGGGCTGCCCCCTCCCGCTACGAACGACAACTGTTACTGCTGATCTATTGGCCTGTAATGGGCCGTAGCGTGTTTGATGGCTAAGACAAGTCCTACGATGAGGAAGTGTTCAGCAAGCATGGCAGCAGTGTCCTGGCAGATGTGGTACGGGGGGAATGGAAGACTCGCAGAGAAGGGGATTAAAAAGAACAACTCCGCTCAAATAAAATAAAACACACTATTTAGCTGGCATACAAATATTCTGATCAACTAGCGTATGAGCTCTGTCCTATTAAACACTTAAGGACTAGCCCCTCGTTTTAATATTTGGGTGTTTACAAGTTTAAAACAGTTTTTTTGCTAGAAAATTACTTAGAACCCCCAAACGTTATATATTGTTTGTTTTTCTAACACCCTAGAGAATAAAATGGCGGTCATTGCAATACTTTTCTTCGCACCGTATTTGCGCAGCTGTCTTACAAGCGCACTTTTTTTGGAAAAAATTCACTTGTCTTAATAAAAAAATAAGACGCCAGTAAAGTTAGCCCAATTTTTTTTATATTGTGAAAGATAATGTTACGCCAAGTAAATTGATATCCAATATGTCACGCTTCAAAATTGCGCCCGCTCGTGAAACTTTTACCCTTAAAAAAACTCCATAGACAACGTTTAAAAAATTCTGAAGGTTACATGTTTTAAGTTACAGAGGAGGTCTAGGGCTAGAATTATTGCTCTCACTCTAACGATTGTGGCGATACCTCACGTGTGGTTTGACCACCGTTTTAATATGTGGGTGCTACTCACGTATGCGGGGCACTTTAAAATTTATTTATTTTTCTTATTTATTTTACTTTATTTTATTTATATTTTCACTGTCTTTTTTTTTTTTTTTTTTAAATTGGATCACTTTTATTCCTATTACAAGGAATGTAAACATCCCTTGTAATAGAAAAAAGCATGACAGGTCCTCTTAATTATGAGATCTGGGGTCAAAAAGTCCTCAGATCTCATATTTGGACTTAAATGCAAAAAAAAAAAAATGTTGTAATTTGAAAAAAATTACAACAAAAAAAATGGCCCTTTAAGACGTATGGGCAGAGCCGACGTTATGACGTCACTTCCGCCCTCCTATGGTATGTAGACGGGTGGGGGCCATCTTCTCCTCACTCGTCTCCATACCACAGACATGACAGGTCCCGATCGCCTCCGCCGCAACCGACGGCTCCGGTAAGCGGCAGAGGGCACAGGAGAGCGGCGAGAGGGGGGTGGCACCTCTCCCGTCACCGATAACGGTGATCTCACGGCGAATCCGCTGCAGAGACCACCATTATCATAAACACGACCGGCTCCTGAAAAGATGGATACCTTGGTTGTGGCAGCAGCTTCTGCCGTTACCGAGATATCTATCTTTAACCACTTCATATCCGCGCTATTGTCAAATGACGGCAACAGCGCGGATCTACATTGCCGGGACGACGTCTATTGACGTCGTCCCATGCACGAGCGGCCTGCGCGCCCCCTGCAGGGCGCACAGCACGCTCGGTGATCAGCGAGTCTATGAGACTCGCCTTACCACATGATCAGCTGTCAGCCAATAACAGCTGATCATGTGATGTAAACAGAGCCGGTAATCAGATATTTTTTCTCTTCGCGCTGACAGCGGCCGTGAGAGGGACATCAGTCCCGATCACAGCGATCATCTGCCCCCTGCCAGTGACACCTAAGAAAAGGGAGCCGTGCCGCCTACCAGTGCCCACCAGCGTCACCCATCAGTGCACACAGTGCCATCCATCAATGCCCACAGTGCCATCCATCAGTGCCCACAGTGCCACCCATAAGTGCCACCCATCAGCGCCCACATCAGTGCCACAACAGTGCTGCACATCAGTGCCACCTATCAGTGCCCATCTGTCACCTACCAGTGCCCATAAGTGCCCATCAGTGCCCCCCATCACTGCCCATCAGTGCCGCCCATCAGTGCCCCCCATCAGTGGTACCTATCAGTGCCACCTATCCGTGCCACCCATCAGCGCCCATCAGTGGCCATCAGTGCAGCCTTATCTGTCCCCATCAGTACCGCCTTATCTGTCCCCATCAGTGCTGCCTTAACTGTGCCTATTAGTGCCGCCTTAACTGTGCCTATCAGTGCCGCATCATCAGCGCATATCAATGAAGGAGAAAAATTACCTGTTTGCAAAATTTTATAACAAACTATGAAACATGATTTTGTGTTTTCAAAATTTTCCATCTTTTTTTGTTTGTTTAGCAAAAAATAAAAATCCCAGCTGTGATTAAATACCACCAAAAGAAAGCTCTATTTGTGGGAAAAAAATGATAAAAATTTCATTTGGGTACAGTGTTGTATGACCGCGCAATTGTCATTGAAAGTGTGACAGCGCTGAAAGCTGAAAATTGGTCTGGGCAGGAGGGGGGTTTAAGTGCCCAGTAAGCAAGTGGTTAAAGTGCCAACGTATATGTACAGGATCTTTCTCCATGCCAATTTAATGTGGAAATCAGACTTTAAAGCGGAGTTCCAACTATGTAAATTTTTTTTTTTTTTTTTGGACGAATATATTTTGTTTAATACTATTGTTTTATATGACTCACTGTTTAGAGATCAATGTCCACTCGATTTAGATCATACGATTTGTTATATTTTTTTATCCCTGGCATGTTCCATATTGCTTGTGGGCATGTGAAGCCCACAAGCACTATCTTCCTGGTTGCGGTGTACAATGGGCGTCGTCATTGGAAGTGCCCGCCCCGCTGTGATGGCAACGAAGAAAGACTATCGCGATAACGAGCAGCGGCCATCCACACTGACTCCTGGGAATGATAACAAATAGCTCCCAGGAGACAGTGTGCGCCGTCGGATATTATGGGCATATCTGCGGGTGGCAAGGACAGAAAGCTGCATCAAGAAATGGAATATCCAGGTAACCATTGACAACTAAAAAAAATTTTTTGGCCATTTCACAATGCTTATGCCTCAAGAATGATTTAAAGTGAAATTAAAAATTAGTGTGGAACTCCGCTTTAAGAGCTGATTGGAGGGACTTAAATAACGCCGTCAATTTACACAGCGCTTTACATAACTCACATTCATACATACTAGGGACAATTTAGACAGGATCCAATTAGCCTACCAGCATGTCTTTGGAGTGTGGGAGGAAACCGGAGTACCCGGAGGAAACCCATGCAGGCACAGGGAGAACATGCAAACTCCAGGCAGGTAGTGTCGTGGTTGGGATTCAAACCAGTGACCCTTCTTACTGCTGGGTGAGAGTGCTACCACTACACCACTGTGCCGCCCTGTAAAGATCAGTAGATGGCAGGGAGGTAAGTGTAATGATGCACATTACAAATACTTCTGTTGCCCTATTCCAGAGATATGTATATATTAATGTAAAAAGCAAAAACATTCCTGCTTTCGGGGCACTGTTCTGCAGTTATTAGCTTTACAATCCGGAGTTATTCTTTAACCACTTCAGCCCTGGAAGGATTTACCCCCTTCCTGACCTGGCCATTTTTTGCGATACTGCACTGCGTCGCTTTAACTGACGATTGCGCGATTATGCGACGCTGTACACAAACAAAATTGACGTCCTTTTTTCCCCAAAAATAGAGCTTTCTTTTGGCGGTATTTCATCACCTCTGCGTTTTATTATTTTTTTTGCGCTATAAACAAAAAAAGACCGACAATTTTGAAAAAAAAAATAAATATATTTTTTACTTTTTGCTATAAAAAATATCGCCCCGCCCAAAAAAAAAAATGTCTTCCTCAGTTTAGGCCAATATATATTCTTCGACATATTTTTGGTAAAAAATCCCAATTAGCCTATATTGATTGGTTTGCGCAAAAATTATTGCGTCTACAAAATGGGGGATATATTTATGGCATTTTTATTATTATTTTTTGATGATGGCAGTGATCTGCGATTTTTAGCGGGACTGCGACATTCCGGCGGACAGATCAGATACTTTTGACACTTTTTTAGGACCAGTGACATATATATATAGCGATCAGTGCTATAAAAATGCACTGATTACTGTATAAATGACACTGGCAGGGAAGGCGTTTGACACCAGGGGCGATCAAAGGGTTAAATGTTCCCTAGGGAGGTGCTTTCTAACTGTGGGGGGAGGGGTCTGACAGGGAGTAGAGAGAGATCGCTGTTCCTAATCACTAGGAACAGACAACCTCACTCTACCCCCCTGACAGAACGGGGATCTGCTTTGTTTACACTGGCAGATCCCCATTCTGCCTCTGTGGAGTTATCGTGGGTGGCCCGCAGACATCAAGTCCGCCGGACCAGCTGATTGGCTCCCCTGCTAGCGAATGGGCACACGCGCAACTACAGATCACTGTGTACACGTCCGACGTACAATGACAGCGATTCGCGCAGCCGAGTCAATCTGCTGCAGTATAACTGTGGCAGCTGGTCAGCAAGTAGTTAAGCAGGGTTAAAGGAGGGAGGTGGTCCCTAAACAGCGGGCAGCAGGTGAGGCAGTGACATGTATACAGGGCGTATTTGTAAAGAAGAGAATCTGACATTCAGCAGACATTCTCTGCAGGTGAATCTTCCATGTCCATGTGTTTTAAAGTGGAATTCCAGGTTTACTATCACTTTAAATAGTTGGCTTGGGCCAAGTTAGCCTGTTTCCTTTACATAACTATGCAGACGCTGTGTATGCTGTAATATACTGTTGTAGCATTTGCTAGTTATAATATGCGGCTCTGTGTTCCTACAGCAGAAAAGGTGACTTCCCATCTGCTGCTGAAACTAAATTGAGTCAACCTGAATGTGTCTCAACCATTTAGGAGAAGCCCTGTATTTTTTATCAATGAATGGGTTCTTCTGGTTTACCAAGGTTGGCTTCAGCCAATCAGAGAAAGCCTTGTATTTATTTATGAAAATACAAGGCTTCTCCTGAATGGTGGAGATGCATGTAGGCCAACTCTATTTAGTTCCAGCAGCAGACAGCAGCTCGCCAGAACTGCTGGCGGAACACTTGGCTGCATACTTGTGTAGTAGACATGTGCACTGCCAAAAAATGTGATTCGATACGATTTAAAAATTCGTAAATCAAATATTTGAATATTCGTAAATTCGAAAATTCGGAAATCCGATAATTCGATAATCCAAAAATTCGAAAAATCAGAAAATAAGAACTTTAAATCTGAAAATTTTAAATAATAACTAACTATTGAATTATAAGTATTTGGAATTTCCTTTCAAATTTGGCTGTTGGTGAACGTAATGAATACCAATTTATCCAAAGTTAAGAATGATCCCAAATAACGAATGCTGCATCTAAATGAATGGAACGTAACGAATGAATAATAAATAATAATAATAAAAAGTTCACTAACAGCCAAATTTGAAAGGATATATAACTATAATTTAATAGTTAACCACTTCAGCCCCGGAAGGATTTGCCCCCTTCCCAACCAGGCCATTTTTGCTATACGGCACTGCATCGCTTTAACTGACAATTACGCGGTCGTGCGACGTTGTACCCAAACAAAAATTATGTCCTTTTTTCCCCACAAATAGAGCTTTCTTTTGGTGGTATTTGATCACCTCTGAGGTTTTTATTTTTTGCGCTATAAACAAAAAAAGAGCAACAATTTAGAAAAAAACACAGTATTTTGTACTTTTTTGCTATAATAAATATCCCACATAAAAAAATAAAAAAAACACAGTTTTTCTTCAGTTTAGGCCGATATGTATTCTTCTACATATTTTTGGTAAAAAAAATCTCAATAAGTGTATATTGATTGTTTTGAGCAAAAGTTATAGCGCCTACAAAATAGGGGAAAGATTTTTATCATTTTTATTATTATTTTTATTTTTTACTAGTAATGGCGGTGATCTGTGATTTTTATCAGGACTGCGACATTGCAGCGGACACATCGGACACTTTTGACACTATTTTGGGACCATTGACATTTATACAGCCATCAGAGCTAAAAATAGCCATTGAGTACTGTATAAATGTCACTGGCGGGGTAGGGGTTAACACTAGGGGGCGATCAAGGGGTTAACTGTGTTCCCTGGGTGTGTTCTAACTAAAGGAGGGGATGAGACTGACTAGGGGAGGAGACCGATCGGTGTTCATACTTAGTCTTGGTCAGCTGGCTGTTTTTACCGTTCCCAGCCACCAATGTGAAACACACATACAGCGCACACAACATAGTTTATTTGGGCTAAGCTTGGAAATTGGAATTCTTTTTTACATAACAGTGATTATTTTTATATTTGTTGAAATCTACATTCACTCCTTTATAAATATACCCATAGAGTGTATGTGTACTGCGGCCTTTTCTATTATCCCTGACCTGCTGAGTGTTGGAAGAACAACAACATGTAATGTAAAGTTGCTTATATAAACTGACAATATGTACTGTATGCATTATACCTTTCTATCCAGCAGGTGGCACTGCAGTATGATAGTGTGTATTCTATGGTACAAAGTAATAACAGGATGTGCCCTCTGTATCTAAATGTGTACTTGTACACTTCTGCTTCCTGTCTGTCTCCATTAAGGTAAAAGGCATGTAATATATTTCTCCATAAAAGTAAAACCGTTTGCTGTATCCAAGAAGCTTCCAAAGCATGATTTTAATACTCTGCTAATAGGACGAGGAAGAGTGGCAAACACTGGTCACTTTTTAAGAATTCTTCCATATTCTTATGACTTTTAGAGCCATGTGACTTGCTCACTGATAGGGCCTAGTTATGAAAACTCTCTAAAATCTTGACTTCACAGTGCATTTTTATTAAATCACTTATTTAGTAACTTTTAATTACATATTTAAATTCCTGAAGAGAAAGATACTGAATGTATAAATGTGCAATATAAAAATTGAGGGACATGTGGCTGAACAGAGGTGTACATATTATTACAAATTTTTCCAAGCTTTCTTGAATTGAAAATAATTGGTAACACAAGGTCTAATGTATTGGAAAAAACACAGGCCTCTACATCAGTGAAAAGCAAGAAAAGGAAAGAGCTTAAGCTTTTTATAAATAACTAAAAAAGGGGTTCAAACACATAAAAAAAATTACAAACGTTGTTTCGGTATTGTCATTTAGCATAAAGTATTTAAATGAGTGGACACAGATACAAAATTCTGTACTGCCAGGATCAGCATGTCTCCACTTTGGCTACATCCAGTCTAGTCCAAGTGTGACCATTCAGAACAATCAGCCCACTTGTAGGGTTCAGTGGACTATAGAGGGGCAGATCTCTCCCTGAGAAAGTAAGCCTAGGAGACATTTGCCCATGCATCATTGCACTGCTATACTTGCATGATTTGCCTGATGGATTGAAACAGTGCACATGAAGTCACTCACTATGAAGAAGGGAGGATCAGTTGGGTAGATCAGACATATTTTCAGAGAAATTCTACGTAGGAGGAAACAATTGCTGCTGCTAAAGGAAGGAAAAGCTTTGCCCTCAAAGCATAGCCATTAAAGGCTTTACCTTGTCCATGAGTTGTGGTGAAGGTGCTGGATTTGCGTGAGGATTTGACTGTTTATGGCAAACCTTACCCATAGACATGAGATGACAGTCACTTGTTTTAGCCTTTTCTGGATGAGGAATGTTGTTGGGGAGGGGAGAACTTGGACAGTATATCAAACCTAAAGTACAAAAATAGCCAGTATCCCAATAAAGACCTCAAAATGTTATCGCATAACAGCATGGTTAGCACACAGAAAACATTAAAACTATCGATGTCTCAGAGACACTATGGCCTCCTTTCTGAAATTGGAGTGTGTCACCTTGAGAAAGGAGGCCATGGTTTTGCTGAAACGTCTGTGGTTTTGATGTTTTCTTTGTGCTAAATATGTATCCCAATAAAGTCCTCAAAATCTCTACTGAGACCTTAGTTGCAATAACAGCATATTTAGCACAAAGAAAACATAAAAAATACAGACGTTTCAGTGACACCATGGCCTCTTTTCTCAAGGTGACACACTCCAATTTCAGAAAGGAAACCATAGTGTCCCTGAGACATTGGTGGTTTTGATGTTTTCTATGTGCTAACTATGACATTTATGCGGTAAAAATTTGAGGTCTTTATTGGACTGCTGCCCATTTTTGTACTTTAGGGTTGATAATGTGTCCAAATTATAGTCCCCCCAACAACAGCTTACTTTCCCCATCCAAAAAAGGCTTAAACAAGTGACTGTTATCTCATGTCGATGGGTAAGGCTGGCCATAAATGGTCAAATCCTGATGCCAATCCAGCACCTCTACCACAACTTATGGTCAAATATCAAGCCTTTCACGGTCTTTATACATTAGTTCATACAAAGTTGCATGACTTTTAGTGCAACTTTGGAGTCCGACTTTGATACCACTTTGATGTGACTTTTTACACTCCACTCTGTGGCATTGAAGTCATATCAGAGTCGGACCAAAATGGTGGAGGAACCTTTTCTATAGTCAGACAGACTTGTGTAGTATCAATTAAGACAGCTCTCATAGGGAAACATTGAATTTCACATGTCATCCGACTTGGGGTATCACAAGTCGGATCCTATGTCACATCAGTTTGAACCGAGCCTAATCAGACAAGCTGAAGTTAGAAGCTGATTGGTTACTATGCACAGCTGCACCAGATTCTGCGTGCACCAGTTTTAGTAAATCTTCCCCATAGTGCCTGTTAAGATACAAAATCATAAGGTTGGCAGAAATGACTGTCCAAGTCCTCTACAGTGCTCCATGGACAACTGGCACTAAGGGTGGTCAGATTTTTTCTCCATGAACAATGACCCTCTCAGCTCTGCGGGCTGGTCGGTAACCTAAGCTTGGTTTTTCCCTTGGATTTATCCTTGGCCTTGTTTGTATCTATGGGCAGCATAGACTACAATTACATAAACAATCCCATTTATTTTGATATAGTCACACTAATTTGTTTTGGTGGGCTTTAGTGTAATAGACTGGTAATGAACTGACTGTGTCAGGATCACAAGCTGTGACTCTCTCAAGACTAACGTCCCCCACCTCCCCCAGAGGCAATTAAAACAACTCTTAAAATTTCTTTTGCAAACTTTCTACTGTGAAGTCAGGGTAAATGATCATTAATCTGGGTATTTAAAAGGTGAACTGAGCCTCCTCTGACACCAGTAGCTTAATGCAGAGGTGAGACAGGGGCCATCAGATAAGAAGAGCCTGAATTCTCTCCAAACCTTCCCTGCCTGAAGTTTGACTGATCCTTCCCAGCATTAATCAGTAGATCATTTGAGGGAATGTGTGGATCTCATGAAATGGGATTCCATTATCCTCTACAAAGAAATTAGAAAACAATTATCACTCCATTGTAGGGTGTTGTGTGTTTGGGACACAGTTGGAATAAGAAACGTTGCTTTGTGCTCACTGTTAGCTTTGTCTGTAATAGTGCATACTGTTGTGACCTGAAACAGGTAAAGTTACTCTGATAGTGCCCATAGACAATAGAGTAAAGTCTCTTGATTTCCCCGCACAGTTGTTTAAGAGAGAGAAAGTTTGGTTATGGGTGCGATGACTTGACGAAGATGGAGGTTGGATTGAGCTTGCATATCCAATTACAATTTGATGTCTGTTGATCGCTCTAGGATGCTCAAATACAAAAGTAAATCTGACAGCCCGAAGTAATGAATGGGCCAGGATAGGGCAGGGTAGGGATTCTCTAGGGAGTAATAATGAACGCTTCAGATCGATAAAAGTGCATACATTTTCCATCTTTAAGATTGTTGGAAGGAAGTTGTTCTGTGCACATGGCACTTCTTTTTAATGGACACGTTACCTTAATGGCAATACCTGCAGGCCTTTTGTTCTAGATAAAATGTCTGTCAGCAGGCTTAGTGGCCATTGGAAGGGCTGCAATATTCACAGCAACTTGCCTGAGCAGACAGTGTATGAGATTGCTACCTGGCAATAACAAGCACCTGCAATATTATTTTTTTGCAAAATGTTCTCTCTACTTTTTCCATTCGCGCCAAAGAAAGCGGACCTGACCATTTGCCACATGTGCACCCTTTTGAAAAATGGGTAGGGTAAGCCATTTCTTGCTGAAAATATATAATCTTCCTAGTACAGGCCACTGCACCTTGTTATCAGTCATCTAAGCACAATTCTGAAACTTCCTGAAACACTTCCTAAAACATCCTTCAAGAATTTTATCAACAGGACGTCTGGTTTACACAAGAAATCTTCTGCAAGCAAATTGATATACATGGGCAGCCAAAATTACATCCTCTGGTTCCATTATCATGGCTAGGATAACACGCAAAGGTTACAGTGTTAGGAGACTACAGATTTGGGATCTGAGTCAGAAGAATATTTGTGAAAATGATGGATCCCCAAACAGGTCTGGTTAAGCATTGTGTAGACCAGTCCAGATGCTGCATTATCTGGAACAACTACAGAGGCTGGCCATCAAATTTCAACCCAGAAAAGTCTTGCATGGACAGTGGTCAGCCTAGAGCCATCTGCACAGGTCTTGGAACAATCATAATGGTTAGCAAATTTGTGAAAGTGAGCACACAGAAGTCTATAGTATTGTAGCCATGAATTCCATCCTGCTGGAACCTGCTTTTTATAGATATAAGATCTATCCAGAAAAATAGAAAAAAAAATGAATTACGGTAAAAAAATGTAAAATGGGAACAGCTAGGTGCTCTGTTAATTTCTGGTCATATATGTGATTTTTCTCAGTTATTAATGAACAGTCTGCATTTCTTTATGCTGTTAAAGGTTTTACCCATCACACAAGTCCAACGAAGTCTGGTAGTATGGTCTTCATAGAACCAACTGAGCACATTTAGGTTGTGATAGGCTTGAGATGAGTGTATGCTGATCTTTTTTGGGGGGAAGGATTGGAAACAGTTTATATTAGTCTCACATGGACATATCTTCCCAAAAGGCATTAAGGACAATCCACTGGACAGGTTTGAAAATCTTCACTGCAGCTGCTGTACCCAAGAGAATTGCCAATATTGGTGCTTCCTCCTCACTAACTCTTTTATATATTGATATAAATATGATATAAACATGAACACTTGTGTGATCTGAACACTTAAGAGTTTGCTTTCATCAAACGAAAAAAAAAACTCCTCCAAAGCTTGGATCATGTCTCCATGTTTGTTCCTCATCTGAGATCTATGACCACATTTATATTCTGTTGGCCTCAGACCAAAAAATACCTCTTCCAATGCCTGGAATGGATCATGCCTCCATGTTTAATCCTCATCTGAGATCCAGGACCAACTTTATATTTTGTTGGCATCAGACTAAAAAAGATCTCTTCCAATGCTTGGATCATGCCTCCATGTTTGATTCTCATCTGAGATCTAGGACCAACTTTATATTATGTTTGCATCAAACCAAAAAAGATCTCTTCTAATGCTTGCTTTGTGTCTTCATGTCTAACCCTTATCTGACATCTATGACCAACTTTATAATCTATAGACAGAAAAATATAGGAGGTCTGCCCTACACATCCACCTAGTGCTACAAACTGTACCTTATGCTAAGTTTTGCATGCAACACATGCAATCACAAGCCACATAAAAGAGCCATATATACCCATATGCTAGCATATTAAATATTTTAACAATCAATCAGAGTGCTTGGTTTGATTTTGGTTTCACATTATAAGACAATGACAATTGTACAGTGGTAGCTACAAACACAATCCAATCTTTTTTTGAAATGTGCATACTTATAGATAATAAGGGAAGAGGTTCTTCATCGTTAGGAGTGGAACGGCAGTTTTTTTTTCCTTCTCTAATCTTGGATATAAAGATATCTATCCTGTTTTCATTGCTGTATTCCCACTGGAGAGATTTCTCCTCACTTCCTCTTGCATAAACACAACGGGAAATGGGAATTTTATTCCCCTAGAATGCGAGCTCACCAGTAGAGGTTGTTTTTCCTGACTTCCTACTCTGATGACAATAGTAAAAATTAAAATTTCTTCTTGCTGTCTGCCCTGGTGGCACAGGCAGCAATAACAACCTGACAAATGATCTAATTCTTCTCTACTATATCCAGAACTGAATACTAAAAAAACAAGTTCCTTTTTAATAGCCTGATGTTTATATGTGCATTTGATATAAACAACTATGCACTTACATTAGAAGTATGAATGTTTGATTGGCAAGTACAAACAATTCTTCTCCTTATGTAACTCTACATTAAATGCAGCTTTTTACCCAAAAAAAGTAGAGCAGGAAAAGGTCTAATGCCACGTACACATGAGCGGACTTTTCGACCGGACTGGTCCGGTGGACCGAGTCCGGCGGACAATTCGACGTGTGTGGGCTTCATCGGACCTGCAGCGGACTTTTTCGGTGGAAAATCTGAAGGACTTTAGATTTGGAACATGTTTCAAATCTTTCCGACAGACTTGAGTCCGGTCAAAAAGTCTGCTTGTCTGTATGCTGGTCCGACGGACGAAAAACCGAAGCTAGGGCAGCTATTGGCTACTGGCTATCAATTTCCTTATTTTAGTCCGGTCATACGTCATCACGTATGAATCCATCGGACTTCGGTGTGATCGTGTGTAGGCAAGTCCGTTTGTTCGGAAAGTCCGTCGGATAGACCGTCGGACCAGTGCGGTCGAAAAGTCTGCTCGTGTGTACGCTGCATAAGAGACAGTACTTCATGTTGCCCATAGCAAGGGGTCCTTTCAGGAAAGAATTTAATCTATATCACAGACAAAATGGACATAGGTTGTTGACAAGACCAGACGAGGCAGATGCAGAAGAGGCATCTTGGTCACGTGCTGAAGGGATACAACTAGGGCAGTAGCCTCTTCTGCATCGCATGCCCGTCTGCAGCGTTGTCCAGGACAAAACTGTCAAACTGATTATTATTATTATTATACAAGATTTATATAGCGCCAGCAGTTTGCGCAGTGCTTTATATTGTAAAGTGAGACAGTACAGTTACAATACAAAAAAAAGAGGGTTCAGGGGCCCTGCTCATAAGAGCTTACAATCTAATAGGGTGGGGCAAATGGAACAAAAGGTATTAGCTGTGGGGGATGAGCTGATGGAAGAGTTGAAAGTTCAGTTGTTAGTTGGAGCAGGATAGGCTTCTCTGAAGAGATGAGCTTTCAAGGGTTGCCTAAAGGTGGCCAGAGTAGGAGATAGTGGGGATAGAGAGTTCCATAAAGATGGGAGAGGCTCTGGAAAAGTCCTGGAGACGATCATGGGAGGAGGAGACAAGGGGGCTTGAGAGCAGGAGGTCTGTTCTTGGGAGGATCGGAGAGGATGATATTTAATATCAAATTTAAACAAGTAAGGGCTTTCCACTTTGCTGTCAGTGCTGTCTGTCTTCTTCTGATAAACAGGGTTCAGTCCTTGGTTGTCACACAGCTACGATGATTACACAGGGATCCAAGCCATGTCTGCATTTTCCACAGTGCACTGGATGCTACCACATCACTGCACTGCTTAAATAAAGTTACAAAAAAAAAGGAATCAGTGTGATGTGCTAAAATACATACAATATCACATTGCTCCCTTCTGCTAACATGAACCAGGCCTAAGTGCACCCTAATTTGTTTTCATAAACTCCTTCATTCCCTTTTTACCTTTAAAATGTTACTAAACCCAGGACCCTGCATTCACTATATCTAGTCTCCCACAGTACACAGAACCTAGTAATGCAATTATTTTAGTAAATAGAAAGTGCTAAATATCTATTCCTATTCAGCAGTATATAGCAGTCTTGTGACTTCTATCTGTGCCAGGTTAAAGCTTGTAGGAGGAGTTTTAATTGTCCTCTGACTGTCCTATGAGGCTGCATAAACCCTGACCCTCTGTCTGGACAGTTCTGATTGGCCCTGTGCCGATCACATGCACCCTCCCAAAAAAATAAATAAAAAAAAAAACTCTCTAGCAATACACACCAAACTGAGCATGTGCAGAGTGTCCCCAAGGCTCTACTCTCTACTATCAGGAGATGGATTGGGGACAGTGGAAAAAGCAGAGGGTTTAGAGAAGACAGGATCACACAGCCTTTTTACACAATGTGGAAGAATAACCCCTTTGATGCCACAGTGAGTATAGCAAGCATTCTTTACTGCATATTATAGACTGATTTTACTGTTGTGGGTTTAGTAACACTTTAACATTGTTATGCTAATTTTTTTTTTATCATTTGCTTGTAACCTTTTTAAGTTTGTGTTAGTTTGTGTTTGTAGTGCCAAAAAATAAATGCTTTGGACCAGAAACATGAGTCGAGTGCCTTTAAAAAAGGGGGCATGTCGCAAAATAAATATGTAGTTAACCCTAATCAGTTTTTTTAAAGGTAAAATATTAGTTAAAGCAGTAGTAAACCGCATTTAAAAAAAAAAAAAAAAAATGGTCCCTCCATAGGCTCATGTCATAATGTGCTAATACTAGCATATTAAGACAGACTTACCTAAAAAATGGTTCCCACCACCAGTGTGCCGTCACCACTGACAGGGAATCCATCTTCACCCAATCTTCCTTCTGTGTTCACATGCTCCAGCCATTTGAATGATCGAGTCACAATGACGTCAGTCAAGCGCATGCACGTGGGAGTCACGGCCGCGGCACAGCTCTTTCAATGGATGGCACGCGTCCATTGGGAGCGCATTGCGCATGCGCCGGTGATGTCACCAGCTGCTACACATATAAATGTGCACGTTTAGGAGATATTTACTGTACCTACAGGTAAGGCTTCTTATAGGCTTACCTGTAGGTACAAGATAAAAAGCAGAGTTTACCACCGCTTTTAATTAAATATTATTATTTTATTTTATTTTTTTTATTAACTCTTCTTGCTTTTTTTTGGTGATTTTATATACACTTCTAAATGTGTGTTCGATTTTGCAGAATTAAAGAATTTGAGGGGTGGACACTTTGAAATTCTTACCTTGTGTGCCAACGGACCTTGTCCCGGCACTGGCTGTTGATATATAAAACTTTTATATATGAAATTATTAAAATGATAGTTCATAAACTCCTGGCAAATGCACTGTGGGCAACTAGGACAAAGACATATCGCAAGCATCAATACGAAAGGTGATACTCTGGTTAGAACATCGGTAGATATAGCTCGGACGTTTCAAGAATACTATACAGGCTTGTATGATTTAACCTCACAATTGTCGCAAGCGACAATAGGCTCCTATCCTATCCTTTTTAAGACGGGCGCAAATGAATGCTTACCTTAGGTCACTGCCAACAGATCACCAAACCTTACGCCAGCTCATTCTACTTGAACAGATCTGCATGGACGGAGAGCAGCTCCACCATTCACTCTCACACTTTTATGCTCTCTTAACGAACCAAGTAGAGATTTCTGAGCTTACCTTTTTACAACAATGGGAAAACAACCTTCAAACTACGTTCCCCCAGCCTCAGAAAGACAGGATAATACTCATTGCTTACAAGGCCTCTTTGGCTAGTAGATACCAAGAGGGAGGGTATAAACTTCTCACAAATGTGCATGCGCGGGATCCTGGAGGCAGACGTGCTCTGAACGGGCTCCGCACGCTCTGACCCAATAAAGCAATATACAGCGCAAGCAGCGGGGACAACACACCGGGACCAGTATGGCGGCCACCCCTGGACGGTAATGAACCGGAGAGCACAAGGCCAGCCTAAAAGGGGACAGTATAAGCAGCCCAAATCAAACGGAGGAGTGGGGCCCTCGCCCGGACACAGGCCGCAATCCAAGATGGCGCCAGGCGACCAGACACACGAGGCAGCACAGCATCCAGGGCATACAAAACCCTGCAGATGGGGAACAAGCAGAGCCAGCCAGACCAAATCAGAGATCCGTTCTCCTCACAATCATCCGGGGACATGGAAGCTGACCAGCAGGGTGAGTCCCTATCACAGCCCCCATTCCCGGACACATATAGAGACATGCAGGAGCCTGTTGATTCCCCTGTATCCTCCATGGACAGAAATATTGCTGAAATGACAGAGGCCATATTCAGTCAGTCCAGCCCTGACATCACAGCCAGCACACTATTCTGGAGATGCGGTATTACTTGCACGCTTTTCCACCATGCTACAGCAACAGCTTTCCAAAGCCTGCACTATGATCACCACTGATCTCAAGAAAGACATTCACAGCATAGGAGAGAGATTTGAGCTAATAGAAACTAAAGTGGACAGCACTGTTAAAAAGGTAAATCAGAATTCCAATACTGACCTCCAGGATAGGCTGGAGGAGGGCTATACTAAAATTGAAGATTTAGAAAACCGCTCTCGCAAGTATAACGTGCGCATACGTGGCCTCTTTGAAACACACACTGATTTGGAGGGTGCCATGAGAGAGCTGATGAAAGAACTGATTCCTGACATTAACTCGCACCAAATGGAGATCGACCGCATCCATCGGGCCCTAACAGCCCCAAGGACAGATGGCCTGCCGCGTGATATCATAGTCAAGCCGCACTATTATCGCATAAAGGAGAAGTTGATGTTTGCAGTCTGCAACAGACAGGACTTGTCATTATTTGGAGCACTGATTCAACTCCTTTTCGATTTAGCCCCTTCCACGATACAAAAACGTAGAAACCTGAGGCCCTTGCTACAACAGCTTGCTAACAAACAGATAACATATTGATGGGAATTTCCCTTCAAGTTGTCTTTCACATACAAAGGAAGATCCCACTCCTTTTTAATGTTTCAAGATGGTAAGGACCTGCTGCTGGACTTGGGAATCATCACACGGGACTCTCCAACCCCATCCCCTCACGTCAAGCTCATCGTCCCCTCTCCCCACTGTAGCAAGACCGGAAGCACTCACAGGCCAGAAGTTCTCCTCGGATGACCTGAACATGGAAGTCGTTACTCCCTGTACGGGGATCACTGAAGTCCCGCTACGATGGACCGGTTCAAGTCCATAAATGACTGTGGTTTTTTACACGGTCACCCTGGTTGCACAAGTACAGTGCAGTTCCCTGTTTATCTGAACAATTATCTAATCGCTAACTGTTTGTTATAGTTTGTTTCTAGTCGAAAGTCTATTTTTTAATAGTACTGCGCTGCATCGGCCCCCTCAGCATGGGGGATAATTAAGTCCCCCTGGGCCGGCGACTCCAGGGCAGGTGTAACCGATGGGGAACCCACCTGCCCTGGTGTCGTAGCCCTTGGGAGGAGGGGTTGGTGCAGACCGCCTACACAGTGTTAAATGATTATATGACTATATTAGTCTAAGTTCAACCCCGGTTGACCTGCTTTAAAGTTTTAGTTCCTTGGGTCAGGGCGGCAATACATGCCACCCATCTGCGAGACTACTTTTCCTCTGAGGAGGATGGTACCCTTGCTCACACAGTTCCGAACATTGCATCCAGTAGGGGTTATTCCCCACAATGTTGCTAACTTACTCAGGTTTATTAGGTGTGAACATTTAGGCCTACGGCCGTATATTTTTACTTTGTTTAATCATCTGTTTCTTACTCTCTTCTCTCTCCCCCCGTCCCTCTTTCCTCTCGAGCTCAGGTTCCGTGCCCCACCCATACTATCTGATCCTGGAAGATATGGAAGCGGACGACATCCGCCCCAGCAGTCTCGTCCACTTCTTCGGTGACACAAGGTAAGAGTGCTCTGCCCTACCACGATGGCTAAGACATACTCCACCGACTACTCGGTAATTACTCATAATGTACACGGTTTCAATTCCCCAACTAAAAGAACTAAGGCCTTTCAATTTTATCACAAACAAAAAGCCGAAGCCCTCCTGCTGCAGGAAACCCACTTTTCTAAATCTTCGGCCCCCCAATACCTGAATGTTAAATATCCACAGTTTTACTTTGCATGTGGTTCTGACAAAAAGGGCGGAGTGGCGGCTTGCTTTTCAAAGCAGACCCCCTTTACGCCCATAACGATAGTGAAGGATAAAGGATGAAGGATGATGAATGTTATTGGCTGATTGTAACCAAAGAGGAGGAGCAGTAAAATAGCTAGAACTAAGTACACACATACTTTGGCTTATGGTGTCTGTTGAAAGTTCTAAGAAGATTCGACGGAGCAGGTAAACTATACGGCGTCGTACAGTTTAGCTGCTCCGTCGAATCTTCTTTGAACATTCGACAGACACCATAAGCCTTCAATGACAGATTCAACCTCAATTTGGATTTTCAGACGAATGCAATTTTTAACGAAAAACGAAATGAATAATAACGAATTTCGGGAGTAACTAAATAAATGTATTTTTCGGACGAAAACGAAATTCCGAAACGAAATATTTTAGTGTGCACATGTCTACCCCAAACTGATTCTCAAGGAATTCCATAAATTTTATGCCAGACTGTATAGCCCACCGACTAAATACGAGCCACCTAAGGCAGAAATGTTCTTTCTCGATATCCAACTGCCCAAACTGACACAAGCCCACATGGAACTGATGGACAAAGATTTTACAGAATTAGAGATTAAGATGGCTATCAAAACCATTCCACCCCTCTAAGGCTCCAGGGCCGGATGGCTTTTCCGGCCACTACTATAGAAAGTTCTTAGATAGAAATTCTTGCTCCCCACTTATGTTTTTATTTTAATTACCTTAGGCGGGGAAATAAAATACCCAGTATCCCCATCGTATCATTCCGGATGGGTATTCCTGGGAAGGGAAGGATCATGGGGATTGTGCCAATTACCGCCCAATTTCCTTAATAAACACGGACTTAAAAATATTAACTAAAGTACTGGCCCTTAGATTAAATACTTTCCTCCCACACTATATTCACCTAGACCAGGCTGGTTTTGTCCTGAACCGACAGGCATCAGATCAATCCTGCAGGATAATAGACCTAATTCCAGCGGTCCAGTCTGACTGGGACTGTAAGGGACCTAGACGGGGAATGCTGCTTTCGTTGGACATCCAGAAAGCGTTTATTCCCTCTCCTGGGATTATTTGTTCGACGTATTGCATCGCTTTGGATTTGGCGAGCGCTTTCTGGCCCTCCTTCGGACGCTGTATGACACTCCGTCTGCTTCATTAATGCTTAGAGGGTACTCTTTCCAACCATTTGCTATAAGGAGGGGAACAAGGCAGGGATGCCCATTGTCCCCGCTGTTATTCGCCCTAGCGATAGAGCCCCTGGCTATCAGAATTTGTACATGCCAGGATATCAGGGGGATCGCCTGTGGAGATTATGAACATAACTGCCTACTCTTTGCCGAAGCCCTCCTGCTGCAGGAAACCCACTTTTCTAAATCTTCGGCCCCCCAATACCTGAATGTTAAATATCCACAGTTTTACTTTGCATGTGGTTCTGACAAAAAGGGCGGAGTGGCGGCTTGCTTTTCAAAGCAGACCCCCTTTACGCCCATCACGATAGTGAAGGATAAAGGAGGCCGATATCTTATGGCAGTGGGACGTCTCCATGATCAGGTAGTCTCGTTCATATCATACTATGCCCCGAACACGGGAAAGACAGATTTTTTTAGTAAAATGCTCAGAATACTGATGCCCAAGGTGCAAGAAGGGTGATCATGGGGGGAGACAGCAACATCCCGCTAGATAAGATTATGGACAAATCAGACCGTACCAAACCGATTCTTAAAAGACCACCAACCGGGAGCAGTAAGGTAGCAAGCCTATTTCAATTCTACGATCTGATTGATGCATGGCGGGAGAGTAACCCCACTGCCAGGGACTACACGCATTTTTCACAGGGACATCACACCTATTCCAGGATAGTGCGTACCCCCTTACTCACGTATCTAACGTCAGTTAAAATACTGTCCACTCCCTGGTCTGACCATTCCCCAATCAAACTCTCCACAACGGGTCTCTGGACGAAATCTAGCCCCTCTTGGCGACTTAATGCAATCTTACTGAACGACCCTATACTCTATACTGAAATTGAGAAAGAAATACAGGGGTATTTTAGAACAAATAAGTCGTCGGACACATCCCCCGTAATCAATTGGGTGGCCCATAAAGCTACAATCTTGGGTAAATTGATTCAACTAGCGGCCAGAGCGAAACGGTCCCGAGAACAAACAATTAAATGATTGGAAGAAAATCTAGACTCGTTAATGGAGGAACAGCATAGGATCTCTCAGATTGACATTAGGCATAAAATAGATGAAGTGAGACTGGCACTCAACCTAAGTCTGACCACCCAAGCAGAGAAACATATTAGCTGGTCCAAGCATAAGAATTACACGATGGGAGACAAACCAAACACAATGTTAGCCAGGAAGCACCCTGACCATACATGCTGACTTTACCTAAATTATGACTACCCACTGGGCACCCCACTCAAAACCCCAAACTAGACATGTGCATTCATTTTCGTCCGAATGCATTTTCGACCGAATTTCAGGTATTTTTGTTATCGTTTTAACAAACGATAACAAAAGTGCAGAATCCGAAAAACAAAAGATCCGACGTAAACAAATGCTTTATTTTCGTTTTCGTTGCTACAACAGTTCGAAGTAGATAGGAGATTCGACATGATGATGACAATAACAATCTGTATCCATCAAACCTGTGGTCGAATGTGCCTAACCTTAACTCTGTTAGTCCAAGATTATTCTACATAGAGAGAAAAGATTGGACATAGAGAGAAAAGATTCGATGTAGGGGGGAAAAGATTCGACATAAGGGAGAAAAGATTTGACATAGGGGAGAAAAGATAAATAAAAATAATAATGATGATGAATGTTATTGGCTGATTGTAACCAAAGAGGAGGAGCAGTAAAATAGCTAGAACTAAGTACACACGTACTTTGGCTTATGGTGTCTATTGAAAGTTCTAAGAAGATTTGACGGAGCAGGTAAACTATACGGCGTCGTACAGTTTAGCTGCTCCGTCGAATCTTCTTTGAACATTCGACAGACACCATAAGCCTTCAATGACAGATTCAACCGTAATTTGGATTTTCAGACGAATGCAATTTTTAACGAAAAACGAAATGAATAATAACGAATTTCGGGAGTAACTAAATAAATGTATTTTTCGGACGAAAACGAAATTCCGAAACGAAATATTTCAGTGTGCACATGTCTACCCCAAACTAATTCTCAAGGAATTCCATAAATTTTATGCCAGACTGTATAGCCCACCGACTAAATACGAGCCACCTGAGGCGGAAATGTTCTTTCGCGATATCCAACTGCCCAAACTGACACAAGCCCACATGGAACTGATGGACAAAGATTTTACAGAATTAGAGATTAAGATGGCTATCAAAACCATTCACCCCTCTAAGGCTCCAGGGCCGGATGGCTTTTCCGGCCACTACTATAGAAAGTACCAAGAAATTCTTGCTCCCCCGCTTATGTTTTTATTTTAATTACCTTAGGCGGGGAAATAAAATACCCAGTATCCCCATCGTATCATTCCGGATGGGTATTCCTGGGAAGGGAAGGATCATGGGGATTGTGCCAATTACCGCCCAATTTCCTTAATAAACACGGACTTAAAAATATTAACTAAAGTACTGGCCCTTAGATTAAATACTTTCCTCCCACACTATATTCACATAGACCAGGCTGGTTTTCTCCTGAACCGACAGGCATCAGAACAAACCTGCAGGATAATAGACCTAATTCCAGCGGTCCAATCTGACTGGGACTGCAAGGGACCTAGACGGGGAATGCTGCTTTCGTTGGACATCCAGAAAGCGTTCGATTCCCTCTCCTAGGATTATTTGTTCGACGTATTACGCCGCTTTGGATTTGGCGAGCGCTTTCTGGCCCTCCTTCGGACGCTGTATGACACTCCGTCTGCTTCATTAATTCTTAGAGGGTACTTTTCCCAACCCCTTGCTATAAGGATGGGAACAAGGCAGGGATGCCCATTGTCCCCGCTGTTATTCGCCCTAGCGATAGAGCCCCTGGCTTTTAGAATTTGTACATGCCAGGATATCAGGGGGATCGCCTGTGGAGATTATGAACATAAATGCCTACTCTTTGCCAATGACCTACTGCTGACTCTGTCATCACCGATCACTTCCCTCCCCAATTTATATGCAATATTACAACCATTTTCTGATATCTCCGGGCTAAAGATTAACCATAGCAAATCCAGGGCTTTGAATCTCTCATTGCAGAGTTCCACCCAGAAAACGCTAGAACAGTCCTACCAATTTCTATGGGAACCGGAGGCTCTTCCATACCTTGGGATACATTTGACCTCATCAATTCAAATGCTATATAAAAAAAAATTACCCTGCCCTGTTCAAGCGGTTGACTGAGGATCTAGCTAGATGGCAGATTCACCCCTCATCGTGGTTCGGCAGACTATACTCAATAAAAATGAATGTGTTACCGAGGGTACTGTATTTATTTTGCACCATACCTGTGACATTGGCACAAATGGACCTCCAAATATTTCAAAATAAAATCCTCCAGTTCTTCTGGGGACATGAGAGGCCTAGGGTGAACAAAGGTACAATATACACTCCAAAACAGGAAGGGGGACTTGGCCTGCCTGATTTACAGAAATACTTCTACGCAGCCCAGTTGGCCCAACTCTCTAGGTTTCACTCCCAACAACCCCACGCAATATGGATGACTATGGAATCTTATTCCTGTCGCCCTGAACCAATCTCTCACATTATGTAGCTCCCAATGAAAGAGAGACCGATTATATTATGACCTACTCTTTCCTTCTCGTTAGAAATATGGGACAGACTCTCAAGGACTTTAAGTCAACCCATAATCCACTAGCACCTCTATTGAAAAATAGAGAGTTCACCCCGGGTCTAACTCCCCTTGTATTAGAATGGTGGACCAACAAGGGCCTAATACGAATAGCCGATCTTTGCGACCACAAAGGTATGCTATCCGAATGATCTCTGATAGACAAATATTAAATGCCATCCGCTGAACGCTATAGATATACTCAAATACACCATGTACAAACTGTAGCTCGTAAGGGTGATTTAGCGACATTGACTCCCATGGAACATTTATGTAGACAATTTGATAAAATCAAAGGTCACATATCTGATATATATACAATATTATTATTATTATTATTCAGGATTTATATAGCGCCAACAGTTTACGCAGCGCTTTACAATGTATAGGGGGGACAACACAATTACAGTACAGTTCAATACAAAAGGTACAGGAGGGCCCTGCTCATAGAGCTTACATTCTAAACGGAGGGGGTGGTGGTACAAAAGGTAATAGCTGCAGAGAATGATTTGATGGGGGTGGCTCGGGGACAGTTGTTAGGTGGGTGTGGGATAGGCTTCTTTGAATAAATGAGTTTTCAGGGTTATTTTCATATTTTATATATATATATATATATATATATATATATATATATATATATATATATATATATATATATATATATATATATATATATATATATATATATATATTAATGGTCGGAGCCCTATGTCCGATATGGACATAGATAACACTTATAGTAAAGATAAGACTTACCATCGGAAATAGACCTGAAAGTGTGGACTTACCATATGAAATAGACCTGAAAGTGTGCCTTGGTCTAATGGCCGGTATGCCAAAATAAGGGGGCATACCCTGGTTTAAGAAATGATTATTCTGTAAGAGAAATGAATGAAATGAATAGTTGAGAAATGCTGTGAAATGGGGATGGGAGGGTGGGTATCGCGCACAGGAAACCGACAAGCACCACAGGTGAGCGGGCTGCTTAAATACCCCCCGGGCTCCTCCCATAAATTCAGGCCACCATACTGGCCTTCCTACTTATGGTCGGAGCCCTATGTCCGATATGGACATAGATAACACTTATAGTAAAGATAAGACTTACCATCGGAAATAGACCTGAAAGTGTGGACTTACCATATGAAATAGACCTGAAAGTGTGCCTTGGTCTAATGGCCGGTATGCCAAAATAAGGGGGCAAAAACATTCAGGTAGGGTTATAATTTTTATTGGTTTTCAGTTATTTATTGAGCCAATTTGGAGAATGCCTGTGCCATCTCTGTTTGTGGATTGGGGATGTACCGGGCGAAGCAGGCTGATTTCCACCTGCCTAATCTTTTGATGATGTGATCTGGCACCCCGTGGCGGGATGCCGCGGAGGCTGCTCCGATGCGGAAAGAGTGTCCGGAATACTGACTAGGGTTAAGGTGGAGATTGCGGAGAAGTATCCTTATGTGGCTCACAAACTGAGAGGCATTTAAGGGTTTGACTGGGAATGGTAGAAGGGGACTGCTGTCTGGTTGCTCAGGCAGGAGAGATAGGAGTCGGTTGAGTACAGCGACTGGACACCAGCTGTTGTTGGTTCTGTAGAGGTGGATGTTCACTCCCGAGCCCGTTTGCTGGGTTTTAGAGACCTCGAGGTGCAGGATAAAGTGGTCTTGGTGTCGAAGCAAGTGTCGTCTGCATAGTACTAGGTCTGTGGGTTTGTTAGAGGTGAATTCGCCAGGCCGCAAGAACCCGTAGTAAGCTAAATATATGGCTGCTTGTAAGACCGTGCTGGGGAGCAGACCGAATGGCGAAGTAGCCAGTATGTTTGACATGTCCCTAAAGATGGGCCCCGTAATGGGCAAGCGCTTAGTGCTGATGACTGGTTGTTGTTTCTGTATTCCCCTTAGGATGGCTCGTATAGCGTGGGATGAGAACAGTGACGACCTCGTCGGGTCTTCAAGCGCCATGAAATGTTGAATGCCGGCTAGGTATAACCGGATGGTGTTGTAGGATAAGGCCAGCTGCGTGTGGCAGTGTGCCCTGAAGGCCAGCACCTGTTTGATATCTGTTGGTTCTTTGCGGCAGGGCGTGAGGAATTTGTTGAAAGCCTTCCAAGCTGTCTGGTAGGCTTTGAGTGTGTTGCGGGAGAGGGAATTATTTATGAGTTGCGTAGCTCCGTGTAGATGTTGCACTAATCCAGGGTCAGTTGTGACCAGACGGGGATAGGGGCCGACATTGGGTCGGCATCGGGAACCTGTTTGAAAAAGGAGGGATAATTGAAACGTGATAGTGCGTCAGCTGCTGAGTTGTATCTGCCGGGTATAAATTCACAGTGTATGTTGAACTGATGTTGTAAAGACAGTTGAACCAACCTGCGCAGGAAGGACATGACTGCTAGGGACTTGGACCTGCCTCTGTTGATGATGTCTGCCGTGGCCTGGTTGTCGGTGGTGAAGACTACGGTTTGTCCTGTCCAGTGGTGGCCCCAGAGTTGTGCGGCTGCCACTATGGGATAAAGCTCAAACAGGGCAGATGTTTGGGAAAAGCCGGGTATCAATAGTATCTGTTGAGGCCAGGGTCCTGAAAACCAATGATGGCCAAAAATTGCCGCGAAACCTGTGGAGGCTGCAGCGTCAGTCACTACCTGGGGTGAATGGATCGAAACCATAGGTATGAATAGAGATATGCCATTCCAGGCGGACAAGAATTCCCCCCACATTGATAGGTCCGCTATAGCTGCGGAGTCTAATTTCAAAATCTGATCAGGGTCTTGAGTTTCTGACAGAAATCTAAGTAGGCGTGATACGAATGTGCGGCCTTGTGGGATAATTCGCATAGCGAAGTTGAGCATACCCAGGAGAGACTGCAACTGTTTTTTGGTACAGCCCTTGGTGTGTGTAAACTCGTGAAGGACTGCCCTAATGCGTGTTAATTTGTCGGGGGGGAGACTGGCCTGCATTGCGCAGGTATCCAAGCTGACCCCGAGAAAGGTGATGATGTTTGCTGGACCGTCGACTTTGTGCTCGGCGATAGGAACGTTGAGGTTTCCAAAAATTACTCTCAGTTTGTCGAGATCTCCTGGGGGCTTGTTGGGCGGTTCTATCAGTAGGAAGTCATCCAGGTAATGGATGACTTCATGGCATTGGCCCTTGTGTAATAGTATCCAAACGAGGGACTGTGCGAACGTGTCGAAGAGCCACGGGCTACTCTTCGAACCGAAGGTGAGTTTCGTAGCAAAATAATACGCTTCCTTCCATTTGATGCCATGCCAGCACCAAAGGGATGGGTGGATGGGCAGGAGCTTGAAAGCATCCGAGATGTCGGCTTTGGAGAGCCAGGCACCTGTGCCTGCTTTGATGATCGCTTGTATTGCCATGTCCACGGAGGAGTATTTTAGGGAAAACTCTTCGGAGGGGATCAGGGAATTGAGACTGGGTATGTGCGAAGAATGAGGCGCAGACAAGTCGTACACCAAACGCAATTTATTAGAGAATTTGCCCTTGACAAGCCCAATAGGGCTGACTCTCCATGTGCTGAAAGGGGGGCAAGTGAAAGGGCCTATTACATAGTCTCGATCTACCTCTGCCTGTAAGAGCTGATCTATGGCCTGTTCGTCGATGGCTGCCGAACGAAGATTGGCGCATTCGTGAGTACTGTGGGGCAGTGCAATGAGGCCGGTGTGAAAGCCTACTGTGAAGCCTTGGATAAGGTAGGTGGCCAGGGAAGGGGTGGGGTGTGAAGTGAGATACAGTCCTAGCCATAAGATGTTGATTCGGCTTAGT
Organism: Lithobates clamitans; assembly: GCA_037952925.1. Taxonomy (NCBI): domain Eukaryota; kingdom Metazoa; phylum Chordata; class Amphibia; order Anura; family Ranidae; genus Lithobates; species Lithobates clamitans. The sequence goes on from JBBGZY010001008.1 coordinate 486,613, forward strand.
CATGCCCTCTTGTGTTGCTTGACTTCACACAAATTCCTAGGGTGTGCTCTTTGGCATAAAGTGCAGATGTGAAGTAGACGGCATTGGCTGAAGTTGCAGGACCCATAGTTAAAGTTGTTACAGATGGCTGCCCCTCCCACGGTTCGGACTGGGCGTCCGAGTTTGTCCACCTGAGGCGTTGGTTCAGGGATCGACTGGCCCTGTACTGTACCTGAGGTAGAGGGGAACTCGAAGGGCCGTCTGATCGCCGTATTGGCGCACCAGGTGGCAGTGTGGGTGGAAGACTGGCAAATTGCACACAGAGGTGAGCGTAAGCCGGCAAAGTGGCGGCAGAAGAGCTCTGAGTCCATGAGACTCCAATCTGTCGCGATCTGGAATTGTGCGAATCTGGCGGCGGCCTTGGCTGAGAAGGAACGATGATAATCGTAGAAAGCGAAACCTCCATACTTGTGGCCCAAGTCTACCACAGTATGGAGGTATAAGTCCAGCTCTTCCCGCCTGCTAGGGGTGGCTGAGCACAGGACATCTCTGAGCATGCCAAAGGCCAGGGTAAATTCGGGGACTGATAGCTTGCGGTTCAGCCTGGGGTCTTTGGCTTTAATGACCACCGATATGTCGCCCCAGGAGTAGGCTTTATTTTCTGCTAAATCATGCACGGAGATAAGGAGAGAGGCCAGGTTGACGTCCTTGCCGTCCAAAATGTCCTTCCTGATACTGGTTGGGACCAGATGGGAGGGGTAGACAATGACGCTTGAGCCTGAGGTACCTGTAGGAAGAGGTGTCAAGGTCTGAGTTGCCGTTGGGTCGGGGACAGCCGTGGCCGGTCGGGCCTCCAGAAGTGCCACCCTGGCTTGGACGTCTGCAACTGAGGTGGATAGAGATGATACCATTGTGTGTAACTGCGAGATGGCCGATGATATGGACTGGAGGGATGCCTGTTGGGTACTGGGTCCTGCTGCTGGTGGGGGGAAGAGGAGTTTGAAGAGCTCGCCTTTCCTCGCTGTGGCGGGGAAGGGGACACCTCTGCGTCTGAGCTCTGCCGTCAGTCTGGGGATAGTCCATCCCCTGAGGGATTGCACGCTGCCGCTTTCTGAGACCGGAGTAGGTGATAGAGGGGCCGTGAAGTCTTCACTGCCGGCCTGGGACATGGTTGCTCTGGTGAGGATCTCTCGAGCTTTATCTCCTGGTTGACTGTAACCTATTGGGGGTGAGATGGATTTCAAGTTTTTCTTTGATCCGCTGCGTCATACTTACCCGACTTGTTCTCCCTCTTTTTTTTTTTTTTTTTTTTTTTTACCTGGGGGGATATCGTCCAACCTGGTGCAGGGTGGACCTACTGAACTTTGACTGACCTGAGGAAGATGAAAGGTGACAATTCGTGAAGGGATTGCTAAGTAACTTGAAGCAATGATTTGTATGGTGCTTGCAATTTGTGACAATGAAATGGTTCGAAATGTTTGCCTTGATTGTGAAATGAATGAACTGCATGACAGAGGTGCGGCCTGGTCGTGTCACGATTTGTTCGACCGTGGACCGGGCTCTGGAGCATGTATTGAAATGAGGCAACTAAAAATACTGGTGCTCCTGGGTCGAATCGGTGCTTGTTTGATGCATCTGGATTCGAATAGGAGTGCGGTATTGAATAAATGAGAGAAATGATTGTTTTGAACGAGGCTCGTATTGGTTGTGCCGTGTTAGCGACTGGCAACCAACCGAGCTCTGGTGTAGGTATGAAATGTGATCGGAACCTGTGATGCATGCCGTGACGAATCGGTGCGCCTCGGATGCGACTGGTTTCGAAACGGTGATGCGTTGTGAGAGTACAATGGTAGAAATTGCGTGACAGAGATATGGGTCAATCCCTGGTGTCTGCGATTCAGCTATGATCCGGATTTCTGGAGCATGTATCAGAAATGTGGCCAATCCTGGGCACGCCGAGACGAATCGGTGCATTTTCATGCGACTGAATTCCTGTCGGAACGTGACACGTGGGAATGAAATGATAACCATGACAGAGGTACAAATGACTGATAAGGTAACTCTGGAGCATGTATAGAAATGAGGCCAATCCTGGGGCACGCCGAGATGAATCGGTGCATTTTTATGCGACTAAATTCATGTCGGAACGTGATACATGGAAATGAAATGATAACCATGACAGAGGTACAATTGACTGATAAACGTAACTCTGGAGCATGTATAGAAATGAGGCCAATCCTGGGGCACGCCGAGACGAATCGGTGCATTTTTTATGCGACTGAATTCATGTCGGGACGTGGTACATGGGAATGAAATGATAACCATGACAGAGGTACAAAATGACTGATAAAACGTAACTCTGGAGCATGTATAGAAATGAGGCCAATCCTGGGGCACGCCGAGACGAATCGGTGCATTTTTTATGCGACTGAATTCATGTCGGAACGTGATACATGGAAATGAAATGATAACCATGGCAGAGGTACAATTGACTGACAATAACGTAACTCTGGAGCATGTATAGAAATGAGGCCGTAATAACTGGGGCACACCGGGACGAATCGGCGCATCTTTGGTGCGATTGGATTCGAATCGGAGCGCGGTAGGTGACTGAAATGAGAAATGATTTGAAATGTCAGAAATGAGTTTTCAGAAATAAGAAATGATTTGAAATGTCCGAAATGATTTTTTAGAAATGTTTTTTCAGAAATGAGAAATGATTTGAAATGTCCGAAATGAGTTTTTTGAAATGTCTTAGAAATGAGAAATGATTGGTACCGAACTAACTTGATTTGATAATTTTACAAGCTGCGACTGGCTATGGCTGTCTACTAATACCGACATGCTAGAAATGATGCGACGTCAGCGTCGCTGTGCTATCAAATTGTAACATATCGAAAGTACGAGCGATATACATTGCAGTTTATGCGATGCGGGTGAAACGAAATTTGAACTCACGGTTTAGTGACATGATATGAAAAACGAAAAGTCCGACGGGACCTTACCTGCGACAGCCAAGCCAGACGCGTGGTACAAACTATAAACGAAAACGCGGACTTCGAAAGTTTTGAGTACGGAGTATCGAATACGGGAACTGCGAGGCAAGAACTTGCGGACGCTGGTATATCGAATAGTCGGCTTAGTGACGTATATCGCGCACAGGAAACCGACAAGCACCACAGGTGAGCGGGCTGCTTAAATACCCCCCGGGCTCCTCCCATAAATTCAGGCCACCATACTGGCCTTCCTACATATATATATATATATATATATATATATATATATATATATATATCTCAATATTGATGTCTTGACGAAACTGAACTACATGATCCAATGGAAACAAGATTTTCAGGAAACCCTTGACCTTGAGAAATGGCAAGCGATATCAGAGACAGCATCTTTATTGAGATGGTATATGGTACCGGCTAGACTGGCCACCTTTGTACCCGGAGCCACCTCTAAGTGCTTTAGGGGATGCGGCCAAGTGGGATCCACCTATCACATATGGTGGACATGCCCCAAGGTCAGGAGATTTTGGATCAGGGTTTACAATTTTATATATACCCTTACCCAGATTAACCTGACAAAATCAGCAAAACACGCACTCCTGGGTGGCGGGATAGCGGAAGCCTCCAGATTCCAAAGACGACTTCTTACATTCGTATTCATTTCAGCTAAAATAACTATAGCCAGAAATTGGAGGTCCGCTGCCCTTCCATTTGATCAGCTTAAACACAAAATGTTGTGGCTTATGTTGAATGAAAGGTTAACAGCAATAGTACAAGATAAAATGAAGTTGTTTCACAAAGTATGGGATCCACGGATTAGATACCTGACAAATGACCCCAGGATGCTCACAAACTAGACATATTCTCGAGAAATGGGTCTCTGGGCACGGAGCCACAGTCCCCCCCCCCCCCCCCTTCAACTTTCCCTTCTCTGCCCTCTCCTCTGCACTTTTTCTCTACTTTGTTTTACCCCCCTCTTTTAATAATTTTTAATTATTGGGTTTCAATTTTTGTTTTTTTTGTTATGTTGTTTCTCTCATTCACCCTTGGCGGACCATTGTCTACTTGGGCTATGGAGGGAGATACCCACGCGACCGGAGGAACCAGACTCCCCTGATAGTCAGATGGGGAGCTGGTCCTTCCCAGCGGGTAGAACATCCATTAGGCCCTGGGATTGGAAATATGCTTTAGGTCATAGATGCTGTGGTACTGTGTACAGTTTAAGATTCTTAGGTGAGAAAGACATATATACCACACTTATCTAAGCAAATAAGTTACAGTCAACATCAGGAGGTGACAATGGTCAGTGGCGTCACTAGGGTTGTCACCCGGTGCCGAAAAAATTGGTGTCACCCCCCTCCTCCAACTACCTCAGTACAGACCCCCCTCCACTAACTACAGACCCCACTCCATCAATATAGACCCCCCACTAAGTACAGACCCCCTCCATCAGTACAGACCCCCGCTCAGTGCAGACCCCCTTTCCTCAGTATAGACCCCCCCACTAAGTACTGACCCCCTCCCTCAGTACAGACCCCCCATCAGTACAGAAACCCTCCCTCAGTGCAGAGTCTGCAGACCCCCCTCCATCAGTATCAACCTCCCACCTCAGTGCAGACCGCCCCATCAGTACATACACCCCCCCCCTCAGTGCTGGCCCCATCAGTATAGAATCCCCCCTCAGTGCAGACTCCCCCATCATTATAAAATCCCCCCTCAGTGTCAACCCCCATTAGTATAGAACCCCCCTCAGTGCAGACCCCCCATTAGTATAGAATCCCCCCTCAGTACAGACCCCCATCAGTATAAAATCCCCCCTCAGTGCCATCCCCCATTAGTATAGAACCCCCCCTCAGTGCAGAGCCACCATTAGTATAGAATCCCCCCTCAATGCAGACCCCCATTAGTATAGAATCCCCCCTCAGTGCAGACCCCCCATTAGTATAGAATCCCCCTTCAGTGCAGAGCCCCCCATTAGTATAGAATCCCCCCTCAGTGTAGACCCCCATTAGTATAGAATCCCCCCTCAGTGCAGAGCCCCCCATTAGTATAGAATCCCCCCTCAGTGCAGAGCCCCCATTAGTATAGATTCCCCCCTCAGTGCAGAGCCCCCATTAGTATAGAATCCCCCCTCAGTGCAGAGCCCCCCTTTAGTATAGAATCCCCCCTCAGTGCAGAGCCCCCCATTAGTATAGAATCCCCCCTCAGTGCAGACCCCCCATTAGTATAGAATCCCCCCTCAGTGCAGAGCCCCCCATTAGTATAGAATCCCCCCTCAGTGCAGAGCCCCCATTAGTATAGAATCCCCCCTCAGTGCAGAGCCCCCCTTTAGTATAGAATCCCCCCTCAGTGCAGAGCCCCCCATTAGTATAGAATCCCCCCTCAGTGCAGAGCCCCCCCATTAGTATAGAATCCCCCCTCAGTGCAGAGCCCCCCATTAGTATAGACACCCCCTGCACATGTCCACCCACATATACATAAAGTTTACAGACCTCAGAACAGCGCGGATGATACACACAGCCGTGTGTGTCCCTCGGGCTCCTCCTCCTCTTGTGTGGATGTAAACAGAGAGGAGGGGCAGGTGGCTTCAGTCCGCTGTGCTGAGGGACACAGCGCAAGTCCAGTGGTGCAGATCAGGGCAGCGGGCAGTGTTAGCAGTGCGTGCCGCTACCTATGGGTGTCACCCCTCTGGCGGGTGTCACCCCTCTGGCGAGTGTCACCCGGGTGCGGCCCGCACCCACCTAACAACGCCACTGATAATGGTCCATGTATGCTATAAGAGGAGGAATCCTCAAGTATATTAGAATATTCAATGTATGGCTCCCTAAACACATTGTATCCTGCACAATGAAAAGTCGAGATCGTTGTTCCTTGTATTGTAAATCTTTAATAAAAACTATTTAAACATAAACTTCTCACAAGATGGTATAGAATGCCAGCCAAATTGCATAGAATATACCCACAGGTTCCAAACATGTGTTGGTGCTGCGAGGAGGCTGTGGGGACCCTTCTACATATTTTTTGGGAATGCCCAAAATTAAACCTTGAAACCTTCTGCTGCCGGCCGCTAGGGCCTGTATTCCCGGCCTTGTGGAAAAATACGAGCCCCCATTCAATCTCTCATTGGAAGACAAGAGTCGCAGAGATCCAGGTGATGGAGAATCTTACCATGACCTTAAAGGAACAAACAGAAAAATACTGGAAGATCTGGACTCCTTATTTTATCTATAGAGACCAGACGCTGTTGGCCTCCCAACCAATGGAAAACCCGGTGGAGGGATCTGGTCACAAGGGCTTGCCTAACCTGCATCCTTCTTGCTACTCACCCCCCCCCCCTCCTTCCCACCCCTCCCCCCCTTTTTTCTCTCTCTCTCTCTATATATTTCTATCTTGCTCTCCCTTGAACTTTGTTTTTTATTTTTCTCTTTCTGGGGTCAGTCGCTGTGACTGTTACCTTGCTTTTTTATAGTAAAAACAAAAAGTTAATCAGGGAATTTGCCAGAATCCAGGAATACCCATCCAGAATGATACGATGGGGATTCACGTTGAATATGTTTTTCGCTTAGATGTTATTATGTATACTCTGTGCTACACAGTATCTTTGTTTCATTTTGTATCTGATATGTGCTTCTGCATGAGATTTTGTGCAATTCCTTGACCTTTAAAATAAAGAATGCTAGTTTATTTTATAAAAAAAAAAGCAGAACTTTGCTATATCAAGGCAACGTTTGGATATGATTTTGCTTTATCTGGTATTGTTCAAGTTCAATGAACCAAGCCTATTAAAAGATTAACAAAACCAGACAACATAATGATTTAGTGGGACCTCCTTCAATAAGATATACAGGGACTGGTCTCAGAAAAAACGAACAGCGGCTTGCATTTTGGCTGGCTCAGGTTTAGAGCCATTCGGAAAATAAGGCCAGTAGGGTGTGAGGAGCAGAACAGCTAACTGGACAAGTTGGGTGCCATGGTGAAAATTAGACCTTCTCAGTCAATAAAGTTGTGTCTCCTGAGTAAAGTATACCATTAATTACAGCTGTCAATTATAGTGCAGCTTTGCAGAGTTGGTGCCTTTCCGTCTGGACCTGAAAAGATCTACATTGCCATATACTACAGTGGGCAACACTGCTGGGTTAACAATGCGGTACCAGTACCAGTTTTGTTAGGTGAACAGTAATACACTTAAGACCAGAGGGATCCAGCACCCGTTCTCCCCCCTCCACCTTGGGCAAGGTTCAACAAGTCAAAAAGCATTATGACAGCTATTAATTTTCCTTTCAAGCCTTCCCCTGTTTCACATTTCGAAATCCTATTACTTTCTCCCCCTTCCCCACGCCTCCTCTGCCAATGAGGAGCAGGGTCCAGGGGTCCTGCCCTGCCGTGCTGATCCAGCGCTATAAATTATCCAAACTCGACCCCATAAAACTCCACCGAGCAAAGTGTTTATTTTGTGGTGTAAAACCCAGAGATTTGGGGTCATAAGGAAGAGAGCATTTTAAGAATTCCTCCCCACCATTCCCTCACACCCAATTTTTTTCAAGAAAAGTCTGAGCTAGAAAATATATATTTATGGCTGGGCAGCTGTAAACTTAAAATCTGCAGGTGACCCCTTGTTGCACTCAGAAGCTAAATTAACCCATTCGGTGGTTTCAACTTACAACTGGCTCAACACACACAACATAAGGGTAGTTCCTATGAGCCTGCATCTACCTTTTTCATAATTTTTCATTGTCAAGCATTTATCGTGATTTAAATTGGATTGTTTAATGGCAGAGAGTCGCTCCTTTCACACTAGCCAACTCCAAAGTTACACTATTTTCAGTGCAAAGTCTTGATAAGACTTTAAAGCGATTTTGATAAGACTTTTAAACTCTCTGACATTGAAGTTGTGTTAAAATTTGATCAAAGTAGTACTGGAGCCATTTCTGCAGTCACAGCAACTTCAGTAGTGTTAATTGGAATGGCTCTCATAGAGATGCACTATATTTCCAAAAGTTATGGGACGTCCGCCTTTACACGCGCATGAACTCTAAAGGCATCCCAGTCTTCGTCTGTAAGGTTTAATTTCGAGTTGGCCCATCTTTTGCAGCTATAACACCTTCAGCTCTTCTGGGAAGGCTGTCCACAAGGTTTAGGAGTGTGTCTATGGGAATGTTTGACCATTCTTCCAGAAATGCATTTGTGAGGTCAGGCACTGATTTTGGGCGGGAAGGCCTGGCTCGCAGTTCTATCAGGTTTCGGTCAGCACTCTATGCAGGCCAGCCAAGTTCCTCTACCCCAAACTTGCTCATCCATGTCTTTATGGACTTTGTCTGTGCATTGGTTCAAATCATTTGGTGGAGGGGGGATTATAGTGTGGGGTTGTTTTTCAGAGGTTGGACTTGGCCCCAGTGAAGGGAACTCTTAAGGCGTCAGCATACCAAGACATTTTTTCATGCTCCCAACTTCGTGGGAACTGTTTGGGGTTGGCCCTTTCTGTTCCAACATGACTTTGCACCAGTGCACAAAGCAGGGTCCCCAAAGTCATGGATGAGCGAGTTTGAGGTGGAGGAACTTGACTGGCCTGCACAGAGTCCTGACCTTAACCCGATAGAACACATTTGGGATGAATTAGAGCAGAGACTGTGAGCCAGGCCAACATCAGTAATGCGCTTTTGGTAGAATAGCCAAACTTTCCCATAGACACACTCCTAAACCTTGTGGACAGCCTTCCCAGAAGAGTTGAAGCTGTTATTGCTGCAAAGGGTGGGCCAACTCAATATTGAAACCTACGGACTAAGACTGGGATGCCAATAAAGTTCATGCGCGTGTAAAGACAGGCGTGACAATACTTTTGGTAATATAGTGTACATGGCATTTTACATGTCCTGTGACTTGGGGTCTCACAAGTCAGATCCTAAGTCACACAAGTGTTAAAGGAGCCTTAGGGCACCTAAAGACGTATTGTGCAATCAAATTCAACCAGGCCTAGCCAAAAGGTGTATCAGACACACAGACATGACAGGTGTTTGGTCAAGTGTCATATTTGTTACTATGTATTATCATTATTTTTATTATCATACAGGATTTATATAGCGTCACCAATTTGTGCAGTACGGTACTTTAAAATATAAAGGGAGACAGTACAGTTATAATACAATTCAAGACAATTGGGTTAGGAGAGCCCTGCCTGTGAGAGCATACACTGGAGAGGGGTTGGGTGAGATGAGTTGCTATTCTGCAGGGTAATGATAGCGATCAGGGCCTTTTTCCTCTTCTGCCCAAACAGCTGTTCCCACAGACCAGCAGGACCTGACTGGGTTGATTTCAGATGATCAGATGCACCTGTTTGGGAAATCATTCTTGGGGAAATTGGTGGAAAGGGAGAGGGATTAATTGTCTACGTTTTAATGCTCCTCTAAAATAAGGGTGAACCTATGGTCATGACTGCTGAGGTGCAATAAGCCCAGGTCCCATCCGACTTACATGACCACTTAACATACCTTACCCCTTCTTCCCATCCAATAAAAAACCACATACAACCATTAACGTTGGAAAGGGCAAGGCCACAGCTTTATTTTAACTCAAACATACAGCAGATATTTAAACCGTGCCAGTCACAGTTGCACTGTGAGCACTCAAAAATACAAAAATAAAAGGGAGATGAAGGAGGGGCCTGTCCTTACCATAAGTGCCGGACCGGCCGTTAATCTCCCAATTACCAACAGTGCATAAAAAAGGTTGCATATTTGCTGGCAAGGTCACCAAAACCGCAACACGCTGTGACATACCATACATTAGGGCGGGAGGGTGGGCAGCTCTTCCATGCTTCCGTCCGAAAAGGACCATAATCCCCTGGGGTGACGAACTCCTGAGCTCAGGCCCAACCCTTTGTCCCCCCTGTGCCAATCCTGGGATAGCCAAAAATTACTTTAACTCCTCCCTGGCCATGCCCCCATCAGTCAGGGCTCTCTTTCCCTAGAAGGCTCAAGAGGCCTTCAGAGATAACATACAATATCAACATGTATTTGCACATATCCGTCTTCTAAAAATATTTCTAAGTGGCCAGATCATCACATTATGGGGCTGATTTACTAAACTTGGAGAGTGAAAAATCTGGTGCAGCTGTGCATTGTAGCCAATCAGCTTCTAACTTCAGATTATTCAATTAAGAGTTGACAATAAAACTCTGGAAGTTTATTGGTTTCTATGCATCTATGCAGAGCTGCAACATATTTTGCACTCCCCAGTTTAGTAAATCAACCCCACGCCTATGGCCTGCTGTGTAAACTCATTTGGTGACCTTCAAATGGCATCCAGGAAACATTGTTAAAGACACAAAGGGGTTGATTTACTAAAGGCAAATAAACTGTGCACTATGCAACCGCAGTTGCGCCAGAGCTTAGTAAATGAGGTAAAGCTTTTACTTTGCAAAGAGTACCCAATCATGTACAAGGGAAAAAAAATTATTTTTTCCTACACATGATTGGATGATGGAAGTCAGCAGAGCTTCAGCTCATTTGCTAAGCTCTGGAGCAACTGCTCCTCTAGAGTGCAACTGCGCTTTGCAAAGTGCACAGACTATTTGCCTTTAGTAAATCAACCCTAAAGTCTTACTGCAATCCTATTGCTTTTGGCAGGGATTGCAGTGTCCATCAATTTGGAGCAGGAGATGCTAATAGACCTCCTAAGTCACTGTGCATGTGGTGGAAAAGTGGCAGCCAACTGAGGTAGACGGTAAACGCACCAAAGGATGTTAAGGACTGGAGGTGAGGGGGGTGACCAGAAAGTGGAAGGAACAGGAAAGAAGAAGACTAAAGGGTTTTGAGGGTTGATATGACAGGGGCAACCATGCTCCTTTGAACTACTAGGGTGAGTGAAAGGTTCAGGAGGCCACACAATTAACAGGACTGCAAGGTGGTGTTCCTTGAGTAGACGTTTATCAGTAGGATGGGCCGATGCTCTACAGTTGTACTAGGGTGAAAAAGAGAAGCTCTGAGTTGGAAAGTTGTAGAACTTGTAATAATTGCAAAGACAAATGTTGTGCTTTAATTTAACCACTTCAGCCCTGGAAGGATTTACCCCCTTCCTGACCAGAGCACTTTTTACAATTTGGCACTGCGTCGCTTTAACTGGTAATTGCGCAGTCATGCAATGCTGTACCCAAACGAAATTTGCGTCCTTTTTTCCCCATAAATAGAGCTTTCTATTGCTATTTGATCATCTCCGCAGTTTTTATTTTTTGCGCTATACACAACAAAAGAGCAACAATTTTGAAAAAAAAAAAACAATATTTTTTACTTTTTGCTATAATAAATATGACCAAAAATGTTTTTAAAAAACAAATTTCTTCATCAGTTTAGAACAATATGTATTCTTCTACATACTTTTGGTAAAAAAAAATCGCAATAAGCGTATATTGATTGGTTTGCACAAAAGTTATAGCGTCTACAGAAATAGGAAAGATTTATGGCATTTTTATTACAATTTTTTTTTACTCGTAATGGTGGTGATCTGCGATTTTTAGCGGTATTGTGACAGACAGATCGGACACTTTTGACACATTTTTGGGACCATGTATTGCTATAGAAATGCACTGATTACTGTGTAAATGACACTGGTAGGGAAGAGGTTAACACTAGGGGGCGATCAAGGGGTTAAATGTGTGTTCCCTCAGTGTGTTCTAACTGTATGGGGAAAGGACTGAGTAGGAGAGGAGACATATCGTTGCTCCTACTTACTAGGAACAAATAACATGTCTCCTCTCCTCTGACAGCGCAGGGATTTGTGTGTTTACACACACAAATTTATACACAAAAATCCCTGCGGTGGCGCTCATGCATGCGATCGTGCGTGGCCGGCGGAGATCACGACTGCCGGCCACGTGCATCGGGTCCCCCGCCATGCAGCAGGCGCGCGTGTGCCCTCTAGCAGCTCTTAAAGGAACCACATACCCGTACGGGGTTTCACGCAGGGGAGCCATTCTGCCCCCGTAAATACACGTGAGCCGGTCGGGAACCAGTTAAACCTGTAAAGTGGTTCTAAAAGTAAAAGGTTTTACCTTAATGCATTCTCTGTATTAAGGTAAAAAACCTTTAGGCTACTTTCACACTGAGGTGCTTTACAGGCGCAACAGCGCTAAAAATAGCGCCTGTATAGTGCCTGTAAAGAGCCTCTCCTGTCTCCAGTGTGAAAGCCTGAGGGCTTTCACACTGGAGCGGTGCGCTTGCAGGACAGTCAAAAAAGTCCTGCAAGCCGCATCTTTGCAGCGCTGTAGGAGCGGTGTATTCACCGTTACTAAAGCTTCCCTACCCATTGAAAACAATGGGGCAGCGCCGCCAAACCACCAGAAAAGTGCCACTGCAGCGGCACTTTGCTGGCGGTTTTAATCCTTTTTTGGCCGCTAGTGGGGGGTTAAAACCGCCCCGCTAGCGGCAGAATAGCGCCGCTAAAACGATTGTAAAGCGGCGCAAAAATAGCGACTCTTTACCACCGCCGCCCGCCCGCCCCAGTGTAAAAGTAGCCTTAATGTGGAGCCCCCCTAAATACTTAGCTGAGCCCGATCTCGATCCAGAGCTGCACCACAAGAGCAGAAGCTCTCTCCACTCTCTCTCTCCTCACTGGCCATAAGGACAGCAGTGGGAACCATTGGCTCCTGCTGTTGTCAATCACAGCCTGTGAGGCAGGGTCAATGAACAAACACAGTGCGGCCCGCATGATTGCCCCCATAGACAGCAGCTTGCTATGGGGGCATTTAAAAGGCGGGGAAAAGCCAGGAGCACTGGTGGGGGGGCCATTGAACAGAGCAGGTAAGTAAGACGTTAGATATTTGAAAAAAAAAAAAGCGTAGAGGAGTGCCACTGTCAGAATACAATAGCAAAGCAGGGATGATTACCCCATCCACTTCGCTGTGATCAGTGGCCTGATAAAAAACAAAATCAATCCACCTGTGGCCAGCTTTAGTTTCGTTTTGCTACTTGGTCCTTACTTTCCTTGACTCATGGTTAAACTGATTGTAAAGCTTTGTTTATTAAAAAAAAAAACAAACAAACCTGTCATACTTCGCTGTGCAGCTCGTTTTGCACAGAGTGGCCCCGAACATCCTCTTCTGGGGTCCCTCGGCGGCTCTCGCAGCTCCTCCCCATATCAGATAACCCCCTAGGAGAAGTGCTCTCCTGGGGAGGTTACCTTGCGGGCGTGCTCCCGAGTCCATGATTCGGCGTCCATAGCCGCTGAATGTATAACTCGGCCCCGCCCCCCCCCGCAGCCGCGTCATTGGATTTGATTGACAGCAGCGGGAGCCAATGGCTGCGCTGCTATCAATCTATCCAATCAAGAGCCGAGAACCCCGGGCAGAGGAAGAGCGTGTCCCCGCCAGATGAAGTTCCAGGGCTCAGGTAAGTAAAACGGGGGGACTGGGGGGCCAGTCACTGCCAGGTGTTTTTTCCCCTTAATGCATAGGATTAGGAGTTTACAACCCCTCTGCCAGTAGCCATTTTACTTTCAATAGACAGGAGGATGGCAGACAGTTAGTATAACTTAATCTTTTGAATTGCACCCCCAACATACTAAAACAGTAGTGGGCAACACACTCACATTGCAACACATCACAACACACATACAGTGATTTGTGGTGAGCTGTGTTAGACAAAAAGGGTCATGTCTGATTTTGGTGTCCACTTGGTGCATTGGCAGTCCATTTTAAATAAATCTGCTGCCTTAGCGTGTGATAGAATGTGCCTTTGCTAATGCACCCCACTGTAACCGTAAAGTGTGAATGGGTCCTTAATGCGGAGTTCCACCCAAAAGCTTATCTGTCTCATCCCCCTCTCCGGTGACACATTTGGCACCTTTCAGGGGGAGGGGGGAACAGGTACCGTTCCCCACTTCCCAGAGACGGGGCCTCGTAGGGTGCCCACGTGTCCTGGATTGCCCGGAATTGTCCCGGGCACCTTCATTCCGGGACAATACAGTGTCCCGGAATGAAATGAGGACACATAGCTACCCTAATAGAAGTTTGCCAAACTGGTTGCTAGGGCTGCCCCGCCTGGCGTCTAGCAACCAGTGATGTCACATTCGCAGAGTCTCAGAGCGAGGCCGAGAGGAGCAAGGCCTTTACCCAGTGTTGCCCTGCGCTCTGAGTCCACCCACCTCCTCTACCTCTCTGGCCGCAGCAGCAGCACCCAAAGAGAGCAGCCAGAGCATCTTCACTGTGTCTCCTCCTGACTCCTCCAGTCTTCAGTGACCTCCCGGCGGGCGGCGGCATTCTGCAGTGCTGGCTGGCTTAGATCCACGGTTCAGCTGCCCATCCTGACTCCTGCAGCACAATGCCCACTTCTCCTTCTCCCGCCCGCGGCCCGAGCTGCCTGGCTGCCAGAGGGGGGGCCCCCCAGCCTGGACCAGCGCACAAAGACCAGCACTCAACCACTCACCACACCAGACCAGTCCAGATTAAAAGGTGAGCAAATGGAACCTGATTGGAGCAGGCCAGGTGACAAGTCGGGGCACTGGGGCTGGGGACAGTGCAGTAATAAATGAGGCTGACAAAGAGGAGCCCTGCCCTGGGGGGGGCAATAAAAAATGAGGCTGACAAGTGGGGGGCAATAAAAAAATAAGGCTGACAAGTGGGCACAATAAAAAAAGAGGCTAACAAGTGGGGGCAATAAAAAATATATATGTACAGAATGTATACCACCTGTCTAAACTGGTGATCACTGTTTGCTTTTGGCAAAAAAAAAGTATAAAAAATCATCTTTTTTGGGCTGGCGTGAGAGCGTGTGTGGGGGGTGCCCCTGAATGGCAGTTTGGAAACGTGTTCATGCTAGGGCCACGGCGCCGTCTCTCCAAAGTTCGGCCCCCTCCTCCTGCCTCCACTGCCGGACCAATTAGAAAACGCAGCACGCTTCTCACATGCGCAGTAGGGAACCTGGCTGTGAAGCCGCAAAGCTTCACTACTACCGGGTTCCCGACAGCCGTTCTGAACATTGGCTGGGGTGCCGACAATGCGGGCTCCCTGGACAGGTAAGTGTCTTATATTAAAAGTCAGCAGCTGCAATATTTGTAGCTGCTGACATTTAATTTTTCGTGGGGGGGGGGGGGGCTGGACCTCCTCTTTAAGCAAGACTTCTAAAATTTTAAAGCTGAACTTCGGGTATGATTTTTATTGCATACTTACAGTGGTCCAGCTTGGCACAATGTAAGTATTCATATCACATACCTGAAAGAATGCTGGGGAAGCTGACAATCATTGTAGTAGTCTGAGCTACTATAGTTATAGCCATGGTTATCCAGGGCCTGGGCCAAGCAGCTTCCCACACACTGGCCACTCGGCACAGGACCTGTAAAGTTAGCAGCTATCATTGTAGTAATGCCGAGTACTACAGTTATTGTCAGCTTGTCCAGCGGTATGAGATATGCATACTTACATTGATCCGAGCTGGACAAATATACACTCACCGGTTACTTTATTAGGTACACTGGTACCGGGTTGGACCCCCTTTTGCCTTCAGAACTGCCTTTATTCTTTGTGGCCTAGATCCAACAAGGTGTTGGAAACATTTCTCAGAGATTTTGGTCCACATTGACATGATAGCATCACGCAGTTGCTGCAGATTTGTCGGCTGCACGTCCATGATGCAAATCTCCCGTTCCACCACATATCAAAGGTGTTCTATTGGATGAGATCTGGTGAGTGTGGAGGACATTGCAGTACAGTGACCTCATTGTCATGTTCAAGAAACCAGCGGTGAGATGATTTGATCTTTGTGACATGGTGCATTATCCTTCTGGAAGGAGCCATCAGAAGATGAGTACACTGTAGTCATAAAGGGATGGACATGGTCAGCAACAATACTCAGGTGGGCCGTGGCATTTAAATGATGCTCAATTGGTACTAAAGGGCCCAAAGTGTGCCAAGAAAATATCCCCCACACCATTACACCACCAGTCTGAACCGTTGATACAAGGCAGGATGGATCCATACTTTTTTATTGTTTACACCAAATTCTGACCCTTCCATCTGAATGTCGCAGCTGAAATCGAGACTCATCAGACCAGGCAACGTTTTTTCCAATCTTCTATTGTCCTATTTTGGTGATCCTGTGTGAATTGAAGCCTTAGTTTCCTGTTCTTAGCTGACAGGAGTAGCACCCGGTGTGGTCTTCTGCTGTAGCCCATCTGCTTCAAGGTTCGATGCGTTGTGCATTCAAAGATGGTATTCTGCATACCTTGGTTGTAACGAGTGGTTATTTGAGTTACTGTTGCCTTTCTATCATCTGGAACCAGTCTGCCCATTCTCCTCTGACATCAACAAGGCATTTTCATCCACACAACTGCCACTTACTGGATATTTTCTATTTTTCGGACCATTCTCTGTAAACTCTAGAGATGGTTGTGCGTGAAAATCCCAGTAGATCAGCAGTATTTTGAAATATATTGAAATATTCATAGCAACCCGTCTGGCACCAACAACCATACCACTTTCAAAGTCACTTAAATCCCCTTTCTTCCCTATTCTGATGCTCGGTTTGAACTTCAGCAAGTCATCATCGCCACGTCTAGATGCCTAAATGCATTGAGTTGCTGATGGGCTGATTAGCAATTTGTGTTACCAAGCAATTGGACAGGTGTACCTAGTAAAGTGGCCGGTGAATGTAAGTACGCAATAAAGATCATACCTGGAGCTTTAAAATAAAATACAGGTTCATTTTAAGGATTCTCTTGCCTTTTCTAAGTGTCTTCTATACAACTGAATATTTTATATCAGATAAAAATGTACACACGATGATGTACCATATACACGGTACAATAAATGCAGAGGTAAAGAAGGCAATACAATCTTGTCAAAGTTCATAATATGTGAAGAAGGAGCTTTAGAGCTCCATATACTTTTATCTTTTGTAATATTTTTAGTTGGCCACTAAAAGCTTTCCCTTTAATAACTCGTTTTGCCATCTCAACCCTAAAGTTTTTAGCAGCACAAATTCCCCGTTTTATAGTCTAGTTGCGTGAAACTTGTCTACACACCGCATGTGGGTTCTCTCTATGTAAATGTTTCAATTAAACTCCCACCTTTCATCAAAGTGAAGGCAGCCCAATGCCTGCTGTGGGGTTCTGGCCTGTGAAAGTACCCCCTACTGTAGATTATAAGAATATTACCAATCACCAGGGTGTACAAAGGCACAAGACCCCGTCACAACATGAGAAATCTTTTTAATGTCCAGCGGGGAGTTTGTTGTTCTTTATATTTATCGGCACACAGCTTTTAGGTTGTAATCCTTTGAGCAGAAGACACTTTCACCTACTCTACTTTTTATCCATTATGATCAGGATTTGTCGATTAAAGAGGAACTCCAATTTGATAGAAGAAAAGGATACCGTACAACGAGGAGTGAAATCACTTACCATTAAACATTTTTACATCCTTTCTTTGCGGTACTAAAGACAGCGAGGATTGAATCAGTATTGCTGATCCGTTGATTCTTTGGGGGGGGTATTTACTAAGACTGGAGAGCACAAAATCTGGTGCAACTCTGCATAGAAACCAATCAGCTTCCAGGCTTTAATGCTAAAGTATCATTGAACAAGCTGAAGTTAAATGCTGATTGGCTACCACGCACAGCTGCACCAGATTCTGAGTGCTCCAGTTTTAGTAAATCCCCCCTTTTATTTGCCTAAATACATTTATTATTTTTTAATTTATTTCGGGTACTTATATAGCGCCGTCAATTTACGCAGCACTTTACATATACATTGTACATTCACATCAGTCCCTACCCTCAAGGAGCTTACAATCTAAGGTCCCTAACTCACATTCATACATACTAGGGCCAATTTAGACAGAAGCCAATTAACCTACCAGCATGTCTTTGGAGTGTGGGAGGAAACCGGAGTACCCGGAGGAAACCCACGCAGGCACAGGGAGAACATGCAAACTCCAGGCAGGTAGTGTCATGGTTGGGATTCGAACCAGCGACCCTTCTTACTGCTAGGTGAAAGTGCTATCCACTACACCACTGTGCCGCCCAAATACATGCATGTACTATAGACGTTCGGGAAGATTTGTGCAATTCAGGAATCCAGAAAATCATGATTCATGAAGGCAAAGCCAGCCACTCAAAGGTCCTAATCTTTGATTATTGCTATGTATAACTGACTGGTAATAACAGCCTCCTCAATTTTCTGGGTACAGATTTCTTAGGTGCTGTCTTAGGGATGATGCCTACTTGGCATATAAAGCACAGTACATGCATTCCAGGCTTTTCATTGCTTTTTTTTGAGCGGTCACCTTAAGAAACCAAAAACCTTTATTAACCTCTTGCTTACTGGGCACTTAAACCCCCCTCCTGCCCAGACCAATTTTTATCTTGCGCGGTCATGCTACACTGTACTCAAATGATATTTTTATCATTTTTTTTTCAGACAAATGGAGCTTTCTTTTGGTGGTATTTAATCACCACTTGGGTTTTTATTTTTTGCTAAACAAACAAAAAAAGACAAAACAAGAAGACATTTTTGAATTTTTTCATAGTTTGTTATACAATTTTGCAAATGGATAATTTTTCTCCTTCATTGATATTCGCTGATGAGGCTGCACTGATGGGCACTGATGGGCTGCACTGATGGGCACTGATGGGCTGCACTGATAGGCACAGATAAGGCAACACTGATAGGCACTGATAAGACTGCACTGATTGGCACTGATAAGATGGCACTCATGGGCCCTGATGGGTGGCACTGATGGGTGGCACTGATAGATGTCCCTGATGGGCACTGATAGGTGACACTTATGGGCACTGGTAGGCGGCACTGATGGGCACTGGTAGATGGTACTGATAGGCAGCACTGGTGATGAGGAACTGGTGGTGACTTTTATAGGAGGCACTGTGGGCACTAATAGGTGACACTGTGAGCACTGATAGGTGACACTGTGGGTACTGATGGGCGGTACTGTGGGCACTGGTGGGTGGCGCTGGTGGGCACTGGTAGGTGACACAGAATCCTCTGCAGAGGCTCTCCATGATCGGGACTGATGTCCCTCTCACAGGGATGCCCTCCTGGGAAATTAGGTCCGCGATGCAGCCGTCTTTCGGCTATAGCGCGGATGGGAGGTGGTTAACAAAAGATAATGTTTACAAAGCACATTACAAACATAGCCTAATGCATGACTTATTTTACCAAAATAAGGCTGGCCATACACGGGTCGAATTTTGCAAGAATCTTATCTAAGAATTTTCGTTCGTATTTCGCACCATTAGTTGGCTGCAGCAACAGCCGATTTTCGTGCAGCAATCAAATTTGAGTAATCGGACATGTTGGAAATTTTTTTAAAAACGAACGATTTTCTAATCAATGATGGGAGAATCGTGCGAGAAATGTAATCGAAAAAGAAATGCGCATGTGCAAGAAAAGAAAATTCCCGGAAAGAAAAGAAAATTCTTTTAAGTAGCAACATAAGGTGAAATTGAAGGCTTGGTTGGCCGAATTTCAAAATCAATGGTGGCACCATCGGATCACAAAACGCACAAATTTTCTGATTTTCAAAAGAAAATTCTTTCGAAATTCGACCCATGTATGGTCAGCATTAGTTGGTGTTTATGTTGTGCTTTTCTCTTTGGAGACTCAAAGTACTGTTGGGGCAGATAGAAGGTGAGGCAGCCATGTTGGGGGTGCTCAGTAGAATATCATACTAGGGCCAATTAACTTACCAGCATGTCTTTGGAGGGTGGGAGGAAACCGGAGTACCTGGAGGAAATCCAAGCAAGCACAGGAAAAGATATGAAAATGTCCAAGGAACTAAAGAACCAAAGTGCTGCAAGGCAGGCTTGCTAGCTAATAAACCATTGTGCATTTAATGGGAGATGCTTTTGACTCCATCAGCTGCGTACACAAGGCATTAAATAACAATTTAAATATAATGAAAGACTAACAATCATTTAAAATCTTTTTCTATTTCAATTATTTTTATTAAGTTTAATAAAGAAATGATACATAATTTTGTCACTGGCAAGTTGCGATGTAATTTTTGTTCTTGGGGTAGGTTTTCCGTTAAGCCACCATGCTCTCTAATGTCATGCTTATTACATAGATTGACATGATTATTACAGGGGGTTGGGCTGCCAAGCACATATTTCTATATGCTGACCAGGCACATATTTTGAACATATAATACAATTTGTTTTTTGTTTTTAGGACAGTTGATTTTCTTCTTCCAAGACTGCATGGTAGGACTGCAAAGACTGTATAGACTCTATGGGGTTGATTTACAAGAGGCAAATAGACTGCAGTTGCTCCAAAGCTCAATAAATGAGATAAAGCTTCACTGTGCAAAGAATATCCAATCACAAGCAAGAAAAATAAAAAATTAAAAAACATTTTTGCTTGCACATGATTGGATGATGGAAGTCAGCAGAGCTTCTGCTCATTCACTAAGCTCTGGAGCAACTGCTCTTGCAGAGTGCAACTGTAGTTTGCAAAGTGCACAGTCTATTAGCCTATAGTAAAACTCTATGATCCCCGGTGAGCAGGGGGATGGCAGGTCCGTGCCTGCTCCGCTGATGCAGAGCAGACACAGCCCGCTGTCATCTATGGGCTGTCAGATGGAAACGGACCGCCTGCCCATTTCCATCTGACTTTCATCTGATCCGATCTGTTTTTAGTGGACAGGATCTGATCGGATGTTGGTGGGTGTCAACTGACACATGTCCGTTGACATCCGTCGCTCCATAGAGACAATGGATGGACCGATCTGGTCTGCCTGAAAAACTGACAGGTGTACCTGATCGGCCCCTCCATGTGAAAGGAGGGGTAAGGAGGCAGATCAACTAGATGTAGACGCTAAAGCTGTCCATATCCCATTTAAGGGGTGAAGGTGCCTAAATTTATATTTTTGATCAGATATTGTGATATACTGTTGTTATACAAAGTGTTTTAACAGTAAAGTAAATTGCGTGGATCTTTATAGTAACTGTCTATTTTCAGCAGGTTTTTCTTAAAATGAAACTTCACCCCTAAGGGGAAGTTCGGCTTTATGCCCTCCTCCCCCCTCCTCTTCGGTTATTTGCACTTGTTTGGGGGAAGGGGGACAAGTACCTGGTTTTGACAGGTACCTGTTCCCAGTTCCAATGGGCTCCCCGAGGCGATCCACAGGAAGTTCTCTCCCCGCCTGCAACACGTCACACGTCCCAGAAGGTTGCGGGCCCATTCACAAAGTGCAGTGTGACTTGCACATGTGCAGCAAACAGCCAGCTATGAAGCCGCAAGGCTGCAAAGTTGCCCATAGTAAACATGCCGGGGACCCAAAGACCAGCGAAAAAATTGGTTCTGGACAGGTAAGTGTCCTTTTATTAAAAGTCAGCAGCTCCTGTATTTGTAGCTGCTTACTTTTCATTTTTTATCCAAATGGCTTAAGAACCTCTTTAACCTTTGTAGCTTTTTTGTGATGTAGAATATTTGGTTACAAGACCTGCACTCAGTGAGCTAGTGAACTTCAGTATAAATTTCGCAACTTTCACAATTTTTTGATAATTAAGCTGTCTATACACTTTTCAAATTTAAACCGGTTCCTTGTTAATTGTCCGAAAATGCTTACTGGGTGGTCCTGTTGGCCCCCTCCTGCCCAACGTCCTTGCATTGAAAAATCGAAGAAGCAGAGTGATAAATTGTTGGCCGATTCAATCAGGATTTAGACCAAATTCAAGCAGTGTATGGCTAGCCTTACTTTAACCCTCAGACATCCTCCTTGTTCTGCAGAACACTGAGGGACATATCTATGAAGTCTAAACAAATAATATAATCTGCTGGATACTGCACAGTGAATTCCAATTACCATGACACTTCTCTTATCTGCGGCCCGATGGCTCACACACTTGCTTCCTCGGTGTTAATTCCTGGGGAATATCATTGTTTTTGTTTTAGCTTATTTTTTCAGTTTCCCCTATTTGTCCTGTTTGTACAAAGTATTAGCTGAGGTCAGTCAGGGGTCAAGAAAGATTCTGCACCTTCTCCCATATCCCTTTCCTCAATGAGCTTCCAGATCTTATCTATCCTAAGGAGCAAGCACTGGGACAATGCTGTTCACCTCTGCTGGGACAACAGGTCTTTTGAAAGCTGCCCCCCAGGAGGCACAAACTGGCCTCAAACACTGATGGCAGATAAGGCCACACATGGTCTCATTACTCTCCATTTGTCTCACACTCTCCAGAGTTTGATGAATCAGTCACACGGAGGTGACACTTAATGATGTTCTACATAGAAATGTTCTTTCTCTAATTACTTGTTGCTTCCAAGTTTCTTTTATCTATGATCTCAGCTTGTAGGGATCTATTTTGTTCCCAGTTATAGCTGCTTTGCAGGACTTGGATGGATCAGGGTTCCATGCTACCTGGATGTCAGGTATAGGTCACACAGGCTTAAAGAAGAAGTCCAGGCAAAACTTTTTTTCGTTTCCAATACTTTTATTGAAAGTTTTGAAGAAATAAAAATTACAAAACAGCATTATAAAGTATTGCATGAGAGATACAAAGCCATTGTCCCCCACATACAAAAGGCACCTACATTAAGGAATAACAGGAGACACTCCTACTCCATGTTCTCGAAAAACATAGCTGTTTACACATGGAAAGCATAGTATGGCTATGATACAGGGCAACTTAATCAAACAGGTAGCCCCGCTGATTTCACTTACTGAAAGCAAAAGCTCAAGAAGTCATCATCAATTAAACAGTGCCAAAAATGAGGACACCAGCAATACAACTAGGCTCAGGTATAATACTCAAGGTCCCTTTCAATCACCGATAGGGGCAGGAAGGCAGTGCGTCCCAATTAGAAGAAGTGGATATAACACAAATGTCACATAGGGACGACCCACAATGGAAGAGGTGGACAAACAGAAGACAACAAGGAGAAGAAGAAAAATGAATTTACATGCCAACCCTCCAATCCAAGGGTGCTGCCTAAGCAGTTATCCCGAGCATCACCCGCCAGATACGTAATCCAGGGGTTCCAGGATTTCTTAAACAATTTAACTTTGTCATTCAGGATTGCTGAAAGATGCTCATTGATCATAATCCAGGACAGTTTAGCCTTAACCAAGTCAAATGGTATTGTGGCAGACCCTCAGGGTCTGGCTATGGCTTTTGTCTGCCACAAAGTCAAAAGTATTCAGCCTTCTCAGGGGTCTCAAGGCATTCTCCACCGGGCTTGCACAGCCTCTATTTTGTTTGTTTTTTCCAAGTTAACATGAATGAGGGAGTAGATGAAATTAAAAATGCAAATCCAAAAGTGCCTCACTTTTGGACATTGCCACCACATATGAAATGCCATCCCCTCGTGTCCGCAGCCTCTAAAACAAAGTGAAGAAGCATAGGACATAGGAAGCGATTCTGGCTTAGACCATGACAAAAATATTTTTCTAGTTACAATTAGAGCATGGAAGAGTTAGGTTTTAGGTGCTGTCTATATCCCCATTGCAAAGATTTTTACTCACTTTTTGTCCTACAGACACAATGTTAAATGAGGGGAAACCATCCCAGATTCAGATTCCTTCTGGCTACAACTGTACAAATTTAAGGTTCCCCGCTTTTTCTATCAAGGTGACCACTGTCACTGGGACAGAAAGTGAGAGTGACATATACACCACACAACTGCCTAGAGTGACATACATTATGTAGCAATAAAAAAAATGTATAGGTTTTAAATGTAGCACCCCTGTTACACCTGGGTGGCTGAGGAAGAACCCATGTTGCTTGGTAGGCTAGCATGTCAACAGTCAGGGAACAATTCTTGACTTATTGTGGGGATACAAAAAGAAATTGTATACCAACAGTTAAGCTAAATGGTTTATTTCACTTAAAAATCTCTGAAGAAAGGGTTAAGGCAGGGGATGCCCAAAAATACGCAAAAATACAGCTCCAGATTTCTCTTCTAGTAAAGTTGGTAGTTGGCCCTTTAAGGGCAGCTAAGCAGAAAACAGATGAGCAGTGAGAACGTTTTGCAATGCCCATTAACAACAGCTTGTACCCAGCTCTCCAGGACACTTCAGCCTCCAACTAAGATCCTTCCATACAGGCAGCCATCTTCCTGCTCCACTCCCTTTTGGTGTTCGCTCCAGCAGGACAGCCAAAAATCCTTCAGGCCCCGGGAGACAGGACAACTTCTGTTTCTTTAGGCCCAGGCTTAGACTCTTCTCTCTGAAATCTCCTCTCAAGGCAGCAGGCTTGGCAGACAGAAAGCCTCCACTCTTCTTTCACTGGGATCCTCTCCAGGCCAAGCAAGGGAGGCAAAGACCTCCTCTCCTGGCAAGATCGCAGGAGGCAAATACATTTTTAGAAGGTCACCCCAAATATTTATCATCTTCCCAGATTACATGACTGGCAATAAACCTTTTAGTGATTGGCCGGAGAGAAATGAATATTCATTATTCACAACATTGTTTCTCCTTGCTCTATTTACTGGGGAACACTCTCCTGCAACAGCCAGAAGCAAACAATATTCTGAACTTAGGGGAAACCCAACAAACACAGAACCAATAACAATCAGAGCTCATGCTTACTACTGCCTAGCTGCCTACAAAATGTGGACCAAGGGCACTTCTACTTAAGGCAAGCATCTCTACATAAATCTTACCCACTCTACACAAAACTAGCAATAAGTTTGATCTAAAGTTTCACTTTAAAGCCTAACCCTAACTATTTTAGTTTTGGATAGAGCAGTGATAGTGCCAGGTTTTAATTGCTGTGTCCTTGTTGAGAAAACTTTTCTCACTTTTAGTCTACCGGGCCATACTTATAATTGCTGCCCCTCTAAACTGTTTTGTGCCCCTTCCCTCCTATCCCAGTTGATTGCCCAGGCTATACTGACTATACATGGAGCAAATTTCTTGATGAACGGGATGAAATTTGCCCTACGAGTGGCCCTTTCAACCTTCCCATCCAACGTTCTTTGATCTGAAATTGAAGGAGCTAAGAATAAACTTGCAGGCCAAACAGCAGCTGCATTCACTCAGATTCAGCCATTGTTTGGGTATTCTGGCAGCCAAGGGTGCCAGCTGTCAGAATACAATAGCTGATGTGGGAGATTCATTCTCCCACAGTGTTTTGCATGGAGGGGGGAATAGATGGATTTCTGTCATTCAGCAGGGCTGTACAAGAGTAATCTATCAATTTCCCCATTCACGCTAAACAGTCTATGGCCATGCCCTCATTACAGTATATGGCCAGCTTTAGTATCCCACTAATGAGATCATATGTCTTAGGCCCCATTCGAATGGGGCCTGTGTGCAATTACATGCAGGAACCCCATCAGGGGTTTCCAGTGATTAGCTGCAGGACAAAATTTCACTGAAAGCAATGGGAGGCTGGCAGCTTCCGCAGCTAATCCTGACTGCTCACATGTAATCACTCAAGGAGCGATTACCTGCGAATTAGGGTTGCCTAATCCAATACCTGTGTCCTCAGCATAGCAAGGGGGGCCGTGCAGCATCACAGATGATCGTTGCGGGCAGTTACAGGCACCAATCTCCCTGTATAGCTTTCAATAAAGCAGCTGACAGACGCTTCTGCTCCTCTCCCTCCCGTGGCTGTCAGCTGCTTTATTGAAAGCAGGAACCCCATCAGGGGTTTCCAGTGATTAGCTGCAGGACAAAATTTCACTGAAAGCAATGGGAGGCTGGCAGCTTCTGCAGCTAATCCTGACTGCTCACATGTAATCACTCAAGGAGCGATTACCTGCGAATTAGGGTTGCCTAATCCAATACCTGTGTCCTCAGCATAGCAAGGGGGGCCGTGCAGCATCACAGATGATTGTTGCGGGCAGTTACATCCACCAATCTCCCTGTATAGCTTTCAATAAAGCAGCTGACAGACGCTTCTGCTCCTCTCCCTCCCGTGGCTGTCAGCTGCTTTATTGAAAGCCACACAGGGGGATCGGTGCCTGTAACTGCCCACACCGATCATCCCGACTGTCCCGTGTCCTCCTCTGGCACGCCGAGTCACATCCGCTAGTGACGAAACGACGTAGGGAGGAGGAGCTACGTTCTGACGTCACGGCTGTGCGTTCAGTCCCGGAAGCTACGGGCTGGTTGGAAGCCGGTCGGCTTATTCTTGTTGTTCCTTGCATATATAATTTCGCCAATCTGTAAGTGTCCATTTGTCCTTTTTATATTTTAATAAATGTAAAGGATTTTATGCTATGTGGAGCTCTTTGTTGTTTTTTTGGTGATATCACTGCCCTGCTGAGTTTTCTGCTGACGATCCCCATTGACGCTGAGGAGTCCAGTGCCTGCCTGTGAGATCCCGGGCTGGGGTTACAGCCACCTGCTCAGTGGATTTCTGGTAAGCGGCAGCATTTTTCCATGATGGAGGCTACATTTTTGCACTTGTCACCACAGTGTGGAATTTCACTACGTATCACCTTGGGATTTACATTCTTATTGGATTTTTCATTCATCTATATTTCCTATTATAGACTCATTTCCATTTTTTTTTATTGACTTTTATCAATTTTTCACTTATTAAGTTTATAGACATTCTTTGATTGGATTTCCCTTTCACATTTGCACATTATTCCTTAATTGCATTTGTTTCTTGATGTATCACAATTAGGTCCATGTTTAGTTGCTAGCACTTTAGTTTGCACTTTAGACTAATATATTTTTTTCAATCTTAAGTAGGGTCACTTATTGTGATTTCTAGCACCTATCATTGGGAGCCATAGTTATTATCATCTCTCCCATTAGTGCGACTTTTTTGCTTTGTATATCTGATTGGTGTCGTATAACACTCTGTAGTTGCAGCTTAATTTAATTTTATTTTTTTCTTTAGCGCAATATTCTTTATTATACCTGCTTTGCAAAATAACTCACGCTCTGTCATATTGGATGGAGAGCGTCTGTGAACAGCAATTTTCAAGTCTTGCTACAGATTCTTAATTGGATTTAGGTCTGGACTTTGACTGGGCTATTCTAACACATGAATGTGATTTGATCTAAACCATTCCATTGTAGATGTGGCTGTATGTTTAGGGTTGTTGTCCTGCTGGAAGGTGAACCTCTGCCCTAGTCTCAAGTCTTTTGAAGAGGTTTCCTTCTAAGATTGCCCTGTATTTGGCGCTGTCCATCTTCCCATCAACTCTGACCAGCTTCCCTGTCACTGCTGAAGAAAAACATTCCCACAACATGATGCTGCCACCACCATGTTTCACGGTGGGGATGGTGTGTTCAGGGTGATGTGCAGTGTTAGTTTTCCGCTACTCGCAGCATTTTGCTTTTAGGCTAAAAAGTTCAATTTTGGTCTCATCTGACCAGAGCACCTTCTTCCACATGTTTGCTGTGTCCCCCACGTGGCTTCTCACAAACTGCAAACGGTGGGAACTCTTGTGGCTTTCTATCAACAGTGGCTTACTTCTTGCCACTCTTTCATAAGGGCCATATTTGTTGAGTGCACAACTAATAGTTGTCCTGTGGACAGATTCTCCCACCTGAGCTGTGGATCTCTGCAGCTCCTCCAGAGTTAAGGAAAATGAAAGAGATTGGGACTTTATATGAGGCTATGACTATAATAGTTCATATACCTCCATTCCTGGTACATTTTGAAAGAGGAAAGGGGCTGTGGGACTTTGTATGAAGCACACTACTAAATTGAACTAACCAATGAGCATAATAATTGTTTAATATTATAAAGGGCATACATACACATAAGATGGTAAAAAAAAAGTATATATAATAAAATAGGCCTCGACAGATATCATCTAAACAATTGATGGTACACAGTTATTCCTACATGATACACATAATAATGGACCTTGGGTATGTGGACCCAAATTGTACCGGTGACATTTAAACATGAATAAGAATGATTTGTTATAGTAAAAAATATAATAAAGTACAGATATTACACGTAGTTACTGTGATGTAGCATCATAGGAAAGCTCTACACGTTTCGTGGTCATAATACCACTCATCAGGAGCAGATGCAGATTTGGGATTATCTATAGTAGGATAAAAAAAATGCCAAAATAGTATGATGGTAAAAGAAAAGGGGAGTAGGAGACAAGGATAAAAAGAGGGGGAGCACAACGGTTACCAAACACTCTCACCTAGCTGTAGTATATGGATACAATTGTTGATGATATCAATAAATGGAGGCAATATAGAAGATGTCATCCCCGGGAGCTGAGGCGGTAACACCCGCGGCATGGCGGCAGCACCAACACCAATGAATACGCATAGAAATGAGATCTCCAGTTATCAGCTGTGGTATATATAATTAGTGCTGTATATAATTCCAGGAATATCTGTGAAAGTTAATAAAATATCAATGGAGTGATTGCACAACTGATAAACTAAAGAAATTAATGCTAACCCAGAACCATGTGGCAGTGGTATGTAAACCAAGTGAAAATAGAGAAGAAATAGTGTATAGCACCAAAGACATAAGCTAAGACAAAGGTAAAAGTGTAAAGATTAGTGAGTAGGTAAGATAGACCACAAGGTACCTTACAGGTGGAAGTGCTCCAATTGTCTCAAGAGTAAAGCAAAAACAAAGGTGTTCATGCAGTACAAGTGTGGTATAAGTACCAGCAGTGATCACTCAGGTAACCACCAACGTCACGCGGTGTAATCAAAAGGGGAGGCGGCGTCACCGCCTCAGCAACAATTCGAACTCGGCGGATGGTACTCAAACTTCCCTCGTGGTATACGCAGATGAGGAAACATGTTGGCGCGCGGCGCCATGAATGACATCTCCCGCTTGGCATGTGGGCATGGCGTCGACCCGCATCGAGTGCCTGCCCGTCCCACCACACTGGAAGGTGAGGGGAAGGCCCCGATGCGCGTCGCAGCTCCCGGGGATAACGAAAGCCAAAGCTACCCCCAATAACATCAAGGAGTTGGCCCAATATCAAATTTGAAATACATAATGGCAAAGGTGCGTAACAGATTGTAATAAAGGTAAGTATAATAAATTAGTTGTGTGCTTCCATCCCAAATTTAATTAAAAAGGAAAATGAAAGAGATTGGGACTTTATATAAGCCTCTGACTATAATAGTTCATATACCTTCATCCCTGGTATATTTTAAAAGAGGAAAGCGGTTGTGGGACTTTGTATGAAGCACACTACTAAATTAAAAGAACCAATGAGCATAATAATTGTTTAATATTACAAAGGGCATACATACACATAAAATGGTAGAAAAAAAGTAATACAATAAAATAGGTTCTCGACAGATATCATCTAAACAATTGATGGTACACAATTATTCCAACATGATACACATAATAATGGACCTTGGGTATGTGGACCCAGATTGTACCGGTAACATTTAAACATGAATAAGAATGCTTCTCTGATTAATGCTCTCCTTGCCCGGCCTGTCAGTTTAGGAGGACGGCCATGTCTTGGTAGGTTTGCAGTTGTGCCATACTCTTTCCATTTTCGGATGATGGATTGAACATGACGTGAGATATTCAAAGCTTGGGATATTTTTTTATAATCTAACCCCGCTTTAAAATTCTCCACAACTTTATCTCTGACCTGTCTGGTGTGTTCCTTGGCCTTCATGATGCCGCTTGTTCACTAAGGTTCTCTAACAAACCTCTGAGGGCTTCACAGAACAGCTGTATTTATACTAAGATGAATTACACACAGGTGGACTCTATTTACTAATTAGGTGACTTCTGAAGGCAATTTGTTCCACTAGATTTTAGTTAGGGGTATCAGAGTAAAGGAGGCTGAATACAAATGCACGCCACACTTTTAAGATATTTATTTGTTAACAATTTGGACAACCATTTATCATTTTCCTTCCACTTCACAATTATGTGCCACTTGTGTTGGTCTATCACATAAAATTCCAATAAAATACATTTACACATTTTGCTTGTAACATGGCAAAATTTGGAAAATTTCAAGGGGTATGAATATTTTTTCAAGGCACTGTATTTGGAAACCCTAGGCATTGGTGTCTTATTCTGATATAACGTATAACACGCGCCGTCGTATAACACGCACCCCAAGTTTAGGAGAGAATTTTAAGGAAAAAAACTTTTAGGAGTAAAGTTTAAGGAAGAAAAACTTACATTAAAATGCCCATCAATGCAGCAATATCGGTGTCCATCGGCAGCCTTTTCAGTGTCAGTGCAGCCTTGCTCCAGTGTCTATTGCAGCCTTGTCAGTGCAGCTTTGCCCCAGTGCAGAATTGTCAGTGCAGCCTTGTCAGTGCAGCTTTGCCCCAGTGCAGAATTGTCAGTGCAGCCTTGCCCCAGTGTCCATTGCAGCCTTGTCAGTGCAGCCTTGTCAGTGCAGCCATGTCAGTGCAGCCATGTCAGTGCAGCCTTGTCAGTGCAGCCTTGTCAGTGCAGCCTTGTCAGTGCAGCTTTTCTCCAGTGCAGCCTTGCCCCAGTGCAGCTTTGCCCCAGTGCAGCCTTGCCCCCATGCAGCCTTGCCCCAGTGCAGCTTTGTGGGATCGCTGCGATCCCTGCCGACATACACAAAATTGGGGGGGGGGGGCGGCCTATAACACGCACCCACGATTTTCCCCTGTTTTTTAGGGGAAAAAAGTGCATGTTATATGCCGATAAATACGGTAATTTTTGGGTAGACATGACCTTTAGGCATATAAATATAAATATAGCGCTCGCAAACACAATACGTGAAAATATGTTGACCAAAAAGAAAGTCCAAATACAATAAGTGAAAATAAAGTCCAAATAAAGTGACTAAAGACGCTATTTCCGGTATCACTGACGTCACTTCCGGTCCCGTGGAACACACGCCAGGAACTGTGTTTTTACACCCACAGCTCCATTTTGAGGCTTGTTTTACCTTACTTGTTGTAAGTACCCACTTTCTTTTACAATAAAACCTTTTTTAATGGTACTTCACTTTCACTTTCCTTCTGTTTTCACTTCTGGGTACCTGTTGTTTCTGGCTGAGAAACTCTATAAAGGAATTCTGAACCTGAAGACTTATCACCATATCCGCCATCCCAGGATTTCTTTACCAAGCTTTAAAAGACCCACCAGACTGAAAAGCTGGGGGTCGTTCTGATCTGGTGAGTGGGGATACATTTCCTTCACTTTGGATTGGAGCACCTTTAGTCACTTTATTTGGAGTTTATTTTCACTTATTGTATTTGGACTTTCTTTTTGGTCAACATATTCACTTATTGTGTTTGCGAGCGCTATATTTATATTTATATGTTTTTCAAGTGATTAGCACTTTGTGTATAGCAGCTGCATTTTTAATTTTATTTCTTTGTTGTTTGATACACCATTAGCGCGAGTGTATATATTTAGTATATATTTTCACATGACCTTTAGGTGCTATGTTCTGGGAAAAATAAGAAGTCGGTTTAGCATGCAGACGTGATCCAACCAACTTTAAGGTTGAAAATCCTCTGAATGCATGTATGTAGAGCAAACTATGAATTTGTTAGGTCAGTTCTGGTAACCTAGCAGGTTTTTATGTCAATAGAAATGGGAAGGCGGGGAGGTGAACTGCGTAGACAGGTTTGTCTTGGGTGATAGCAATAGTGTTCGGGACAGGTTTACTAACTTACCACATCAATGGGCCCTTCCCTCTCCTCAAGAGCTGTTGGCCAGTGGGAGCCTGCTTGTAACCACAGACATGATCAAATTGTTGGACAATCCAGCAATTCCGTCATCTCATGTCTATTGTCTGTTTCATTAAGCAAACATCACAGAGCATTTGGACATGTACCTAGCGACAGAAGGCATGCAGTGTGTACACTCGGATTCCCAATACTAGCTATATTTTAGCTGAGGGCAGCTTATGGTCAGCAAGCTGCTGTCACCAGAACTGAACCACAACTTGTAAGGCAGAAGAGAGTTTCATAAAACCTTTAGGATTGTCAAATACCACTAAAGGCCAAACTTGGTAGAATTAGGCTTCATGTACACTGGCAGCTCCTAAACTTGAGTTTAGGAGCTTTAGGCCTTTTTTTTTTTCGCCAAAGCTCCTAAATTCAATTCCATAAAAGCCTACTGTACGTGTCCATGTTTGCTGATGCCCCATTTGTAAGGACCCATGTACACATATATGCTGTGGAAACACACACATAAAAATGTGCTGAATCATGCATTACAGCAACTTACATTAACTCATGGGTATATACAGTAACACATACACTCTTGCACCATGTCACAACATAACACACAGATGTGAGTGTTGCCATGTGCTGTCAGAAATAACGCATTTGTGTGTGGGTTTTTTGCATGCCTGGAAGCTAAGAGCCCATTTAAATGAATAGGATATCTTAACGCAATGTGTCTTAATGTACAAAAAAAGCATTCATTACTGTTCATCAACAACAGCAGACCAAAGCTAGCCATACATTAATAGAGTTTTTTTTCAACATTTTTAGTTTCTGGAACTTTTATTTGACGTTCTAATGGTTAGTGGGATCAAATGTATGTTTGTTTTCAACTGTAAAACCTCGTACACACGATCAGATTTTCTGCAGACAAAACAACAGACTTTTGTTCGAAGGATGCCTGGATTTTGTCAGCAAACAAACACGAACGTAGTGACGTACTACATGGTTTTTCAGCTCTTTAGTGCCACCCTTTGGGCTCCTTCTGCTAATTTTGTGTTAATAGAAGTTTGGTGAGTATTGGTTCGCGCTTTTCATTTCGCGCTTTTTATTTAGCGCTTTTCAGTTTGCGCTTTTCATTTCTTGCTTTTCAGTTCGTTTCTGAACGGCCGTTCATCAACCAGACATGTTGCAGAATCGGTGGAGATAACGTGTTATTTATTATTGGCCTTGGAGTTATTGCTTTAACCCAAGTCTAGTCCAGGAACACGAGGAGGAGTTCTTGGGCCAAAAATTGGTTGCTTTATTAATCGTAACCAATTATGTCATATGCCTTTGCTGCGGGAGCTTCAGGAGAATTATCCAGACGATTTTCGGAACGGCCGTTCATCAACCAGACATGTTGCGGAATCGGAGGAGATAACGTGTTATTTATTATTGGCCTTGGAGTTATTGCTTTAACCCAAGTTTAGTCCAGGAACAGGAGGAGGAGTTCTTGGAACAAAAATTGGTTGCTTTATTAATCGTAACCAATTATGTCATATGCCTTTGCTGCGGGAGCTTCAGGAGAATTATCCAGACGATTTTCGGAATTATCTCCGGATGACGGACCCCTGCTTTCACTAATTCTTGGCATTGTTGACTCCCTATATTAAGAAGCAGCACACATGCATGAGGCTTTTATTTTATATTTTTGGTTGAATAATAATGATTTGATTTGTTATATTTTCTATATCTTTGGATGTATAGAATGCAATGTTTGATTAAGTTCTATTGGCAGATAGCATGTGTAATTTTATTTGTTTTCTTTTTTTTAATGTACAATAAAAAAAATTGTGTAGAATAATACTTGGCTATGTGTTTTTACTTTAAATGACAGTTTGGGAGTAGGCAGTTACATTTAAAAAAATACAATGTAAAATTGACAAGGGACACCAACATAGTTGTACCTTTTGATCTTGAAAACTACGGGATAATGGTGTTGTGGTAACTTGCACCAAAAAAATGAATAAAAAAAAGCATAATAATATTATTCTTGATATCACTAGAAAAAAAAGCCTTTGAAAATTTGTTTGCAATAACTCCATCAATATCACCAGCAAAACAGCTTCATTATTATCCCATTAAAGAAGAAGAGAATTATGCGCTGCATTTGGAGATTTCATAATTTGCCACAGCACGAATGTTAATTTTCCATTACGAACGCTAGTTTACGAGACTGACCACTTCCAGCTCGTCCTTGCTTCCGAGCATGCGTGTTTGTACTTTGGACTTTCGTCCGACGGACTTGTGTACACACGCTCGAAAAATCCTACAACAGACATTTTTCCGCAGATGGAGCGTACAAACGGTCAGATTTTCCGCCAACAGCCTGTCATCACACATTTCCCGTCGGAAAATCCGATTGTGTGTACAAGGCTTTATTCGAAGGAGCAGGATGGAAAATGTTTCTAGCACAAACAAAATTTGTAGCTTGTATCTTAGTCAGGATAAGTAGCTTGTATGACAGCCAGGATCATTCCGGCAGCCAAAAAGTCCAGGCCTTTAATACATTTTATAAGGAAGTGTTAGGCTCCTTGCACACTAGGCTTAAAAAAAATGTCTGTTCTCTTGGGAGTAAAAAAAATGCTCATATAGAGCATTTTTTGTACAAAGTTTCGATGAGTTGAGGAGAGTTTTGCCTTTTTTCTGCCAGTAAGCTCCAATCAGAAACACAAATCAGAAGTTTTTTTTTTCCTGCCTCTAAATGTTGAGCTCAAAATATGCCTCTAATCATCTTAATGTGTATGGACACATAGGATAACATTGAGCTGCTTCTACAAGCAGAACACAAAACTCCTGTAGAAGCAACGTTTTTAAAAGCCAGTGTGCATGGAGTCTTACTCATACACTTTGCAAGCTGTTGTCACTGTTTGCCTTCCCTCCTTGCAGTGCGTCCATTGTACTGTCTGGTATACAAAGCATAGAATCTGGCGGAACACACTGCCCCTAGTGGTCACATTACCATAACGGTTTTTCTCCGGACGTAATTTACAAGAAGTCATCTAAAAGGCAAATACAAGCTTTGCAAAAATATCATGAGGGCCAGACAATCTAACGGTTTACCAGCCTTTTCCAGATGGGCATTCCTATCTTCCCAGTTTGTTCTTGAGTTTCCAGTAAGTAGATCCTGTGTCTCTAAACAAATTATCTTTCTTGAGCAAACTCTAAAGAGCCATCAGAAAAATGAAACATGATTCCTGGTTAGTTGTCATAGGTTACTGAAGTTTGCACACTGCTCTTTTCCTTACTGAATATGCACAGTAGCGAATTTGCATTTTATAAACATAAGTATACAAAGAACATCATGGGAGGATTTTCATCAAACTGGTTAAAAAGTTAAATTTGGTGGTTAGGCCAAAGTTAAAAAAAAAAGATGACATCATGCAGACAATGAAATTCAAGCATGGGTCTTGTTAAAAAAAAACTCCCATTCACCATTTAGGTAAATACAGAGGGCAGGACCCACCTAGGCAATGGGGTTGATTTACTAGAGGCAAATAGACTGTGCACTTTGCAAGTGCAGTTGCTCCAAATTTTCACTTTGGAAAGAATACCCAATCACATGCATGGAAAATTTAAAAAACAGCATTTTTGCTTGCACGTGATTGGATGTGTAAGTCAGCAGAGCTTCCTCTTATTTACTAAGCCCTGGTATAACTGCACTTGCACAGTGCACAGTCTATTTGCCTTTAGTGAATCAATACCAATACCTAAAGTTTTCATCCTGGCACTTCCTTGGTGTAGCAAACCTTCTCCAATTGACAAATTCCTGCAGTCACTAGTAACCTGGACACCTACAATAAGACCTCTTTCACACTGAGGCGCTTTTCAGGTGCTTTCACGCTAAATAAAGCACTCAAAAAGCTCACGAAAACCTATTTCCATTAAAATCAATGAATGCTTTCACACTGGGGCAGTGGCAGGGCGGTGAAAAAAACGCCCCCTCTCCATTAAAATGAATGGAAAGCTCTTCAAAAGATCCTCAAAAGCTCTTCAAAAGCGCTCAGTGTTTTACTGGCAGTTTAGAAGCGCCTCAGTGTGAAAGGGGCCTTATGCCTCACTCTGAATTTCCCAACAACATCTTTTTTTACAACAAATTTGCAATATATATATATATATATATATATATATATATATAGGCTTGAATGGAGGAGAAGATTTGGATGCCGCACACCGGATGTAGTCAAAAAACTTCACTTTATTGAAAAAATGGGATCATGGGATCATCAAAATGACAAGACTGTCATGCAGAAAGTACAGGTAAACTGACGCGTTTCGCACTCAGGACTGAGTGCTTACTCATAGCATAGCTATATATATATACAGGCGGTCTCCTAGTTGCAAACATTCGACTTACAAATGACTCCTACTTACAAACAGAGGGTGACAACAGGAAGTGAGATTAAATTTACCCCTAAGAAGGGAAATTCACTCCTGTAAGAGTTAATATGGGAAAAAGGTGTCCCCACTGATGCTTTATCACCAATTCTTGTTCCCACAACAACCCCAAATTTTCAAAATCCAATTGTCATAGGGACAGAAAGTGAGGTGAAATCTTCTGAACAGGGGCACAGACAGCAAAACAAAGGTTACAGGGGCCTGTGCTATCCAAAAAGCTTAAAAATAGTTTTTGTGGCTGGAGCTACACTTAGAAAATGTACCTATTCCGACTTACAAAACAGATTCAACTTCAGAACAAACCTACATACCCTATCTTGTTTTTAACCTGGGGCCTGTATGTATATATATATATATATATATATATATATATATATATATATATATATCCCACCCAATTACAATCCTGTATCTTGGGGTTGCTCTTTAAAGGATCATAAGATGAAATGCATGTGAACTTGTGTAAATAGGTTTTTACTAACACTCATGGATAGGTATTTAGAAAGAATATATCTAAAATGGTTCTAAAATAATTATATTTTTTTATCACATAGCTGACTTCGTCATTGGTAATCACCTAGGAGGATACTGAAAACTGTGATAGGAGATGTAAATGCTAAATTAATAGCATTTAGTTTGCTAAGGCCCCATGTATCATAAACACTTGCCATTTTTTAACTAAACAAATTGATTTAAACATTTTTTATCCTTTGTTGCATCTCTCAAAGACACTTCAAGAGGGAGATTTACTAAAACTGGTGCACTCAGAATCTGGTGCAGCTGTGCACGGTAACCAATCAGATGCTAACTTCAGCTTGTTCAATTAAGCTTTGGCAATTAAACCTGGAAGCCGAATGATTTCTATGCCGAGCTGCACCAGATTTTTCACTCTCCAGTTTTAGTAAATAACCCCTTTCCTGTCAAAATGATGGCTTTATGGCATTTCTCAGGGTGAGTTTCCAGATCGATGGTAATAGATAATCTGGTAGATTTACTTAAACTGGAAAGTGCTAAATCTGGTGCAGCTCTGCATAGAAACCAATCAGCTTCCAGTTTTTTGTCAAAGCTTAAAGGGTTTGTTAACCCTCTTATATAAGACTATACCAGCCCCTCTATTAGAGGCCGGCATAGCACACTTTGTTTTAAAAAGCAAGCAGTCTAAATACTGAATTTCAGCTGTCTTCAGGCCAGTCACATGACTCGCGGCCGCTTTACAGCTCCAATGGATGTCTTCTGTGGGAGGAGCTATAATCTCCCTCTGACGTCAGTCGGGGAGATCACGTGGCTGCGTGTCTCCTCGGCAGAAGCTGTGTCTCATAGCTGTAAAGCTGCCCCGAGTCACGTGAACGGCATGAAGACAGCTCAAATTCGGTATTTAGACTGCTCGTTTTTAAAACTAAGTACATAGTTTGCTATGCCAGGGGCTGGCAGTGACAATTGTAAGCTTATATTTTATTAGTAGTAGCGGTGTGGGGGGGGGGTGGAGACAGATACACAGACACAGCTGACAGGCAGGAAGGTGAGGGTGAGGGGGGAGAGAGGAGAGCAGGAAGGTGAGGGTGAGGGGGGAGAGAGGAGAGGAGAGCAGAGCAGGGCAGCGTATGACGGAGGGACGTACTCTGACCACAGTGATCAGGGCTGAGCAGCCCTGATTTTCGTGGTCAGAATAGAGAGGGCATACAGGAAGTGGCAGATTCAGGTTTTTTTTTTTTTTACAGTTTAGAGGGGGGCAGATTACACAGCACAAGCACTGTGCTGTGTAATCTGCTTTAAGGGACCAGGATCTGAATATTTTTTTGGGGGGTTAACAAACACTTTAACCACTTGAAGACCAGGCCTTTTTCTGACACTTTTTGTTTACAAGTACAAATCAGTATTTTTTGCTAGAAAACTACTTAGAGCCCTCAAGCATTTTTTTTTAAGCAAGCAGAGGCCCTAGAGAACAAAATGTTTTTTTTATGCCTCCAATTTTTTGGAAAAAATACACTTTAACCCTTTCCCGACCAGCCGCCGCAGTTGTACTGGTTGGCTCCCCTGGGCGAAATGACGTTACCTTACGACGATTCACCTTTTGACCACTAGGGGGCATGTGCACCCACGGCTCGCGGCCGATGCAAGTGCCCACCGGGCTCGATGACCACCGGGCACCCGCGATCGTTCGTGACAGAGTGAGAACCGGGATCTGTGTGTGTAAACACACAGATCCCGGTTCTCTCAGGGGAGAGGAGACAGATTGTGTGTTCATACTAAGTATGAACACCGATCTCTCTCTCCTCCTAGTCAGTCCCATCCCCCCCCACAGTTAAAACACACCTAGGGAACACAGTGAACCCCTTGATTGCCCCCTAGTGTTAACCCCTTCCCTACGAGTGACATTTATACAGTAATCAGTGCATTTTTATAGCACTGATCGCTGTATAATTGTCACTGGTCCCAAAAAAGTGTACGATCTGTCCGCCGCAATCTCGCAGTCCCGATAAAAATTTCTGATCACCGACATTACTAGTAAAAAAAATAATAATAAAAACGCCATAAATCTATCCCCTGTTTTGTAGATGCGATAACTTTTGCACAAACCAATCAATATACGCTTATTGCGATTTTTTTTACCAAAAATATGTAGAAGAATACATATCGGTCTAAACAGAGGAAAAAATTTAGTTTTTTTTTTTTAATTTGGGATATTTATTATAGCAAAAAGTAAAAGATATAGGAGGTTATTTACGAAAGGCAAATCCACTTTGCACTACAAGTGCACTTGGAAGTGCAATCACTGTAGATCTGAGGGGAAGATCTGAAATGAGGGGAAGCTCTGCTGATTTTATTATCCAATCCTGTGCAAGCTAAAATGCTGTTTTTTATTTTCCTTGCATGTCCCCCTCAGATCTACAGCGACTGAACTTCCAAGTAATTCTAAAGAAAAAATTTGCGCTAGGTGTGCAGGAAGAAATAATATGTGAGTAAAACAACCTATGAAGGGGTATCCTGCAGCTGTACACTATAACCCTGATAAGGGGCACCGCTAAATAAGTATAAAAAGAAGTGCGGCGCTGGATATATAAAGCACAAAAATTCTTAGTAATTAATTAAATAAATATTTGTTATACGTGATCCACAAATGGTGAATAAATCATATAGTTTGTCCATACATAATCAAACAAATTAAATGATGAAAGAGCTTCGCTGTAGAGATATGTGCGTGGTTATCACCACCGCGAATGCCTATCTTGATAAAAATTAGGGTGCATTAACAAACATAAGGTGTCCATAATTCCACCGTGATGAACGCCCATCACCTTGAAGAGATTAAAGGCTTACCAGACGGCCCTTAATCAAAGGCATAATGACATCAGCTTGGGGTGTTGTCCTCTCAACGAATGGGTCTCATCCGAGACGGTGGATGCGTATCAGCAGACGGTCACCATAAGCCTCCAAATAGCGATCCAGTCGGGAGAGGCCGCTCCCAGCGATAATAAAACGTCCAAGGGAAAGAGAAAGAACTCCAATAGTGTAGAGCGATTTGACTTTCCTTTATTAAAATTTGCCAAACAGGTATCCATAAAAGGTTTTCCTTGCAAGGACGTTTAACCTCCCTGGCGGTTTTCCCGAGTGTGGCTCGGGGTTAAAATTCTGCACCATTAGCGGTAACCCCGAGCCACACCTGGTGCCTCCTTACTTACCTTGTCCCCGGGATCCTGCGATGTCCCCCGCAGTGTCCGCGGGCTGTGTCATGTTCCGAAGCCTCTCCGTGCCAGGCTCCGTTCCCTGCGAGCGTCGCAACGTACGGGGGCGGAGCCTGGCGGCAAATTCAAAAAAATGTAAAAAGCATAACACATACAGTACTGTAATCTTACAGATTACAGTACTGTATGAAATCATTTCACATCCCATTTGTCCCCAGTGCTCTGGCCCATGCCCTGCATGCAGTTTTATATTGCATATACTGTTCTGGAAACTGGAGATTGTCCATAGCAACCAAAAAGTGTCCCTTTACGTCAAAAATGGCTTTAGACCAGCTAGAAAACAGCGATAGTAAATTAGAACACTTGCAGAATTGAGCGATAGTGAATCGTGTGGAAATTTATTTTATTACTATTTATTTTTATTTTTTTACATTTTTTTTTATTATATTATAATTTATGTTTTTGTGTTTCAAACTTTATCATACCCGGGATATCTACTAGACTCTTGTTTGGACAGATTTAAGTGTGTTATTGTTAAGAATTACAGGCCTACAATATAAAACGCCAAATTTCCATGCAAAATAATTGTACCGCTTTCAGCACCTAAAATCAGAAAGAATCATACCGCCAGGGAGGTTAAAACAAGCTCCACTAGATATCGAAACTTCCAAGTGCACTTGTAGTGCAAAGTGGATTTGCCTTTCGTAAATAACCCCTATTGTGTTTTTTTTTCAAAATTGTCGCTCTTCTTTTGTTTATAGCGCAAAAAATAAAAACGCAGAGGTGATCAAATACCACAAAGGAAAGCTCTATTTGTGGGAAAAAAAAGGACGTCAATTTTGTTTGGGTGCAACGTCGCACGACTAATTGTCAGTTAAATTGACGCAGTGCCGTATCGCAAAAAATGGCCTGGTCATTGAGCAGCCAAATCTTCAGGGGCTTTAGTAGTTAAAGAGCAACTGCAGTCTGCTCACATAATGTGTAATAAAAACATATTTGCCTTTCTGAAGCTTCCCTCCAACCACTTTGCATATTATTTTATATATACTGTGATTCTGTACTTGCCAAATATGCTGCAGAAATCTCCCTCCACTGAATCTGGCTGCAACCATTTTAATTGTGGGCAGCTGAAACTGCTGCCTGTTCACTTCCTGGATTTACAGACACACAGAGGCACACCTCCAGCTCTGCAGCCCTGCAGCTCTCATTGGCTCTCTAATGACACATCCCCCCTCCCTTCCTGGAAAACTCTCACAAGAGTGAGAGAGAGAGAGAGAGAGCTGTGCATGATGTCATAAGCCTAAGCTAATGACCAGACAAGAAACAGGAAGTGGGCTGTATAAGGTATTTACTGGCAGAAAAAAAATGTTTTACTATCCAAAGTTAAAACAACAAGGGCAGAAGATTTAATAGATGGAAAGTTGAAAAACTTACTGAAGAGCTGACATTTGATGCACACAAACACAATATATAACCCATTTTTGGTACAATATAAAAGATGGTGTTACACCCAGTAAATAGATACCCAACGCTTTAAAATTGTGCACGCTTGTGGAATGGTGACAAACTGCCATAGGTGACACTTTAAAAGCCTACAGGTTACCAGCTACAGTTACATAGGAGGTCTGGTGTTAGAATTATTGCTCACGCTGTTTCTTTAAAAAAAAAAGGAATGTAAAAATCCCTTGTGACAGCAGTAGGCAGTGACAGGTACTTTTTATTGAGACATCTGGGGTTTATTAGACCCCAGATGTCTCCTCTGCTCTTACAAGCATCTGATTACCCCAAGATCAGTGTGTTCAGAGGCTTTCCAAATTTAAAAATGGTGTTGTTCACATCCGGGAACCCAGAAAGTGACGAAAATGCTTCTGGTTTCCTATACCATAGAGCTCATCGGAGACCTTCCAGTCCTCCACAAGCTTTGTGGTACGCTGGTAGAAGGATTGGCCGAACACTCGGGTCTTCCAGTGGGATGGGAGAGTCTGGGAGAGCCACACAAGGCGGGGGGGGGGAGAAATAAGTCCCCTCCCACTGATTGTACAAACAATCCAGTGGCTAGTTAGCCACCATGATTGCTTTTACAACAAAGCTAACCACCAGCTGAAAAAATCAATACCAGAATGTTGCCTGTAACTGCAGGCATCATCCGGTATAACTACTTGCAGCCAAATAACTTACATGTACTTGTTAATTGCATAAGCTGAAGTTAGAACCTGATTGGCTACCATGTACAGCTGCACCAGATTTTGCACTCTCCAATTTTAGTAAATCAACCCCAATGTGTTAAATGTCCATTTGTAGACTCCACTGGATGGTCATTTAATAGTGTGACAATGCAGTAGCACAATTGGGAGACAGGGACTATGTGTTGTCACTATATAACAAGACGTGCCTGAATAAGGATCTCCATGGCAAGATCACTGGGTATTATTTAATGAAAGCTTAAAGTGATACCTAAGTCTTGTTTTTCTTTTTTTTTTCTTAAAAATAACAAGCATGTTATACTTACCTGCTCTGTGTAGTGGATTTGCACAGAGCAGCCCTGATCCTCCTCTTCTTGGGTCCCTCGCCTGCGCTCCTGTCCCCACAGCAAGCAGCTTGCTACGAGGGCACCCAAGCCGAGCCATTGCTCTGTGTGTCCATTCAGACACGGAGCCCCGGTTTGGCTCTGCCCCCTCTCTCTTCTCATTGGCTAACTGACTTTGATTGACAGCAGTGGGAGCCTATGTGCTGTGTCTCAGTCAATCAGGAGGGACGGCCGAGGCACTCGTGCACCTTGCTGGAACAAGATGGGGCTCAGGTAAGTATTAGGGGGGCTGAGGTAGGAGCTTCACACTGAAGGTTTTTTATTTTAATGCATAGAACACATTAAGATTAAAAAAAAAAAAACCTTCTGTCTTTTGAACCACTTTAAAGTGTTTGTTACCCCAACACTTCATATTCCTAATATGTTGCTGCTGTGCCATGTACTTGTATGAGAAAGTCTCCTGTTCTCTTTGTATTGCTTCCTTTATGTGAAATTCCTGGTATTCC
The DNA here is from genome assembly GCA_037952925.1 of Lithobates clamitans. Classification (NCBI taxonomy): domain Eukaryota; kingdom Metazoa; phylum Chordata; class Amphibia; order Anura; family Ranidae; genus Lithobates; species Lithobates clamitans. The sequence continues at coordinate 529,290 of JBBGZY010001008.1, forward strand.
TGCCAGTCCCTCTGCTTTCTTAATAAAAACTGACCACACTAGGCAGGAGAGCACACTGTCGTCCATTCTCTAGCTATGCTGCTCTCCTCCAATGATCAGACTTGTCCTGACACGCCCCCGCTGCATACTGGGAAGCTCAGTGTACTGCTGCTTCTCCTCCCCCCAGCTCCTATGCAGCTGAGAAGAGAGGGAATGTGATCACTTATAAAAAAAGGGAAAAAAGGTATTTATAATATATTATTTTTTTAATATCTATACACAAATGTTGTCCATTTAATTTCTATTTTAAACTGAATGGGTTGTTTTTACAAGGTGATTGTTTACAATCACTTTAAGATTTAAAACAATAATAAAAATGACCTCCTTTTGTCTGGTAACATCCAGATATTTGGAATATGGTGTATGCCCATTTCCACTTGCACTCTGGATACAGAGCTTGGGCCTAAGTTGCCAATTAACCAGGTTTGAACACTATTGCCTTAGGGAAATAAATAATTTTCCCTGCATACACTCCTACATAGAGCTTGTACAGGGATAAGACACAGGTCTCTGTATGAACATAATGTATGGGGGAGCGCGGTGTAGGTATTACTGGGTGGGGGGTCACCCTATCAAGGGAACCTGTCACTGTGTCTATTCAGGATTCTCTTCAAGGTGATATTCAAGACCAGGCACCACACTGATTTCGTTGCCTAATCAAGCAAAAGGACTGCGTAGGTCTTTCCAAGGGAAATATAAGTGCTTCTGATTGTTGGAAGTGCTCAAAATGATTCACGCAGAATTTACAACATATTTAAAATTTTCTATGTAAAAGGAACAATCTTTTCCTTGCTTCATTGAGGACAATGGAAGGAAGTGTTAATTGCACTGTGGCTGCTTTCATTCATCAGCCAAGTCAAGAACAGGCAGGAGACAGGCCTGGAATCTCAGATTCGAAAGCTACTAACTCCACCATGTTACGTCACATGATTTTGACTAGAGTGTAACTACAGCGGGTTCAAAGACAGCAGCTGCTGTGCAGACCGTTGTGGAAATCCCTGCATGGTTGCTGCAGCTTTTCTCTTTTCATCATCAGGTGCTTCCTGGTTCCCTCGAGGACATTATTTTTAACTAAATGTGTTTGGCAGGGCACGCTGTCTGACATCATCACGCATGCACGCTGTACAGCAAGTCCTGATATGTGCATTTATCACTGCCAAATTGTGAGTATATCTGCTGGTGGATAAATTTAAAGGGTAACTCCACTTTCGTGGGGGAAAAAAAAAAAACAAATAAAGAAAAAAATAATATAGCACATATAATTGCGACACTAATCATATTGTAATTGAATGTTATTAAAAATTACAGTGGGGCAAAAAAGTATTTAGTCAGCCACCAATTGTGCAAGTTCTCCCACTTAAAAAGATGAGAGAGGCCTGTAATTGTCATCATAGGTATACCTCAACTATGAGAGACAAAATGTGGAAACAAATCCAGACAATCACATTGTCTGATTTTTGAAATAATTTATTTGCAATTTATGGTGGAAAATAAGTATTTGGTCACCTACAAACAAGCAAGATTTCTGTCTCTCACAGACCTGTATCTTCTTCTTCAAGAGGCTCCTCTGTCCTCCACTCATTACCTGTATTAATGGCACCTGTTTGAACTTGTTTTCAGTATAAAAGACACCTGTCCACAACCTCAGTCACACTCCAAACTCCACTATGGTGAAGACCAAAGAGCTGTTGAAGGACACCAGAAACAAAGTTGTAGACCTGCACCAGGCTGGGAAGACTGAATCTGCAATAGGCAAGCAGCTTTGTGTGAAGAAATCAACTGTGGGAGCAATAATTAGAAAATGGAAAACATACAAGACCACTGATAATCTCCCTCGATCTGGGGGTCCACGCAAGATCTCACCCCGTGGGGTCAAAATGATCACAAGAACGGTGAGCAAAAATCCCAGAACCACATGGGGGGACCCAGTGAATGACGTGCAGAGAGCTGGGACCAATGTAACAAAGGCTACCATCAGTAACACACTACGCCGCCAGGGACTCAGATCCTGCAGTGCCAGACATGTCCCCCTGCTTAAGCCAGTACATGTCCGGGCCCGTCTGAGGTTTGTTAGAGAGTATTTGGATGATCCAGAAGAGGATTGGGAGAATGTCATATGGTCAGATGAAACCAAAGTAGAACTGTTTGGTAGGAACACAACTCGTCGTGTTTGGAGGAGAGAGAAGGCTGAGTTGCAACCAAAGAATACCATACCTACTGTGAAGCATGGGGGTGGCAACATCATGCTTTGGGGCTGTTTCTCTGCAAAGGGAACAGGACGACTGATCCGTGTACATGAAAGAATGAATGGAGCCATGTATCATGAGATTTTGAGTGCAAACCTCCTCCCATCAGCAAGGGCTTTGAAGATGAAACGTGGCTGGGTCTTTCAGCATGACAATGATCCCAAACACACCGCCCGAGCTACGAAGGAGTGGCTTTGTGAGAAGCATTTCAAGGTCCTGGAGTGGCCTAGGCAATCTCCAGATCTCAACCCCATAGAAAAGCTTTGGAGGCAGTTGAAAGTCTGTGTTTCCCAGCGACAGCCCCAAAACATCACTGCTCTAGAGGAGGTCTGCATGCAGGAATGGGCCAACATACCAGCAACAGTGTGTGAAAACCTTGTGAAGACTTACAGAAAACGTTTGACCTCTGTCATTGCCAACAAAGGATATATAACAAAGTATTAAGATGAACTTTTGATATTGACAAAATACTTATTTTCCACCATAATTTGCAAATAAATTCTTTAAAAAATCAGACAATGTGATTGTCTGGATTTGTTTCCACATTTTGTCTCTCATAGTTGAGGTATACCTATGATGACAATTACAGGCCTCTCTCATCTTTTTAAGTGGGAGAACTTGCACAATTGGTGGCTGACTAAATACTTTTTTGCCCCACTGTACCTTTCCTTTTTAATCTGCAGTCACTGTAATTTTCTGAGAATGCATTGCAATATGGCTACCTGGAGTTGTTCTGTACACAGAATGTGTACTGACCTCTCCCCAGAAACATAATGTTCTACCTGTGTGATTGGCTCACCAATTTTCCCAGAAGTCTGCCTAAGATACAAGTCAGATTTCAGGCATCCCTTGCAACAAAAATGTCATTTTTGGAGAGATACTCCCAATAGGAGCATGTCTAAAGGGATGCAGGCCGAGCAGATTTCCTCATTAGTGCCCTGCAGCTGCACACCTGACAGTTAATTATGAAACCACTCCTATTAGACCTGCTCAGTACAGAGGCACAGGCAAACACACATGGATTTCTTCAAAATAACAAAAGGTATCTGCAACAAAGGTTGTTATAATCTTTGCAATGTACATCGATCACCCAGAGGGGAATGTTTTTTTCTCAATAAAAGTGGAGTTACGCTTTACGTTGCTTTACAATATCACACTATGTGCAGTTTTCTTCTCTCCTAATTATATGGCATATTGAGCACTTTGGACAATCTGAGGAGAGTATTCCGAATGTGGCCCATCAGATGCCGGATACCCGGATACCCATATATGTAGGATAAGCAGAGTTTACCTCCGTGTAATAAAGGGTCTAACTATTTGGTAAGGAGAGTAATTTTTGTGGTGGCAGTGAAGGATTGGTTTTGGATCACAATTCACACGGTGTGGAGGGTTTTTTACTTTTGGTGATACTTCAATTTTATTTGGACTTGTTTTTTCACAAGCGCTCGCAGTGGATTTTGGGACCCTTTTATTTGTCTGTATTTTCACTTGTTTAAATGTTGCAATAATGTTTGTTTTTCTTAGTACTATTATAATATTTAAAGTGATAGCACCACATTAATGTTTGGTATTTTTTTGGTGGATTTTTGGTTTAGTCACTAGAACTTTTTATTTAAAGAGACAGCACTATACATACATGTTCATATATTTATTTTCATATAGTCTGATCCAACGTTTAAACCTTCAGGTTGGTTAGGCATACTGATGAAGATGAAATTAGGCTGCATTCACATCTGAGCAACGCAACGTGTTGACTCGAGTGGGCTGCCTGTCGAAAAAATGCACCAAACTAGCTCAAGTATCACATTTTGGCACTAACCCAAGTACATTTGTGCAACAAAATGCATGAATGTCTTTCATCACCAGTGGTAAGTAGAGGAAAGGTGGTAATATATGTTCTTTAGGAATATATGATAACAAGCACAGCCGTTGTTTGGTATAAAGACAATGTCTACCCTCGCCAATCGATAAAAGTACACTGCAAACCCCCTAATAGGCCCAGAACGTCTCACACTGGGACTACCCGGCGGCTTGCAACAGTATGTACCAAAAAGCAGGGTCAAAAAATCTAAAGTAGGGGTGCTGCAACAAATTCTCAGAGCTGGAGTGTACAGTGGATCTCCCAGGAATGGCGAGTATTTGGCATACTGTTGTCGGCTGCCGGGTGGTCCCAGTGAGAGACGTTTGGGACCTATTGGGGGGTTTGCAGTGTACTTTTATCGACTAGCAAGGGTAGACATTGTCTTTATACCAAATAACGGCTGTGGTTGGTATCATATATTGCTGAATGAACATATCTTACCACCTTTTCTCTACTTACCCCTGATGAAAGACATTCAGCATGTCTGAAATGGGTAGGGATAAGGAGGACAGATAGTCATACCAAGCTTCTGTGTATCTATTGAGCACTCAGCCGTTACAGACAAATTTGATCATATTTTGTTATTTTTTGTATGCTCTTATATGTTTAGTAATATTTTGTGATTTTATTTAGTTCATTATTGAGATTAAGTTGTCTTTAAAGGAGAAGTACAGCCAAAGCCCATTCCCCCAGAACCTCTGGGGAATCTAGGAAGGAAAAGGACCTGGGGGTCCTAGTGGATGATAGGCTCAGCAATGGCAGGCAATGCCAAGCTGCTGCTAACAAAGAGAACAGAATATTGGCATACATTAAAAAGGGGATCAACTCCAGAGATAAAACGATAATTCTCCCGCTCTACAAAACTCTGGTCCGGCCGCACCTAGAGTATGCTGTCCAGTTCTGGGCACCAGTCCTCAGGAAGGTTGAACTGGAAATGGAGCGAGAACAAAGAAGGGCAACAAAGCTAATAAAGGGTCTGGAGGATCTTAGTTATGAGGAAAGGTTGCGAGCACTGAACTTATTCTCTCTGGAGAAGAGACGCTTGAGAGGGGATATGATTTCAATTTACAAATACTGTACTGGTGACCCCACAATAGGGATAAAACTCTTTTGCGGAAGGGAATTTAACAAGACTCGTGGCCACTCATTAAAAATTAGAAGAAAAGAGGTTTAACCTTAAACTACGTAGAGGGTTCTTTACTGTAAGAGCGGCAAGGATGTGGAATTCCCTTCCACAGGCGGTGGTCTCTGCGGGGAGCATCGATAGTTTCAAGAAACTATTAGATAAGCACCTGAATGACCGCAACATACAGGGATATACAATGTAATACTGACATATAATTGCACACATAGGTTGGGCTTGATGGACTTGTGTCTTTATTCAACTTCACCTACTATGTATCTATGTAACTATGTAATTAATTAAAAAAAGAAAAATGCGAGTCCCCCCTCCCCCCCCCATGTGCTCACGCTCAGAAGCAAATGCATATGTAGGTCGTGCCAACATATGTAAATGACGTTCAAACCACACATGTGAGGTATCGCCACAAACATTAGAGTGAGAGCAATAATTCTAGCGCTAGACGTCCTCTGTAACTCTAAACAGGTAACCTGTAAAAAAATAAAAATAAAAAAGTAAAGCGTCGCCTATGGGGATTTTTAAGTACCGAAGTTTGGTGCCATTCTACAAGTGTGCACAATTTCAAAGCGTGACATGTTAGGTATCTATTTACTCGGCATAACATCATCTTTCACATTATGCAAAAAAATTGGGCTAACTTTTCTGATTTTTTTTTTTTTAAATCAATGAAACAGTCTTTTCCCCCAAAAAACTATTTGAAAAATTACTGCGCAAATACTGTGCGAGATAGAAAGGTGCAACAACCCACTATTTTATTCACTAGGGTCTCTGCTAAAAAAACATAAATAATGTTTGGGGGGGTAAGAATTATGATTTTCACATGTAGGAGCGAAGTGTCAGAATTGGCCTGGGTAGCAAGTGGTTAAAGTCCCACTATTGGCGGTAGTACTTCTGCTTCTTGTGTTCACTTTGGGACGTTGGCACCAAGTTCCTGGTCTTTACTGGAGGATTTACAATTTGGGTAATAATGGCACCACAAGCACAACACGCATTTTGGTGTATTTTTTGCGCGTTTACGGAAAAGCAAGCAAAAAAATGTGCAGTTCTGCCCACATTTCCATGTCACTCAGGTGTGAATGCAGCCTCGGGTCTTTACCATGCTATTTAAAACTAGCACATTGGTGGCTCAACAGGACCTGTTGCATTCAGTGCCTATAAGTGATCTGGTCCTACTTCTGGATGCTGAGGTGAAAATCACACTGTTTATGGCCACCCTAGAAGGCAATAAGAATCATATCTAAAGCCAGAAATGTTTGTTATTAGTAACAAAAACTCAAATTTGAAAAAAAAAGTGTCATTGAGCCTTTCGTGATGGGTGGAAATAATTGACTGTGTGTGTCACTTCTGTTTACTGGGTAAAAGGTAAGACATAAAGGGCTACTAGCTGTTAGGCACAAGCATATTTCTCCCTACTCATGGTAAGCTGTTGTTCTACAAGTAGCCACCGTTTAATATTTATACCACAAGGCAATGGTTTTTACCTTTGTCTCTGTAGTATAGGTATTCCTACACACTTATCATTTTTTTAATGTTGGAAGCACTGTATAGTAACTTTTTTATGTTATGACTTTAATTGGCTCTTAACCTGCCCAATGAATTTAGATATTAGGTATAGACACAATTGCTGAGTATTTTGTATAACCCACTACTTGCTTCCCTTTTTCTAAACTTGCCAACTCCTGCAGCTATCTTCTCTCTTCTATCACCCCACATCTCAAGTTTATTCCACTTTACCCCTTTCTTTGCCAAATCTGTCACCACCTCTCCACCATGCGGCTACCCCCTCTATCTCCCTTCCCTCACTCCCCCTATAACAGTTCTGTGCAATCTCAGATAACTCACACATAATTGCCAGTACAAAGCAATTAGCGTGGATCCTTCTCCATTCATCATAAGGTTCTGGCCTGGTTCTTGAAAGATAAAAATACATTAACACTCAATTAATTCCTAACATGCTAGTGACAGGGGGCATAATAACACTTTGCCTGCTGGAGATCACCAAGGAGAGCAAAGGAGAAAACAAACTTTGCAAACATCCATCTGATGTAGCACAACCTCCGTTGCCACATTTGTGGAGACACGTCACTGTGAAAAAACAGGGATTTGTGTATGTATTAGATGACACTGAGAAATACTAAGAGTCACAGAAGATTAAGATACTATTTCCAGCTCCAAAATAATATGTAAAGGGTAACTCTAAACTTTGTAAACAATTCTGGCTTAAGCCAACCCGTAGACTCAAGAGATTGGTTGGATTTGCAGGCATAATCGGCAAAAAGAGAGTGACGAGAGATACAAATATGTGCAAGTTTGCCTCGGCTGAGCTTTCACATTAGGTTTGTGGAATGGAAAAGGGGGTAGGAGGAAAGAGTCGTAGCATGATAGCTCCAGCACTGGCTTATCTATGAAGGAACACATTGTAATCATTCAAGGTTTCCTAACTCAAAGAATAGTTATCATGGCTTCCCTAATGTACTACAGATTTGAGATGACCAGTTGATTTTGCACTTTTTGACCAGAAGATGCCCATCTGAAATGCTGAAACAAATTCCAGAATGTAGTCATTTAGGGTTTCCTAACTGAAAGAATAGTTATCATGGCTTCCCTAATGTACTACAGATTTGAGATGGACAGTTGATCTCGCACTTTTTGACCAGAAGATGCCCGTCTGAAATGCTGAAACAAATTCCAGGTTGTAGTCATTTGGGGTTTCCTAACTCAAAGAATAGTTATCATGGCTTCCCTAATTTACTACAGATTTGAGATGGCCAGTTGACCTCGCACTTTTTGACCAAAAGATGCCCATCTGAAATGCTGGAACAAATTCCAGAATGTAGTCATTTAGGGTTTCCTAACTCAAAGAATAGTTATCATGGCTTCCCTAATGTACTACAGATTTGAGAAGGCCAGTTAATCTTGCACTTTTTGACCAGAAGATGCCCGTCTGAAATGCTAAAACAAATTCCAGATTGTAGTCATGTGTGGCGAGATCTCTTTGGCATCAAGCTAAATGTTAACATTTCCAGTAGGGCATAGTAGATACTTCAAAAGGCTATACAGACCTAACGAAAAAAATTAGTAATACCACTTACAATGCTTCCTATTTCACTGCCTTGTTCTATAGTATCAAATGTGCCACAGAAGTGACAGTTCTATGCTTAAAGTAGACCTGTCACAAACTCGAGTAACTGAACCTGATCATGTGATGAAAAAATGCCTTGACAGGGGTTATTTTTAGTGAAAACCACAAGTCAAAATGATCAGTACATACGGGGATATGAGTTGAACTTATATACAGACTGCAACTTTTTGTTGAAAAGTCAAGCATGATCTTAATTCCCAAGCTCCCGCTTTGTCCTTTCATGTAACAGGTAGGCTGGCTGACCAATAGAGGGGCTCACAAGGTGGTAAGAGTTTACCAAGCTATAGGAATAGTCCATATCTGCATCCATTTCTGCTGGTTTCAATCATACAGCTTTGTGACAGGCTCATTTGAAGTACCATAACAAAAAAGGCAACACAAAACATAACAGCACTGCCTCAAATCCCCATATTTACAAAAGCTTGATAAACAACAACCAAACCTGCTCAGGAAAACGGCAGTTGGAGGACTAAAGAATGAAAACTAGGGGTTGATTTACTAAAGGCAAACAGACTGTACACTTTGCAAAGTGCAGTTGCCCTCTGTAAGTGCAGTTGCTCCAGAGCTTAGTAAATGAGGTAAAGCTTCACTTTGCAAAGAGTACCCAATCACGTGCAAGGAAAATAAAAAATGCTTTTTGCTTGCACGTGATTGGATGATGGAAGTCAGCAGAGCTTCTGCTCATTTACTAAGCTCCTTAAGCAACTGCACTTTGCAAGTGTTTTTGTCTTTAGTAAATCAACCCCAATGAATCTCATTAGTAGTTACGGGGTAGTTTTCTTTTACCGAAGATATGCAAATAAATGAAGCCTATAGAAAGCCTATAAAAAGAAGCATCTGTGTTACCCATAGTGACCAAACTCCAGCTATTAGCTTGCTAATGTTGGTTAGCATATGCTATAAATATTCAAATGGAAGCTAAAAAACAATCGGTCAACCCCTTTGTTTTCTTTCCTCTAAGTTTTATTAAATAGGTTAAAAGAGAGGAAAACCCATATTAATTTTTATAATCACCAACTAAGAGAAACATATTATTAGCATACAAATATATATTTTTTTAATCAACCCAAATAATCAAAACATGCTTTTTTTACTCTAACTCAAAGTTGCCAGGAAGTATACATACCTTACAATTCAAAGGTAAAATATGTTTTTAAATTATAAAGAGTAAACATTAAAATCATCAGCACAGTTCAGATTACCATTATGTCTTGTATAGCTTGTCCTTTCTCTCTGGATTATACACAAGAAAATATAAGACTTATATATTTTTCAGGCCCCCTTTGTCAATATTATATTCTAAGTTTTACAATACAATATGTTCATTTTAATGGTCTCTTGAAAATTGGTGCATAATATGGATGGGTTTTAAAAATAACATCTACAAAATTATTTTATGAGTTACATGCAAAGTTTATTTCAATTGAACTACTACAATTTAACATTGTTTTGTAATTTTTTTTCAAATGTTTAAAAAAAAAAAAAAGAAAAACAGAATGTCTTATGTACAATATTACTATGTCAAGTATATTTTTTGATAAAAATACAAAATATTCCACTGCAATCCACCTAGTGGTTTAATTCAAAATATTATATGGTCATTTTAACCATGTTCAAAATAGTTTTTAATTTATTCTAAATTAAAAAAAATAAATAACACAAATGCAGAGCAAGGAATTTTATGTGCAACACTCATTATAACGAATAGCTAGAATCCATGCTGCTCCCTCCGCCTTGAAACCAAGTAAACAAACTGCCAGATGAATCAGATTCAGGCAAAAAAAAAAAAAGAAATGCTACAGATTTTTTATATTTGCTCGTTTACTGTGCCACTCTTTAACAGGCATTCAAACATTTTCACACACATTCTGTATCAATAAAGATGTTAAAATAAATAATCTGGTTTTACAGTATTTAGGCAACTGTGCTGCTAATTTTAGGCACAGTATTCACACATATTGCCATGAAAAGATTGCTTTTCTTCAGCAAAATGTTCCCACCAACATGCCAGCGAAATAACTGGTGCTAGATTTAACAGAAGCTTCCAGTCTAAAGCAGACAGTGAAAAGGTTAATATTATGCTTCATTAAAAACTACACCCAAGGATAATATATGCAAAATAAAAAGGCTACCGTCTTTTTACTGTATTTTCCTGTTATGTAGTCAGAAATGCAGAATTCAATTTTTTTAATTTTGTGTATATTTTCATATGCAATCTTTAATTTTGTAGGAAAGATTCTTGATTTTTTTTTTTTTTACTCAAAGTCTGAGAAATAGAATCCTTTTTTTTTTTTATTTAGAAAACAAAAATAAAAGGAAAGGAAAAAAAAGCAAAATGTGTTTTTTTAGGGCATGGTAAAATGGAATTAGAGATGCTTGCAAGCTTCTTGATATATATTTAGTAGTAAAAAAAGAGTGCTTAAAACCCAGGCTCTGTGAAAACAAAATGTACAATATAATGGAGGGTCAAGATTTATTGATCATAAAAGTGGAATTTGACGGCGTGTTGGTGAGAGCAAAACGACCCCGTACTGTGCTTCGTTCCTGTGCTTGAACCTTCTCTGTAATTTATCTCCTTTTGTTAAAATATTATTTCATGTCACATACTTTATTAATGTAAAAATTTGCATATGCTATCTAAAGTTTATTGATTTTTTTTTTTTTCTCCCAAATTTGATTTCTTTTAAGATATTTTGAAAATGTGTATATTTTATTTTAAAAATCGACCTTTGATCTCATGCATTTAAACGGTTTAATTTACAGATTATTGGTTGTGCAACCAAGTTGAATTTATAAGTGCAGAATTAAACGGCATGCTTCCGTTTTCATAAATTGATGGAATAACAAGCCAATATTTTTTTTTTTTCTTTCCTCTCTGCTGCAGTGTACAGCCTATGCGCCCGAGAGGCAGATAAAATCTCACTCACAGATGCTGTGGGCTTGGTGCAGCCAGGACAATGGGTCGTGGGCTGGTCACCCGCTGGAAGGGTTAATGGGCTGGAGCTTTTATTTATATGGGTGAGATCCCTGCACCATGTGCTGGGGAGAAGGGGGGGGGTTAGGAGATTTAGTTTATTTTCCTCATTCTGTCTTCCCCTTTCAGCTGATCTTCTTTCAGAACAAACTGTTAAACATTTAACTGATTAGTTTATTTGCAAAGGCAATTAGTGTCAGGCTGCTTTGGAAAAATAAACTCTTATGAAGATGGATAGAGGGGAGAGGAGGGGAGGAAAATCTACATCCCAAACATGGGATTTGTGCAAATCCTACACATTAATACGCACAAATAATCTTTTAATCCACCGCCTTGTGTTTTCATTTTCCTACCCAAAAGAGAGTGAACTTTCCCTAAACTCCGATAATTAAGGAGTTAAAGTGCCATATCCTTTCTATAAGGGCTGGTCATCTGTAATTGCTGGTACGGAAGCTTATACCAGCCTGTAGTAAGATTTAGCTTTGGAAGCGCCTTGTATAGTAAAAGCATTAGGGAGAGTAGACACAACTTATCAGGGTCATCTTTGTAGAAATGTGCCAATCGGTTTTATTTGATTTATAAATATCCATTATATATAAATGCACATATACACATAAATCCACCACCGCCACTTTATAATAATACTAATTCAAATATATAAAACAGGATTTATGTCACTTTTTTTTATTTCTGTTGTGTCTTGTAACACAAACTCCGTACTATGTCTAGAAAGATGATGACACTGTAGTAATCAATATTATAACCTTTCGTGTGATTTTTCACACAGATACAGAAAATAGCCATTCTATTAGGGTAACAAAATACAATAAGAATTATAGACTTGTTTAAAAGAAGCTTACATCTATATAAATCTCTATTTTGTAATTTTTACGTAAAGGCAGTAAAAAAGGGAAATCAACAAAACACAGACTAAGGTACAAACTATTCTTGTAAAAATATAATCTAGGCATTTTGGTTTTAGTATCAACATTATACTGAATGCCATTTTGAATCAGACATGCAAGAACCGTTGCCATGCCTGGGTAGAATTTGTTCATACTGCTGACATTCATGGGTAAAAAAAAAAGCTGTCTTATGTCAAGATGATGCTTATATATCTTAGCCTTAATTCTGATGGAGTAAGTGGGTTCTGATCAGTTAGGTGGCTTCTGTCTAAACTGGCCTTGGTGTTGTGTGTTGGCTTTCTGGGTGACTGCAAGCAGGAAGTCATTTTGTATATTTCAGGGGCAGGAATTGGTGTGGATACTAAGAAGATATTCCAAAAAGTGGCACTTCTCAAGTTTTGGTAATCACGGGGCTCACATGTGTGTCACAGATGATGCCTGGGCCTCTCCTAGTTTATACAATTCTGAAAACTAAAACTAACGCAAGAGGCAACTTAAAAGGAAAACCACCATGGAGGAAATATGGAGCCTTTCTTTGCTGACCTTTTTCTTCTGGATGATGTGGTTACGAGCCGGCTTTAACACTTTCCAAGTCACTGTCCTGAAACAGTTATTAGGGGTTCTAACTTTATCTGTTGCATACTTATTTGAAGTCAATGGCACAAAAAATGTGTGGACCCAAAGACAACTAGGCAATTACTATTGGCAGAAGGAGGCCAGGAATGGTAGCTACCGTATTCTACTTACCCTAGGTTTAACCGTTGCCCAAATCGTATATAACACATTGCTAAAAAAATTAAGCTAGAACAAGATCAGTGATTTAAAAAAGAGGTACACGCATTAAACTCAGCTGCTAATATGAAAAGCAGCTCAAGGCTCCCAAGTTTTAATTGGTCATCTTGCTCTCTGCCAACTAGTATTTATATAGCAAAATTCAACACTGTTGTATGGTAGCACCATCCAATTTATGCTCTGAAAGGGGGGAAGGGGGGAGGTAGAGTGAGTGCCTGGATGCCATCAAAGACTTCCCTGTATAGAGTCAGATTGTCACACAATCAATCTTTTCCAGAAGAGTTGTATGACATGCCCAAAACATCAGAGCCTCTGGTGCTGAGGACAGCTACTGCAACAATCTGTGTATGGCCTAAACGCTGCTGTCACAATGTCCTCTGAGCATTAGGTGCTGGATCACCAAAACATCAGATGATACTCTATGCTTCTCTGTTGAGGAGGTTGAGCTAGGCCAGTGCCATACATTAGAGCCTGAGGGAAGAGGCCGAGCTAGGCCAGAGCTATACATTAGAGCTTTGGGGAAGAGGCCTGATGAGAAGTATAGTGGATGTGTATAACATATGAAAAAGCTTCTTTTAAGTTTGATTGCTTCTACAAGGCTGTTCAAGAGTCACTAAACACAAAAATGACATTATAATAAATGTTCTAAACTATGAATGTAAAGGTATCCAAGCTGTGCAAACATAATATTGACCCCAGTATGTGTATCTTTGCATGTGGGGTAGGGAACCTTAGACTGTAAGCTCCTCGAGGGCAGGGAGTGATGTGAATGTTAATATATGTATGGCAATATGTAAAGCACTGCGTAAATTGTTGGCACTATATAAATATCTGTAATAAATAAATATAAACTATAATTCACTGTTTATTGATTATATCGACTTACCATTCAACACTACAGAGCACATAGAAACATTCAAATCTGTACATTCTAATGGCCCTACGCTGGTTGTACATGCACATGTAGTAGGGCCAATTTATTCAGAAGTCTGCAAACCTGCCAGACTGTGGGGGAAAACTGAAGCACATTGATAAAAAAAAAAACACACAATGTGGCAAACATCGCAAAATTGTTCCAACCATTTTACCATCATTATTATACAGGATTTATATAGTATCCTTTTCTTCTAAGAGTTCAGTGGACAAGAATTTAGCTTTATGATCTCACTCCCCACTATAATGCCTACATTTCTTCTATATGCATAATCCCCTCCAAGATTTACATATTCTTTCTTCAATGTTAGTAAAACATATAAAAAAATTGTGCAATTTACTGTGAATTTTTTTTATAAGTACCTACATCCAAAATTCTGACTTTAAGAACTTTGTGGAAACCTCCACAAAGATCTCAAACTCAGAATGTTGCTAAAACCCTTTTAGATATCCACCATGGAAATGTTGATTCTGAGTAGCCCTTTAAGGGTCTATCTTCTCCCACTGAGGTCAGTGAACTTTTTTGAAGTCATTCTATATACACAAGACCTGAGGAAGTGACAAGAGTGGATAATCTGTTTGTGTAAACAGGAGAAGACAAAAGGTGAATTTGGTAGGACAATTCTCTGGCCTCTACCTTTCCGCTCCTCTGGAATACCCACATTGCAGTTTTGGGGACACAACCAATAGCTTTCAAAATGCTTGGTATTTTTCTTTCCACAAACTTGTTGCTTAATGTAATTAATCCAGAAGAGGCAGGGCGGTTAATCTGAGTCTGTTGTCTAGATCTGAGCAGAAGAGAACATTTTTTTGCTGGTTGGAAATTGGAATCATTAATTCAGTTTAAACCATAAAGATGATTTATATGACAGCGGGAGACAGCAGAAGAGCATCTTGTACACAGTCTGCACGGTGCAGCATTAACCCTGCACTGTCCTTGGGGGCACTGACAACACAGTCACAATCAGTCTGCACTATGGTACCTTTGTGAAGGACACCATAATATGAAGAGGACAGAGACCCCTACATTGGGGGACCCCAGTATGCTTAGTTTAAGACCCTATGAGCATAATGTACACTACACATTTTAGACACCATCCATTCATATCCAGATATACCTATAATAATAATAATGCTTTCTAAAATAATCTGATCATGTATGGGGAGAAAACAGCAATCAAAGCAGTTAGAAGGCCTTTGGATGATTCCTTTAATAACAGCTGTTTTTGAAAATACAGGCCAGTATAGCACATGCTGTTGTATTGGTAGCGTGTACATCAAATTCAAGCATCTGACTATGTAAGCGTTCTGTTCTGTTCCGTTCTCTTTAGAGAGATAGCGTTAAAGGTGAAAGACATTTATTCTTTTCATACATAAACAGAATTTAGAAAATTTTAAATAATATATCCACCGGGTGTACAGCAGGCTATGCGAAGAAGAAGGCGCACACATGGGTCTACTTAAAATTCAAATAGCAGCCTAATATGTCTATATTTGAATATATATCCTTCCTTCCTGACCAACATCTCAGTGCATATTAAACGTGATAATACATAAAAAGCAACCTTCACTCTACAATACCATGAAAGGACTTATAGCCCAGTGATATTAAGCCCTATCTGTCTGTACAGTAGGGGATCCATGGAAACACCAGCCTGGGGTCCAGAAATGTCAGATGGATGGTATCAAGCTATTTCCTTATTTGAAAGAGGACCTGTAATATTTTTAGATATACATTTAAAAACAAATAAGTGATATGCAATGACTCTTAACAAAGTGTGTTGTTTTAAAAAACATAGTTTCAATTATTTTGGGTGTTGATGGATGCCAACATATTTGGTTATTACATAAGCAGGCTTAGTTTTCTTTCTGCATTCTCCTCTTACCTCACTATTAAGGTTTGCCTGATTGAAAACCTGCAGTCTTTTATTATGTAAAAACCCAATATGCCACTGGTAGCCAAAGACCATGTCATCTTTGCTTGCCTGTAAGTGATGTTAAGAGATCTCAGAGTTGCATTTCTGTATTCATGGCATGCATAATAAGGCAATTTGGTGATGTCAGATTATTCTGACATGTGTCATAGTGATTTATGGGATGGGTGCTTTTTATTGGTAGGCCCAATGTAACCCATTTTTATATATATAAAAAAAGGTCTAAATGAGCCCTTGTCAATTTACAGCCAACTAGGGAAACATAAAGGGGTAGAGGACATATGCAAAATTAAAAAAAAAAGTTCCCAGTTAACAACAGATACCAAATTACAACCAGTATCAAATATTTCAATAAAAACAGAGGTCTCATTCTAATCTGTAGGACATAATACGAGCGTTCATATAGATAAGAGTAGAAGGCTCCTTGACCACAAATGCACAAGGCCTTGTTTTTTCCATAAGTTCTAATTAAGTTTCTATTGCTGGCTAAAAAGCTAAGAAATGTTGTTCGTTGCTCACTCTCTCTCTCTCTATATATATATATACATATATATATATGTATATATATGTATATGTTTTTCTCTGTGCATTCATAACATAGGCTTTAGAGGTCACATCTGTCTCCTCAACACTGTCATTACTCACTCCAGGCCAGAGTAAGCATTTAATCACATATAATGTCACCCTCACAATAAGAAATAGTAGGGGGAAGCACGGTGTACTCCCTGTAACCCCCCCACCCTACCCCGGCCTTCCTTGTCAGATTTCATGCTTTAACCCTTCGCCTCCTTCCCCGATTCATACAGAGAGATGCTATCCAGACATGTGGTGGTCAGACCCCTCTGTAGCCCCCCTCCCCATACAGGATCCTTTTACACAGAAGAAGCTGCATTTTTCTGTAAAGAGTGAACTTTTTTTGACCCCCCTCAGCATCCCCCCCCCTCATTTCTCACTGACACAGTCATGTACTCTATGTCTTTCATGGGGTGGGGGCTGTGTTCTATCACTTCTTCCAGAACACAAGAGATATATATCTCTTTCTCTCTACCATTCTGGAGATGCTCAAGATCTTCGCTCATGGTTTTTACACCAGTATGTGGGGAATTTTATTTTTAACAGCGTCTGTGATCGCCTAGTTAACGCTTTTTCACACCTTCCCGGTGCTCACTCAAGAGAAAACAAACAATAAGGCTCATTAAATCCATGTGCTGCGCGTTGGATGGTTCATTAATAGAGAATCTGCCAGCGGACGAAATGATCGCACCGCTAGAAATGGCCTCATGAACGTATAATCTAGAATTGAGGGGGAAAAAAAGCTTGCATTCTAAATGCCAAGATTTTCTTCTACTGAGATAAAAATAAAAGCTTAGAAAACCCGTCACAGGGGAAATACAAAGGCTGGTTATTTTTGGCCTCCTAATAAAAAATGCCAGCTACCTGGCTGTATGCTAATGCTATGGCTCAAATGTTTTTTATTCCTTGACCGGGAACAAATCCACAACTTTCCTAGATGAAAGCAAGGGCCACCTTCAAATAGAAAGTATGTAGGTAAAGGACACACCCTTGCAATGTACCCCAGTTACGTGAACCACGAAAATTTGATGTCCAAAAAATGATCAATAAAGCCAGTAAATGTTTCTTTTCACAACTAATTTTTCTTTATACTGAACTTGCAGTAAATTAGAGGTTAGATAAAAGGTTTAATGTAGTATAATGCTTTTGGTAGTAAAATAAAAATCATATGATAGTAAGACATTTAAGAGATCTATACATCAGACCAAAAAAGAGGACAACTGAACAGAAGAGAGAGGCAGTTCCTTCAAATGAGTCCCAACTTCACTGACTTCATACTTTACTGTTTTACAACAGTGACTCCGAAAGTTGGTCAGCTTGACAGCCTGGCAACCACCATTTGTAGAAAGTGGTCATATCATAAATGATTACCTATTTTTCTTATGACAGGCTTCCTTAAGGATGCAAAGCTGCTGATATCACTAAATTTAACATAATAAAACATTTGTCTAATTTCCTTGCAAATGTACAACTACATCCCGCCTCCACTATGTCATGCTGACAGCACAGTGTGCCCAAGGGAGAAAAGGGAAAACTACTAAAGTGGAGGCCTGCTCATTTATGACTTTCTAAGCAGGGGCAATGACCATGCTCAAGTCTTATTTTTTTCTTTTTTTTCTTATAGAAATGTACCAATGACTTTGCAATGTCAGAGTCAACCTCAATAAGCCATTCAGAAATATCACATTTTGCATTTGCTATTATGGTCCAGTACACACGGGCTGAATGTCGGGTGGCATCAGCTAATTTCTATTGAACCGGCCGATGCCGCACGATATTCGGCCCATGTGTATGGCAGAAAATCAAAAATAATAGTACGCCAACCAGAGGGCAAAGCAGCCAACACAACAATCAGACAAATTGTGAAAAAGATATAAAAATAAGTGTGGCGCTAAAAAATGTATGTTATTGGGCAAAGCCAGACTGAATGTGATCTGAAAGGCGATATGCGCAACAAAGTATATAAATGAAACTGGATCGTATAAGAACTATTAGTTGGCACTAACAGAAATAAATGAAATAAATGTGTATGGCAGCCGGTCTGGCAAAAGCCGCCGTTCAGCCGACTTCTGTTAAAGAATATACCCCATTTGAAGTCTCTTAAGATGAAACGCGTAGGGTTAATATGCCGGCCTTGGTCACTTTTACTGTGCTTTTTCTACTTTGCTGCTGTTTTTATTTGAACATTTTATTTGCATATTTTTGGATATCCATTTTATTTGTTACCAATAAATCCCAACATACGGATTTACACTATATGGAGACTCTTTCTTTTCCCCACATGCTTTTTAATGTCCCTTTGAGCTGGAGGAAAGCTCCTTATAAGCTGATAGCGGTTTGGCGGGCGTTGCCATCTTCCATCCATCTCCCTCGTTTGGCTCCTTTGAGATCCAGCTTCCTATTGGAGGGGTCACCGTGCAGTCCAGCTCGTGAGCTCCGCTTCAGGTCTCCTATACCATGCCTTACTGACCCACTGCCGTACGGTGAGCTGGGTCCACCTCTCCTGGTAAGGGTACCTTTTTTTCTCCTCTTGTCCCTTCGATGGTGTCAGCACTCCCGGGTGTATATCTACCACCAAATTCATCCATTTCAGAGACTGTTTGACCTTAGCTGAAGTTGTCTCCTCATTTCATTCCTCTCAATATTACCACCCTTGGGACTTATATATTGTTATTTATCACTTACCTTCACCTTACCTTGAACAATATATTTTTTCGCACTTATTTGCAATATATGTAACACTTTATGGTGGTTCGCAGTGAGGAACTTACAGTCGCATGGTACTACTATTTTCACTTTGTCTAGTGGTGTTTACACAACATTTGCATATATTAGTACTAGAAAGAAACTACTTGTTTCAGGTAGCCTCCCCTCATTTTTATTTTTAGCGCCACACTTTTTAATTTTTCATTTTCATCACAATTAGTCATATTGTTGTGTTAGCTGCTTCTGTACCATAGGTTGGCGCAGTATTTTTTATATTTATATTTACTGTTGAAGGGTCATGACCAAAAAAGGTCTGCCGACCACCTCTTGGTTAGCGCTCTCAGCCACTGGCTAAGAGCGCTGACTGGAGCGTTCTGGCGGGGGGGCCACCCCCCTGTCAGAGCACAATAGCACAGCAGGGGAGATCGCTGTACTAACATTGGATTGTTAGTACAACGGCCCGGGCCTGAGCTGTCAGTTTTTCTTTGTTCAACCCCAAACTAGTAGTGTTAAGGAGGCTTAAATTTTGTTAAACTAGGAGCTCAAAATTTGAATGTGTGGGCCAATTTTAGAGACCTATAGATATTATAAACGTGTCCGGTTCCTATACAAATTTTGCTTCTGTCTGAATTTGCAGTGGGGTTGGGGTGGTGACAGGCACTTTTTTAGTTACAGGGAGTACTTACTTACTCCCTGTACCCAAAAAGCAGCATTTACAACACATATGCTTGTCTATCATTGTGCACAGTATTATACTTTCCAAAATAATTATTACTATGGGAACAATGGCATAGAAAGCTTACTAAAGCACTATATTGGTTTAGCCATTGGTTTAGCTCTTGAAACGGTTGCAACAGTGCTCAACAGTAGTGTTGATGTAATGAAAAAAACAAACAAAACAGAAACTTAACAGAAGTGAAGATATTTGAGACACAACTGCTAGAGCGGAGAGATATTTATACTCTTTCCATTTCTAGTTTTCAATCGAATACTCGTCTGTCCATTAACCCCAAGGGCAATAGTCAGCCATTCAACCAAAAATGGCTGTTAGGGAAACATACGCTGCATTTAGTCACAAAAAGGTAGTATGATGTGAAAACTGTAAATTCATAAAAATTTGGAGAGTTTTACTGTACTGTATACTAAATCTGACTGTTAATTAAAAAAATGTACTGTTAATTTGTTGTAGATTGAGGCCTAACAGCAGGATGACTGCAAAACTAATGGTTTAAAGGCTTTATAAGAACACAGAGAAGCAATTCTGGTCTTCAAAACCAGAGGAACACTTTTGTTTAAGGTGACTTTGGGTAAGGGCCAGTATCCCAATGAATCCTCATCTTCTATATGGATAAATGAATTTTGTGGGAAGGAAACCCTGAAATGTATTTACTTTATCATTTACAAAGCGCAAGCCAATTCTGTAGAGGTTCATGGTGTATATAGAATCATTCTCATCAGTCCTTGCCCTGAAAATGCTTTTTTATGCCATAGGACAGTCATGAACATGTTACGATCAATTTGGGTGGACGTCTATTATAGCTGATGATGTTCTGGTTTGCCATTGGCTGCAGACTGTTATTTTTGTCACCTAGTCTCCACAACTGAAACAGCAGCTTCTGGGAGGCAAATTGCCTGCCCTTCAACTTTTTTTCGTTTTTTCGGTAATGTAATTAATGGTATCTTAATATAATTTCATAGGTTCAGCTGCCCTTTAAGAACCTTTCCAAAGAATCATGTGAATTAATATTAGATACAATATTAGATACATAAAGAACATATCTGGAACATAAAAAAAACACATCAAAAACTCACCGAACATATCAAAAACGCACATGTCCTGAATTGAGATAAAGAAAAAAAAAAGAGGGGAAAAAATGCCACTGAACGCATCAAAAGCATGCATGCAGAGACGCTTCTGGAATGCAGGAATTGTGGTGTGAACTGGCCTTCAGGAAAACCATGGTAAATATACAACTAGCCAGTGTTGCATTTTTTATGGACAGGAACTTCTGTGCTCAAGATTTTAAGTTGAACTCTAGATGAACAACTTAGAAGAGAGTTGAAAGAGTTATATGTGATTAGTCTCATGTGTTAGTAATTTGCAAATTTGTTCCAGACAGCACATTCAGTTTGGTGAACCTTCTTATCTCTGCTGCAATTAAAGTACAGCTTTTTTACTGGCCTTCACCAAGCCAGCTTAATGGCTGATGAAGGATCTTGATTACGGTGAGTTGGCCAATCTCTATGTTCTCCCCTCCAGTCTGCCTGCGCCCAAGGTTAGGCTGGCAAAACTGTGTTATTCAACAGTTCCTGAATCTTACAGACTGTTGCCCTGGCAGGACTGGGTTATGCAACAGATTCTGAGTCTTCCAGACTGTAGCCCTTCTCTCTTCCAGTACATAGTACTCATGTACAGTACATAATATGACAAACAACCAATCTGTCCAATTTTTAGCCAGATCGGGGGAGGAATTCATGTCTATGATTACTCCCAAATACTGCTCGGTAGAAAAGGGTGATTAGACAGAATAGAAAGTCTTTTACACAATGCACTGGCCTTCTCTTCTCCACTCCTCCAATCGACAGTGACCTTTTCAAGGATCTAAAAATTCTCTGTAAACCTTCCCATAGAATAGTAGAATTTTGTTCAAAACTTTTCATTTTTAGAACATTTGTTTGATTTTCTAAAGGTTAAAGGGATCAAATCGATGGTCACTTTTGACCATAGTGCTAAGAAGATTTGAAGGAGTATAATAGATTTTTTTCTCAAATGAAATTGTGAATGTGGTTTTCATTTTGGCAAAGTTGTACATATTGCAATGTACATGTTCTAGGCATAAAAGAAATAGATTTTCATATGTCTGGGATTCCATTAAAGCAGAAGGTCTAGATGAAATTTTAAGGGCTTTCAAACAAAATTAGTTGACTCAATTATGGCAAGATCGAATGCTCTAAAGAATGACTTTTAGTTATTAACGTACAAACATCGAAATTAAATGAAATGCTACTTGTGTATGGCCAGCGTAATGCTCCACAGCCAGATTTTCCTGAAGGCAGTTAGATCCTGCCTAGATGAACAACTTTCTTCAAAAAATTTTTGGAGGGCTAAGTTTTGCTGTGCGGAGGATTACAGGAAACTAAGCGCCAGGTACGAGTACTGCTGAATTTAGAAATGCATTTATTAAATTTCTGAGAAATTAATAACTGAATAAAATGGTGTTTCTTCAAACCTGTCTAGAGTTCAGTAATAATAAACTCACACTCCTATCATAACTCACAGTGTTGTGCAATTTGCTGCTAATTGCTTTATGTATACAAGGATCTTCTCCCAAACTTCATTGTAGCATTAAATGAAGTTTATTGAATGACATGGGTGATAATGTTTGGAGGTGCTTGCCATGGTTACTGCTATCAGCAATTAATATCTTACACAGATTGTTAAATAAGGGCATCCAGGCAGGCGTGACAGACAGGTCATTCACTGGCACCTCGCACAGTCTGTGACTGGCTGATCTATGGCTTTTTAATGACTCTGTCTTGTCCCCGTTGTGCAGGCAAAAAACAAAAGCATCGTGCAATTGTGTCAGCCAATCAGAGGGTCCATAAAACTATCCCAGCTAAGAATGAGCCTTGAGAGGTGATAATTAGGGTTTAGCAGCCATTTAATACAATCTGAGATAGCCCAAAGGCTTCAAGACTACTTGCCTTAAAGGTGGTCCTGATTGATGTGCCGACAGGTCAGAAAGATTTATGCCTCCTGTCTGTCTGTGTACAGTTATCTAGAAGTCAGAGTGATCCAATACTAACCCAGCTTGTCCCTTAAGGTTGGATAGAAGACACTGAAGAACACTTCACCAAAATATACGGTTTATCTATGTGGACAGTTTTTGAACACTCAGGGCAGACAGGTCAACTGGTGTTTTTTGGGCAACATGCAGCTCTCCAATTGTTGGATCTATTCGTCCTTACAGAATTTTGCAGATGAGAAGTTCAACGTTTTTGCAATATTACCTAAAATCACTGATTAAAGTAAATTAAAAGGACACTCCAGCAGCAGAAGCAATACAAGTTTATTTTATTTTCTTCTATTTCTTTGTGGTTGTGGCAGGTGGGTGAGGGTGGGAGCATAGGTGCCAAGAACTCTCCATATCAGCCCCCTAAATGCACAAGAAACTCACCTTAGGAAAATCGATTTGCTCAAAGAGTTCCACCCGAGGTCCAGTAAAAAAAAAAAAAAAAAAATTAAAAGTCAGCAGCTACAAATACTGCAGCTGCTGACTTTTAATTGGACACTTACCTGTCCCAGGGTCCAGCAATGCGGGGGATCGAAGCCCCGCTCGTCTCCCCCTCCATTCAGCGGTGCCCGCATTGCAACTGTGGGCGCCGGGCTGTGGCTTCACAGCCTGGCACCCACTGCGCATACACGAGCGGTGCCGCCCGCCGTGATTGGCCGCTCAGTCACCTGGGACCTGTAATGGGTCCCAGATGATTGACAGGAGGGAGGGAGCAGAGCTGAGCCCTTCCTGTGCCGAGGGGGAAGTGATGTCACCAGCCCAGGCACTGGAAGAGGCAGACTACGAGGGACCACCTAGCAACAGGCATTTAGAGGTAAGTAAAAAAAAAAAATATCCAAATTTTTTTTGTATTTTTTTTTAGGATTTTTCATGTATTTTTTTTTTTGGGTGGAACCCCACTTTAAACTTATCTTGCAGATAAACTGACATACTTAAAAGGGCATGTGCTTAGAAATAGAGACAAAATGTTATTATGCCTATATACTGGCAGAAAACTTTTGAATGGGTGCAAACGCTTGCTCTGTATTTAAGTTCCACACAACTGAGGTTATATTTAAGAAGTTTATTGAAGTTGACAGTTCACAGGTAACAGATATGGCCAACGTGTTTTGGGGGAAATATCCATCACTCACAGCATCTAGCGGGCCTCATACTTAGCTGCATCCCGGCTGCATAACCATCCACTGTTATGGGGGAGTTCCACCTCCTTGTCCACTGTTTCAGATGTAATTATGTTCCTTTTTTGATCTTTTTTTATTGTTTTATAACTCAATACATTTAGACATCTAGACGTGGTGAAGATGACTTGCTCAGGTTAAAACCGAGCATCAGAATGGGGAAGAAAGGGGATTTAGGTGACTTTGAACATGGCATGGTTGCTGGTGCCAGACAAGCTTATCTGAGTATTTCAAAAACTGCTGATCTACTGGGATTTTCACGCACAACCATCTCTAGAGAGAATGGTCCGAAAAAGAGAAAATGTTCAGTGAGTGGCAGTTGTGTGGATGAAAATGCCTAGTTAATTTTAGAGGTCAAAGGAGAATGGGCAGACTGGTTCAAGATAAAAGAAAGGCAACAGTTACTCAAGTTACAACCATAGTATGCAGAATACCATCTCTGAATGCACAACACATTGAACCTTGAAGCATGGTGGTGTAATGGTGTGGGGGATATTTTCTTGGCACACTTTGGGCCCCTTAGTACCAACAAGCCTAGCTGAGTATTGTTGCTGACCATGTCCATCCCTTTATGACTACAGTGTACTCATCTTCTGATGGCTCCTTCCAGTAGGATAATGCACCATGTCACAAAGCTCAAATCATCTCACCACTGGTTTCTTGAATGTGACAATGAGGTCACTGTACTCCAATGTCCTCCACAGTCACCAGATCTCAATCCAATAGAGCATCTTTGGGATGTGGTGGAATGGGGGATTCGCATCATGGATGTGGAGCTGACAAATCTGCAGCAACTGCGTGATGATATCATGTCAATATGGACCAAAATCTCTGAAGAATGTTTCCAACACCTTGTTGAATCTATGCTATGAAGAATGAAGGCAGTTCTGAAGGCACAAGGGGTTCCAACCCGGTACTAGCAAGGTCTACCTAATAAAGTGTCCGGTGAGTGTATATATAGACTATCTAAGCATTTTTAATGCTCTATTGTCTAAGCAAAGTAGAAACCAGACTTTATGAGGTTATGATTTTATGAATTGTTGTCCTGTTATCTATTTATTACACATATTCATTTTCTCAGTTCTATAATAATGTACAAGCCACTTATGATACACCATTTGCTATCTTCACTATCTATTGATTATACATCTTTTTTGACCTATTTATAATTATATTACTGGACGAGATACTTATTAGTTGTGTTTACTGTCTGTTGTTTCCTCACATAATAGCCCTGTTGAAGGGGGAGGCATTTCTCCCACAATACATTGGCTTTACCAGTTACCTGTGAACTTTAATACCGGGCATGCCCTTACACCAATCCAAAAGTTTTCTGTGGAGAGTTGCTTGCTTTTTGTTGCTTTCAGAAAGGCAGTAGCCTGAGACGCAAACAGGGTTTTCTTACACCAAATTTTGAATGAGTACAAGCCCTCCTGAAGGATGGCATAGCCCACAGGACTTCCATTATACCAGACCATCCACCAGTTCAGCGCAGTCACACACACATCAGATATACACTGGCAGGTCAGCCTCCTGAAATTTCACATAGATGACCAGATCTATTACGTGGGCATGAATCGAGCCACATACAAAACCATTCATAGCTATCTATCTTTAAACATTCAACACATTTTTAAAAATTCCTTAGAAATCTTGCTTTCTATCAGTCCAGTTGGCACCATGAAGCAAAAGATCAAGTTGCAGGAACTAGATGTGCAATAAACTAGACTAACAAGGAAGGCTTTGGCTGAGAAGATTCTCCATTTTCACAGCATGGGTCTTAGCATCTTCCTAAACTGTTAAGGATACAGGAGGATTGTCACGATTCTTATGCCCCGTACACACGGTCGGACATTGATCGGACATTCCGACAACAAAATCCTAGGATTTTTTCAGACGGATGTTGGCTCAAACTTGTCTTGCATACATACGGTCACACAAAGTTGTCGGAAAATCCGATCATTCTGAACGCGGTGACGTAAAACACGTATGTCGGGACTATAAACGGGGCAGTAGACAATAGCTTTCATCTCTTTATTTATTCTGAGCATGCGTGGCACTTTGTGCGTCGGATTTGTGTACACACGATCGGAAATTCCGACAACGGATTTTGTTGTCTGAAAATTTTATAGCCTGCTCTCAAACTTTGTGTGTCGGAAAATCCAATGGAAAATGTGTGATGGAGCCTACACACGGTCAGAATTTCCGACAACAAGGTCCTATCACACATTTTCCGTCGGAAAATCCGACCGTGTGTACAGGGCATTACACTGATGCTTAGCTGGAAGATCAATGGTGTAGCCTTCAAGGCAGGCATGATCTAACTGCTTTTAGACATCTATACCTACCAGTGGATTCCAAAATAATTTTTGCAAATGCTTACCAAATGCTTATCAAAGCTTGCTATATGCTTTTTGTACATGATGCTGCTATGAAGCATATAAGCTAACATTAAGGGCGCACTCACACTAGGCAATCTGTACTGTGCTAAGTCCAATTGACCTTCAAAGTCCAGTTTGGTTGACTAATATGAGTGGTACCTACCATGCTTGTTCATTGTATCGTGCCCTGGTCCATGTGAAGAGGTGGGCTTGGGCATGGTTCAGTTGGACACAAGCATGGTACGCATCTGTGTGTTAATAGTGCTAGAGCATGGAACTATCGCAGATCACTGAGCATGGAAGTAGGTATCACTGTAGTCTGGCTGGGGGAGGTGATGACGTATGTGTGCTTGGGCCCTCCAAAATATGAGTGGGGCCAGCAGGGGAATGGAAAAGGGAATCATGCTTGGGAATGATACAAGGCAACTGTGCCCAGTGTGAGTACGCCCTAAAATAAGGCTTTAATCTCTGTTTTTACTAAAGTTTTTAAAAAAATAGAAAAACCTCTTTCTTTTGCCTTTCCTCTTCCCACTTTGAGAGGATAAAGACCTACTCGCCAGCACTATGACCTTTGCAAGTATCTCCATGCATAAACCTGAAGCTTATTGATTTAGCTCGGTAGTACGCTGACTATTACCAGAGGTAATCCCTAGTTTAATATCAAATGATGGTAAGTGATTCATTACCACTGTGTTACATCTGAACATACTTTATACACAGAAAACTTTTGCCAGACTGATCTCTCTTGCACCACTACTTTTTTTCTATTCTACTTTATATTGCTTGTATATTAACAGGAATGCATTGCATATTTTATATATATTATAACACAGGGGCGTTGCTAGGTCTACAAAAGATCTGGGGCTAGAGCTCATAGCAGCGTAGTAAAGAAAGTCATACGCTTGGGCGGGCATACACATGTATATAATATATATGTGTGTGTGTGTGTCCAGAAAGCTTCCCCCTTACATTAGGGTCCCCAGAGACCCCCCCCCCTTAAATCAGGGTCCCCAGAGAGTCCCCCACTTACATCAGGGTCCCCACAGAGCCTCCCCTTCCCTTGGGGACCCCTGCAGAGACTCTGGGCTATGCCCAGATGCGGGGCTATAGCCCCAAAAGCCACCCCCTAGCGACGCCACTGTTATAACATATATTTTGAGTTATGATTGCTGCTGTCACCCTAAAGGAAAGAGAGAAATAAATATGGAGGCTGCCTGGCTGTCATGCTGGTCCAATGGCTTGAATACTTTGAGTGTGTTGATTTCTCTGACTTTCTTGATCTGCATACTTATTGTATCTCAGATCGGTGAATCTGAAAGTATTGTAGTCAGGTGATCAGCATTAATGCCAGACAGCATTTTCAGGAGCTCAGCAAAGGCCGACCCATATATTTCTCAAGACAGGTTTACTTTAACGTAAGTTTGAATCTGACTTTTACATTTCTAAGCCCTTGCTGTGCCATATTAGTATATTATATTTCTAGATCTCTCAATGATCCCTCTAGCGAATACCTGCTGAGATAAAGCTCACTTGAATTCCTGATGAACTGGTTGAAATTCGCGTTGTGGGTGGCACTTTTGCGACCTTCCCGCCCCATGGAAAATCAGAGCCGGGAGCCAGACTGAAAACTGTCATCAAATCAGATGCCGTCGCTATTTGGGTATTCTGGATGTTGGAACACAATAGCCGCAGTGGGAGTTTCGTCTATCCGTGCTATTGAACGTTTTCAAGGTCTGTACAGCTGTACTAAGTAGGAAGCGGACTCTGATTATGTAAAGTGCTAACATGACTGCCCCCATGTACTTACATAATTACAAACTCTACAAGGAGACATTCAAAATATAACCTTTTCATGTATAGGGTGATTAGTATCAGCCTGATCACTTTTTATCTGTCTAATTAAAAAAGGAAAACCCTAGCATCCAATTTTTACACAAATGGTTAAAAAAAACCTAAAAAAAAAATGTCCATGTGGAACATCAAACAGTTAAATCCCAATGACCCTTCTCTCTAGTTCTAGATAGAAAGTCAATGTAAACTCCTATTAGTTTGTTATAGGCAACACCGCCACATGTTATGCAGGAAGCCCCTAGTGCTATATGGGTCAGTTTCTCTGCTACATGGGAGCGCTTTGCCTGTAAGAACGCCAAGTATATAATTTGTTGTAACACAGAAAGCTAATTTTTCCTTTTGCTATAATAGGCCACTACAGGGATTTCAGAAATGCTCCAGTTTTGGACTGGAAAAGCACAGCACACTCCGATGTCAATGTGACACTAGGCTACGAGGCTGGGGTCAACAGTGTCATAGGTAATGTCAGAGGATTAGCTGATAACCCCAAGTGGTTGTCACTTCCCACAGCTCTACAGAGGGCTGACCTCATTAAAATCATGACAGGTACCCTGACATACCCCATGAGCTAAAAAAAATAAGATCAATTTTGAAATAAAAACAAATTTAGTATTAACAATAGGTCAACCAATCCCAAATACAATAACCCTCAACAACCAGTAAGATTTCAGTTCTGCCTTTGTCAGATAAGTGAAAGGTAAATTGCATTCTCTGATATTTGTGAACTTGAAAAATGCTCCTTCGCACCTATAGTGAAAAATAAACAATATAAACACTCTCTAACATCATTGATAAAATTGTATTTATTTAGTTAAAAATAAATTAAACTATAACTAAAGGCAAAGCTTTTTTTTAAAGTTTTGGATATAGTGGATAGGGATTATTATTATTCTACAGGATTTATTTAGTGCCAACAGTTTGCGCAGTGCTTTACAATGTAAAGGGAGACACTACACCAACAGTGCAATTCAAAACAAGAGGGTTAGAGGAGCCCTGCTCCTGCGAGCTTACAATCTAAGAGGGAGGGGCTGGTGAAACAAAAGGTGGGGACTAGTGGCCATTGGTTTTAGCAGTTGGTAGGTCATTAGTGAGTTTCAGTAGGGAAGTTCCAGTGGAGTGTAGCAAGCGAAAGCCAGACTGTAAGGGGTCAAGAAGATTGTTGTCAGTGAGGTAGAAGCTAAGACGGTTGTAGAATAAGCGTTCTAAATGTTTTGACGCAAACGGGAGCAAGGACATGAGTCTTAAGTAGTTCAGGCTGGTGGGATCCAGTGAGGGCTTTTTAAGTATGGGGGTGATCACATCATGTTTTAGAGGGGCGGGTGCCAGTAGATGTGAGTGAGGGAACATAAGATAGAAGAAGAGGATGACCGTAGTAGATGTGCGGGAACCGGATCCAGGGGACAGGTGGTAAAGTTTAAAAGAGGAGAGTGTTGAGAGTGGATTTGTACAGGGTATGTTAAGTGGGTTAGATGTCTGTGCAGTGGAGATGTCCCCATAAATTGCATCAATCTTGTTTTTAAACTGATTGGCAATCTCATGAGCAGTGAGCGAGTTACTCAGTGAAGATGCTGGTGGAGAAAGTAGAGAGTTAAAAGTAGAGAAGAGACGACGAGGAATGGTGGACAGAGTATTAATGAGGGTGACAAAGTAGGTTTGTTTGGCAGCATGGAGGGAGGAATTATATTTTAACAAGGCAGATTTCGATTGGGTGAATGCATGCTGGGAGTTTGTGTTACACCACACTCGCTCCAGTGCTCGGCAATGTCTCTTAAGGTTTCCGGTGTTGTTGGTCTGCGAGGGTTGTAATAGTTGGGGCCTGACATTTTGTGTAGTGAGAGGAGCAAGAGAGACCAGTGAGGATGAAAGTGAACTATTGTAGATAGAGGTGGCCAGGTTGGGGCAAGACAGGGGTGGGATTTTGTCATGGAGGTGGTCAGTTGCAAAGTATAAAAGAGAAGGAATAAAGTGGCAAAGGTTTCTTCAGTTAATTGTTTTCTGCTTGGTGGGACAGATGGTTGGAGATGAGCACATTTTGAAAGTGATGAGGTTGTGTCCAGAGAGAGGAAAAGGGGTGTTGGTGAGGTTGTAGGGGGTGAGAAAATGGGAGAAAACAAGGAATTAGAACACCTGTCAGTTTTTATTTCTGTCTGTGCCCCATTAGGGAGATTCACCCTCTCTATTTGTCCTGTTTACCCATATTATTGAAAGTGAAAGTAAAAGAAAATCACAAATTTTGGGTTGTCCCCAGAAAAGTAATAGAGGGGAAATCTTCCAATGGGGACACTAGTTCTGTGACATGGGGGTCCCCAAGGAATTCTCCTAATTTGTAGGGATGTCCTCTCACTTCCTGTTTGGCTATGGAACAGGAAGTGAAGGCAAATCTCTGCAATGGGACACAGATGGCAAAATGAAAAAAAAAATCTGTCAGGGGTTATAACCTTTCCTTGCTTTATCCAAAGTGAAAAAAACATGTTGCCTCTAGTTCTTCTTTAAAAAATAATTCTCTCTTGATTCAGAAACCTAAGCCAGGGCACAAAAAAAAGCAGCACCTTACTCTGCAGCCTCCGTGGACTGTCCCAAGATCCCTGCTGACACCACTATGTATAGCACCATATTAGAAACAATAACTATAACATTATAGTAAATAATTGCTAACAATTGATCTCCCAAGATTAAGGAAGTGCCCTGGATGTCTACTTGGCACAATTGTTAAGATCTATAATTGCTTTCTGGTGTCCATGGACACCTTAAAGTAGACCTACTGTATAGTCTATAAGTTCATGGCATAAAAATTGCTGCCCATATTCTAAAATACTTGCTCTCTTGTATTGGCTCTATCCAGATCCCACCAACCAACGCCTTTCTTCCACTTTTATACCATGGCACAGGACTGGAGCAGTCTCATCTGCCTAACACAGAGCTTTAAAAAAGGAGAGCTGGAAGGAAGACCTGGACAGATCCCACACTGACTGACAGGTAAGTATTCCAGAAGTTACCATTTGTATCACTTGACCCTCTCTCCTAGATTACGAGGGCCCTGTGATTCCTCCTGTATTAAATTGTATTGTAACAGTACTGTCTGCCCCCATGTTGTAAAGCGCTGCAGAAACTGTTGGGGCTATATACAGTGGGGACGGAAAGTATTCAGACCCCCTTAAATTTTTCACTCTTTGTTATATTGCAGCCATTTGCTAAAATCATTTAAGTTCATTTTTTTTTGTTCATTAATGTACATACAGCACCCCATATTGACAGAAAAACACAGAATTGTTGACATTTTTGCAGATTTATTAAAAAAGAAAAACTGAAATATCACATGGTCCTAAGTATTCAGATCCTTTGCTGTGACACTCATATATTTAACTCAGGTACTGTCCATTTCTTCTGATCATCCTTGAGATGGTTCTACACCTTCATTTGAGTCCAGCTGTGTTTGATTATACTGATTGGACTTGATTAGGAAAGCCACACACCTGTCTATATAAGACCTTACAGCTCACAGGGCATGTCAGAGCAAATGAGAATCATGAGGTCAAAGGAACTGCCTGAAGAGCTCAGAGACAGAATTGTGGCAAGGCACGGATCTGGCCATTGTTACAAAAAATTTCTGCTGCACTTAAGGTTCCTAAGAGCACAGTGGCCTCCATAATCCTTAAATGGAAGACGTTTAGGACGACCAGAACCCTTCCTAGAGCTGGCCGTCCGGCCAAACTGAGCTATCGGGGGAGAAGAGCCTTGGTGAGAGAGGTAAAGAAGAACCCAAAGATCACTGTGGTTGAGCTCCAGAGATGCAGTGCATGGAACCTGCATGGAACGCGCCTTGCATTCTGGTGTGAACTGGCTTCAGTGTTTTCTGAGTTACTAACCCTGAACAAGTATGCAGATCAGGAGTTCTGACTTCACTCAACACTAAACATATACATTTGTTCTAGGTCAGTGATTCAAAAAGCACTCAGGGCAAAGGATATGCATGACAGCCAGGCAACTAGTATTTTTAAAAGAAGAGTAGCAATGGATGCTACTTATTTCTCTCATGACAGCTTTCCTTTAAAGCACCCGTCAGATGATCGTAGCTAACACTTTTTTTTGGGTGGAGAATTTGATTAGCCAGGTTAGAGTTTTGAGTAGCCAGGTTAGGGTTTGATTAACAGGTTAGGGTTTGATTAGCCAGATAAGAGTTTTGATTACCAGGTTAGAGTTTTGATTAGCCAGGTTGGGGTTTTCGGGTAGCTAGGTTAAGGTTTCAACTTGCCAGGTTAGGGTTTTGATTGTCAGATTAGAGTTTCGATTAGCCAGGTTTGAGTTTCAAATAGCCATGTAAGGGTTTTGGTTAACTAGGTTAGGGTTTCGACTAACCAGGTTAGAGTTTTGATTACCAGGTTAGGGTTTTGATTCGCCAGGGTGGAGCTTCAATTAGCCAGGTTAGGGTTTTGATTAGCTAGGTTAGGGTCTCAATTAGCCAGGTTAGGGTTTCGATTAGCCAGGTTAGGGTTTCAATTAGCCAGGTTAGGGTTTCGATTAGCCAGGTTTGAGTTTCAAATAGCTAGGTTAGGGTTTCAATTAGCCAGGTTAGGGTTTCGATTAGCTAGGTTAGGGTCTCAATTAGCCAGGTTAGGGTTTCAATTAGCCAGGTTAGGGTTTCAATTAGCCAGGTTAGGGTTTTGATTAGCTAGGTTAGGGTTTCAATTTCAATTACCGAGCTAAAGTTTTGATTACCAGGTTAGGGTTTTGATTACCAGGTTAGAGGTTTGATTACCAGGTTAGAGTTTTGATTAGCCAGGTTAGAACTGTGAATAGCCACGTTAGGGTTTTGGTTACGGATTTTGGTTTTGCAAAAATCGCTTCTTCAGGAGCTTTATAAACATTCTAAGGAGAGAAAGAGACAGTCAATAATTGTAACAACTATATATGATGTAAAAAGTATATATGTAGTCTCAAAATATGCGAGGAACACCAAGACTGCACCCAGGAGCGGTTGGACACACAGCATGCAAAGTGCGCTCTTTTCCTTTGGTGCATCTATATAGACACATGTTTATATTTTTTACTACTTGGCACGCCCTCACATATTGCCTGCTGCGCACTTTGCATGCTGTGTGTCCAACCGCTCCTGGGTGTAGTCCTTGGTGTTCCTCGCATATTTAAGACTACATATTTACTTTTTACATCATATATAGTTGTTACAATTATTGACTGTCTCTTTCTCGCCTTAGAATATTTATAAAGCTCCTGAAGAAGTGATTTTCGCGAAACATGTAGAGCTTATTTGAATGTTATAATTTAGCATAGTCATACATGTCTATTATAACATGTTTTTGACACCTATGATCAATATCGGAGAGGTCTAGCTGCTACTGTAGTAACACTGCAGTATTTTAATATGTTTTTTACTTTTATGTATTAATTGTTAATAAAAATCTACTGTTTATTTCTTGATTCTTTGATTGGTGCCTGGAAAGTCAATTTTTTCACTTTATTTGACCAATTTACGTTTAGAAAGTGGCACTGCGCTATCTTAAGCTCCCACAGTTCTATCCTGTGTTGGTGCTTTGTTAACTCTTTGATTCATAGGTTGGGGTTTTGGTTAGCTAGGTTAGGGTTTCAACTAGCAGGTTAGAGTTTTGATTATCAGGTTAGAGTTTTGATTAGCCAGGTTAGAATTTTGAATAGCTGGGTTAGGGTTTTGGTTAGCTAGGTTAGGGTTTTAACTAGCCAGGTTAGGGTTTTGAATTAGCTAGGTTAGTATTTCAATTAGCTAGGTTAGGGCTTTGATTAGCTAGGTTAGGGTTTTGATTAGCTAGGTTAGGGTTTCAATTAGCCAGGTTAGGGTTTTGATTAGCTAGGTTAGGGTTTCAATTAGCCAGGTTAGGGTTTTGATTAGCTAGGTTTGGGTTTCAACTAGCCAGCTTAGATTTTCGATTACCAGGTTAGGGTTTTGATTAGCTAGGTTTGGGTTTCAACTAGCCAGGTTAGGGTTTTGATTAGCTAGGTTAGGGTTTCAATTAGCCAGGTTAGGGTTTTGATCAGCTAGGTTTGGGTTTCAACTAGCCAGGTTAGGGTTTTGATTAGCTAGGTTAGGTTTCAATTAGCCAGGTTAGGGTTTTGATTAGCTAGGTTAGGGTTTTGATTAGCTAGGTTAGGGTTTCAATTAGCCAGGTTAGGGTTTTGATTAGCTAGGTTTGGGTTTCAACTAGCCAGGTTAGATTTTCGATTACCAGGTTAGGGTTTTGATTAGCTAGGTTTGGGTTTCAACTAGCCAGGTTAGAGTTTCGATTACCAGGTTAGGGTTTTGATTCGCCTGGTTGGAGCTT
Source organism: Lithobates clamitans (assembly GCA_037952925.1). Taxonomy (NCBI): domain Eukaryota; kingdom Metazoa; phylum Chordata; class Amphibia; order Anura; family Ranidae; genus Lithobates; species Lithobates clamitans. The sequence goes on from JBBGZY010001008.1 coordinate 564,051, forward strand.
AAATTAGCCAGGTTAGGGTTTTGTTTATCCAGGTCTTTTTGACCAATTGCTAATGTTCCCTGTACCAGGATAGGACAGGCTGGTGCTGTGATGACTGCTTTTTCTGCTACTTAGTATGAACATGCACTTTCACAGCCACAATTCCTTGTTCAAGGCTGGCCTTTTATAAGTAAAAGTAAAACTGTCTTATCAGAAGACAAACATCCACTAAATTATGCTTAGTGATCACCCTAAAAAAAAAAAAAGGTAAAGAATTCCAGTTGCAGGGTTGCCCACTGCCGTACCCCCCAGTGTGGACAGTGATCCCCCGCCTGGGCCCTGACCTCTCCTTGCCTCCAGTCATGTTGGGCCAATGTGTGGGAATAGTAAAGGGGCTTTTCATCCCTCTCCACAGGGCTGGGGGGCAGAATGCACATATCAAGGCAGGGAAAAACACCAACACAAACAGGGGGTGAAAACACTTTTGTGTGTATTGAAAATCCCCTCCGCGGCCCCCCCTGCTCTTCTGGAAGTCCAGCACATGGAGATCTGACAGAGAGAAGGGAGAATCCACAGCTCCTTTTGTCTTCCCTGCATCTAATCTGTGTGTCCAGAATCACACTGTGCAAGAGGTGGATGAGGAGGGGCAACAAGACAATATAGAGGAATGACAAAAAAAACTTAAATGGGATCAAAGTGCACAGCAGCTAGAGGAACCAGTAGGATCAAACACATTAAAGCAATGCAGGCAACTGCCACCTCATTGTGACACAGCAGGACCTGTATGCCTGGCCTTACCAGGTGACCAAAGATCACCAATGATAATAATATATTATATCATCTAATATGCTACTATCACTTTGTCACCGATGTTGAAAATTAAACAAAAAAAAAAAAAGAAACTTTGCAACTTATTTCTAAGTAATCTTGTGTTATTTTTTGTACTGAAATTCTACTATAAAACTACTGTGCTTTGGTGCAAATCTGGAAGGTGCCCTACATAGCAATGCTAGATTCTCTTTAATAAATTATTTTTAATAATTTATAAATCACTTTAATAATAGGAAGATATAGCAAGGACAGTGGTGTGAAATGCTGCAAAACTCAAAGCAGTATTAAACCCAATGAAAAAATGTATTATATTACAACTTACCAATCTCTAGATGTGGTGGTTGCATCAGTTTTCCTTTTTTTAACTTCCACTCTGGATGAAGGAGGAACAGAGACATCTTTGGATAGGAGAATTGTTATTCTGGGGGAGAGGAGTGTTAGATGTATTAGCAGATTTAGATACATTAACAAATTGAGCAAACACTTCCTAAGCACTTACAGCAACAGTTTTTTTTTTTGCCAGAAAGGTTTCACATAAATAAAAGTTGATCATTGTAAGCACCCCTGTCAGTGCTAAATGGGTTATCTCAACTCTCTAACTGCTACATCTGCAGGACAGCTTGATCTGCTGAAATACAACAGATTAACTAGTGAGATCAACAGGTGAAAATAAAATAATGAAAGATTCTCTGATCCTCCCCTTCAGAGTCACTCTGCACATGCTCAGTTTGGTGTGTATTGCTAGAGAGTTGTTTTTTTCTTCTTTGTAGGGTACATGTGATCAGCACAGGGCCAATCAGCACTGTCCATACAGAGGGTCAGGGGTCCTGCAGCCCCATAGGAGAGCCAGAGGAGAATGAAAACTCCTCATATAAGCTTTAACCAGTGCTCGACCGGACACTGATAGAAGTCATAAGACTGCTCTATACTGCTGAGTAATTTAGCAGTTTATATTTACTAAAATAATTGTATTTTCATGTTATGTGTACTGTGAGAGACCAGATATAGTGAATGCAGGGTCTTGGGTTTAGTAACACTTTAAAGTGATACTAAAGGATTGTTTTAATTTTTTTTTTAAATAACAAACATATCATACTTACCTCCACTGTGCATCTCGTTTTGCACAGAGTGGCCCCGAACATACATTTATGGGGTCCCCCGGCGGCTCATGCGGCTCCTCCCCGCATTAGATAACCCCCTTGGAAAAGCGCTCTCCCGAGGGGGTTACCTTGTGGGCGCGCTCCCGAGTCCAGCATTCGGCGTCCATTGAGGCCAAATACAGGACTCGGCCCCGCCCCCGCGTCATTGAATTTGACAGCAGCGGGAGACAATGGCTTCGCTGCTATCAATCTATCCAATCAAGAGCCGGGAAAAAATATTCTATGAAAAAAGGCTCAAGCCTATGAGACATGGTACCTGAGAGCTGGCCCATAGAATTACTGGGAATTGGATACGACAGAATGTACTGTATACGTATATACATACAATTTTTGGGTGGACCTAAAGCCAGCCATAGATGGTTTGAATCATGAGATTCGAACTGTATGGGCAGGCTGATTGTACCTAAGTTGATCAATCGATCGATTGACTCGGGTACAACCAGCCTGTCAGATTTTTTACATACGGTTACTGCCGCTAGCAGTAACCATTGTATTCTGCCGGCCGGGAATTTTCCCCACGCCCCCTGCTGGCAGAATAGAATAGTGCAGCGGGAGGCATTTCCCATTAACATCGACACAAGGTGGAATGAAAGAAAATCATATCATCTATGGCCAGCCTTACTTTATAAATGAGGTCTGCTTTACTTGGGATACTCTATAGCCTAGTTCAACCATTTGATAAATTGATGCATAGTTTGTTCTTTTTAAATAAGCTGGCCATAGACAATAGTGAACAGTGGGGTGTGCACGCACTGAACAACAATCTTACCACGTCTTTTGGATAGGCTCCTTATCTAAACTGTAATGCTCTTCCTGCACAAACCTTCCTGTTAGGCAACAAAGAAGGTACAGGAAAAGCACCCAGAATGTTCTGTTAGTAAATATTCCAATACAAAACACCTCATTTCTCAAAGGTTGCAGCTTAATCAACCTGATCTGATATTTTTTTAATTTTGAACTGATTTTATCAGGTGTTTCCATCAGGATTACCATAGAGGAACCATTATCTTTGGGAACAGCAGGAAGGGAGATATTTGCCTGTCATTATGTGGGTACTATTTTTCCTTTGGTCTTTTACATAGAAAATAGACATACTGCGGACCCTTGTGCCAAGATCCAGGTGGGTAAAATATGTACCTGTCTGATAACAGGGATGTTTTTATTGGTCGCTGGGAGGCCAGAATCAGTCCAATTATCACAAGCAAAATTTGAAATCAGAACCTGTTCCCCAAGTGTGGAGGGAAAACAGTTGCAGCAGATTCCCATCAGCTCATCCCTTGATTGAACAGTAGGTACATTTTAGCCATTTCAGTATCAATGTGATATATTTTTTTCTTTTTTACTCGATTTGCATACTTCCTTCTGCTACAATTTATGTCTTATTTCAGGGGTAGGCAACCATTTGAGCACAGTGTGCTGAAAAATGTTTTCAAAGAAATTGAGAGTGCCGATTTTATAACAAAAAATGTCAACTTCACACTCTCAATCACGAAAAGGATTTGTTATAAAGTAAATGCTGTAAACTACTTGAATATTAGTGAGAAATTAACATCCTGCACTCTCACGCCTCAGATCAGCCCCAATTCCTGCAACCCCATACCTCAGATCAGCCCCAGTTCATACACCTTCACACCTCAGATCACTGTCCCCCTGCAAATCTGCTCCACCACTGTAACCCCCTGCACATCTGCCCCACCACTGTACTACCCTGCACATCTGCCCCACCTCTGTATCCCCCCTGCTCTTCTGTCCCACCAATGTAACCCCCTGCTCATCTGCCCCACTAATGTACCCCTTTCTCATCTGCCCCACCACTGTAACCCCCTGCACATCTGCCCCACCACTGTAACCCCCTGCACATCTGCCCCACCACTGTATCCCCCTGCACATCTGCTCCACCACTGTAACCCCCTGCACATCTGCCCCACCACTGTACTACCCTGCACATCTGTCCCACCTCTGTACCCCCTTGCTCATCTGTCCCACCACTGTACCACCCTGCTTTTCTGCCCCAACCACTGTAACTCCCTGCAAATCTGCTCCACCGCCGTACCCCCATTCTCTTCTGTCTCACCGCTGATCCATCTTCTCATCTGTCCTAACACTGAATTTATCTGCTCATCTACCCCACCTCTGTACCCCCTGCTCATCTGTCCCACAACTGTAACCCCCTGCTCATCTGCCCCACCAATGTTCCCTCTTTCTCATCTGTCCCACCACTATACCTCCCTGCTCATCTGCTCCACCGCCGTACCCCCATGCTCTTCTGTCTCACCGCTGAACCATCCTCTCATCTGTCCTAACACTGAACTTTCTGCTCATCTGCCCCACTACTGTAACCCCCTTTCTCACCTGCCCCGCCACTGTACCCCCTGTAGATCTGCCCCACCTCTGTGCCCCCTGCTCTTCTGCCCCACCACTGTAACCCCCTTTCCCATCTGCCCCACCACTGTTCCTTCTGCACATCTGTCCCACCTCTGTTCTCCCTGCTCTTCTGCCCCACCACTGTAACCCCCTGCTCATGTGTTCGACCGATGTACCGTCTTTCTCCTCTGCACATCTGCCCCACCTCTGTACCCCCTGCTCCACCACTGTAACCCCCTTTCTCATCTGCCCCGCCTCTGTACCCCTCTGTACATCTGCCCCACATCTGTGCCCCCTGCTCTTCTGCCCCACCACTGTAACCCCCTTCTCATCTGCCCCAACACTGAACCCCCCTGCTCATCTTTTCCACCACTGTAACCCCCTGCTCATCTGCCCCATCACTGTACCACCCTGCTCATCTGTCCCACCAATACACCTCCTTTCACATCTGCCCCACTGCTGTAACCCCCTTCTCATCTGCCCCAACACTGAACCCCCCTGCTCATCTGTCCCACCATTGTAACCCCCTTCTCATCTGGCCCAACACTGAACCCCTCTGCTCATCTGCCCCATCACTGTACCCCCCTGTTCTTCTGTCCCACTGCTGAACCCCCTTCTCATCTCTTCTACCACTGTACCTCCCTGCACATCTGCCCCACCGCTGTACCCTCCTGCTCTTTGGTACCACTTATAAACTCCTCCTGCTTATTTTCCACACCGCTGTACCCTCCTGCTCATCTGCTTCACTGCTGTACACTCTTCTCATCTATGATATCCATGATATGCAGAGTGGTGAAAGGAAGCAGAGATGAGACACATCTACCTGTCCTGGCACACTCATCCTGCGGATCCACCTCTCGCATCCAGCCCACGTGCTCTGGTCAAGCCCCTGACTGATATGACCAGAAAGGAAGGTAACCCACAGAGTTGGTCTCTGGAGTCCATTAAGGCCTTTGAGAGTCTCAAGGCTGCCTTTGTTTCTGCTCCTGTGTTGGCACATCCTGATCCTATGTTACCTCTTATTCCTTGAGGTTGATGCTTTTGAGACTGGAGTTAGCACCCTTCTGTCTCAATGTCCTACCTCTGAGAGCGCTATGCATCCTTCTGGCTACTTTTCCAAGAAATTGTCACCTGCGGAGTGCAATTACGAGATTGGTGACAGAGAGCTGTTCGCTATCATTTTAGCCCTGAAAGAATGGAGACCTCTCCTCGAAGGTACCACTGTGCCGGTTCTCATTTTTGCTGACCATAAGAATCTCACATTCTTGTCTGAGGCTAAACACCTCTCTCCCAGAAGGGCGCGATGGGCTCTTTTCTTGTCTAGTTTCAATTACATTGTCTCATTCTTACCCGGTACTAAGAATGTAAGGGCTGATGCCTTTACAATTTTCCTTCCAAGATAGAGTCGGTTTCGGTTCCTGTGATTCCTCATGATAGTATTATGGCTACGGTTCGCGACAGTCTCACTTCTCCTTTGGGTGACAAAATTCTTGCTGCTCAGGTCCATGCTCCTCCTGAGAAACCTTGTGATTGCTGCTTTGTCCCAGAGAGTCTCCGTACTGCTGTGCTCCAGACCTACCATTCTCCCAAGGCTGCTGGCCACCCTGGGAAGAATCAACTCTTTTGGGCCATTTTCCAACAATTCTGATGACCTAGTCTACGTGCTGATGTAACTGCCTTCGTAGCTGCCTGTTCAATGTGTGCTCAGAGTTCCTGTGATTCCTCCTGATCGTATTCTGGCTATGGTTCGCACCAGTCTCATTTCTTCTTTGGGTGAGAAAATTTTTGCTGCTCAGGCCCATGCTCCTCCTGAGAAACCTTGTGACCGCTGCTTTGTCCCAGAGAGTCTCCGTACTGCCATGCACTAGACTTACCATTTTCCCAAGGCTTCTGGCCATCCTGGGAAGAATCAACTCTTTTGGGCCATTTCCCAACAATTCTGGTGGCCTAGTCTACGTTCTGATGTAACCGCCTTTGTAGCTGCCTGTTCCGTGTGTGCTCAGAGTAAGACTCCACAACACCTTCCAGGGAATCTCCTACAACCCATACCCAATGGAGAGAGGCCCTGGAACCACCTGTCTATGGATTTTATTGTAGAGTTACCCAACTCCCAGGGCAACACAGTTATCTTTATGGTGGTTGACCGGTTCTCAAAAATGTCTCATTGTATTCCACTTAAGAAGTTGCCCACTTCTAAGGAACTGGCTTCCATTTTTGCTCGGGAGATCTTTCACTTACACGAGCTACCCAAGGTGATTGTCTTGGACAAGGGTAGTCAGTTTGTGTCCCGGTTCTGGCGAGACTTTTGTGCACAGTTGGGAATTCAGCTTACTTTCTTCTCTACGTATAACCCGCAGTCTGATGGGGCCGCAGAATGAGCCAATCAGTCCTTGGAGCAATTCCTACATTGCTATATTTCTGATCATCATAACAACTGGTCAGACCTCTTACCGTGGGTGGAGTTTTCTCACAAAAGTGGCTTGAATTCTGCTTCCTGATTTTTCCCGTTTATGGCGAACTATGGTTTCCAACCTTCCATATTACCTGACTCATTTGTTCCGCAGAGTATTCCTGCGTTAGAGGAGCATCTCCGTGGTCTTCATTCCACTTGGGCACAAGTCCAGGAGGCTTTGTGCCATGCTAATGATATGTACAGACTCCATGGTGACAGCAGACGCCTGCCTGCGCCTTCCTACCAGGTTGGGGACAGGGTCTGGCTGTCATCTCGCAACCTCCGACTTCGAGTTCCCTCTCTGAAGTTCGCACCTCGGTTTATTGGGCCTTTCCATATTCTTCGTAGGATTAACTCAGTGGCTTACGCATTAGACCTTCCTTCTAATATGCATATCTCAAATGCATTTCATGTCTCCTTATTAAAACCCTTTTGACTACAACCGCTTTACCACCTCGGTGCCTCGTTCTCACCCTGTGCAGGTTGAGAACCATGAGTAGTATGAAGTACAGTCCATTGTTGACTCCCATAGGTTCCTTGGGCGCATACAATACCTAGTGCATCGGAAAGGGTACGGTCCGGAGGAACGTCCTTGGGTCTCATCCTCGGACGTACATGCCCCTGTCCTCCTCCATGATTTCCATAGACGTTTTTTCTTCAAGCCCGGTGGTCCTCAGAGGGGGAGGGGTCATTGAGGAGGGGGTACTGTCAGGGCTGGGCTTATCCCTTCCTCCTCTGAGCTGGTCGCTCAGCTGTCGGCTAATTGCCAGCTCCTATATCTCCACAGTGACTCACCTGTTGATGATATCCTGCTCGTCAGTCCTGCCTACTTAAGCCGTCCAGCCCAGATAATCTCTGCCTTTGCCTTGGTCAACATCACAGAGATCTCCTGCGTTCCTATTAAAGACTTGCTTGGCTGACATTTCTTCTGGCTCCAGATCCTGCTTGATGTTCTACTACGCTGTTCTCTGGCTTCCTGACGTTCTGGTTTGTCTGACTATCCGTTCCAGTTACCGAACTTTGGCTATGTTTTGACTATGTTTGTTCTATTTACGTTTATTATTAAACAAGTGTGATATAACTGTACTTCTGTCTCTGTCTGATTCATGGTTTCTGACACTGGAGACGGTGAAGAATTGAGAAGGTTCAGCAGGTATCAACCCAAGGACCAAGCCAGCGGAGGTGACGCTTGCAGAGCAGCCTTGTGTGTCAAGCCAGGGGCCGAGCAGGCTAGTGGGGTGAGTATTGAGAAGTGCCAGGCTAGGGACCCAGCAGAGAAGCAGGGGTGATGCTTGGGGAAGATACTACAGTGAAGATTGGAGAAGCTCAAAGGATTCCGTGGCAGTGAATCATCTAGTCTAGTGAGAGAGACTGGGAGCTCAGTGGGCTGAAGAACTACAAGAAGGGATTGTAGTGGAAGCGAAGGAACTGTTATACTTTGTGTTAGAAACTGTTAAAGACTGTTGCCATAGGAGACAGCATTCCTACACATGCAGATGTGGCGTCTTGCTGGATGCTTTTCCCTGCATGGCTCTCCTCCTGTAGAAGTCTCTGGAGTCTACCAATTAATATTGCAACGGCTCATGGGTGTCCTGGCCCTAACCCTCTCTCCCAAAGTTCTGTTCAAGAGAAATAAAATCTCTTTGCATTCAAGAAGTGTCTGGCGCGCAATGAATCTAACTTGCATTACACCCACCATGCCTCACAACCCACCATATACAGAAGGATGTCAGCTATCTTTGGCCCTGGAGGTTCTCATTAGACTGAGGGAAGCCTGGGACCTTGCTACACAACCATAAACGTTAATGTATTTTATTGAGATTTTAGGTGATAGACCAACACAAAGTGGCACATAATTGTGAATTGGAAGGAAAATGATAAATGGTTTTCAAAATCTTTTACAAATAAATATCTGAAAGGTGTGGCGTGCATTTGTATTCAGCCCCCCTGAGTCAATACTTTGTAGAACCTACTTTCGCTGCATTTACAACTGCAAGTCTTTTTGGGTATGTCTCTACCAGCTTTGCACATCTAGAGAGTAACATTTTTGCCAATTCCTCTTTGCAAAATAGCACAAGTTTTGTCAGATTGGATGGAGAATGTCTGTGAACAGCAATTTTCAAGTCTTGCCACAGATTCTCAATTGGATTTAGGTTTAGCCTTTGACTGGGCCATTCTAACACATGAATATGCTTTGATCTAAACCATTCCATTGTAGCTCTGGCTGTATATTTAGGGTCATTGTCCTGCTGGAAGGTGGATCTCTGCCCCAGTCTCAAGTCTTTTGCAGACTCTAACAAGTTTTCTTCTAAGATTGCCCTGTATTTGGCTCCATCCATCTTCCCATCAACTCAGGTAGCCTGTCCCTGCTGAAGAAAAGCATCCCCACGACATGATGCTGCCATCACCATGTTTCACAGTGGGGATGGTGTGTTCAGCGTTATGTGCAGTGTTAGTTTTCCGCCACACATAGCGTTTTGTTTTTAGGCCAAAAAGTTCAATTTTGGTCTCATCTGACCAGAGCATCTTCCTCCACATGTTTGCTGTGTCCCCCCACATGGCTTCTCGCAAATGGGATTTCATATGGCTTTCTTTCAACAATGGCTTTCTTCTTGCCACTCTTCCATAAAGGCCATATTTGTGGCGTGAACGACTTATAGTTGTCTTGTGGACAGAGTCTCCCACCCGAGCTGTGGATCTCTGTAGCTCCTCCAGAGTTACCATGGGCCTCTTGGCTGCTTCTCTGATTAATGCTCTCCTTGCTCGGCCTGTCAGTTTAGGTGGACGGCCATGTCTTGGTAAGTTTGTAGTTGTGCCATACTCTTTCCATTTTCAGATTATGGATTGAACAGTGCTCCGTGAGATGTTCAAAGCTTGGGGTTTTTTTTATAACCTAACCCTGCTTTAAACTTCTCCACAACTTTTACTTTATCCCTGACCTGTCTGGTGTCTTCCTTGGCCTTTATGATGCTGTTTGTTCAGTAAGGTTCTCTAACAAACCTCTGAGGGCTACACAGAATAGCTGTATTTATACTGAGATTACATTACACACAGGTGGACTCTATTTACTTATTAGTTGACTTCTGAAGGCAATTGGTTCCATTTGATTTTAATTAGGGGTATAAGAGTAAAGGGGGCTGAATACAACAAATGCATGCCACACTTTTGACATATTTATTTGTAAATCATTTTGAAAACCATTTATCATTTTCCTTCCACTGCTCAATTATGTGCCACTTTGTGTTGGTCCATCGCATAAAATACCCATAAAATACATTTGCGTTTTTGGTTGTAACATGGCAAAATGTGGAAAATGTCAAGGGGTGTGAATACTTTTTCAAGGCACTGTAAATGTGGGCTGTGGCCCACTCATCCTTCTCATCGCTTTGAGCGGTGAAGCCATCCATCCCAGTGACATACCTCCCAACATTTTGAGATGGGAATGAGGGATACCTACTAACAAATGTATGTAGGCATAGGAAACGCCCCCTGCCACACCCCCTTAAAGGAGAATTAACCAAAAAAAAAAAAGGGTCATTAAATCCACAAGGACTTTTTTCTACCAATACTATTCCTTTATATTGGCATTTAAAATGTACAAATGCAGCCATTTAGAAAATGGATGAAAGGTTTAGCACTGGGAAACACTTTTTGAAAGATAAAAAGTGCATTTTATATACAACTATATGGATCAGATCAAAATGAGGGACAAATGAGGAGGAATGAGGGACATTGCTCCAAATCAGGGACAGTCCCTCCAAATCAGGGACAGTTGGGAGCTATGCAGTGAAGACTCAACAATGCAAAGTAAAAGTGGGAGGACGTGGCCCACAGTTCAAAACCATAGCACCTAGATCCATATTAGCATAGAGGGTACTCTAGATTTCAGGGAACATGGGGTGATCTAGAAGAAACAAAGAGTGATATGTAGTAGGGGTGCAACGGATCAAAAAACTCACGGTTCGGATCGTTCCTCGGATCAGGAGTCACGGTTCGGATCTTTTTCAGATCAACAAGAAAAAAATCTCCCCCACTGTAATATCCACAATCTCCCTATTGGCAGGGTGTGGCAGAGTATTGGCAGAGTATTGCAGGGTATTGGCAGAGTATTGGCAGAGTATTGGCAGGGTTTTGGCAGGGTATTGCAGACTATTGGCAGGGTATGGCAGAGTATTGGCAGGGTATAGAAGAGTATGGCAGAGTATTGCAGAGTATTGTCAGGGCATTGCAGAGTATTGTCAGGGCATTGCAGAGTATTGACAGGGCATTACAGAGTATTGGCAGGGTATTGCAGCAGAGCATTGCAGAGTATTGACAGGGCATTACAGAGTATTGGCAGGGTATTGCAGCAGAGCATTGCAGAGTATTGGCACTGCTGCCATCCGATCTCTCCCCTCCACTGTACAGATCAGTACACAGAGGGGAGAGAGGAACCGGCATCATGACATGACGCCGGTTTGTTACAAGTGATCGCTCCGTCATATGACGAAGCCATCACGTGCTAAACGGCCACCGGGTGTACCAAGATGGCCGCCGCTCCGGAGCTAGGCCGAAGCCACGGCCTTTCCTATGGCCGAGGCCACAGAGCGCTCCGCGGTTTGGGGGTGTCCCGTACGGATCAACCTCCGCGGATCGGATCACGGATCGATGACGATCCGTTGCACCCCTAATATGTAGACATCTGAAGATGTTTGTAATACAAAATAAGTTTTACATTTCTTAATATTTACCACCTATGGGTTTGGTTTAAGCCACCATACTCTGCATTGTTATGTTATTACCATGGCAAGAACATTTAAATCTTGTTCCTGTGGAAACAAAGCAGCTGACCAGACTAGGCCTGGAATGTGGGAGCATACAGTTCAGACAAGGTTCCTTAACACTACAGCACAATGTACGTCTAGAAAGGAGATGTAGAGATATATATATATACTCAATATGAATATATATGCGTGGCTGAGTTCACGTCACCTCAGACAATGCAGATGGATATTAAACAGCAGTGAATTGGTTAATGAGGGACTTTAATCAAAAGCTGCAAATGATTCCCAAGGCTGGTATTAGTGAGTGGAGGGGGTGTTAGTCACTCCAATGATTTCTCCTGGGACCCAGGACTGCAGCTATAGCAAGAACCTGACAGAGCCATAAATCTTCATTTACTGCAAACATCGAGCTCTACACAGCGCCGCTGCATAGGTTGGTGCCTTCTACAATTAATGCTCCATTCTTCTCTGCTATTACTATGCATACATGGGGGAAAATGGTGAGATTATATATGCGTAGGCCAGAATGACTAATGCCCATGTGTGCATATGTATAATTAATTTTTACAGGAATTTTGCCTTTGTGACAGGAGCTATTTTGGATGTTCTAATTTTTGTGATTTCTACAAGCCGCTACAAAAGGTTTGGACACAATGCAACAGTCTCGCTTTCAGTCGAAAAATGACAGTGATCATCAACATGTACGGCCATACAAGTTATATTGAGCAACCAAACCAATAAGAAGTCCCCTACTTAAATACTGTACAGTACAGGATTATCTTTTAAAGCCAGAAGGTATTTACCTGACATCCTTTTACAAATCTGAAAATCACTGCAAATTCAGTTTGAGAGCAATTTCTAATCAACACTTTTGCAGTATCCTTTTTCTCTCTCACATAAATGAATGATTTGCACAGTTCCTCACACTATCTTAAGAAATAATCCTCATATTTCTGATGATTTGTAATGGAATGAGACATGTAAATACCTTCTGTTCTAAGAACATAGCTACATTGAGAACTGGACCAGCACATATGTTAATTATAACACATCCCTTATCCTTAACGCAGTATTAAACCCAAAGAAACAAAAATGTATGTATTGCAGCTTGTCAGTTCTTAGATGTGGTGACTGCATTCGTTTTTTTTTTTTCATTTTTTTTAGGCTCTTTTAACCACTTGCCGACCAGCCGCCGTCATTATACTGCGGCAGGTTGGCACGATCCCGCGATCCGTCGTAGCTGTATGTCGGCTCCTTTAAGTGGGATAGCCCGCTGCACTTCGGGGATGCTAATGCTCGTGGCCGGCGGTCGCGATGACCGCCGGCCATTCGTGAACACGAGCACGAGAGGCAGAACAGGGTTTTTTTCAAAATTGTCACTCTTTTTTTTTTTTGTTTATAGCACAAGAAATAAAAATCACAGAGATGATCAAATTCCACCAAAAGAAAGCTCTATTTGTGGGAAAAAAAGAACGTCAACTTTGTTTGGGTACAGCATCGCACGATCGCGCAATTGTCAGTTAAACCGACGCTGTGCTGTATCGCAAAAAATGGCCTGGTCATTGAGCAGCCAAATCTTGCAGGGCTAAAGTGGTTAAAATGTATTTTCACTTGTTTATTTAGCCACTAAGGCTATTTTTCAACTTCCTTTAACAGACCAAGCTGTCCAGCAAAAGTGGAAGTTGGAGGGTTGGAACAAACCATGTAAAGAGGAGCTCCAGGCTCCCCCCCAAAAAAAATTAAAGTCTGCAGCTACAAATATTATTTTAATATGAGGACACTTACCTGGCCAGGGAACCAGTGATGTCCTCACCCAAACCGATTCTTAATATGGCTTCGGGTGCAGGCCCCCGGCAGAGCAAGTATGGGAAACAAGAAGTGAAGCCTTGCGGCTTCACAGCTGGTTTCCTACTGCACATGTGCGAGCCACGCTGCGCCTTGTAAAGGGTCCTGTAGTCTTCTGGGACCTGTGATGTATCGGTTTGAGTACCAACCATGGCATTATCTGCCTGGAGTTTGCATGTTCTCACTGTGCCTGCGTGGGTTTCCTGCAGGTACTCAGTTTCCCTCCAACACTCCAAAGATATGCTTGTAGGTTAATTTGATCCTGTCTAAGTTGGCCCTAGTATGTGTATGTATGGATGTGAGTTAGATAGTAAGCTCCTTGAGTGCAGGGACTTAATGTAAATGTATAAAGAATTTGTAAAGCGCTGAGCAAATTGATGGCGCTATATAAGTACCTGTAATAATTAAATAAATGTGGCAGTGGAGAGGGGGGGGTGCAAACGAGTGGAACGTCCCCTTTTGGATGGAGCTCCGCTTTAAGATTGGCAGGGTGCTTACTTCCCTTTCTTCAGTTTGACAATGCTGCTGTCCAAAGGGGATTTCATTGCTCCCCCATCTAGAGTGGGGACACCCCAAGACAGGAAGTGTGTTAATGGCTAGATCACTTAGTGAAAATAAGGCAAAAATGGCTAAAAAAAACAAACACAACCACCACATTTACAGAGTTACTAAACCCACAACAGTAAAATCAGTCTGTATATGCAGTAAAGGATGCTTGTTATACTCATTGTGGAACCTAAGGGGTGTTATCCTCTGCATTGTGTAAAAAGGCTGTCTGATCCTGTATGCACAGATCCTCCTCTTCTTCCACTGACTCCAGAACAGATCCAGATAAGACAGTGTCTTTGGAGTCAGGCTGCACATGCTAGGTTTGGTGTGGATTGCTAGAGATTTTTTTCTTGGAAGAGTGCATGTGATCAGCACAGGGCCAATCAGCACTGTCCAGACAGAGGGTCAGGGGTCCTGGATCCTGATAGGACAGCTCAGTGCAGTATTAAAACTCCTCCTACAAGCATTACCAGGAACTGATAGAAGTCACAAGACTGCTATATACTGCTGATAACAAAAGGTATTTAGCAGTTTATATTTACTAAAATAATTGCACTTCCATGTTCTGTGTACTGTGGGAGACCAGATATAGTGAATGCAGGGTCCTGGGTTTAGTAACACTTTAAGGATTGCTAAGCTGCAATATATTGCTTTTTTGCTCTTGGTTGTAATATTCTTTTAATAAGAACACCTTTGAAGCAAAGTGTACTAAACCTTTAGAACCTTCAGATGCTACATTGATAAGCTACACATGTACATGATATCTTTTTTTGAAACAGCAATTTTTTATTGAGTTTTATAAAAGGTTTCTTTTTTACACAGAACAAATCATTCAAACCAAATGGTCCAATAACAAGTAAAGTAATCCAGTTACAAACGACCATGAAGTTCGAACGGACCAAATATCAATCGGATTTTGAATCGATTGTGTAATTCAAACAGAGAAGGAAAATCCGTACCAAGTAACCCATCAAATGTACACACATAGCCATCATGACTATGTATAACTTGTAATAGGCCTAAAATCCAATAAAAATAATAAAAACAGCCATACCATGCTGAATGTTTACATGATATCTTAAAAAAAATAAAAAATAAATACTTTTTACTTAAAAAAGAAAAAAAATTCTTATGAAACGCAAAAGGGTTTGAAATATTATTACATACTACACCATGAAGCATGTACAAACATACATAATTGTAACAATTATTGCTTCTACCACATTAACACCCTTCAATATCCCACCAGTCAGTGCTTCACAGATTGAAACATACAATGTAGAAGAGTTCTATCAATTATATATTGCACTGATTCCAGTGGTGGGGTAGGGTATGATATTCAATGTGCTTCTCAGACTGTAAGTCTGCCTTGTCAGCATTAAAAAGGTATCAAACACATACAGTACAATGTATTCTGTGTCATGGTATTATAATACCTTACCATTACTTTGACTTATGTGTCTAAACAAAGAAATGAAAGCGGTATTAAACCCAAAAGCAATCATTTATTATATTGCAACATACCTATTCTTAGATGTGATGAATGCATTTTTTTTTTTTTTATATTTTATTTTCACCTAATGATCCAGCCAGTAAGTTTGCTGTTTTTCAAAAGAACAAACTCTCTTCCAGATGTATCAGTTTACAGAGATGAGACAAACCATTTAACACTGACAGGGGTGCTTACAATGATTAGCTTTTATTTATGTGAAACCTTTATTCAAAAAGAAGAAAAACAGTTTGCTGTAGCTAACTGTAAAGAGTGAGCTGGAGTTTGGCTTCAATTTGTTAATGTATTTAAATTTGCTAGTACATTTAATACTGCCCCCCCCCCCCCCGACTGACAATGCTGCTGTCCAAAGATGCCCCCTGTGCCCCTTCATCCAGAATGGGGGCACTCTAATACAGGAGGTTTGATGCTGGCCTAATCAGATGAAAACAAGGGGGAAAAGCCTAAAAAAAGAAAACAAATGCAACCACCACATCCTAAGCATTGGTAAGTTGCAATATATAACATTTTTGGTTTTGGGTTTAATACCGCTTTAAAATCTTAATTGTACAGTACAGGTAACAGGGATTGATTCTTAGACCATGGGTTAAATGCTGATACCTTCAGGTGATTGGACACTGATAAAAGTTTTGTTGGGACTGCCCCTCAGTGTACCCATATAATCCAAACTACTATCCCAGCTTTTAGCTAGTTTCCTTAGGTGATAAGGTCCTGTGGGAGAACATTTTTTTTCAATTTAGTCACCCTTTCTTTTATTGACTGACACTTCTATCAAGAATTGGCTGCTTATTGCCTTATGGCTCACTGGCTGTTTTCAGGTTGGTTACCCTTGGTGTATACCTTGGGAACCATACCCAGATGGAGGCCTGTCTGTAACGTTTGCTTTAAGCGCTGGATCCTGCGTTCGTCACTCACCTTGGCACGTGGTGCAAGAAGTCAGTTAGTTGCAGAGAACTTTACAGGTCCGGGGCTGTGGTCTGTTCCTATGACACCCAGACCCTGAAGACCATTTCAGGGGTATGCCCACCGTGACGGGTAAAGCATCCCTGGATGGGACCAGCAACATGGACAAACTAAGACAGGGTTTCCCTGTACCTTTACACTCCCTTTTCCTGGCTATAAGTCTCGTTGAATCATCGTAAGATCTGTAGTACACACTACATTATATCCTTCTATCCTCCAAGACACACCACAGTGCTGAGTACACAAGTGTTTTTTAAGGCACAGATAGTGGGGTAATCTACAATTGAGCTTTTTTCCCCCTAGCTTTTGTTTTGCACGGTTTGGTCTTATAGGTAACATTTTTATAACGTTCCCCTATTTTAATCTGGCAGTCTTTTTTTCCACGTCACTACTGGAAGTTCCCCTCTGGCTAGTGACGTAGTACTCATTGAAATCCTAACTGCATACTTCTGGCGGTCATCTTCCACCGACAACTCAAGCTGATGTGCTGTCACACCTGTTGCCTGATACCTCGGAAAGACAGCCACAGGAACTTGGATAGCACTTGGGTTATCGGATTCATTCATACTGGATACACTGAACCTCATCAGTCCAAATCCATTCTGTGAGTACCCTGTGGGGGAAGATCCTCATATAGGAATGGTAGACTACAGTCAGGAGCACATAGGACCACTAACAAGAATCCCACTGTAGGCCCAAATAAACTCCAAGTACCTTTCAAGTTGATAGCAGTTCCCTTATTCCAGAGCAAGGTCTTATACTGACATTGCGCCAAGCCCCTGATTTAGGCTCCTTTACAGAAGTACAAGTGGCCTTGCTGGCTAAAGCAGAATTCTCTGCCATTATGTCTGATTTATTACAAAGGCTGTCGCCACTACTGAGTTTTAATATTGAGCGGCGCTCCTTCACAAAAATGAACTAGTGTTTAACATAAACCAACAACATGTGTCCATATGTATATATACACACCAAAGTGCAAGTGATCGGGTGAGTATAATGCTCATAAAAAAATTACCCTAAATTAAGTGCTCCAAAAAGTGTCCATGCTGAGTGCAAAACAATATACAAAGTCCATGCTCCGCATCAACAACCAAATTCGTGCTCAGCAAACTTTAATAACCAAGTGCCCTTTCAATCTTCAATCCAAGTTCTGTGATCCAAATAAGTGCCCCCACAAGGAGATGCACTCACCAGAGCAGGCTGACCCCTTGGTTCTAAGTGGGTCAATATGCACCTTGTGTATTACAGGGTTCTATAACTCCACCTTTCCAGACAAGAGTCATATAAGCTCTTTATCAAACAGCTCAAATCACAGGTCCACAGAAGAGAGCTAATTGCGCAACAAATATTTATTTTAAGGGAATGAAAAAGATAAGTAAATAAGTGCTGCGCATGTTCATGGTTCTTCTCTCTGCACCACCCAGTATATCCAGCACTACAAAGCTTAGCTAGAAATCACCACCATTCTCCCTAACCAAAACTGGCATTCATTCCACAGCGACATCACCGGAAGTGATGCTAGTGAGCAGAAGTACCCACCTTTATGAGTTTTGTCCCCATCTAGGACATAATCAGGAAGCTCCTCCAAAGAGGTGCCCACACAAGGATCTGCACTCACCAGAGCAGGTTGACCCCTTGGTTCCAAGCGGGTCAATATTCACTTTATGTACAGCCATATACAGTCTTCTGGTTCTCATACACCTGACTATATTCATGGCGTATAACCTAAACTGCCTGGTGCACTTACATTTTCAGAAGGCAAGGGGGACTTAGGGACTCTTCTGTGCTTTAGTTAAAAGATGCTTCTGCTGTCAACCGTCTGTTCAGGTCCATTCACCATTATTGTTTTTCCTGTGGGCTTGTTGCTGCTGTTTTGGCTAGTTTGTTGCCCACCCCTTGAATTATTGGTTAAAGAAATCCCATGGTTTAGGAATTCCTATGTCCTAAAATGTTTATTTAAAATAATTGGAATTTTGATGTACATTAAATTCCGTATCTTTTCGTTCAGTAACGGACACAGGTTCTTCTTCTGTGATCTCCATTCTGCTTGCTAAATAAAACTGCATCCTCATGGGGTGGGCAGGGTTATATGGCTACACTGGGGGGCAATCCCAGCAAAGATTTTGCCAGTATCATCTAAAGGTAGCAGCAAATAACCTGTGGTCTAAGAATCAATTCCTGTATCCTGTCTTATACTGTATATGGAATTTACAGGCATGTCTAAATCCCTATTATTTTGGGGATTTGTGACAAAATGAGACATGCAACTACCTTCTATTCTAAGAAGGCTCTGCTGTGCTTTTCCTTTCTCCACAAGTTTTCACTTTGATATGTTCTTCTGGCTCCATCATGAGCAATCTGGGGACACAGGGGCCCCTTTGTCAGTTAGAAAAATTGCTTTTGGAATCATCCTAAGCTAAGAGTTGGAATACACAATGCAAGGTGGTTTGGTGTGCAAGCACAATCCATCTGTTCTTGGACATCTCAATCTTCTGTCTCAAAACAGAAATGCTTCCATTGTTTAACCATTCATGTTTAGTCTATAAGGGAAGACAGGGAATGCACACTACAGACATTGTCAGCATGATCTTTCTCAGCACATGTGCACGGCAGATGAGCCTGATTGGTTTAGATCAGGGGTAGGCAACCTGGGGTCCTCCAGCTCTTTCAGAACTACAAGTCCCATCATGCCTCTGGGAGTAATTGTAACTGCCAGCCTTGCAACGCCACATGGGAAATGTAGTTCCACAACAGATGGAGGGCCCCAGGCCCCAGGTTGCCTACCCCTGATTTGGAGTAATGACACCCCATATTCAAGTCTCAATGCTGCTGTACAAGGTATTGCAGCAGGTAAGACAAATCTAGGTACAGTACTTACTCTTGCTGCAAAAACAAATGCATTACATTTTTTGTAATAAATCTGCAGTATTTAGCGTTTTTTTTTATTTTTATTTTTTTATACATGCCTAGAATTTATCATTAAGCTAGATAAAATACGCAAATCTCATAAAAGCTTTTAACATAGTTATGTAATCAGAAAAAGTAATAAAATAAATAAATAAAAAAGTCATTTGCAATATTTGTAAATGTGCAGCTTTTGTAAATATGCAACCTGGTGATCCTGCCATGAAGGTCCATGATCAGAAGCTTGCTTTTATAGGATGGGAAGCTCTGTCCCTGTTGCCTGAGTGGGTGTTTTAACATACATTACACAGGCATGCTCAACTGGCATGCTCAGTAGGAAACCCTTCCTGAGAAATGCCATGTAGCCATTGCTGTAGCGCATGTAGACAGACATAAGGTGACTGCAAAAAGGCTGCATGAGATCAGCAGTATTGGGATTCAAATATTTTATTTTAAGAAAAATGACAATTGTTTATAATACATGGTGCTTTAGAAAACTAAAATGTCATTCAGTAAGGATATGCATCCACTCTAAAAACTATGAACCCTGTGGAAACTAGTTCACAAGATAAACATTAGCCTTGACAAGTGAGGAATTGTGAGCCTGAGCAAACTAATTTCCATTTTAAACAAATAATTTTAATTGCCTAAATAGAGTTACATGACAGGAACAAAGATCTTAGATTTGTCTAAAGCAGTGTGGACCAATGTTAATGGCATCTAGTTATACATAATAGATCAGCAATTTTAATGCCCTAAACGCATGTATAGAAGGTGTTGGTGAAAATCAAGGATATATTCCAGATATGGCAATTTTTACATAGTTACATTGCTCCAGCTTGGACCAATGTAAGTATGTATGTGCTATACCTACCTGTAGGATCCACCTGGAAGCTGGAAATAACTGTAGTAGGCACCACTACTACAGTTATCCCCACTAGTTTCCATTAGCTTCCAGGTCCTGTGCCAAGAGTTTGTCCTGCTGCATTGTGAACTCTGGAAGTTGGTCACTTGGCATGAGCACCATTCACGTATCACACTATCTTCTGTATCATGTCCTCAGTCTCTGAGTATCTTCTTTAGGCATCAATTCGTACAACATACGCTCTGACTTTGAAATTTTGCCCCCTTCAGTGATTTTGCAGAAGGTGCTGTACCACAATGGCAGGTTGCCAGTCACTATTTATTTTCACATAAGGCCATTCCAGATCTGTACCATTACGTGGAAGGCAATGTTGTGGCATCGTTGGGCAAGGCAGTCAGCTGCAAGGTCCACGTTACTGCTGACACGTGGTCCAGCAAACATGGTCAGGGATGCTATATTTTGTTCTCAGCACACTGGGTAACTCTGCTTGCAACTGGGAAGGATGCAGAACAGTGATGCAGCTTGTTGTCCAGCCACGTCTCCATACAGCTACTGGTGATGATGTGAGATTTGTCAGCTCTATCCTCTCCTCCTCCTCCATGCTCTCCTCTGCTGAATTGTCATACGAACCACCAGTACCCTCTAAGCGTTCAAGGGGCTATTCCATGAGTCAGGCTAAAAGGTGCCATGCAGTGCCTCAGCTGGTCTGTGTAGGGGACAGGAGTCACACCAGAGCAGAGATTATTCTAGCTCTGCAGGAGCAGGCCCAGAGGTGGCTCAGGCCACAGCAGCTGAAGCCAGGAATAGTGGTGTGTGATAATGGAATAAACCTCCTGTCCGCCCTTAGACAGGGAAAGTTGACACATGTGCCACAAGGCCACAAGGATGGTGAGCCGTGACAATACATGCATCAGTGACACAATCCCTGTTATGTTCCTGCTGGAGCAGACCCTGCGTGGCATTATGGACAGGGCACTTTAGGCAGAGCAGCGGGAGGAAGAGGAGGACTTCCTTTATGCAGACCCATTACAACACACAAGAGGAGAAGGAGGAGGAGAATTCTGGTAGTTTTGGAGGCATTGAAGCAGGGAAAGTGATAGGTCAACCCTTAATGGGTGGTTTTCTATCCCCAGAACCCTTGGGGGGTGGCAGTTCCAGATACTGTAATCCTCAGTGACCCAGAGGAGTCTTCTTCTCATGCCTCCGTAAACTTGCAGTGCATGGGCTCCCTTATTCTTCAAATCCTGTAAAAGGACCCGAGAATACGTGGCATCAAGGAGAACGATCACTATTGGTTGGCAACCCTCCTTGACCACCATTACAAGGGGAAAGTCTCAGAACTCACCCCTTCCCCACAGAAGGAGCAGAAGATTAAATCTCTTGAGGACAGCTTAAGGGGAGTTTATGTAATGTCTTTCGAGACTCTGGTAGGTTACAGTCTTGTGGAAAATGTAGTTTTGAGGCTTCTGTTGGTCAAGAGAGGAGCGGTGGAGAAGGGGGCTGCCTCAGTGATGCTTTTAAAAAATGTTTAGTCTTTGGCACCCAGGGCTGTCAGCTTCCACATCCCATTGGCAGCGTCTGCATCATATGGTGGGAGATCATCCAAAGGAGAAAACAGACATGGAGAGCTTTCCAGTTGACAATCCTCTGGGTTACTGGGTCATGAGAATAGACCACTAGCCAGAACTTGCCCAGTATGCAATTGAGCTGCTGGGCTGTCCTGCATGCTTTCCGAACAGGCATTCAGTGCTGCCGAAGGTTTTGTGACAGATAAGAGAATGCGTCCGTCCAAAGACCCTGTGGACCAGCTGACATTTATAAAAATTAATCAGTTCTGGATTAGCAGCAGCTATCAAGTCCCTGATGCTAATGTCGCTGATTAAGTGCTTTCTGGATCTGGAATCTCTGAAAGACTGTCTAGGCTGTCTAGCTTTGTGGGTGTTGATTTCATCTAAAAAAAAAAAAAACACATTTGGTGTAGGTTTCACGGGCACAATTAACACCCAAGGACCAATTTTTCCGCACCTGTTTCACAGGTGCATATCATTTCAATTTTTGACAGGAAGGGCAATTCTTGCTTTCATCAAGAGTACCTGTATAGGGTTACTGTGTGAAGGCACCACCGACAACCAAAACCCAATTTTTCCACACCTGTTACTTCTTTCCAAAGTCTGCGAAAGAGACACCAGAATTTATCCAAGAAATCTTTAACCTTGTTCCGAGTGCACTAAATTGTGGCCTGATCATAAGCCGTTGTTTACAAAACAAATAAAGCTTGCAGGGAAGATGTCATTTTTTTGGCTATATAAATGTCATCATTGCTGCAGCAGGTTTTATACACAGTATAGATGTGCCATTTTACAGGCAGACTAAGGGGACACCAAGGCACTCCATTTAACCACTTTAAGACCGCCCGCTGCACATATACTGCGGCAGGGCGGAACTATTGCGCAAAATGACGTACCTGTACTTTCATGTAATAGATACCGCGCGATGCACACCTGTGGGTCGGCAGACTCAATGTCCGCCAGCCACCCCCGATTGTGGTTAAGAGAGGCAGAACGGGGATCTGCCTATGTAAACAAGGCGGATCCCCGTTCTGACCGGGGACAACATTGAGATCTGCTGTTCTTAGTGATCAGGAACAGCGATCTCTGTGTTGTCCCAGTCAGCCAAGCCCCCACGCAGTTAGAACACACCCAGAGAACACAGTTAACCCCTCGATTTCCCTCTGGTGTTAACCCCTTTCCCTGCCAGTGTCATATTGATCAGTGCCTTTTTTCAGCACTGATCACTGTAATAATGTCACTGGTCCCCAAAATGTTTCACTTGGAGTCAGATTTGTCCGCCGCCATGTTGCAGTCCCGCTAAAAATCGCAAATCGTCGCCATTACCAGTAAAAACATTTTAAAAAATTAAAAGTCCTTTAATCTATCCCCTATTTTGTAGATGCTATAACTTTTGCGCAAACCAATCAATATACAATTATTGCATTTTTTTTACCAAAAATATGTAGCAGAATACATATTGGCCTAAACTGATGAATACATTTTTTATATATATATATATATATATATATATATATATATATATATATATATTTTTTTTTTTTTTTTGGATATGTATTATAGCAGAAAGTAAAAAATAAAATTGTCTATTGCTATAAACAAAACTTTTTGTTTATAGCGCAAAAAATTAAAACTAAGATTACTAAACTAAAGATTAAATACCACCAAAAGAAAGCTCTATACATGGGGAAAAAAAGGACATCAATTTTGTTTGGGAACAACGTCGCACAACCGCACAATTGTCGGTTAAAGTGACGCAGTGCTGTATCGCAAAATACAATGGCCTGGTCATTAAGGGGGTAAATCCTTCCGGGGCTGAGTTTGTTAAAGAAATTTTTTGTTTTTATTGTTATTTCTCATTTTAATAGTTTCACTTTAAGCATCAATAAATCACTGCTCATTTAAAAATGATGTTTTTTTACAAACTTTGTGTTCATTGATACATGTCCCCCAAGGTAGTACCTGGACCCCCATACCCTTTGTATACCCAATTACTTGCATATAAGCATGCAAAATGGGCACTTTTGATTTTTCCAATTTGGCTCCCATAGACTTCAATAGGGTTTGTTATTCAGTTCTGAACTTTTGCGATGTTCAAAAGTTCTGCCGCGAACCGAACCGGGGGTTGTTCACCCCATGTCTAGACAGGACCATCATATATGGAGGATATCTCCATGTTGGCAACAGCCCCTGAAACATCTGTCACTACAGGCGGGATTTGCATGAGCTATACGGACCGGAACTCAGGCTGCATTTCATTTTTATTTTCTGTTTTGTTACTTTTAGGTAATTGTTAGTGGTTTGCTTTAAAGCGTTTGTTAACCCAAAAAAAAAAAAAAAATGGATCCTGCTCCTTTAAAGCATGTTATATGACACGGTGCTTGTGTTGTGTCATTTGGCCCCCTGTAACACCTAAAAAACTGATCCTGCCAGTTTCTGCCCTCCCCTATGTAAACTGACCACGGTGCATCATGGCTGCTGAGCCCTGACACCGTGGTCAGTTTACGTGCCTCCGTTATCTGCAGCCCTGCTTTCTGTCTCCTTTGTGCTCCTGTGTCCCCCTCCCTGCTCCCCTCCCTGCCTGTCAGCTCCTGACAGTGCCGCCCCCTCCACTCCTGCCGCTCAAATAACTGTAATTTGTATGCACCATCTGCGCTGTCTCCTTATGTAGTGTTCCCCTCTGTGTGGGATTTATAAGTAAGAGCCGAGTTCCTCAAACACATGACCGGCTGGGTCTCTCCTCCCCTCCTCCTCCTCCCCTCCCGACTGACGTCAGCGGGGGAATCTTGGCCCCTCCCACTGCATCTGACAGAGGAGGAAAGGAGAGACCCGGTCGGTCATGTGATATCGGGTCTTATATGAGGTATTTACAGCATTTTTTTTAGAAATCACAAACAGGGGGACACTGCATAAGGAGACAGCGCGGATGGTGCATACTTGTTAGAGTGGCTTAACAACCACTTTAAGGAAGATGGGGCAAAGACATTCATATAGAAATATTAGGTGATGCCACACAATTTATTTTTAATGTTTCTGTGGCAATTTGCTTTCAAGCGCATACAATGTTTATTGCCTACCCCATAATGACAAGTGATGTTTCTTATTTGAGCACCACATGCAACAATCAAGCCAGTTTTTTGCCTTCCCAACAGTCAGATCCTAAGATTCCACTGATGCTGGGTTCACACCTATGCGAATTGGATGTGGATTTCTCCGCATCCAATTCACATAGCAGGAGAATATGACCTGCTCTCTATGGAGCCGGTTCACATATATCCTGGGCGGCTGCAGAGCGCACTGCACAGAAACACTGTGCGTCTTTGGCTCCGTTTCAGGGCCGAATTCAGGCAAAGATTTGGCCCTGATTTGGCCCTGAAATGGAGAACAGGGAAGCACAGTGAACCGAGCCTTACTCCTTTATGAATGGGCACCCATTTCCTTGCCTTTAGTTCTTGGGGAGATATCTGTGCACACACTTAATGTAAGATGATTTTTGGGCCTGAAATCATGACATGAGATTACCTTTCCAACTTTTGATATATACCAGAACTCTATGAACTTCCCCCTCCCACAGTGCCTATAACATGACATTATCTGAGTTTTGGTGTCTGAGCTTTTTGAATCATGTCTATATTAAAGCAGACCTTAAGGCCCCATTCACATCTAGCGACGGCAGAGCGTTGCAGTTTTAGCGCATTTTTAAATGCACAGTTTTTGCCATGGCAAAAAAATGGCAGCGCCGTTTATTTGAATAAGCTGCTTCCTGCTTCAAAAATGTACAAAAGTAGCTCTTGTATCCTTCTTTGGAGCCGACTTTTAGGGCATTGTCAGAAAGCGCATTTTTGAGCGTTTTTTTGTTGTGTGACAAAATGCCTGTTTCTTTTGCATGTTTGGGGTTCCATTACTAGCGCCACCCAAACATGTGCTGCTCATTTTGTGGCGATTTTACCGCGACTGCAGAATAGCAGGCAGAATCACACAATTATGCCGTTGATTCTAGAACGCCCAAATGTGAACAGGGCCTAAATTTAAAATTGAACGTTTTCTGCTGCCACCCCCCCCCCCCCCTTTCCCTTTGGCCCCATTCACATCTGGACATTCTAGAATTGCCTGCAAAATTGCGTAATTCTGCAAATGATTCAAGAATGCAGTAACATTGCTGCATAATGTGTGCTTGGGTGCCATTGTTGTTAATGAAGCCCCAAATACGCAAGAAAACAGACATTCTGTCATGTGACTAAATGCGTGCAAAACTTTTTAAAAATGCTCTTTCCAAGATTATGCCAAAGTCAGCTCCAGAAAAAGGTATAGGAGCTACTTTGGCACATTTTTGGAGCATAAATGCTATGTATACAGGAAACTGCACTTGTGGAACAATGTAAAAAAAAAAGAGAAAGCAGCTAGCACGCTATGTTAGCACACTAACATAGCATCAATGTTCATATATCAACTGTGCTGCGCTAATAAAGGGATACAAGCATAGAGTATAAAATAGACAAAACTCTAAAGTCCACACTCATAAAAATACACTTCTGTACAAGAGCCAGCAAAAGGCTTACCAAAGATATATGAGTCTCAGAATAAAGAGGAGTCATATAATGCACAATGTAATTGCAGCCACTTACCAAGGCTTCAGGCTTCAGGCTTCCATTGGCATCCAAGAAGTAACACAGCTTTAAACTATTGTCTCCGGTCATCCCTTCATGAATTATATGCATGTTGAAAAAGAAAAGGAATCAATCGCTCCAAATAGTGTGAATACCAACAAACTCTTTTATTAACCGCTTCAGCCCCGGAAGATTTTAGCCCCTTCCTGAGCAGAGCACTTTTTGCGATTCGGCACTGCGTCGCTTCAACTGACAATTGTGCGGTCATGCGACGTCGCACCCAAACAAAATTGACGTCCTTTTTTTACCACAAATAGAGCTTTCTTTTGGTGGTATTTGATCACCTCTGCGGTTTTTATTTTTTGAGCTATAAACAAAATATAGCGACAATTTTTTAAAAAACGCAATATTTTTTACTTTTTGCTATAATAAATATCCCTCAAAAACATATATTAAAAAAAAACAAACATTATTTTCCTCAGTTTAGGCCGATATGTATTCTTCTACATATTTTTGGGAGTGATTCTAACTGTGGGGGGGATGGGCTTCAACTCATATGACAGCGATCACTGCTCCCGATCACAGGAAGCAGTGATCTCTGTCATGTCACAAGGCAGAACGGGGAAATGCCTTGTTTACATAGGCACTTTCCCATTCTGCGGCTCCGTGACACGATCGCCAGGAGAACGGCGGAAATCAAGTCTGCCGATCTCACGGGCACAATCAAGCTGTACGTACTGCGCGCATGCCTGCTAGCCCCGCCAATTAAAGCAGACATACAAGTACGCCCATTTGCCCACCGCTGCCATTGTGCCGACGTACATCGGTGTGCAGCGGTCGGCAAGTGGTTAAAGTATTAACTACTTTAATGCACTTACAGGAGTATAAAACATAACAGTGCCGTTTATAATGCATTTAATCAGAAATGACATCTCCCGTGCCCTGGAAGACGTCATTTATGCCAAAACGCGTCGGACGGAGCTACATGCCATGACGTCCTCATGTTCCTGGAAGTGTCCCCAGAAGTGCCTTTTACCGATACAAGATTGCATTATTACAAGTGTGCATATAGGTGATTTATTTTATGAATTTGAGCTTCTTTTTGTCTCTTTACAACAAAAACATGACTTAAATTATCTCACTGCTACCCTGTCCTACTCTATCTTCACTGGGTAGCCAGAATACCTGTGGGTGATGAACATGTAACAATTGCAATGACCCAACCGTACACAAATGTCAAGAATTGCTGAGAGAAGAGCTTGCAATCTAAAGCAATACTTAGCATAGACAAACTTTATTGCTGGCTAAAACTTTAGCAAAGGATTGCAAATTTTTTTTTTACAAGTGTGTAAAGGGTCTACCAACCTATAGTAACCTACAACTGTTGGACTATCGAAAGAGAATAAGCCAAGAACACTAAGAGTAATTTGTTGTTGCAGTGATTAATCAGATAAAGATTTCTAACTTGTGAAGATAACGCCTTCTATGAGAAGTTCCAGGGACACTGCTATTTCGGGGGACACTTTGGTCCTGGCTAAAGTGCCCCTTAGCTATCTAAAGTGTTATGTCATAAATGTCTTATGTATTTAAAAAGGTGATGCTCTACTTCACAGTAATTTAGTGACTTTTGGTTCCTCTTGGCTCTCTCATCGTAACCTTGATGGTTATACAGTAACATCTTTTCTGGAAAAGCCTTTGCTGCATAAGGGGTTAAAATAATTAGTGCTAGTAGCATAGAGTTTTATGTCTTGCCGGTCCCGCACCTCATGTATTCCCCTAGCCTCCAATCTATTAGGATTAAATATAAACTGTATCACAATAGGGGCTGCGTCAGAGCTCGGAAAGCAGCCATTAAATTTGTAACTTCCCTCCCTTCATTTCTTCACCTAACTAGGGCCGCTAACTACCGGGGCCATTAAGGAATTAGCTAGAGAAACTGTCAGAGGCTGAAAGGCTCTCTTAACGAGATCACTCAATTAACAGCTGGGGTGAACCCAAGCATGAAACACTTCTCAATTCCTCTGTCGCTCCTGAATACATAATTACCAGTTTCTCCCCTCTATCATTTCAGCTCATGGATTAACAAGCGTTGGAGGAGCCTAATAGTTGTAGGGATGGTATTAAGTTTGCTGGCAGACCACATTATGATGCAGAATTGGGGAGCTTAATGTCCAAAGTTGCCCCATTCAGTAGGCCAAATTTACTTAACACCACTTTAGCCAGTCCTCACCTGCATAAACTCTCAGATGGCTGAACATTTTCTAAAGCCAATTCTGTATTATAGGCTCAAGCTCACCCCTTCATTCCTTCATTATTGGTGTCATGTATATTAATTGCTCCAACACACTCCAGAGTGTTGTACTGCAAAGCAGCAGACCAGGTCCTTATTGCCATAGGCCACCTGTCAGTGGACTTGAGAGCAAATAGCATTCATGCATGTTATTTTCTTTTTACCATCTGCTGTGTGATGTAAAAGGGGGGGGGGGGGGTAAAGGGTTCCAGACTTTATGCTTTCCACATAAAATGTTCTCCTTCAATTTTCTTGCTTTTATATGCTTCTTATGGATGAGGCTCCCGGCTACTGAAGTTGCTAAATTTTAGGATAAGCAAAACTCCACACAATCAGGTATCAATAGATAATGCAACCATCATAGTGGACAAAGAATCACAGAAATTGAATAAGGTCATGCCAAGCTAGTTGTGTGGTCACCTTTCTGTTTCCATGAAGCCCACGGCGAATTTAAAATTATTTAGGCCAATTTAACAGGCCATTGCAGCTATAGTTCCTTTTATAATATTGTTGCTGAAAGATTTAGACAAATTTTTGCTGCACCTTTGCTAGAGGTACAATTTAGCAAAAAAGCAATATTTTAATAATTTAAAAAAAAATGTTTTTTTGTTTTTTTCACATGTTTAAAAATGCTGTGTTGATACAGTTCAAGCAATTCTGCTAAATTTTGAATAGAGCTCCCTAGAAAAAATAGTAAATATTCTCCTGCTGCCCATGCCAGAGTCCTTTGCTGCCAGAAAACTTTACTGAGCGAGCTTCAAACTATAAATTATAAAGAACTAAAATATAGGATTGACCGATTGTATAGATGGCTCTTGTACAATAAATCTAGGCCCTGATGAAGGGGGATTTGTGTATGACCCTCAAAACATGTTGGCTCAGCTGTCAAATCTTGTGGCATATCTAGTATGAACCATAGTAACTATATGGCCAGGATTCTTAAGTAAAATGCTTTTCTCCATGGTTGGGTTGATTTTTCTTATGCTATTTCTACATTTTTCCTTTTCCCCTTAGTTACTGCACCCTCTTCCTGCAGTAGGGGTAGTGCGTATACAATCTTGGAGGTGACCTTAATTTTTAATCAGAAGCTATTGTGATCCATACGAATATAGTTAGTTGTGAGCTGTATACTAATTATTCTGGTACGATCCTTAGTAGCCATGTATGGGATTAGGAAGGAATATACCTGCATATTTGCTATGGATGGTTATAGTTTACTTATTATAACATTTCCATTTACTGTTGTTCATTCCAATTGCTCCAATAATGTGTCCCAGTGCTCGACCACTAGGTGCCTGATGGCATGGCTCCATCTACTTTGGGACCATAGGTCTGAATGCAGTACCTTTATTCTCACATGCAGAATATAAAATACTAAGGTTGAGTTGATATACCGGTATGTATAAATAGTGTATATATATATATGATATGTACTGTATAACAGACAGTAAACATGCCTTTGTCAACATTATTTAGTAGATATTGTGTTCTCCCAAGTCCTCCTGAGGAAGCGGCTTATGCCCAGCGAAACACGTTGATCAGATACCAGACATGACCTTCAAAATTAGGAGGGAGTTATGGCAATTGTAATGTACTTTTGATGTATACAGTTCATGTATACAGTTCATGTACAGTTCATGTATGTTGTACATATGTTGAAATATTTAGTCTGTAATCCTTACGCACCTTAAAAGCCCATTCTATTTGGCAATTTTTTCAACTATGATTTAACAGGATGTGGTCCTATGATACTGACTCAGTCTAACCACTACACTATTGCTGGTAAACGGACGTTTAGGAGCAGTTGGACATTTTTTTCAGCTGCCCCTGAACTCTCCTCTATGTTATCTTATCAGTACATGTACACAGGGTCGTTTATAGTTGTTTTTAGGCAGTTGAGTTTAGAAGAATTTTTTGGAAAGCAAAAAAAATGCGCTCAGGACAGATGTTCAGAGGCATTTCACACGTCAAATGCCTGTAACAGCTTGAAAACGCAATAATTTGCGTTTAGCCGTGTTTCGTTTACAGGCGTTTTTCATTTTTTACTTTAAAAAAAAAAAAAAAAACACTTCTAAATGCAAACGCAGCCAAACACGGCATGTAAACGCAGCAAGACTGATTACTATCTGTCAAGTTAAATCGTTCAGGGGAGGTTTTAAAACGTCCCGTGTACATTAAGCCTTAGAAAACAAATCTTGATAGATCCTTTTATTGTGAAAAATAAAGATTGATTTCTGGGCCAATCTGTATGACTTGGCACTCTCATCCTTTCTCTTTACACAGACTGACCCCCTCTGGAACCCTATTGGGGCTCCATTGGACAATGGAGAGCTGCCATGCTATAACAATCACTTGATTTAGTCAGAACTTCCACCAAATTTGAGTCCAGTGCTCCACCACCCCAATTCTGGAATAAGTCTCATCTGTAGCTGTGAGGAACTGTTGTGGACTGACACTTTGATACATAAGGTTTTCTGTACAGAAATAGGAAAAAGCCTACAATGGGTGTGTCTGGGAATTCCTCTCCTGTAATACAAACAAGGAAACAAAAAAAGGTTCCAACCCTCTGTGTTATTGGGTTTGTGTACTGATTGCTCACAAAACTGAGGCATTACAGTTGGAGGTGGGTTATGCAGAGGCTGACTTAAAGTGTACCTAATCACAAAAACAAAAGTTTGATATTTTGCAGATTACTGGTCCTTTAATGTGATGACTGGATTTGTTTTCTTTTTAGTAGTCTTTTTTTCTTTTATTCTCACCTTGTGATCTGACAATCCTGTGATAAGGTGGATCCACTTTATGGAGGTGCAAAGGAGCCACACACGCAGCTGCATTGCCAACCTGTGGAGAGGGTGGGGTTAGATGCACTGGCAGATTTACAACCAAGTATTTTAGTTTCCTTTAGTTTTACATTTTAGGTACTCTTCAGCTATTTTAGCATGTAATAGAGTAAACTTATTTAAAAAGAAAGCTAATTATAATTCAATTAAGATTAACATACCATGAGCTAATCGATACCCCTGGGCCCAGTGGCTGGGTTGCGCCACCATGCAACAATGGCTTTTAACAGTGCCATTGCTTGTGTCTTTAGTTTAAAAAGGTATGCCCAAAGCTATAAAGAAATAAATTAATAGTACAGGGTGGAGGGGGAACCAGACAGCATGGGTTAACTATTTTAAAGTTGTGTAAAACGTTATGAGGCTTACCTGATTGGTCAAACAGATGGGGTGATTGGAAGGAGCATGTGAGGATAGTTGGTGGGGAGGAGTGGTATAGATTCACTTTGCAGATCAGAAGTCCTCCCCTCCTGCCTTAATTGTTCATGTTGTATTTGTTTTTGTAGTTATTTTGGCAGTTTGGGGTCCTTAACGAGGATCTAGATCTGGTGTTCTTGGGACAGTGGGGACCCATTTTATGTATGGTGTCCTCTGATTGGCATGGTTCAATTCATATTGAGCAGGTAGTAGAAAGGCCAGTGGGTGTCTGAGGTCAGCTAGATTAGTCCCGAGGTGGTGTTTGTGGTTGGGGACCTAACTTAGCTAACTGGTGTCACAGACACAACGTGTTTAGTTACATTGTGCTGTCAAGGACTGCAACCATTTTTGACCTGGACTGATATGTCATTGTTATGTTTTGTTATTTAAAAGCAGGGTTAATAAAAGGCTTATTCAGCCATTTAAACTCCACTTCTAAGTAGTGTTGTGCTTTCCAGGGGATTTAGGGAGGTGGAGTTCGGGAGGTTTGCTGAGGTGTCAGGTATTGAGGTGAGCTCTAATCTACCCTGGTTGTGATAAATTTCTGTAAGGTCTCAATCTTGCCAGCCTATGACACTCATCATGGAGCCATCTGAGTGCTTCTGCATTTAGCATTTCGAGGAGCTGCATATGAAAGTGTGTACTGTTGAGGTAGTTATTCTATAAGGTGCATACAGGTGTCAGTGCTCTTTGACACTTTTCTGTAACCTTGGGGTAAGACAAAAATGAGTGGCTTTGGAGGAGGATTTAATTTTGAGGACTGTTGCCCCCATTTAGAACTGCATTGGTTGTAGTAGTCTTTTACAGTGGACAGTGACCACTGAAAAAAAATGCTTATCCCAAAAGCAGGGTCAGAGTACACTGATGCCCATCTTAAAAAATAACCCATTACATGCATGCAGGAAAACAGCCTACCTGCTTAGGAGTTCATTTTTTCATCCACACATAGCTGTGGGGCACAAGTTTACCCCAATCCTTTTTACTGGTGATCTGGAGACAGTATTAGATTCCATATCTAATGTTGCCCAGTCCTGTAAATCTGCCAGTGCATCTAATCCCACCCTCTCCACAGGTTGGCAATGCAGCTGCAAGTGTGGCTCCTTTGCACCTCCATAAAGTGGATCCACCTTATCACAGGATTGTCAGATCACAAGGTGAGAATAAAAGAAAAAAAGACTACTAAAAAGAAAACAAATGCAGTCATCACATTAAAGGACCGGTAATCTGCAAAATATCAAACTTTTGTTTTTGTGATTAGGTACACTTTAAGTCAGCCTCTGCATAACCCACCTCCAACTGTAATGCCTCAGTTTTGTGAGCAATCAGTACACAAATCCAATAACACAGAGGGTTGGGACCTTTTTTTGTTTCCTTGTTTGTATTACAGGAGAGGAATTCCCAGACACACCCATTGTCACACAGAGGGTTGGGACCTTTGTTCTTCAACGGACTTCAAGAAAAAGTAGTAAAAAAGTCTTATTTTATTTATCTTCCATTGAGTTTCACAGGAGGATAGTAAGGCAGGCCATAGATCATGCTGTTTTCCTTCCTTCCACCTGTGGAAGAAATTGCTTGGTCCCTCCATCAACACAGTCAGTGTTGATGGGGGAATCCCTTCCACAGGTTTATAGTATTTTGCCGGTGGGGAGCCTTCCCTGGCAGCAGACCGCAATGATCAGTGTTGCCCCTTATAGCCGGCGATTATAATCCTTCGGGAAAACCTGACAGGCTTGTTGTACACAAGTCGATTGATAGATTGATTTGTGTACAACCAGGGTGTCCATACATGGATTGAAATTCGGTCAGTCCCTTCCGAACCAGCCAAATTTTGATCCATGTATGGCCGACTTAATTCTTAGACATTTGAGACATTCAAAAGCAGTCCAACTGAGGACTGGGCAACATTAGATATGGAATCTAATACAAGGAATACTACAGCTATCAAGCCAGCCTGAAAAAGGGGAACAAAATAATGGCTAGCTGAAAAAAGGGGGGCAAAGGCAAGTACTTAAATTGCCATGATCAGGGAAAAAGGATACTGAAAATCAACTTGGTGTTCCAGAACAGGAAAGGTAAACAGGGAAATGCTACCCAAGGAATGATGGGCTTCAACAAAGTGGAGGACAACCAAAACATTCACTAAAAGGCAAAAAAGGTAGAACTAAAATTCTCTGCCACCGTTGGGAGTCTGTTCCAACAGGCAGACAGACTAACCAGCATTTGGTTATACAAGCTGGTGCTAGGCAGTGGTGTAGACCAAGCAGGAGACACAGAGCACCGGTAGAAACTTGGAGAAGCAAGATACCCAGTGGCACCAAAGGAATAGGACTTAGCATACTTACATGTTTGGCAAAGGTGAGGGCCCTTAAGAGGCGCAGAGTCAAAAAAGCCACCTGGTCTTCAGCAGGGCACCTTGCAAGTAATATTTGGTTTTACTGCTGATGGCTCCCAGGTTGTGGCCCTCTGACTCACCCAAGAAAAATAACTCTTGTAGCAGATCCTGGGAACATGGGCCAGTAGTAAGTAACAGTCTATGACAAGTAGGGTTGTTAAGGGCAACAGAACACAGGAGAGAGAGTCCCTAACACTGAAGCTGGATGCAGGCTGGTGTGCATGGGGGTCACTGAAGCTGGATACAGACTAGAGTGCAATGGGGTAACTGAAGCTGGACGCAGGCTAGGATGCACTGGGTCACTGGAACAGGATACAGGCTGGAGTGCAGGGGGTCACATTGGAACAGGATACAGTATGGAGTACAATATGGTCACAGAAGCTGGATACAGGCTGGAGTACACTGGAGACACAAGAGCTGGATACAGGCTGCGGTCACTATGATAATACTGGGAGGCAATGAGAATCACAAAAGAAGTTTCTAAGGATCACAAGGGGTCCATCTGCTATCTTGTGGACACATTGCTCAAACTCTGAACCACACACAGCTATCCCTTTAAGACAGTGCTTTCCCATGTGATTGCCAGTGGAACAGGAAGCCAGCAGGCACACACAGAAGAAAAGGCCAAGTGCTGGAATGGCAAACTGGTGAGTTTGACTGTGTCTGAATGAGAGAAAAGATCTGACCAACAGCAAAAGGGGAACAGGCCAAAACCTGGGATACCTGACCTTGACTGCAGGGAAAGAAAAGTAGGATGGGTAAGGTATCTTGAGGTTTAAAGACCAAACAGTTAACAACCAGCAAAAGGATAGATGGATAAACAAGATATGTCAAAACAAAAAGATTAACTAGTAAACAGCCAGGGGCTCAAAAAACCCTAACACCCTAAGGTTCAAGGAAAGAAAGGTTTAGAACATGCAGGATGAACCTGACAGACAAGATATCACTAAAGAGATGTATGACAATTTTCTCTGTGAAAATCTACTTGGAAAAAGGGAGAGAATCATGACTGAAATTAAAGCAGAGCCCCACCCAAAAAGGGAAGTTCCGATTTAAGGCCCCCTCCCCTGCTCCTGGTGAAGAAATTTTGTAGAGGGTGGTGGGAGCGTGTACCTGATTTTGACAGGTACCTGAAATGAAACTGTTTTATGGATGGGTTTACTTCCGCTTTAAAGAGAAGTCTCCTGTGCATAAATTAAAAGTCAGCAGCTGCAAAAACTGTAGCTGCTGACTTTTAATAAACAGCCACTCACCTGTCCCATGATCCATCGATGGGCTCACCCCAGCCGTTCCTCTCCCCTCCCTCCCCGCAGCCTTCTGGGACACATGACCGGTCCCAGAAGACTACAGGACCATACATAAGACGCAACGCAGCGCCGCTTGTGCTTGTGGCTTCACAGCCGGGCGCCCACAGTTAACATGCCAGCGCCGGGGAAAGACAATAGGAGGGAAGAACGGCTGGGGTGAGCCCATCGATGGATCATGGGACAGGTGAGTGGCTGTTTATTAAAAGTCAGCAGCTACAGTTTTTGCAGCTGCTGACTTTTAATTTTTTACACAGGAGACTTCTTTTTTAAGCGGAAGTAAACAGTTTCATTTCAGGCACGTGCCAGAAATGTAACACTCCCATTGGTTGTGCTTTCAACCGAACTGTCAAACCATCCAATGGCTGGTGTCATACCTGATCACATGTGCAGCATCATTGCAGTTGTAGATTAAACAGAGGCAAAGATGGCAGCTTCCTTGGCTGAAAACAATAGGGGAGTTTACTTACACTTTAAGGAAGGGTATAAATCCCAATTTCCTTCAAAAGGTAACAATGGGAAGAACTGCTACACCCACATAGAAGAATAATTTACCTACAAGGCTATTAGGACCAGAAAGATGAGAAGGAGACCGTCCAGCTCACAACCAAAGTTCTGTCAGGGATGTGATTGCCGCTGTTTCTATATAGACTTTCTGTCTATATTGTAAATACATGATTCTCAGAAACATTAAAAAGAGAATTGTAATGGTTAAAATGATTTTTCACAATAGGAACCAGAAGGTTCCATAAAAAAAATCTATACTTATACTATATCACTGAGGGAAACCCTGTAGTTGGGTAACATAGCCCTTATAGGAAATACAGGACTATTTCTATGCCAGAAAGGAGACACACTAAAGTACATTACCCCATTGTGTTAGATGTGGAACAACAGAAGCAGTGATCTGATAGCAATGTAGCACTGCCCCCCCGGGGGTTGCTTGATAATGCATGTTCTCTTATGCCACCTTGACCCTCTGAACTCTCCAGTCCCTCTGACACTCTTGGTTCAGACATGTTATGTATACCTTTAAATGACACACAGACACAAAGCAAAAAGTTTCAATTCTCTATGACTTTACTTTTTTGAGATGAGAGGTGAAGACTAGAATTATTCAGCCAAATCCTGTGTGGACCAAGACTAGATTGAAATAACACTTGTAATAATAGCAATTAATAGTGACACATGAATGCAACAATATACACAATCACAATAGGCTATATAGAGAAGCTATCAATGGATGTAAGGAAGTGTCCACTTTAAAGGAAAACCTCGGACTGACCTATAATACCTTTATCCTAATGAGAGACAGTATACTATAGTGACCAGTTAAGGTTCCCCTTGAAGAGTACTAACAACAATGTCCTAACAGCAAGGCCTTGCACTGTTTTCACCGGCAACGTTGGAGCTCATAGAACAGAGATTCCTGGCTGCAGCAAAGGGGTGATGAACAATGCAAGATAATAAATCCCAGTTGATAGCAATACTATTTTTAATCCAAGAGAATGTTGCAGGTGCTCTGTGCTGAAAGTGTAGTACTTGGCAAACAATAAAATCTGTGGGCGAAAGCCACTTCACCAATCCTGGTAGATCTCAGAGTCACCCCGATGAACCAACAAACAATTCTTCCTCTTACAGGTGGACTGGGACAGGGATCCGTCTGTGGACACAGCGATCTGGTTCTGTGGCATTGAGCGCTGCTGAAGGGCGTCCTTCTGCCAGCAGCAGATGGCTAGATTCGCTGGGCATGGAGCAGTGGCCTGTAGATCACGTGCTAGGCCGTAATCCTCTTACAGAGCAGTGAAGTGGTGCGCGCACAGCGAGATCCAGGAAGCAAGAGACCGTGGGCCTGGTCCGCAGATGCCTATATAGTCTCTCCCAAAATTCCTCTGCAAGCAGTCTCTTGGGAGATGCGGTCCACAGTAAATTCTGCAATATCAGCAATGCCTATTAAGGGAGCTACATCTCCCACAATGCCTTTCCATGTGCTTCAGGAGATTATGTCAGTGATCAGTCCCCCAGCACTAGGGGGACATAGAAACAGGGCTAGAATAGTAACAGACAGTCTGTTACTGATGTTTTGCACAGCCTACATCAAAATCATTCTTGGAGAACATCTCTTCCCATCTGGCAATCTGAGCTTTTATTCTCTCTCTCCAGTGGTGAGACAAATCGGGACTTTGGATGCAGGATCCTCTTCCGATATCCGCTGACACCAAGTCATCCGCCATGACAGGGGTAGCCACGTTTCATACACTGACAGGGATCTTCCCCCATTCTTCTGCAACATACTTGTAGGCACAACTTCTGGGACCAACTCTATATCAGTTTCCTCTTCCAACGGATCAGCCTCCAGCACTACAAATGAACCCAGCTGGTCCCAGGACAGATTGATGGTGGCCTTTAAACAGACTCTCTCCCCTGATTGTAGGGTTCTTTCTTGAGTTCCCACCCCCATCGACGGGTGCTTTTTGCTCCTGTACAACACGCTGGAAAGCCTGTCTCAATTGAGGGTGAATCTCCTCCACCCGAGACCCTCTAAAGGCCAATGGAGTGAGCAGCCTTCTCACCAGATCTTTTTTTATTCCAATCAACAAGGAGTTTCGACCAGCCCCAGGGGGCCGAGAGCAAACAATAGCTAGGGTGTCCATCGTAAGGGAACTTCTGGGTACCGAAACCCCATATTTCCAATTCTTCTAGCTTCCTTAATGGGATATGCTTCAAATGCTTGTCATAGAAATCCCTATATATAGTAGCGTCACTCGGGCACCCATATCAAGCAGGGCTTTGGTGTAGATCCCTTCCACTTGAAGTGAAACTGTTGGGGAAGGCCCTATCAAGTTCTTTGGCAAATATCCCGTTTCTCTATCTTCTGAGCCCTAGCTACCTTTCTTAACGGGTGAAAAATCATAGTGTCAATACGACTAGGACGGAGTGCATTGATTTCCTGTGTCCTTTTACCCTTCCTGCGTGGTCTCATTTTGTTTTTTGTTTGGGAGCAAGCAAAGGAACAGAAGAAGGGCGTATAGGAGATCTTGCTGGCTGCTTCTGACTTGACCCTTCACGAGTCTTGGAGCTCTGTTTTACCTTGGGACGCCCAATTGGCTCCTTCACTAAGGTCCCCAAAAATTTCCCTCCTTCTTTGAGTAGCTCTGGGCTGATTACTGCCTTGGGGCATCTAGCCTTAAAATGCCCAGTTTTTCCACATCCGAAACACCTCCTTTCCCAGACTGGGAACACCTTCAGCCCTCCGGGACGGAGACTTTGCACCATCCCTTAAGTTTCCATCACCTTTATCAAAGCTTGGTTCATTTGTGCTTGGGCCTGCGCAACTTGAGTCATCAATTCCACTGACTCCGTTTCAACTGTTGACGTCTTACTGTCAGGGCTGACAGGTGCTTCTGGCTCGGTTTCTGCCTCACTCTCCTCATCCGAAAATCTGGGCTCAACCTGGGCAACGCGGTTAGACACCCTCTCTCTCTTCCCAGCATTAACAGCGACTCTTTTGGCCCCAAGCTTTTCTCCTCCAACAGCGCTTCCTCCTCCTGAACTTTTCTCATCAGCTCTGGGTAGGTTGGGACCGTTCGAGCTCCCATCAAGAGCAATTGCAGAACAATAGGGTGGTTTGGTTGAGCCCCTTGCAAGACCCAGCCTAAACGAACTTGATCAGCCGTCTTTGTATCAATGCCCTTCTTAAAGATGATCTGGTGTAGCATTCAATATATTCGAGAAATAGTCTCTCTCCTCTTTGTTGTTGAGTGTTTGATTGAATCTGTATAGGAGATCTGGAGCCTTTTCCACCCGTCCAAAGACAGCATACAGAGCATCTATGTAATCCATAATGACACAATCTTTTCTTCCCATGCGTGGGTTTGGTTTTACTTCTGCGGCAGGTCCTCGAAGACTCTCACTCAACCGCTGCCGCTTCACAGCCTGTGAGACATTCCATTCATCAAGCGACTGGATAACTTGACTCATCTAAGTCTTAAATTCCTCCTCCCCACTTGGGGTGGGTAGTTGCCTTGAGAAGAACCGAAGCCTCCTATACCCTTGATTGGCAGTATCAGAGTCGTTCTTCACCAAAGTCTTAACTAGCTGGCTCGCTTATATCCTTGTAGATCGAGGCAGGAGGAGCATTAGTCCCACAGAAATCTGTGCCAACTGGTCTGTGTTTCCTGCACTGGCTTGCAGTGGTGACTGCCCCCTAATGTCCTCCTCCCTCACCTGCAGTGAGATCACTCAAGCAACTATCCCTTCTGCTAGCGGCACCTCTTCTCCCTGGAAACAGACAGGTATGTCGCCCTGCCACTCCACCAGCATCCAAACACAGTCCAGGGTGATCTCTACCTCCACATCCAGAATGTAGGTCCTCTGTCCTTGAACTAGGGCTCTCACCCACTGCCAGATCTCCTTCTCAGTGCACTCACTTCCTGAGATCTCCAGAACAGTGCTTCGCTCCATCTGAGCTCCTTGTGCTCTCCCCCAGACGACTGCAGCAGCTGAGTCAAACTCTCCCTCACGTGATGGCTCGTATCTGGACTGGCTAGGGCCTGCAGCAGAGAACATCTTGGACAAGCCCACAAATGTAGCACTGCCCCCTCAGGTTTGCTTGATAACGCATGTTCTCTTATGCCACCTTGATCCTGTGAACTCTCCAGTCCCTCTCACACTCTAGGTTCAGACATGTTATATATACCTTTAAATGACACACAGACACAAGGCAAATAGATTCAACTCTCTCTCACTTTACTTCTTTGCGATGAGAGGTGAAGACTAGAATTATTCAGCCAAATCCTGACTTCAGAGTCACCCAGTGGAACCAACAAACGATTCTTCCTCTTATAGGTGGACCGGGACAGGGATCTGTCTGTGGCCTTAGCGATCTGGTTCTGCGGTATACAGCCCTGCTGCAGGGCGTCCTTCTGCCAGCAGCTGACGGCTGGACTCGCTGGGGCTGGACAGGTGGACTGCGGATCATGTGCTAGGCCGCAATCCTCTTACAGAGCAGTGGAGTGGTGCTCACACAGTGAGATTCAGGAGGCAAGAGACCATGGGCCTGGTCCGCAGATCCCTATATAGTCTCTCCCACAATTCCTCTGCGAGCAAACAGTCTCTTGGGAGTTGCGGTTCACAATATATTCTGCAATATCAGCAATGCCTATTAAGAGAACTACATCTCCCACAATGCCTTTCTCTGTGCTTCAGGAGATAATGTCAGTGATGGAAATCCAGCACTAGGGGGACATAGAAGCAGGGCTAGAATAGTAACAGACAGTCTGCAAAGTCAGATAACCGTAGCCTGCTCTCGACTACAGCAATATTCGAGAGTACAAAGAAAAGGCACAGTGTGACCATAAAATAAATATCTTACATTGTGTGACATAGGGAGTTAGTCATCAAGTCGGTTGTTAGAGGAATATCCACATTTTTGAAGGACACATTTTTGCAGCCTTTGGATGAAGAGTAGTAGAAATACCTTCTAATAAACTGACCATCAGACAGAATCCTAAAACATGAGAAACTGACTGTGACTGCAAACTGGACTTGAGTAGCAGAAGAAATACAACTGTCAGGAGAACCCCCCAGGAAGAGAATAAGGAATAAGGGATACAACCCACCTTGATCAGAATCCAGCTAAAAGATAATGGGAACTGATTACCCAATGAATCAGCTATGTTATCCCAAATCCAGATTCTTTCACAAATGAGGAAAAAGGAATATACTAAGGAACAACATGGGAAGAAGGAATATGAGATAAGAAGCATCCTCACAATTTTCAATTTTCCATTTACTTAGAGAGGTAATTGGAAAAGACTTTGCCATACCCAAAAGGATAAGTAATAGCAATCTTGGCTGAGCGGAGACTGTGAGGAAAACTAAGACACTGACTCCTTGGTGAAGGTCTTTAGGGCAGTCTGCAATGGGGAAGGTTTTGAGGGGGAAACCCCACGCCGTTTTTTTTTCTTTCATTTTGGCATGGGGTTCCCCTTAAGATCCATACCAGACCCGAAGGGCCTGGTATGGACTGGGGGGGAACCCCATGCCGTTTTCTCTTTATTTTTTAAATAGCAGGGTACAGGCAGTTGTTACCACGAGTCATTTTAAATGGGATTTCTTTCTTTAGAAATATCAGTTTTGCTGTAGCATGTTCTGTATTTGCTACAAATGCACCACTTTACAGGCAAATTAAGGGGACCCCCCAGGCACAATATTTAAAGACATTTTTCATTTTCATTGTTGCACTTTAAGCATCATTAAAATCACTGCTCCTGAAAAAATGATCGTTTAAAAAAAAAAAAAAAAATGTTATTGATTCATGTCCCCCAGGGCAGTACCCAGACTCCTATACCCATGTTATGGCCAATTACTTGCATAGAAGCCTTCAATACCGTTTTTTTCTTAATTTTTTTTACCAGCACTTTTTTTTTTTTATTATTTAGCTGTCAGCGGGGAAACCCATTGACAGCTGATGACTCATCGGTTGTTAAGTGCGAGGCGGCCGGCTTCCCTGTGTAGCGCTCAGTGCATTGCAGGGTGTTCGTCGGGGTGAATACCCGGCGTACACCCTGCAAAGTCGGGTGTTCAGCGAACGGCCGAACAGGCAAATGTCCGGCCCGAACTTATGCTCGGGCCGAACTGTTCGTCCATCCCTAGCATAAGGCTGTATATTCTACATTATTTGCATTTTTGGTAAACTCATAACACGCACTGCATTGATGCATTCACACAATTTTACAGTAA
Organism: Lithobates clamitans; assembly: GCA_037952925.1. Taxonomy (NCBI): domain Eukaryota; kingdom Metazoa; phylum Chordata; class Amphibia; order Anura; family Ranidae; genus Lithobates; species Lithobates clamitans. The sequence continues at coordinate 606,395 of JBBGZY010001008.1, forward strand.
CCATGAGATAAAACAGTTTAGGAAATTTCCTTTATCCCATTGTTTTGAAAATCTATGTACACTACAAACTGTCTGATTGTTTGAAGAGAAACGCATCTGGACCAAAGAGACCTAAGTGTAAGGAGGAAGGGCAAGCAGTAAAAATGAAAGTGAAACCTTCTAAGCAGCTTATAAACCTTGTGATCTTTCTGCACATAGCTTGAAGTGCTTTATTCCTCCCTTGAGGAGTAAAATGGCAGCAGGCCATAAAAGTGACCCAGTTTGGGAATATTTTAATGAAGTTCCTCTATCTATGGGTAAAGCAGGTATGCGTGCAAAATGCAAGCAATGCAACAAAGAGACGCAAGGCCTGGTGGCTCAAATAAAACAACATCATGAGAAGGCGTGCTGTAAAGAAAAGACCGTGTTTGAAGTTTTTTTTATGTGGACCCAGCTGATATATTCAGTTTAAGGCCCCTTTCACACAATTGGACCAATTGGGACCACCTGTCCATTTTTCAGGTGGACCCGATTGGGCCTCCCATTGTCCTCTGTGGGGAGGCCGATGTCAGTGGACATGTGTCCACTGACATCCCATCCGGCAAAATCCACTGAAAACAGATGGCTGATCGGATCGGATGGGATCGAAAGAAAATGGACAAACTTGTCTGTTTTCTTCTGATCTCCCATTAGAGGAAAGCGGGACTCTGACAGATGTACAGTGAGCAGAGACGGACTTGTCATGCGCCTGCTCAGCGGAGATCAGCGGAGTGATCCTCGCTGAGCGAACAGAGTCCGTCAAAACAGATCCGCCCGTGTGAAAGGGGCCTGAGTTCTTTTGTTTGTTTGTTTTTTCAAAGATATTTTGTTTATGCACATCAGTTACTAAACATTGCTGTTTAAACAAATACAAGAATATGTAATATATTGTTATTGTTTTAATAAAAAAAAAGAATTTGAGTAGTTCTCCAACTATGTGTGACTAACCTATTAACCTAAAATCAGTTCTGATATCGCTGTTTTACTAACCTGACAGCTTATTATTCTAAATAGGAAACCTTCATAATGTTTGCAGATATTAAAGATTCTAACTACCAGCAAGAATAAGTCCTTACATTTAACCGCTTCAGCCCCGGACCATTCGGCTGGCCAAAGACCAGAGCACTTTTTGCGATTCGGCACTGCGTCGCTTTAACTGACAATTGCGCGGTCGTGCGACGTGGCTCCCAAACAAAATTGACGTCCTTTTTTTTTTCCACAAATAAAGCTTTCTTTTGGTGGTATTTAATCACCTCTGCGTTTTTTATTTTTTGCGCAATAAACAAAGACAGAGGGACAATTTTGAAAAAAACGCATTATTTTTTACTTTTTGCTATAATAAATATCCCACCAAAAAATATATAATAAAAACATTTTTTTTTCCTCAGTTTAGGCCGATACGTATTCTTCTACATATTTTTGGTAAAAAAAATCGCAATGAGCGTTTATTGATTGGTTTGCGCAAAAGTTATAACGTCTACAAAATAGGGGGGAGTTTTATGGCATTTTTTTACTAGTAATGTCGGCGATCAGCGATTTTTATCATGACTGCGACATTATAGCGGACACGTCGGACAATTTTGACACATTTTTGGGACCATTGGCATTAATACAGCGATCAGTGCGATTAAAAATGCATTGATTACTGTAAAAATGTCACTGGCAGTGAAGGGGTTAACACTAGGGCGTAGTGAAGGGGTTAATGTGTGTCCTAGTTTGTGTTCTAACTGAAGGGGGAGGGGACTGTGCAGGGAAACAAACAGATCGCTGTTCATACTCTTTATGAACAGACGATCTGTCAGTTCTCTGCTCAGAGAACCTGTAAACTGTGTTTACACACACAGTTCCGGGTTCTCTGTGTGCCCCGAGCGATCGCGGGAGCCCGGCAGTGATCAAAACCGCCAGGCACTCGCATCGGCTCAGGGAGCGAGTGCGTGCCCCCTAGTGGCCACAGGGCGAAGCAACCTTACATAACGTTGTTTCACCCAGCCGTGCCATTCTGCCGCAGTACAACTGCGGCGGCTGGTCGGCATGTGGTTAAAGAGCACCTGCCATTTCTGATCCATCATGGCAGAGCCTGTTAGAGGGCATCCACTCACCTGCTGCCGCCACGTTCCTGACCTTATTGTATGTATACAGGCTTTCCAGCTTGATTTAGGGAGCGCTGCCTGCTAGCAGTTGTAAGGGGGATTCCCCCCCCCTTCTCCCTGTTTTCACTGACTGAGTTAATGTCATGTGAGCCGACACACACAGAGCTCTGCATTCAGTGGCCTCTCTTGTGCCCCTTTTGTTCGGAAGAGGAAAACCAATTAAGGGCACAGTTACAACAGCCAATGGAAGAGATTGTACTGAACTGCAGGGAGAGCTGCAATGGATTCTGGGACATGCAGTTCCCACTCAAAATGGCCCCATAGACTGGTATACAGGGAGAAATACAAATCCCAGCAGGCTTTGCTGACAGGAAAGTAAAATACTCCATTTTGTGTCCTGAGGCCAGACCTGAGAGAGAGGTGTCTCTCAGATGATCTCCCTGCGCGATTCAGGCCTCCACCGCGAGTTGGGATGTCCAACCAGAGAGAGGCGGATCCCAGGTGAATATTGAAGGTGCATCCCCACCAACGGTGAACCATTCCAGTGTGAGGGGACTGGCTGGGTCGCCATGAAAGCCTGCCTGTTCCAGGACATTCGATTGGGCCCTGATCGCAGGATTTAGTGAGAGGGCATTTCTGCCCCTCTGCAGGGATCAGAGACACTGCACTACAGAAAGAGTCATTTGAACACTGTATACAAACATCATTGCCGGCAGTCATCTTGCTGACACTTGTAGTACCACAGGGATAAAGGATAAGGCTATCCATTTCTGGGACATTGTATACATATACCATTGTCCTCTCACTTTGTTGAACAAAACCCTGCCTGTTTCACTGGATAATCTAGGCCAGTTATATTGTTTGCCCTGCTACCCAAGAGTTATAGTGCACCAACGAAAGTGGCTAGCCGAAGACACCGAAGACACCAAAGCTTATCTTTTCTTCAAAAAGGGCTAAAGCCATATGGATCTGCACACACATATTCAGGGCTCTGCAAATGTATTGGGTTTGTGAGACAGTTTATCTTTAAAGTTAAAGCAGAGCTCCGCCAAAATTATTTTTTTTAAAAGTCAGCAGCTACAAATACTGCAGCTGCTGACTTTTAAAACATGGACACTTACCTGTCCAGGGCGCCCGCGATGTCGGCACCCGAGGCCGAACCGTCTCTCCGTCCTTGGGTGCTGCCGCCTCCATCTTCGGTAAGGGAATCAGGAAGTGAAGCCATGCGGCTTCACTTCCCGGCTCCCTACTGCGCATGCGCGAGTCACGCAGCGCAATACGGATGGTCCCTGCTGTCTCTTGAACCCGTGTGTTTCCCAGCAGACAGCGGGGAGGGAGCAGGAAGTGGCGTAAATAACCGCAGATTCTGCGGCTATCTATGCCGGAAGTGGGTACAGATACCTGTATATATACATATATATATATATATATATATATATATATATATATATATATATATATATATATACAGGTATCTGCACCCCCCTCCCCCCTGAAAGGTGCCAACTGTGACACCGGAGGGGGGGAGGAATCCGATGAGTGGAAGTTCCACTTTGGGGTGGAACTCCACTTTAAGCCATTATTTGCTGACTTGAATAGGTGTGTAAAGTTGGGCCTGTGGTGTCCGGGGACAGTAGAGAGAGGCCTGACACAAAGGTAGTCATTCCTCTGCTCTCCTCCTGCCAATCTGAGTAAAGGTAACCAATCTAAATTTGAAGTGCCATATTGTGCTTTATTTACTATTAAAGTGTGCCTCTGCTCTTGAGGAGATTATCAGGTTTGGAATCCCCTGGAAGCAGCTTGAATATAGAATTGAGAGCTCTATTGCTCTTAAATCTGTTATTAATCTTTAGTTGATTACTTGACTATATACTGTAAGTGCCGGTTCACACAGGGGCGACTGTCAGGCGACCTAGCCGCCTGACAAGTCGCCTCCTGTTCTGTACAATGGAACCATTCTAATAGGAGCAACGCAAGTCGCTCCGACTTAGAAAAAGGTTCCTGTACTACTTTGGGGGCGACTTGAGGCGACTTGCATAGACTTCTATACAGAAGTCGTTTTGCAAGTCGCCGTGGAAGTCGTGTGCAGGTCGCCTAGGTGAGGCGACCTGCAAGTCGTGCCGCCCCTGTCTGAACCGGGGCTTACTGTTTGTTATTCTTCCACAGAAATATTGCAGTAAAGACAATTTTTGTGTTTTATTATAACGCGTGTGTTTCTTATTGGTCATTGCACTTACACTATTGCCAGGTGTGCCAGAGGGGGCTGAGGCTATTATTAGGGTTGAGAGGAACAGTAATGGACTGAACAAACAAAAACCAGCAGTTGATCCATACTGACATGAATTTGAAAATCTGAGTCACTACCATTAAGAGATAGACAGTTATGCCGCGTACACAGGGTCGGACTGTTCGACCGGACTGGTCCGACGGACCAAATTCGGTGGACAATCCGATCGTGTGTGGGCTTCACCGGACCTTCAGCTGACTTTTCCAGTTGCAAATCTGACGGACTTTAGATTTGGAACATGCTTCAAATCTTTACGCCGTAACTCCGCCGGACCCAGAAATCCGCTCGTCTGTATAATAGTCCGACGGACAAAAACCGACGCTAGGGCAGCTATTGGCTACTGGCTATCAACTTCCTTATTTTAGTCCGGTCGTATGTCATCACGTACGAATCCGTCGGACTTTGGTGTGATCGTGTGTAGGCAAGTCCGGTCGTTAGAAAGTCTGTCGAAAGTCCGCCAAAAGTCCGTCGAAAGTCTGTCGGACAAGCTGTCGGACTTTTGTAGCTGAAAAGTCTGACCGTGTGTACGCGGCATTAGTTATACCAGAAAACTGAAACTGAGACCTAAGCAGGGTATCTAACTATTTAACTGGCAGTCAATGATATCCCTAAAGGTAAAAACAACTTCCACCTGTTTGATTGTATGTTTGTTGATGTGAATGACTGAAACGTCTACAGTGGGTAAAGACTACCTTTCATTTTGTTTCCTTTCAAAGGGAAAAAGCTCATTTACATTGACTGCAGGAAACCATAACTCCACAGGTTGTTTCCAAACCTCACAGAGGAAGGATTTTCACACCAGGTGTAAAGGGAAGGTCTTAAGCCTCGTACATACGCTCAGATTTTCGGACGACCGAATGTCTGTTTTTTGTGGCATGCTAGTCTCATGTCGAAAGTCAAGAGCTTACTCACAATACGAAAATTTTCGTACAACGGAATACAACGTCAGAAGTGACGTAACGTGTTGCATAGTTTTGTATGTATTCTTATGTTTCTGAGCATGCGTAGTCTTGCTCTTACAATTTTTTTCGTACGAAAACCGTACTAATTAAACAAAACTCGGATGTTGAGTTCCTATCCGACAAAAATTTTATAGTCTGCACATCCAGCTTTTGTTTGACGAAAAACCGAATTCGGCTGTCGAAAGCACCGTACTAACGATCCGAAAATCGGCAGACATCTCATTGTACTAATTTTTTCATCTGATTTTCGTATCGTGTGTACGGCCCTTTAGAAGGAACAGCTCTGAATGCCTGGAAAAACAAACCAATCCTTCAATTGCAGGGCAGAACGTATCAGATAGAATTGTATGGAACTTGTTGAAATACAGGCTCTCCAGGAGAAGGCTTTAAAGACTCTAAATCTGATTCAGAGATAGTGATAGAAGCGTCACGCCTACTTGGAGGTGGAGGACCACTAGGATTGCAATTGGATTCCATGATGGAAAGTGCGCTAGGAACCCATGCACACAGATTGCTGGATTAATTGTGCACAGACTAATAAAAAAAATCTGAAGTGAATATTAAAGGTCTTGAATTTGAGGTCTCAGCCTCATGCTCTGGGTAGCTGTACAAAAGCATGGATAGAATGACTAGTAATAAGAATGCCAGAATCTATGTTGTAAAAAAAACCCCAAATGATCCCTCCAATTGACAAATGAGGAGTGTGCGCTTAGGTCATCAGTTGCAGTGAGACCGTACTATTGTACATCTATGCAAAGACATGCTGCACCATGTAGTAGGGAGAAAATAGGTTCAACGGAGACAAAGACTTGCGTATTCACAAACACAGGCTGCTGGTGCTGATGAGGGTAGCAGGGGACCAGGTCACTGTTAGTGGACAGGAGAGCAGAACTAAGGCTTGGATGAAGGTATTGAAGAAGCAAAAGCCATAACAGAAAGGTCCTTCCTCCAGACGGAATGGTAGGAAAAAGAATGCAGTGTGCCCCCAAGACTGCATATACAGTGGAATCTTGGTTAACGAGTAATGCGGTTAACGAGCGTTTTGAAGGACGAGCAACATTTTTTTTTAAATTCTGACTCGGTTTGCTATTGTTGTCTCGCAAAACGAGCAGAATTCAAGCTAATGGGGTGTGCAGTACCGTATTTGGCCAGAGGTGCGGGGGGCGCCGGTGACACTCGGAACGGTTCGGAGCCGTTCGGAAATACTCAAAATCACTCGGAAATACTCCGTTCCCGAGTGTTTCCGAGTCTTTCCGAGTTCAGCCGAGCTGTCCCCGAGTATTTCCTCTGGCCACATGCGGTATTGCATGTAATAGAAGTCAATGCGGAACAAATTATCTTCGTTTCCATTGACTTCTATGGGGAAACTCGCATTGATATGCAAGTGCTTTGGATTACAAGCATTTCCCTGGAACGGATTATGCTCGTAATCCAAGGTTCCACTTTACTGCTGATGAGAAAAGGTATATAACAGTTTATATTTACTAAAATATTTGCATGTTGTGTGTACTGTAGGAGACCAGATTTAGTGAATGCAGGGTCCTGGGTGTAGTAACACTTTAAAGGAGGACACGCCGCCTAGGACTCTAATAAAAATTGAAGGTGCAGCAGTTGTAGGTAGCGTTATACGATTTCTAGTTTAACTTTTTAAATGTGTGTCAGTATCCAAACTGCCTGAAGGCGTCAGTATAACCCACACGTCTAAGAATTACAACACTCCTGTGTCCCCCAGTGGATGATAAAGAAATGTAATCAATAACTAGATAGGAAAAAGCCACCCAAAGGTTTAGGCCTACTGTGCTATGTGATCTGGCATGGGGTTTATGGATAACAAAATTGGCTGAATAGAATTGCAATTTTGTGTCAGTTTGACAGTTTATGCATTATAGATTCTACGGTGTTTTACTTGTTTTTCTACATGTACACATTAAATAAAGTGGAGTAGTTGTTATGCTTAGGCCTTTTGATCTCGTGAACCCTGACCTGCCCCCCTCTGTATTCATTGTAACTTCACCTTTATAAATGGCTTCTATAAGACAGGATGAATTGCAAAGCGTAATGAGAACAGTCACAGGGGATTTATATAGGATAATAACGGGTTACTGCTGGGGCGGACAAAGTGATTTAAAAGTTAGGAACCATATTGCCTAATCTAGGTGGCAACAAGCAATGTTAAGAAACAAAACACATGGTTTAAGAGACAAAATAAAATAGCAAGGCTCAAATAATTTGAGTGTCACCTGTCATATTTAAATACATTGGCTCCTTGGCTGGGTGTCATATTCTGGGATACAGTCAGCAACTATCGGAAGCAGCAAGCTTATTAAGATGTGTTTTATGGTTGCAGAAGTACATCATATATTAATGCACTGATCGTTAAGCTGGCAAAACGCAACTGATTCCAAGCAGTCAGACCCTCTCCAGCATCTTTTGTCACCAGCCATCTGTTCAGTGTATGTCTGTTGAACTAGCTAAGGTTACCTTTAGTACTGTCTTACTTCTACTGTAGGGTGACCAGACATCCCCGGTTTCTGGGGACAGTCCCCGGATTGAGGACACTGTCCCCGGACTAAGTCTGTCCCCAGTTTTGTCCCCAGATTGGATTTGAACATGGGCTGGGGCAATTTCAAAGACAGCCTGTGCAGAATAAAAAGAAAAAATCTGAATTGCACCCCCCACTCCTCTGCCGCTCCTACTAGCTTATGGGAGTTTATTTTTTCCATTATCTGTGCCCCTTTCTGATGATCATGTGCTGGTCGGAGCAGAGGGATTATTTCTTCAGTTTCGGGCGCATGCCCATTCAGCTCCACTCGCATGTTCTTCTGCCTTGGCTCAAGTCCCGGCCAGCCGCCTGCCTGCTTATCTCCTTGCCTTCCCTGGTGGAGTGATCTTCCTCTGCTCCCCACCCAGTAGTTGCCGGGGCCCGAAGAGTAAAGCCCCATACACACTATCAGATTTTCTGCTGATTTTTGTCTTCAGATTTACCAAAACCATGTAGTGCAGGGGCCTGCCTGATTGCATACGAATTGAAACTCCTAAGGTTTTACCTCATATTATATGGTTTTGGTAAATCTGAAGGAAAAAATCAGCAGAAAATCTGATAGTGTGTATGGAGCTTTAGACTTGACAGGCTGTGAGGCGGGCGGCGGCGGTGAAGACGGGCAAAGAGTCGTCGATTGCTGCCATTACAAGTAAAAAAAAAATATGTCCCCGGATTTCATTTTAAAAATCTGGTCACCTTATTCTACTGAGTAAGCAAGGAACAAGAGGGCATTGGAAAACTTTCAGCTTCAAGTGTCCTCCGACAATGCACTGCTAAAGAATCTCTAATACAATGGGATTTGTTTATGGATGATGTACACTCACCAGCCACTTTATTAGGTACACCTTGCTAGTACCTGGTTGGACCCCCTTTTGCCTTCAGAACCGCCTTCATTCTTCATGGCACAGATTCAACAAGGTGTTTGGAAACATTCCTCAGGGATTTTGGTCCATAGTGACATGATAGCATCACGCAATTGCTGCAGATTTGTCGGCTGCACATCCATGATGTTCTATTGGATTGAGATCTGGTGAGTGTGGAGGCCATTGGAGTACAGTGACCTCATTGTCATGTTCAAGAAACCAGTGGTGAGATGATTGGATCTTAGTGACATGGTGCATTATCCTGCTGGAAGGAGCCATCAGAAGATGTGTACACTGTAGTCATAAAGGGAAGGACATGGTCAGCAACAATACTCAGGTGGGCCGTGGTGTTTAAATGATGATCAATTGGCACTAAAGGAGCCCAAAGTGTGCCAATAAAATATCCCCCACACCATTACACCACCATCACCAGCCTGAACCATTGATACAAGGCAGGATGGATCCATGCTTTCATGTAATTTACACCAAATTCTGACCCTACCATCTGAATGTCACAGCTGAAATTGAGACTCATCAGACCAGGCAACGTTTTCTAATCTTCTATTGTCCAATTTTGGTGAGCCTGTGTGAATTGTAGCCTCAGCTTCCTGTTCTTAGCTGACAGGAGTGGCACCCAGTGTGGTTCCCTGCTGCTGTAGTCCACCTGCCTCAAGGTTCAATGTGTTGTGCGTTCATAAATGGTATTCTGCATACCTTGGTTGTAACGAGTGCTTATTTGAGTTACTGTTGCCTTTCTATCATCTCGAACCAGTCTGCCCATTCTCCTCTGACATCAACAAGGCATTTTCCCCCACACAACCGCCGCTCACTGGATATTTTCTCTTTTTCAGACCATTCTCTGTAAATCCTAGAGATGGTTGTGCGTGAAAATCCCAGTAGATCAGCAGTTTTTGAAATACTCAGACCAGCCCATCTGGCACCAACAACCATGTAATTTAAATCCCCTTTCTTCCCTATTCTGATGCTCGGTTTGAACTTCAACACGTAGTCTTCACCACGTCTAGATGCCTAAATGAATTGAGTTACTGTCATGTGATTGGCTGATTAGCAACTTGTGTTACCAAGCAATTGAACAGGTGTACCTAATAAAGTGTCCGGTGAGTGTATATTACATATGTAACCACTTGTATTGGCTGATAGCAACCAGGTTCAAACCTGCGCTGTAAAATAACGCTTGGAAAAAAAAAAGTATATATAAAGTCACAACACTGTTTTCATATCGGATCAGACGAAAGACTACTTCTTAGTAAGTTCAGCCCTAGAAGAAATATAATAATAATACAATAACACGTAACATAGATCATATACATGGACAGGATGGCGGCCATGCTCAGAATCTTGCTGTATTCACAGTACAGAGGTTTCTGGCAAGGAGGCGGTAGCGGTGAATTACAGACACAGGATTTGCACGTCTCATACAGCAGATTGAAGTCGCCGTCTTCCTCATCCATCTTCTCCCCGGCTCTGTTCCTGTGAGCTATGAGAGTTTGCTGGGAACAGTCCGATAATTGAAATCCCTTCCCGGCCAGTCCCGGCACAAGGCTGGTCAACGGAGAAAACATTTTTCTTTCCCTCCATTCCCCCGGCTGCTCTCCCTCCGCCTCCAGAGCAAGCTGTACTCCACATATTGCTCCATTTCCCTTCGGCACGCACTCCAAGCATTGATTACCCGCCTGCACCATCTATCACCTCGGATAGCCGGCAAATTACTCTGCTCCCAACATTCATTTTTCACCATCCTGCCTCCCTCCTAATCACTTTTTGTGCTTCTAAGGCTGTTTATATCCACTCGGCTCTCTCTGCTAGTGTCGCACCTGCCACCTGCATAACACAGCGTTCATTAAACTGCTCTAACTTACAGGGTGGTGCCGGCCTGCTAAACATACCAGCAAACCCATCATTTAAAAGTGTTAATCCAGACACTTCTCTTTTCAGAACTGTTTGCAAGTTGTTTGTAGACTATATCAAGATGGCTGGCTATCACAGCAAAATGGCTGACCAACATTGCATTGCTCAACATCTGCCCAAACCATCTTAAAACTGAACTTCAGGTAGAAATAAAAAAAAAAAAAACTGTTTCATTGAGTTAGCATTCATTTAAAAATCATTAAATGTATTTTAACATACAACTGGAATAATTACCTGAATTTGGCTTGATAACGGCCTTCTGTAATCCCCTGCACCCCAAGACTGGGATTGGCAGAACTGGAAACCAATCAGGCTTGATTACTATGTGTGGGGTTGTCTAGCTAACACTGATTTGCTCGGGAGAGGCACGAATAGATTGTAGAGCTGCACGATTCTAAGAATCACGATTTTTTTGCTTAGAATAAAAAGATCACGATTCTCGCGACGTAAAATCTTTCACATTATGCAAAAAAAAAAAAAATTGGGCTAACTTTACTGGTTAGTTTTTTTTTTTTTAATTCATTAACATAGATTTTTTTCCAAAAAAATTGCATTTGAAAGAACGCTGCGCAAATACAGTGTGACATACAATATTGCAACAACCACCATTTTATTCTCTCGGGTCTCTACTAAAAAAATATATATATAATGTTTGGGGGTTCTAAGTAATTTTCTAGCAAAAGAAAAAGGTTTTAACTTGAAATCAACAAATGTCAGAAAAAGGTTTAGTGTAAACTTTCCTCATTTACACACGAAGTCTATTCCTTTGACAAATTGTTACAATGTTTATACTTAAAGTGGTGTTCCGGCCGAAATTATACTTTTGAGATAAAAATACCCCTATAATACACAAGCTTAATGTATTTTAGTAAAGTTAGTCTGTAAACTAAGGTCTGTTTTGTTAGTTTATAGCAGTAGTTTGTTATTTTATAAACTTACAGCAGGCCGTGGCCATCTTAAGTGTGGGCATCTGAAGCCAGACTGTATTTCTTTCTGGATCTCATCCTTGCAGATTTCGCACATGCTCAGTGCAGCACAAGCAGTGTAATAGGTTTCAGGTCAGGTTTCCATAGCAACGGCAGTTTCAGAGGAAGTTGCCGCCCCTTCCCAGAAGGCATTGCAAACAGGAAATGATGCGATGGGCCGCGGCCAGGGAGGAGGAAGTGAAAAATGAATACAGCAGATATACAGTAGGTGCTGAGAAAAAAAACAAAAATATATCCAATTCGTTTACAGTGCACAGTTTAGTGAGGGATGCTGAAGAGTTGTAAAAGTGGGTGGAACTTATAAGTTGCACTGCTAAAGAATGTTGTGATTCTTGGCAGACTGCCTGTTTTTTTTCCTTTCTTTCTTTTTACGGCTGTGGCTTCAGAAGAGCAGAGAGAATTATTTGCATAGAAAGAATCGTGAAACACTTTTGTCAAGATCGCAACGGGGAAAAAAATCGCCATAACGATTCTTGGTGATTAATCATGCAGTTCTAGTAGATTGTTGAGCTCACCAGTCTACTGTTGCTGTTGCTTTATTATATAGTCATTGGGTGGACCTTAAGCTGACCATTAATGGTTAGAATTTGGGCCTATTCCTTCTGAATCAGCCTAAATTTAAAGTCATTGTAAGGGTTTTTTTTTTTTTAAATAACAAACATGTCATACTTACCTCCACTGTGCAGCTCGTTTTGCACAGAGTGGCCCTGAACCCCATCTTCTGGGGTCCCCCGGTGGCTCTCACGGCTCCTCCCCACATCAGATAACCCCCTAGGAGAAGCGCTCTCCTGGGGGGTTACCTTGGAGGCGCGCTCCCGAGTCCAGCATTTACTTCAATCGACACGAATGCCGGACTCGGCCCCGCCCCCCGGTGCTCGCATCATTGGATTTGATTGACAGGAGCGGGAGCCAATGGCTGCGCTGCTATCAATCTATCCAATCAAAAGACGGGACCCCATGGAGAAAGAGAGGGCGCATCTCCACCGAGAGAAATACGCGGCTCAGGGAAGTAAAAGGGGGGGGGCTGGGGGGCTGATCACTTTCAAGTGTTTTTTCACCTTAATGAATAGGATCCATTAAGGTGAAAAAACACGAGGCTTTACAACCCCTTTAAGCTGTGGGTTGCCCTGCTGGTACAATTTGGCTTGGGTGAAAAAACATCAGATGCAGTCACTGTTCATGTATTCACATATACACTGTATTGTCAAAAGTATTGGGACACCTACCTTTAGACGCACATAACCTTTAATGGCATCCTGGTCTTAGTCTGTAAGGTTCAATATTGATTGGCCCACCCTTTGCAGCTATAACAGCTTCAACTCTTCTGGGAAGGCTGTCCACAAGGCTTAGGAGTGTGTCTATGGGAATGTTTGACCATTTTTTCAGAAGCGCATTTGTGAGGTCAGGGACTGATGTTGGACAAGAAAGCCTGGCTTGCAGTCTCCGCCCTAATTCATGCCAAAGGTTTTGCTGTTATAGCTGCAAAGGGTGGGCCAACTCAATATTGAACCCTATGGACTAAGACTTGGATGCTATTAAAGTTCATGTGTGTGTAAAGGCAGGTGTCCCAATACTGCTGATAATATAATGTATAGATAGAAACAAGTGGGCCACCAGATAAACTTTTAGATAAGTGCTGAGAATCAAAGATATGTGAACAGTCCAAAAGTCCAATATAAATTGCATATGAAATCTATCATTATATACTATATTATCAAAAGTATTGGGACACCTGCCATGAACTTTAATGGCATGTCAGTCTTAGTCCGCAGGTTTTAATATTGAGTTGGCCCACCCTTTGCGGCTATAACAGCTTCAACTCTTCTGGGAAGGTTGTCCACAGGGTTTAGGAGTGTGTCTATGGGAATGTTTGGCCATTCTTCCAGAAGTGCATTTTTGAGGCCAGGCACTGATGTTGGATGAGGCCTGGCTCGCAGTCTCCTCTCTAATTCATCCCAAAGCTGGTATGTCAGATTATTGTCAGGACTCTGTGCAGGCCAGTCAAGTTCCTCCACCCCTAACTTGCTCATACATGTCTTTATGGACCTTGCTTTGTGCACTGGTCCAAATCATTTGGTGGAGGGGGAATTATGGTGTGGGGTTGTTTTTTTAGGCGTTGGGCTTGGCTTCTTTGTTCCAGTGAAGGGAACTCTTAAGGCGTCAACATACCAAGACTATTTGGACAATTTCATGCTCCCAACTTTGTAGGAACAGTTTTTAGATGGCCCCTTCCTGTTCCAACGTGACTGTGCACCAGTGCACAAAGCACTAAAGAGTTGAAGCTGTTATAGGTGCAAAGGGTGGCCCAGCCTAATATTGAACCCCACAGACTAAGACTGGGATGTAATTAAAGTTCATATGCGTTTAAAGGCAGGCGTCCCAATACTTTTGACAATATAGTGTAAATTGCATATGAAAACTATCAATAAAAAAAAAAAAAACTTTCAAAAGGAGCAAAAGGTCCATCCACCAAGATTAATGGAATGTGCGGGTTCCTGGATTCACCCACATTAGCATGAATAATGGTGTGAGAAAACACTCCAAGTGATCTTGTGCCATCCACTCCACAGCCTCTTACCAGATACTATGGATCTCAAGTAACATAGAACATTATAGCATGTGCCATGACAAACGCCTCTTGGTACCCTGCCTGTGATAGTCCTCATCTGACTGCTATGGTGAGCAGCTCCAAGGTAACAGACCCAGGCAGACCGTTTACATCAACCACATTGGAAGAAGAAAACAGAGGCCACACATAGTGTGAAAACCGCTAGGTATGTATTTATTAAAAGCAAAGACAGGTACTGACATAATAAAAGCAGAATGCACGCACAAAACCACAGATGCCTCGACAGCAAGCATCCCCGACGGGTGTGATAACATCACAAGTTCAAGCCCCTCCCAACGCGTTTTGCGTCAGAGTGTGACATCAGGAGAACACTGGATGCCTTTTAAACATTCATCTACCGAAAATTAAGATCTTTGCACCTAAGCTTCCACCTTCTGTGGTAATTATGAAAAGGAATGCACATAATACAGCAAAAGTAAAATGGGATATTTGGTGAGACTTTCAAATAGTCATGCACTCTATGGATATCTATATACATCACGATTTTTCTCATTCAACCCCATGGGCTTTACAAAAGAAATCAGTAGATTTCCCAATCCACGCTAAACAGCATGGATGAGGGGAATCTTTTCTGCTGGTTATTGAATTCTGACAGCCATTGCTCCCTCGGCTTTTAGAATACCCAAACCTGCATCTCATTGGGTACAGCCATTCTGTGGCCACAAATTTCCTGCCCAGCTTCCTTGATTTGCACAATGAAGTTTGTCAAGCCGGTTGTGTCAATGAGACAACCCATGGCTTGAATTTCAACTGTTTTAGCAGGATCAGCTGTAGTCCAAGCTGGTTTGAAGACCAGCAAAACAGGATACAATGGTTTTATTTCTAATACAACCCCTGAGACTTATCATGAGATGATAAGGAAGCCATGCCCTGCCACTTAGCAATCAGTTTAATATAAATCCTTACAGCAATATCTGCAGAAGGTGGATATGTAAAGATCTACGATAAGTTTGCTAATATTTCAGGCAAGGTATATAGTTTACCTGGTGGAGATTTTTTTTTTCTCAGCTAAACTGAAGTTTCGTTTTAATAAAGGTGGCAGTGGGTGGCACAGAAATAACTACAATAGGGAAGAGCCTGCCACCATATCTCTGGCACCATTTCCTGATTTACCTCATTAAGAACTCAAATGTCAGCTGGGCTCCAGTTTACTCTTTTAAAAATGGAAATATATTTAAAAATATATATTCTATTGCAACAGTTTGCTAAAGCTGACCTCCAGGCACAAAAACTTGTATTCAAATATGTTCCTGAAGAGCCACAAAGTATATAAATCCAGTTTGTGTCCACCGAATACCTTTGTAAACCCAGAAACTATCTTGTTAATATAGCAGTGACATCATCAATGTGCTGCACATAGCCCATGAAGAGAAATAAGCTGTGGGAAGGACCCAGAAGGTTATACCTTCTACAGGCTGCCTGCAGCCAACTAGGGAGGGGGCAGATACAAGACCAGTCACCCTGCAGATGCAGAGAGAGTGGCAGTGACCGGTCTTTTTTACAGGACTTGCACAGAGGCAGTCTTATGACTTCTATCATTGTCTGGTTAAAACTTGCAGAAGGAGTTTTCATTCTACTCTGACTGTCCTATGAGGCTGCAGGACCCCTGAGTCTCTGTCTGGACAGTGCTGATTGGCCCTGTGCTGATCACTTGCAGCCTACCAAGAAATAAAAAAAAGACTCTCCAGTAATACAGCAAACTGAGCATGTGCAGAGTGCCACCGAGGCTCTGTTCTATCAGTAGATGGATTGGGGATTGTGAAAGAAGGGGAGGATCATACAAGGCAGGATCAAACAGCCTTTTTACAACATGCGGATGATTAACCCCTTAGGTTCCACAGTGAATATAACAAGCATGCTTTACTGCATATGCAGACTGATTTTACTGTTGTGGGTCCAGTAACACTTTAATGATATTCTTCACAAATTTCATTTTGCGCATAGGATATGCAATGATACGTGTTCCCTATCTAAAAGTTTCACATTAATATTTCTGAGTCCCTTATTCAAAGATCTTCAACCTGATATTTTACTTTTATGTGTTTTCTCTGAAGTCAAATCAAATGATTTCTTGGAATCTCTAGTGGCATAAGATCCACAACAGAATTTCCATATGCTTCTCTCCAAATGGATTCACCATAATGTCACATAAACAAATAATTGGTGAAAGAACAAGAGAACTGCCCTTGTTATGGTCTTGTAGGAGGGTACTGAGATGCAAACCACTTCAGAGAAATCAAGCCTTGGAGTCTCTGGGAGGTTGCCCATTACCAACCAACCAATTCAACCCACAGATGCCCATGCCAAATAGCACTACAGTAACAGATGTATGAGTTGGCCTTCAATAAGGCAGTGAGAAGAGCAGTGATAATGTACAGTTATTTAGCCTAGTTACCCTTATCAAACAGATGGTTGATGAATAATTGCTTTGACACTTTCCCATATGAAAAATAACGAATTATGTTTCATGTGGGAACATTTTTCTTTCTCAACAGCTTACAGATACATTTCCTGATACCTGATCAGCTAGACCAGTTTTCTCTACAAAAAAAGGGGAAAAAAAGCATCAAAGTGAATTAGTATAAAAGTTGTAATGCTTAGATGTATGAATAACAGAAGAAGTCAAACAATATGGTCTTATAGATATTCTTTCCTTCCAATAAGATGTGTAGCAGCAGTAAAGTCCAAAGATAAGATGGGTTTAGGGAAGATGGAAGATATAAAATCCACCATCGAACATTTTACCCAACCCAAGAGTGCTGCAAGAAAAGGTCAAGCGGGTAGCATGTGGCTCCCAGGCAATTGGTTTTGGCATCATAGATGTACACCATACTCGATGCATAGATACAAAACTATATCTTGGACCCACCATGCCCCAGTGATTGGTGTTTGACCTTTTCTTGCAGCACTCTTGGGTTGAGTAAAACACCAATCACTGGGGCATGGTGGCTCCAAGATATAGTTTTGTATCTATGCATCGAGTATGGTGTACATCTGTGATGCCAAAACCAATTGCCTGGGAGCCACATGCCACCCACTTGACCTTTTCTTGCAGCACTCTTGGGTTGGGTAAAATGCCAATAACTGGCGCATGGTGGGTCCAAGATATAGTTTTGTATCTATGCATCGAGTATGGTGTACATCTATGATGCCAAAACCAATTGCCTAGGAGCCACATGCCACCCGCTTGACCTTTTCTTGCAGCACTCTTGGGTTGGGTAAAACGGGTGGCATGTGGCTCCCAGGCAATTGGTCTTGGCATCACAGATGTGCACCATACTCAATGCATAGATACAAAACTATATCTTGGACCCACCATGCCCCAGTGATTGGTGTTTTGCCCAACCCAAGAGTGCTGCAAGAAAAGGTCAAGCAAGTGGCATATGACTCCTAGGCAACTGGTTTTGGCATCATAAATGTACACTATACTCGATGCATAGATACAAAACTATATCTTGGACCCACCATGCCCCAGTGATTGGTGTTTCACCCAACCCAAGAGTGCTGCAACAAAAGATCAAGCGGGTGGCATGTGGCTCCCAGGCAATTGGTTTTGGCATCACAGATGTACACCATACTCGGTGCATAGATACAAAACTATATCTTGGACCCACCATGCCCCAGTGATTGGTGTTTTACCCAACCCAAGAGTGCTGCAACAAAAGGTCAAGTGGGTGGCATGTGGCTCCCAGGCAATTGGTTTTGGCATCACAGATGTACACCATACTCGGTGCATAGATACAAAACTATATCTTGGACCCACCATGCCCCACTGATTGGTGTTTATTCTTTCAGGGTTCAATTCTGACCTCATTGTTAGTATGTACTCCCGGTATATTTTAGTATTTACACCCTGCTCACGCTGGTTAGGTCTGATTTCTCTCTTTCAATCCAAATACGTAATGGTAGATTAATCAATGTCTGGTCACCATTGGTGCTATTGTCAACGACTGTAGTTACAAAATGAGATTAGGGCCAGGGAATGATATGCATGGTTCTAAGTGATTTGAAATTTGTCACCAGTAAAGAATTAACCAATTTTAAAAATCTGGGTTTTTCGTGGGACAATTCACTCATCTGTTTTAGTTATTTGCTTCAAATTGGATTAGGAGCATAACAAGGTGTATACTACCCCAAGGTCAATCACTGTAGAACAATATTGTACCGAAGCCGAGATATTATTGGAGGCTCTCTCCATTTTATAACTTTTTTTTTTTTTTTATTGTATTGTTTTTGTTCTCCTTGTCTCTCCCTGGAAATGTAGTTTCCCTCACTCCCCCGTCTCCCTCTCTCTATCATTCATCTCCCCTTCTCTCCCTCGCTTGCCTACCCCCCCCTTTTAATTTTCCAGGCTGTGCTCGGCTGTGGGGTAGGAGCTAACATTTTTCTTCCCTTATTGTCAGGCGGATCGCTGTGCTCTCGGCTTCCAGAGATGGCAAAAGCCAATCAGCTCGTCTATGGATTAAAGATTGTTGTTTACTGCTGGGGGACCATTGATCAAGTAAATGACTTTATGTTAATGAAGGGAACCGTTGCACTCATTACTCTTTGCTGGCCTCTGACAGGTCCTGCTAGAGATGCAATTTCCAGTCTCCCCCCATCCTTCTTGGCTGGCGAAGAAACACATTAGACAAGGATACCTGCCGATTCACCCTTCTTCTCCCCAATACTACCTGCCCTATTCACCCCACATCTCAACGCTCATTTAGGGGCACACCGCTGAGGCCCCAAGATGTCACATTATATAGGACACCATACATTTTATTGTACATTTCTCCAGAACAAATGTCTGTTGTTTCATTTTTTACATCAAACCTCATTCATGTCTGGCTCGGCAAAATGCTTGTTCTTATATTCGGTGCATCCCACTGAGATCTGTTACTGTATGTCCTGTTTAATTTTAAAGTTGAACTCCAGGCAGACATTAAATAGCATAATATAACCATTGAATGAACCCATTAAAGAAGATCATTACATGTCTTTTTAAATGTATCTAGTATACGTCCCTGAATCTGTATTTATATCAGTTTACTATAATGCCCTGTAAAGCACAACTTACAATAGGAATAGGGAAGCACTGTGAGCCAATCAGGAACAGCTGCTTTGCACAATGGTCACTCTAATGATGGGAGACAGAAGGAAGGAGTAGATTGATGATGTAATCACTGTGCTCCTGCTACTTAAAGCGGGTGTAAACCACGGCTGTGTGGCCTGTGAAAGAAAAAAAAAAAAACCTGCAAGGCAATGGCATAATGTGCTAGTATGCATCAAATACTAGCACATTATGAAATACTCATCTTCTACTGAGTGTCACCGCTGAGAGGGCTGATGTGTCCCCCCCTGTTCGGGTTTGCGCGCTACGGCTATGTGATTGGCCGGAGCCCCGATGACGTCACTCCTGCGTAGGAGCCCTCAGCTCCAGCGTGAAGCTCTGACCTTCCCGGACCTTCAGAGCGCATGCGCTGGTGGCATAACTGGCTGCATGCAGGGTGAATATCTCCTAAACTGTGCACATTTAGAAGACATTCATTTTACCTACAAGTAAGCTTTATTATAGGCTTGCCTGTAGGTAAAAATGACCAAGCGGGGTTTAGTACTGCCTTAAAGTGGAAGTAAAGTCCGCTATATTTTTTTTTTTTTCAAGGCCCCTCAGGTGGGTTATACCATAATGTACTAGTATGAACAGCACTGGGACTGATCCTCGGGCCCCCAGTGCTTCCATCTTCGCCTGGTCTAACTTCCAGGTCCTGTGCCTTCAGTCACTTGATAGGCCAAGCCGCGATGACGCCATTCCTGCGCATTTGCACGGGAGTCACATCAGGTTCTGATCGGGGCCGTAAATGTTCGCTGCGCTGCACATGCACGGCTCAGTGAACATGACAGCTGACAGGCAGAAGCATGCATTTATGGCAGAAGAGACCAATAGGGTCTCTTCTGTCATAAATACCGTGTCAGCCATTTGAATAAAAAACAAGTTTACTTTCTCTTTAAAGCGTTTGTTACTCCAACACTTCATATTCCTGATATGTGCCTGCTGTACCATGTACTTGTATGAGAAAGTCTTCTGTTCTCTCTGTATTGCTTTTTTTATGTGAAATCCCTGGTGTTTCTGCCAGTCTCTCTGCTTTCCTATTAAAAACTGATCAAACTAAGCATGAGAACACACCGTGGTCAGTTCTCTAGTTATGCTGGGAACTCAGTATGCTCTCCTCCAATGATCAGACTTGTCCTGATACGCCCTGTTGTACAGCCATTTACTGGGAAGCTTAGTGTGCTGCTGCTTCTCCTCCCCCACCTCTTATGCAGCTGAGAACAGAGGGAATGTGATCACTTATAAAAAAGAGGAAAAAGGTGTTTAAGATGTTTTTTTTAATATCTATACAAAAATGTGTTGCCTTTCATTTCTATTTTAAACTGAATGGGCTGTTTTACAAGGTGATTGTTTACAATCACTTTAAAGCAGATCTTTACCCTCTCCACCCACATTATCTCATCCCCAATCCCCTCTTATAACTTAAACATAATCAGATATTTATCATTTTTTCCCCTCACTTCCTGGTTTCGCAGCCTCCAGGCATACTAGCACCATGCTTAACAGGAGGCCATGGGATGCTTTACTGTGCATGACCTGTGCCATTGGGGGTGCTGGCTGTCTCTTACTGTTTTTTTGCAATCGGCCCATGAAACGGAGTGGCGCATGTGCATCATCACAGCGCCAGCTGCAAGAGCTTGGAACAGACAGGTGATGCCTGATGATGTCAGCAGAAGACTTCGTCATGGGACTGGGCGTGCACCAATAGATTCCTACAGAACAATACTGGATCGCTCGGTGCCTGGGTATATTTTAGTAAAGAACCCAGCTATAGAGGTAAGAGAAGTAAAAATTTGTTTTTTTTTCTGCACAAAAATAGGATGGTGTGGGGGAGGGGGAGGTTAGAAGTGGTGTTCCCCTTTAACCAAATGGCTGAGGGCAGGGAGGAAACCAAGTTGAATTGTTTAACTGTAGTTAAAGGTTTTGTAAACCCTTGCCATTTTTTACCTTAATGCATTCTATGCATTAAGATGAAAAACCTTCTTTACTGCAGCAGCGCCCCCCCGAGCCCCCAATATACTTACCTGAGTCCCGAAATTCGCGCAACAGGAACGAGCACACCAGCTCCGGCTGGTGTCTCGTGTCCACAGTGGATAGATTGATAGCAGCACAGCCATTGGCTCACGCTGCTGTCAATCAAATCCAATGACGCGGGTGCTGGGGGCGGAGTCGAGTCCTACTGTCTGTGTCAACAGACGCAGCTGCAGGACACGGGAGCGCGCCCGCACGGGTGTCCCATCGGGGAGCTCTTCTCCGACGGGACACTCGAGAAGAGGAGGGGCCAGGAGCGCCGCATAGGGATCCCAGAAGAGGATGATCGAGGCCACTCTGTGCATAACCTACTGCACAGCCGAGGTAAGTATGTTTTAAAAAAAAAATGAACCTTTACAATCACTTTAAGCAATATAGCAGAAGCTGTATGGCAGAAGAGTATGCTGAACAGATCTGCAAATCTTTTACCAACTAAAGGAATGTATACATAGGCTTTTAATATCAGTTAGGGTCAGTATGCAATCACTTTGTGGTTTGCAGTTATTACTCCAAACCAGTTAATGTAGATGCATGGCAAACATATGACAAATACATAGAATAAGAGAAACACACAGTAAAAGCACCCCAAACATCCACTCCACTTCACATATACAATGTGTAATGTATTTCACCAGCATATTTTGATATGTGGCAATTTAGGATAAATGTATCTTTGTCATCATATAAAAATCAGAATATCAAACGGCAAAATTTACCTATTGGGTGTACATTGTTCATTTTCTAATGAAGAATTATAATTAATTTACCTTTTCAGTGATTCTTTGCGCTCTTATTCCTTCTGGCTCCACCCACCTTTTCACATGCTGCTAATGATCCATACACAAATGGAGACGCTATGTGTAAAGAACAAAAAAAGGCCATTAGAATCAGTTTTTATTGTAATTGCCATCAAAGCGCAGAGCAGCTCACAGAATACTTGAAGAATAACGAATGTATGTAAGGAATGCACAGGCCATATGCTAAACAAGCATGAGCGAGACATACAGGGTTAATATTGCATTTGAAAACTGGAGTTGGGGAAATTTTCCTTTTTTCTAACGACAATGGGGGACAAATCAACAATTGATTTCAACCATGGTGACGAGAATAATCAAAGGTGAAGGATTCAAAATTTTTGTTACTTATCTGAAGGAATGAAGTTTTAACTGTGAATGTGGGTTCCATTTAACCACCTAATGTGGTTGTAAAGGGTGAAGGCTTTTTTTTAACTTAATGCATTCTATATATTAGGATAAAAAAACCTTCTGTGTGCAGCATCCCCCCTCATACTTACTTGAGCCCCATCTAGATCAAGAGATGTTGCATGAGTGTCTCGGCTGCCCGGGACTCCCCTCCTCATTGGCTGAGACAGCAGCGCGACGCCATTGGCTCTTGCTGTTGTCAATCAAAGTCAGTCAGCCAATGAGGAGAGAAAGGGGGCGGGCCGGTCTGCAGCTGATTGCTGTGGGGGCACTTAACAGAAGGGAGAGGCCAGAAGCACCAAAGAGGGACCCAAGGATCTTGGCTGTTCTGTGCAAAACCACTACACAGAGCAAGTAAGTATAACATGTTTGTTATTTTTAACAAAAAAAGAAAACGAGACTTTAGTATCACTTTAAGACCCCATTCACACAGGGGCAACACGACTTGCAGGTCGCCTCAGCGAGGCGACCTGCAAACGACTGCCCGGGCGACTTGCAAAACGACTTCTGTATAGTCTATGCAAGTCGCCCCAAGCCGCCCCCGAAGTCGTACAGGAACCTTTTTCTAAGTCGGAGCGACTTGCTTCGCTCCCCTTAGAACGGTTCCATAGCACAGAACGGGAGGCGACTTGTCAGGCGACTAGGTCGCCTGACAAGTTGTCCCTGTGTGAATGGGGCTTAAGGACCCAGCCTTTTTCTGACATTTGTTGTTTATAAGTAAAAAACTGTATTTTTTGCTAGAAAATGACTTAGAACTCCCAAACATTATATATATTTTTTATATATATATATTTTTTTAACAGAGACCCTAGATAATATAGTGGCGGTCGTTGCAATTTATGCCACCCGATATTTCCGCAGCCGTTTTTCAATTTTTGGGGGAAAAATACACTTTTTAAAACTTGAAAAAAAACAAAACACAATACATAACCCAATGTTTTTACAAAATATAAAAGATGATGTCACGGTGAGCAAATAGATATCAAACATGTCACGCTTTAAAATTGCGCATGTCTGCGCAGCGGCAACAAATGACATAAATTTTACTATCCATAGGCGACGCTTTAAAAGCCTTTACAGGTTGCAGAGGAGGTCTAGTGCCACAATTACTGCCCATGATCTGACGTTCGCAACAATAACTCACATGTGTGGGACGATCGCTGTTTGCGTTGCGTTGCGAGACCGACGCACGTGTTCGCCTTTGCATGCTATTACAGGGGGGACAGGGGCACTTTAAAAAAAAAAATAATAATTATTAATTAATTATTTTTTTACACTGTTGCTTTAATTTTCTTTAATCACTTTTATTGCTGTCACAAGGAATGTAAACAACCAGGCATCAACCCGGTACAACCATTTGAAGTCAAATGATGTACTACGTACCAGGTATGTGATTTGGAGGCAAGTGGCTTTATTGCACATGTGCTGGGTAAAGTTTGATCCAGAAGTAGAATTTTCTTTGTCTGTCATAAACATTCAATCATCTTACATATACTATATAGGTATTTAGTATGTAGTAGGATCACAAACAAAAACATTACATCACTTATACTGAATGTTAAAGTGATTCTAAAGTAAAGATTTTTTTTTTAAATATCAAACATGTCATACTTATTTGCTCTGTGCAATGGTTTTGCATAGAGCAGCCCCAATCCTCTTCTTTTTTGGTCCCCCGCTGGCGGTCCTGGCTCCTCTCCCATCGAGTGTCCCCAATAGCAAGCTTCTTGCAATGGGGGCACTCGAGCAGGCTCGCTCCCAAGCCGCACTCTGTGTGTCCATTCACACACAGAGCATGATTCGGCCCGCCCCACTCTCTCCTCATTGGCTTACTGGCTGTGATTGACAGCAGCGGGAGCCAATGGCTCCCGCTGCTGTGAGAGCCAATGAGAGAGAGACAGAGACTGGGAGAGCCGCTGCTCTCGTGCACATCGCTGGATCGAGATGGGGCTCAAGTACAAATATGTATAAAATGCATTTAAAAAACTTGAGTCTTTAGAATCACTGTATGTCTGGCCAAAAAGTTCTTTTAAACTAAGTTCACACTTGTAAGGGTGGTTGCCACTGCAGGACAGCACCTGTTCCCGCACACGCAGGCAAAAAATGTGCTGCAGTTTAGGAGATGCCTTGGGATGCCATTAATCTATATAAAAATCTTCAGTTTTTATTCTTGTGTTTAGATACACCTGAAGCCCTAAGCAGGTAGGCTGTATTACCTGTGTGCATTTCAAGGCATCATTTTTGTTTTTGAATGAAGTATCCTTTCAGTAACAAAGTGCATAGGTCACCCTAATTCTGTAACCTTTCACATGTAATACAGAAGGAAATGTAGCTACCCATACACATTAAATCCCAAATCTGGCCGAGCACAGACAGGGGTGCCAGCAGGGGTCTGGAAGTACAGCGGGGGGCAGTTCTATTCGTGGAAACTAAAAGCTAAAATCTTTTTGTAAGGCTCAAATATTATCTTACTACAGCACTGAAGTATGCAATTTATAAGCTCTTTAAAACCTTAAAAATGATGGTGCCAGGCGTTAAAATGTATGTAAACTCTAACAATTGACTTCCCCTATTTGCTCTCTCTTGGTCTGATAAAGAAGTTCTATGGTCACAGCATACACTTTCATTTTATAACATCAGCATTTAAATAACAACACAAACAATAGGTATTATTGACAATCCAATATAAACTTACCTAAAAAATACTGCTGGCCATCTCTTTCCACATCTTCCATGCATGCTTTGCAGCTTCTCCTCTGCTGTTTACTTTCCATTTCTAAGGACTACATATCCCATGGTACCTTGCTGCCTGCAAGCAGTGATTCCTGTTCTGACTCCGCCTCCTGAAACTCCTCCTCTCAGCATCTCTGTGCTATGAGTAAGCACTCAAACTAGAGTGCGAAATGCGTCAGCTGTGTCTGTACCATCTGCCTGATTGTCCTGTATTTTTGATGATCCTATTTTTACAATAAAGAAGAATTTTCAACTTTATCCAGTGTGCGGCATCCAGATTCTCTTGTTTCAAACTCAGTACCTCTGTAGTTGAGAAGGCAGGCTCTGTGAAATTTGGGACACAGCCGTGCCTATTTAGAGGACATAGTGACTACGTGTCACAGAATTCAAGGAAGTAAATGTAAACAAACTTCAAGATTAATCAGGGTAATAGGAGTTGGCTAGAAAAAATTGGATTATAATGTGGAAACTATTCTAAATTTTGGGTATGTATAAAAGATGAAAATATTTTGTTATATCTGTTCTATAAGTACAAAGCTTCTGATTGGCTAATTCTACCTTAAATACGGTGTGATGCTGAGTATCGTAAAAATGCAATATTTACTATAAGCCTGCATAATGTATTGACCAAATTCTAAGACCCAATACAAAAGAATCAAAGTCTTAACCTTAGAGTGGATTCCTACTTGGCCACAACCTGTGCAATACCGGGAGGAACACTGAGATTTAAGGCACAGGACCTTGCCTCTCTTATACATCTCAAACCTTTATGTATGGCAGTACAGTGTGTAATAACATCATCATTTGAGTTAAGGGCATTATGCGTTTTAACTTTTTTTCATGTTTTAAATATTTCTATTGTATCAGTTTAGTCATATTCCCTGTGTGGTTTGTTTGCCTTACCTTGTAATGATGGTCTCACTTGTGGTGCCTGTAGGTCCTTATTCACCAAAGGGACAAGACAACTTCCTGTTTTGGGTGGGAGTCCTGAAAAAAACATCTTCTAGCTGCAGGGTAACCTCTCTGTGTGTCTGTGAAGGCTCTGCTTGGTTGAGGCTGTGTCATATCCAATTACTACACCTGCAGAGCACTAGACTGAGAGACCCAGGGACTATGGGATATGTAGTTTATTCTTCTGTTGGACAGACATGCCCACAACATGTTATACTTTCTATACTGAACTGTATTTACTATTATGCCCCGTACACACGGTCGGATTTTCCGATGGGAAATGTGTGATAGGACCTTGTTGTCGGAAATTCCGACTGTGTGTGGGCTCCATCACACATTTTTGATCGGATTTTCCGACACACAAAGTTTGAGAGCAGGCTATAAAATTTTCGGACAGCAAAATCCGTTGTCAGAATTTCCAATCGTGTGTACACAAATCCGACGCACAAAGTGCCACACATGCTCAGAATAAATAAAGAGATGAAAGCTATTGGCTACTGCCCCGTTTATAGTCCCGACGTACGTGTTTTATGTCACCGCGTTCAGAATGATCAGATTTTCCGACAACTTTGTGTGACTGTGTGTATGCAAGACAAGTTTGAGCCAACATCCGTCGGAAAAAATCCTAGGATTTTGTTGTCGGAATGTCCGATCAATGTCCGACCGTGTGTACGGGGCATTAGACATGTGCACTGACAAAAAAATTCATTAGTTTTTGTTTTCGTTTCATTCGTTTTTTTGCTTTTTTGGAAATTTGAAAATTCAGAAATTTGGAATCCAGAAAATTCGGAATTCGGAAATTCCAAAAATTCTGAATTTCGAATTTCTGAATTTCCAAATTTTCCATTTTGAATTTTCGGATTTCCGAAGTTTAAAATGTCGGAATTTCGGAATTTTCGAATTTCCGAATTTTCAAATTTCCGAATTTCGAATTTTCCATTTTTTGAATTTCCGAATTCCAAACTTCTGAATTTCTGAAATTTCGAATTTCCG
Organism: Lithobates clamitans; assembly: GCA_037952925.1. NCBI lineage: Eukaryota > Metazoa > Chordata > Amphibia > Anura > Ranidae > Lithobates > Lithobates clamitans. The sequence goes on from JBBGZY010001008.1 coordinate 633,700, forward strand.
AAATTTTCCAATTTCCAAAATTTCGACTTTCCAAATTTTCAGAGATTCAGAAATTTCGAAAATTGAAAAATTCGTAAATTTGTAAATTTCGGAATTAACGAATTTGTCAAAATTCGTTAAAAAATGACTTCGGAACTAAAAGAATTGCACATGTCTATTTACTATGTTCCTTTATATTGTAGCACCCCCTAGTGTACAGTTTGGTTAGGTAAGTTTATGCTGACTTGCAGTAGTTAAAGCGGACCTTCATCTTCCCATCTATTAAATCTTCTGCCATTGTTGTTTTAACTTTGGATAGTAAAACATTTTTTTCTGCCAGTAAATACCTTATACAGCCCACTTCCTGTTTCTTGTCTGGTAAAAGGCCTAGGCTTATGACATCATGCACAGCTCTCTCTCTCACTCTCGTGATAGTTTGCCAGGAAGTGAACAGGCAGCAGCTTCAGCTGCCCACAGTTAAAATGGATGCAGCCAGACTCAATGGAGGGAGATTTCTGCAGCATATTTGGAAAGTACAGAATCACAGTATATATAAAATAATATGCAAAGTGGTTGGAGGGAACCTTTAGAATGGCAAAGATGTTTTTATTACAAATTATGTGAGCAGACTGCAGTTCCTCTTTAAGTGAGTCTGGGTAATTGCTGTGAGTTCAGATTAACCGCTTGCCGACCAGCTGCCGTCATTATACTGCGGCAGGTTGGCACAGCTGCGCAAATCGCCGTAGGTGTATGTCGGCTGCTTTGAGAGTGATAGGGGGCACAACGCCAGAGCTGTTGCGTGTGGCCGGTGTCCGCATTGTCTGCCGGCGACCCGCGATCGCTCCTTAGAGAGCCTGAACGGGGATCTGTCAATGTAAACAGACAGATCCTTGTTCTGACAGGGGATCTGCTGTTCCTAGTGATCAGGAACAGCGGTCTCTCTCCTCCTCCAGTCAGTAAACTCCTCCCCACAGTTAGAAACACCTCCCTAGGGAACACAACCCTTTGATCGCCCCCTAGTGTCAACCCTTTCCCTGCCAGTGATCGGTGGCTATTTTTAGCCCTTGATGACTGTATATATGTAAATGGTCCCAAAAAAGTGTCAAAAGTGTCCGATCTGTCCACTGCAATGTCGCAGTCCGCTAAAAATCGCAGATCGCCGCCATTACTAGTAAAAAAAAAATAAATAATAAAAATGCCATAAATCTATCCCTTATTTTGTAGATATTATAACTTTTGCGCAGTCTTGCAATGCTGTTCCCAAACAAAATTGAGGTCCTTTTTTTCCCACAAATAGAGCTTTCTTTTGGTGGTATTTGATCACCTCTGCGGTTTTTATTTTTTACGCTATAAACAAAAAATGAGCGACAATTTTGAAAAAATAAAGCTATATTTTTAACTTTTTGCTATAAAAAATATCCCCAAAAAATATATAAAAAAAAAAAACAAATTTCTTCCACAGTTTAGGCCAATATGTGTTCTTCTACATATTTTTGGTAAAAAAAAAATCACAATAAGCGTATATTGATTGGTTTGCGCAAAAGTTATCACGTCTACAAAATTGGGGATAGATTTATGGCATTTTTATTAATAATTTTTTTTTATTAGTAATGGCAGCAATCTGCGACATTGTGGCGGACAGATCGGACACTTTTGACTCTATTTTGAGACCATTGGCATTTATACAGCGATCGGTGCTAAAAAATTCACTGATTACTGTGTAAATGTCACTGGCAGGGAAGAGGTTAAACACTAGGGGGCGATAAAGGGGTTAACTGTGTTCCCTCAGCATGTTCTAACTGTAGGGGGGATGGGCTCACTAGAACATGACAGAGATCACTGCTCCCGATCACTGGGAGAAGTAGATCCCTGTCATGTTGCTAGGCAGAACAGGGAAATGCCTTGTTTACATAGGCATCTCCCCGTTCTGCTTCTCCGTGCCACAATCGCGGGCCACCAGTGGACATCGAGTCTGTGGGACCCGCGGGCACGCTCCCATGATGCCCCACAGGTGGCGGTAGCGTGCGCACGCCTGCTAGCAGTGGATGACGCAGCGACGTAGGGTACTGTGCCACTTTGCCGACGTATATCAGCGTGAGCCGGTCGGCAAGTGGTTAAATAAAAATATTGGACAAGAAAACAGCATTGCACTCATGGAATTTCACAGTAGCTCTGGTAACACAGGTGAACACGTGGAGGGATCCCCCTGGAACTGCACTCTGGCAGCAATCAGATAGGTGCTCCCCACAGTAGCTGAATCTTCAAAAAAGCTCTATTCTATAAGGCTCTGGTCCAGCTGCCTGCACAACGGTTTTGACAATTGAGAGCCTGTCACCTGGCTACTCCCTCCCTATCACACACACAACTAGAACATCATTGGATGTGATCTATCTTACATATAGAATAACTTAAATTAACTTAATTTAAATCTGAACCCAATGCACCTCACATCTATTCAACCCCTCCATCCTCTTCTGTCTCTACCCTCACAACCTCACCCCTTTTCTAACTAGGCAGTGCATAATTTTCCTAATATTGGGCTTGATCCTAATTTTACACTTTGGTAACTGAATAACCATTTTTGTAATCATATGATCTAAGATATAAGTTTTTAAAATTAAATGGTATTGAAAGTTTTATGATATCCACCATCCTCAGTACGCTCCCAATGGTGGTATGTCCTGTGTCTGACGATTCAAGCTGTAGGGCCCGTTCACGCCCGGTGTGTTGGGAACGCTCTGGGCAGCCTTGCCCCAGGACAAAGTAAAAAGCCCAATTCCTTGTGGTGGTTAATGATTCATATTCTGAATGGTCTAAGGTTATCAGTGGTGTACCCCAAGGTTCAGTGTTGGGACCCTTACTTTTTAATATCTTTATAAATGATATAGGGTCTGGGATTAAAAGTACCATTTCAGTCTTTGCAGATGACACCAAACTATGCAGTGGAATAACATCCTTACAGGATGTCTCCAATTTACAAGCCGACCTCAATGCACTAATAATTGGGCAACTTAGTGGCAAATGACGTTTAATGTAGATACATGTAAAGTTATGTACTTGGGGGCTACGAACATGCATGAATCATACATACTAGGGGGAGTATAACTGGGGGAATCAATGGTGGAGAAGGATCTGGGGATTTTGGTAGATCATAGGCTCAATAATAACATGCAATGCCAAGCTGCAGTTTCCAAAGAGAGCAAAGTCCTTTCTTGTATTAAAGGGGTTGTAAAGGTAAACATTTTTTCACCTTAATGCATTCTATGCATTAAGGTGAAAAAACTTTTGACAATACCGCCGCCCCCCAGCCCAACCCCCCCCCCCCCCCCCCGTTTTACTTACCTGACACCTTGAAACTCAGCCGCTCGCTCCCGACCTCCATTTCGCCGCTCAGCCTGGTCGCTGATTGGCTATAGTGGATGGATTGAAAGCAGCGCAGCCATTGGCTCGCGCTGCTGTCAATCACATCCAATGATGCGGCGCGCCGGGGGGCAGGGCTGAGTGATACAGTGAGCGGCTATAGCCACCGGCTGTATCACGGGAGCGCGCCCGCAATAACTAACCACCATGCGAGGGAGCTCGCATTAAGGTGGTTGGTTCTTGCGGGGAGGAGCTGAAACAGCCGCCGAGGGACCCCAGAAGAGCAGGTTCGGGGCCACTCTGTGCAGAACGAGCTGCACAGTGAAGGTAAGTATAACATGTTTGTTATTTAAAAAAAAAAAAATTACCTTTACAACCCCTTTAAGAGAGGTATGGACTCCAGAGAGAGAGATATCATTTTGCCCCTGTACAAATCCATTAGTAAGACCTCATCTGGAATATACAGTTCAGTTTTGGGCACCAGTTCTCAAAAAGGATATCGGAAACTGGAGAAAGTGCAGAGAAGGACAACCAAACTGATAAGAGGCATAGAGGAGCTCAGCTATGAGGAAAGATTAGAGGAACTTAATTTATTCTCTCTGGAGAAGAGGAGATTAGGGGGGGGTATGATCAACATATATAAGTGGTCCACATAGTGAACTTAGTGTTGAGTTATTCACTTTAAGGTCATCACAGAGGACAAGGGGGCACTCTTTACGTCTATAGGAAAAAAGATTTCATCTCCAAATACGGAAAGGTTTCTTCACAGTAAAATCTGTGAAAATGTGGAATAGACTCCCTCCAGAGGTGGTTCTGGCCAGCTTAGTGGATTGCTTTAAAAAAGTCCTGGATGAACATAATATAACTGGGTACTGACATTTATAGGTCAAGTTGATCCAGGGAAAATCTGATTGCCTCTCAGGACATCAGGAAGGAATTTTTTCCCCTGCTGTAGCAAATTGGAGCATGCTCTGCTGGGGTTTTTTCGCCTTCCTCTGGATCAATTGTGGGTGAAGGATTGTGTACATGGGATTGTATTTTTTTTTGGGGGGTTAAACTGGATGCACAATAGACATCATTATGGTCTGAATGAACAACGGAGTAGGATGGGGGCAAGGCTTTGCTGCACCGTGACTTAAATGTCACCTAACGCTTCAAATTTGACTTAGGCCATGTATAAAATGTCGCCTAACGTTTCAAGTTTGTACAGATTCACTATAAAAGTGCCAGGTTGATGTACTGAAGCATTGCAGGAAAGACGACATGACGGGGTCACTTCATACAAACCTGCATCTCCGAGCGGGCCCTGTTTGTTGACAGTACCTTCCTACATTGGTCTCTTTGTGTGATTGCCGTTGTGATCCTCGCAGTGACAGCAGCATGATCTCACCTGGTACTTCTCTCTGTGTGAAATATCTCTGGTACTTAATGGAATGTTTAAAAGGCACATCCAGCCTCGGAGTGCCCTGTGGCACCCTTTGCTATTTTAACACGGGGCCCTTCTCCTGCAAAGGGGTAATTGAGGCCTGGACTTCTGCTGGAGATAAAAGCCCTCTGGGGATGACGCTGATAATTACCAAACTCATTCAACTTTGGGAGCTCAGCTGGGATTTGAACCCAGGTCTACAGAGGTTAAAGGTTAATGTGCTAACCTCAGAGACCCTCTCCAGCTCGGTGCCCCGTCATTCTTAATATACACAATTGCAGTTGGAGATTACAAGTATTTATTACACACATAATGATCATTTCTGTATACAGTTGTGCTGATTCACACTAAATACGCTCTGGCTACACACATATAACATATTGCACGCATTCCTAAACAACCATACACAGCCAATCCGGCACAAGCATGTACTACAGCAGCCAAACACTAATTGCAGCGTATTGCATATTTACCTTGGCTTGTACATTCATAGGATTTGGACTCTGTAAAGCGCTGCAGAATTTGTTGACATTATTAAATTGACTAAAATAAATAGGAGTAGTATTGAACCCTCATCGTTTTTTTTTTTCGTTTAAGACACTGAGCACAATAAAAAAAACATTACCCAGTAAACTATTTGTCACTTTTCCTACCCCAGCACTTGCAGTTTACAACTTTTGATGCTGCTAGCTCCTGTTCTCTCAGTGCTGCCTCCCTAAACTTCCAGTCCTCATAGGAAAGAGTTAACTTAGGCAAAACTTTATTTTTCATTTTGGATAGAGTAAGGGAGGGTTATAACCAGTGGCAGCTGGTGCTGCCACATTTTTTTTTTGGGGGGGGGTGCAAACGGGCCCCTCCAGGTCCTCACTCACCCTACAGCGGAGTCTTCCAGCTGCCACGGCTCCCCTGGTGCCCGGCACCACGGCTTCTGTCTTGACCCGGTCTTCTTTCCGGGTTCTGGGTTTTCCTGATTTGCTGGGAAGCCGCTGGTATTGGCTGGTATCACAGGGTGGGAGGGCAATATGGAACTGGCCAATTGGGGATGTGGTCACATGCCTGTGAGGGGGTGACGGATCTGGTAGAGATCTGTTGGTCCGGCGCCCCACACAGTGCACGGCCACACAGATGGTGCGGGCTAGGGGGTCGGCACCACGGGCTGGGGAGGGCGGCGTCCCTGCTCCTCTTGTGAACTGGCTGCAACTGGTTATAACCCCGGTCAGATTTGTTTTCGGCATCTGTGTCCCATTGCAGAGATTTGCCTTCACTTCCTGTCCCATAGTCAAATGGGAAGTGGGAGGAAATCTCTGCAAATGAAAGAAATTCTTTAGGGACCCCCAGGTCACCAGAACTAGTGCCCTCATTGGAAGATTTCTCCTCGATTACTTTTCTGTGGCCTCCTGCCCACTCTACAGCTCCCGGACAGAGCCACTCCCACGCGATTTTGCCAGTTCACCCCGCTGCTTTTTACCTGAAAAGGACCTGAAAATTAATATGTTTACATTGTTGGTACTCTGTTGGGTAAGTTATGTTTTTTGGTTTGTTTAGCTATTACCATTGCATGTTTTTTTTTTCCTTTTATCATTTCGTAAATGCTGATATGGCTTCCTTACAGATATCCTTTAAATCGATATTGTCTCCTGAAGAAGTGAACTTTGTTTTACGAAACGCGTTTAGATTGATAGGATACCAACTGGTTATCTTGATGTGTATATATGGTACTATGTAATCATTCATTATATTTTGTCATGCTTTATGGAACTTTGTTCATAATTTTATATTTTTGTATTAGAATAAAAATGATATTTTTTTAAGTAACTTGGTTTGTTGATGTGTGGTGCAGTTCTCAAAAATCCCATGGGCAAGTTTTTGGTTGGGGGGATAACAATTCCTTTAGGCTGCCCATACACAGAGCGAATTAGGCCTGTCAGCACCCTCCTGCCTGACATCCTTTAACTGAGAAACTAAAGGAATCGGCTAAACAGCGGCTGCATCCAATCAGATGTAGGCACTGTTTTGATATTTTCAGTCGGCCCCGCCATCTGTCAGAACATATCATCTGCAGATTCATCCATTCATGCTGTTTAGCAAGGATGGAGGAATCTGTTAGATTTTTTTTTGTTAAGCTCACAGGCTAAACAAAAGAAATCTATGTGTGTATGGGCAGCTTTCCTCCAGAACTTATAAAAGAAAGTGCAGCTACTCAGAAATGGGATCTCATTACCTTTAGGGTTCATGCAAATAGGCTTTATTAGGCATTTTCTTTCTAGTGTAATATCCCATGCCTAGGGGGGCTGTGCATGCTGTATACAGCCTGCCATACAAGTAAATGTCTGTACACAGCCATGCTTTTGTAATTGCTGATGCTTCTTTGCATGTGGGTTACCCCCACATGCATGTTCAACTTATTTTTCTGAAAGTCGGCCACACATTTGAGTAAATGCCACTGCACAGAAGTATCTGAATTTACAAGACCATGTCCGCGTCCAGCCAAACACTTGTATGGCAGGATGTACACTGCATGTACAGCTTCCCAGGTGTGGGAGATCATGGTAGGCATATGTAGCGCTACCCCAGAAGGAGACGTCTCATAATTTGGGTTCCTTGTTCTGTGCCTCGACTCCAAGAACACCCTCAGTCCCTCAGACACACCTGATCCAATGAGAGCCACTGCAAGCACTTAGAAAAACACAAGCATAAATACCTTTTACTTGGTTGTGGGCTAATACTAGGAAATAGACACAAGACCGTTTAGCGGTAAATGAACACAATGTATTGGTAAGGGCTAGAGTGATATGAGCATAATAGAGCACACAGAAATTAGATCAAGACACCGTCTGCTAGACAATGTTATCTCTATGCCAAAGTAACTTTGAATAGAGCTCTGTGCCACTAGACTGGAATCAACTTACAGTATAAATCAGCAAAATCAGCAATGAACAGTGCATATAAATATTAACTGCAATGTGAATAAAGTACTGCAGCTGGGTAAGAGTGAACTCTATGAGAATAGCTAGAGTGCTGTGTAATATGAGAGGTACCCCTTACACTAAGAAATGAGCAAGGGTCTCTGCGTAACAACTGTAAAGGGGCAGTCATTAGTTCAAACCCTTTAGCCGGCTAGTGTTGGGGCCCAGTGGTACCATTGGTGCACATGAGAACAATACCTGTCAGACTATCATGTGGCTGTGTGGTCAGTTCCTAATGGGCTCAGTCGCTCTGGTAGCAACAAGTCATGGCTGCAGGGCCCTCTCACCAGATCCAGCGACACAGCAGCAGTGGTCCCTGGGTTTGGTGTCAGCTCACCTCTGGGTTGCTTGGGGCGACTCCAGTCCTCAGCACAGTATGAACTATATCCTGGCATAGCTCAGTCCCTCAGCACACTGGCACACTAGGTACTCCCCATGTATTGGGGGCATTAGTGGTAGGTTGACCAAAGCACATAAACCCAAGGTCAGTATAGTAGCAAGTCCTAGTTGCAATCTCGGAACACCCAATAAGAGGATAATATGTGACCGATCTAAACTATGTGGCATGTTCACCAATGCCAGGAGCCTGGCGGACAAGATGGGTGAACAAGAGATACTGTTGTACGAGGAGGATTTGGATTTTGTGGGAATTTCAGAGACCTGGTTCAACAGCTCTCATGATTGGCTGGCAAACATTCAAGGGTATACCCTTTATCACAAGGATAGAGAGGGTAAAAAGGGGGAGGGGTATGCCTATATATCAGGAATAATGTACAAGTGAATGTGAGAGATGACATCACTAAGGGAGCTAGAGAGGAGGTGGAATCCTTATGGGTAGAGCTCCAAAGGGATGAAGCTAAGGGGAAAATAATACTGGGAGTATGCTATAGGCCCCCTAAACAGAGGGAGGAGGGGGAGACAGATCTCCTATCACAATTTGGATAAGCAGCAAGGATGGGAAGTGTTATCATAATGGGGGATTTTAATTATCCAGACATAGAATGGGCGGAGGGAACCACACATTCGTCTAAGGCTCGCCAACTCCTAAATGTCTTGCAGGACAATTTTATGGGTCAGAAGGTTTATGCACCAACTAGAAATAAAGCGTTACTGGATCTACTGATTACCAACAATACAGGCCTGATTACGGATGTGGAAATACAATTTAGGTAACATCGATCACAGGCTTCAGTATAAATCACACGAATAGGAAACATAAGGGGAATACAAAGACACTGAATTTCAAAAGAGCCAACTTCCCTAATCTACAAACCTTGCTAGAAGGCATAAATTGGGAAAAAATCTTAGGAACAAAGAACACGGAGGAGAGATGGGTTTGCTTTAAGAGCATATTAAATAAGGGCATTAGCCAATGCATCCCATTGGGTAATAAATTTAAAAGAGCGAACAAAAGTCCTGGATGACTTAACTCCAATGTAAAAATGTATATAAAAGCAAAGGAGAATGCCTTCAAAAAAAATACAAGGTTGAGGGATCATCATCAGCATTCAGACTTTATAAAGAATGCAACAAGAAATATAAAGGTGCAATAAGGATGGCTAAGATAGAACATGAAAGACACATAGCGGAGGAGAGCAAAAAAAATTTCCAAGAAATTCTTTAAGTATGTAAATAGTAAAAAAGGGAGGACATGCCATATTGGCCCCAGAAAGAATGAGGAAGGACATCTGGTTACAAAGGACGGGGAGATGGCGAAGGTATTGAATTTATTCTTCTCCTCAGTCTTCACAAGGGAATCGGGGGCTTCAGTAACCAAACCTGCAGTGTTTATCCTCATGACACATCACAGGAAGCACCCCTATGGTTAACAGAGGACAGAAATAAAATTAGGCTTGGGAAACTTAACATTAATAAATCACCGGGACTAGATGGCTTGCACCCAAGGGTACTTAGGGAACTCAAGTAATTGCCAGACCATTGTTCCTAATTTTTACTGACAGTCTACTGACTGGAATGGTACCAGCTGGTTGGAGAAAAGCCAATGTAGCACCAATATTTAAAAAGGGCCCAAAATACATCCCTGGGAATTACAGACCAGTTAGCCTAACATCAATAGTACGAGAGGAGAGGAGAGGAGAGGATGATAAGGGACTATATACAAGATTTTGTAATGAGAACGATATCATTAGCAGTAATCAGCATGGATTTATGAAGAATCGTTCTTGCCAAACCAATCTATTAACCTTCTATGAGGAGGCAAGTTGCCATCTAGATAAAGGAAGGCCCATAGACGTGGTGTATCTGGATTTTGCAAAAGCATTTGACACAGTTCCCCATAAATGTTTACTATACAAAATAAGGTTAGTTGGCAAGGACCATAGGGTGAGTACATGGACTGAAAACTGGCTACAAGGGCGAGTACAGAGGGTGGTGATAAATGGGGAGTACTCTAAATGGTCAGGGGTGGATAGTGGGGTCCCCCAGGGTTCTGTGCAGGGACCAATCCTGTTTAATTTGTTCATAAACGACCTGGAGGATGGGGTAAACAGTTCAATCTCTGTATTTGCAGACGATACTAAGCTAAGTAGGGCAATAACTTCTCAACAGGATGTGGAAACCTTGCAAAAAGATCTGAACAAATTAATGAGGTGGGCAACTACATGGCAAATGAGGTTCAATGTAGAAAAATGTAAAATAATGCATTTGGGTGGCAAATATATCAATGCAATCTATACACTGGGGGGAGAACCTCTGGGGTAATCTGGGAAGTAAAAGGACCTGGGGGTCCTAGTAGATGATAGGCTCAGCAATGGCACGCAATGCCAAGCTGCTGCTAACAAAGCAAACAGAATATTGGCATGCATTAAAAAGGGGATTCATTCCAGAGATAAAACGATAATTCTCCTGCTCTACAAGACTCTGGTCCAGCCGCACCTAGAGTATGCTGTCCAGTTCTGGGCACCAGTCCTCAGGAAGGATGTACTGTAAATGGAGCAAGTGCAAAGAAGGGCAACAAAGCTAATAAAGGGTCTGGAGGATATTAGTTATAAGGAAAGGTTGCGAGCACTGAACTTATTCTCTCTGAAGAAGAGACGCTTGAGAGGGGATATGATTTCAATATACACATACCATACTGGTGACCCCACAATAGGGATAAAACTTTTTCGCAGAAGGGAGTTCAACAAGACTTATGGCCACTCATTAAAATTAGAAGAAAAGAGGTTTAACCTTAAACTACGTAGAGGGTTCTTTACTGCAAGAGCGGCAAGGATGTGGAATTCCCTTCCACAAGTGGTGGTCTCAGCGGGGGGCATCGATAGTTTCAAGAAACTATTAGATAAGCACTTGAACATACAGGGATATACAATGTAATACTGACATATAATCACACACATAGGTTTCAACCTCACCTACTATGTAACTATATGAGCAATTCATATGTTGTTCCGCTATTTGTGTTTACCAATAACCCTTGAAATTTATATCAATGCCTACTATGTCTATTGCGATACATGTATTTTTTTGTAAGAGTCCAAGCTTAACTACCATTGACAATTCCAAGGCCAAGTCCAAGCAGGTTTCTCCTGCACTTTATTCAGCAGAGCAACAAATAGTTTTAATACAGGTGGGATTTGTATAGCAAGTCAATAGCATAAAACCAACAAAACATCTGCCTGTCCAAGCCACTAAGTAATTTCTTGACTAATAGGGTGTATCCTAATGTGTCCCCCAACACAAACTAACAACACTTGTACTTTTTTAGTTTTCTATCAGTAGTCAGTCTTTTCACCCAGGAGAGAGTGGGAGAGAGAGCCCAGAGCATCAAAGTGTCAAAATTTTGTGTGGCCACCATTATTTTCCAGCACTGCCTCAACCTTCTTGGGCATGGAGTTCACCAGAGCTTCACAGGTTGCCACTGGAGTTCTCTTCCATTCCTCCATGATGACATCACAGAGCTGGTGGATGTTAAAGACCTTGCGCTCCTCCACCTTCCGTTTGAGGATGCCCCACAGATGCTCAATAGGGTTTAGGTCTGGAGACATGCTTGGTCAGTCCATCACCTTTACCCTCAGCTTCTTTAGCAAGGCAGTGGTCAACTTGGAGGTGTGTTTGGGGTCATTATCATGTTGGAATACTGTGGCCCAGTCTCCGAAGGGAGGGGATCATGCTCTGCTTCAGTATGTCACAGTACATGTTGACATTCATGGTTCCCTCAATGAACTGTAGCTCCCTAGTGCAATCATGCAGCCCATGACACTCCCACCACCATGCTTGACTGTAGGCAAGACACACTTGTCTTTGTACTCCTCATCTGGTTGCTGCCACACACGCTTGACACCATCTGAACCAAATACGTTTATCTTGGTCTCATCCGACCACAGGACATGGTTCCAGTAATCCATGTCCTTAGTCTGCTTGTCTTCAGCAAACTGTTTTTGGGCTTTCTTGTGCATCATCTTTAGAAGAGGCTTTCTTCTGGGACGACAACCATGCAGGCCAATTTGATGCAGTGTGCGGCGTATGGTCTGAGCAGGGCCGTTTTTAAGGCAGGGCAAAAGGGGCAGCTTCCCTGGGCCCTGTCATTGTTGTGGGGCCCAAAGCAGCTACCTCATACTTGCCAACTATCCTGGTTTTAATTCCCTCGTCCCTTGAGGTTTTAGTCATGTGCTGTGTCCCAATATCTCAGTGTGAAGTGCTGCTACTAATGCTGCCCAGCTCTGCCCTATTGTTGTGTACAGATGGTTCACCTGCAGACCCTGTGTTTACATGTAAATTACCAGCATCCATATGTAAATAGCGGCAGCTGGTGGCATTGACATGTATATCATGCCCCCCTGAGGTCATATCCCCAGTAATCTCTAGCAACAAATCAACAAGCAGAAATCTTGTGCTGTAACCTCTAGCAACTAATCAGTGAGCCGTAATGTGTGCTGTAACCTCTAGCAACCAGTCAGTGAGCAGTAATGATACACTGTAACCTCTGGTAACCAATCGCAATAGCCGCCTGATCTGATTCAGTAAACTGATTTTGAGTCTAGCTGCTATTTATTGTATGTCTCAGAGCAGGTGGAGAGCAAACTGCATGGGGGAGGGGGCCCAAGAAAAGTTTTGCCCAGGGTCCAATCAATATTAAAGACGGCCCTGGGTCTGAGCATTGACAGGCTGACCCCCCCACCCCTATAACCTCTGCAGCAATGCTGGCAGCACTCATACGTCTATTTCCCAAAGACAACCTCTGGATATGATGCTGAGCACGTGCACTCAACTCCTTTGGTCGACCATGGCGAGGGCTGTTCTGAGTGGAACCTGTCCTGTTAAACCACTGTATAGTCTTGGCCACCGTGCTGCAGCTCAGTTTCAGGGTCTTTGCAATCTTCTTATGGCTAAGGCCATCTTTATGTAGAGCAACAATTCTTTTTTTCCGATCCTCAAAGTTCTTTGCCAGGAGGTGCTATGTTGAACTTCCAGTGACCAGTATGAGAGAGTGAGAGCGATAACACCAAATTTAACACACCTGCTCTCTATTCACACCAAAGACCTTGTAACACTAACGAGTCACATGACACCGGGGGGGGGGGAAATGGCTAATTGGGCCAAATTTTCACTTAGGGGTGTATTCACTTTTGTTTCCAGCGGTTTAGACATTAAGGCCCCTTTCACACGGGCGGATAAAATTCAGCTTTTAGCTGGGGATAGATCAAGTTATCTACTGCAGCAAACTCACACAATGCTTTCCTATGGCCCCATTCACACACTGCATTTAGCAACAGTTTTGTTACATGGGGTCTGGTGCGGTTAGAAAAAATTTATGTGACTGCGTCCAGGACCGATTTATTGCAGCTATCTGCACATAACTGCAGGTAATCGCAGTGTAATATTTCACCTGGAGATAGCAGCGGCAACAAGGAAAGAAAAACAACAGGAAGCACATCAGGAATGGCAAGAATGTTCTAATGCAGCTAAACGCAGCTAATCGCAATGTACAAATGCAAGTGATCGCTGTGCCTGGAGTCTTGGAACTTCAAAATAACAAAACATGCTTTTATTAGCGGCAGAACAGCTGCCCATGTGAAAGGGGCCTAATGGCTGTGTGTTGAGTTATTTTGAGGGGACAGTAAATTTACACTGTTATACAAGCTGTACACTCACTACTTTACATTGTAGCAAAGTGTCATTTCTTCAGTGTTGTCACACGAAAAGGTATAATAAAATATTTACAAAAATGTGAGGGGTGTACTCACTTTTGTGAGATACTCTATATATATCGTGCACAGCTTAGGCCAATCAGGATGTCTGCTTACTAAATAAGATGTGGACCTAGGAATGGAGTCCTTATCCCACCAAAACCTCTACAAAGCCTCTGGGCTCAGTGACCCAGGCAGGACTTATTACTTAATACTGAGTAAACTAAAAATCTGTTTACTCCATTTTATTCATACACCCTGGAGCCCCTCATCATGTGTACTGTATATATATATTCTTTACACTTAGTTATTAACTTTTTATACAGGATATACAGTAGCAAAATCAAATTGCATACAACAGTATCTCTAGTGTACAGATGCCTGAAAATTGAAGACCTTGATTTGTGACACTCACAGGGACTAACTGTGTATCATGCTAATTTTACTGACAGATCATAAACAGGTTTGCATCAGTGCCAGGCAAGGAACCATTTTTTTTTTTGGTAGAGATTGGGTTACACTCACCTCTTCAATAAGGTCATTTAGCTGGGAGTCAGTGGCCCAGGCCACATCCTAAGTGCGAATTGGGGGCCTCTGACCCCTGCTCCGATTTCTTTCTTCCCCCGGTGTGGCATATGAACTTTTGCAGTGTTCTGACCTCAGTGTGTGCTCTTTTCACAAACAAGACATGCGATCGTCTGCAGCCTCATTGGTAACACACATTATTCAGTTGCATAGGCTGAGATTTAGATTTTTGTATAAAAAAGAAACAATAAATAAATACAATAAATAATAACCATCAGATCCTAGTTAACAGTTATCAGTTACATGCAGAAAAGAAAAGCTACTAAAATCTGTGAATAAAAGATCCTGGACAGTTTGGGCAACAATCTCATGTTTTTTTGGCTTCTACATAACTGTAGTGGGCAGGTCACAAAACATGAACTGATTGTTTTTTTTACCCCATGATAAGTGGCACCTACAACACAGTTGGTAATGGTGATGCACTGGGCAGTCAGATTACATAGGCATGTCCAACTGCACCCAGATGAACATCCTAAAGCCCTGGTGCCCAACACACAGCATGCCGGCTCCCCTATGTGCCGCCCTTCATGTCCTGGACTGGGTCCCTCACCTGTTGGATACCTGCAGATTTTGCAAAGCTGCAGCAGGGTGTTGGGGTTAAAACATTTTATGCACTTCAGCACCAAGCACTGCAGTAGAGACAGTACTTTTTAAACAAAGTAATCTTTTCTCTGTCTGACAGTAGTATAGTCCCGGCCTGGGGGGAGAGTGGCACAGAAGCATGTGATCGGGTAAAGTTACATTTTACTACCAATCCACTGATCACCGATGCAGGTAGGAGAGGTTAAAAAGTACTGCCACTGACCACCAATGTGGGGGGTTAAAAAAACTGTTAGTGACCACTAATAGGAAGGGGAGGGCTGAGATTTAAGAGAACACTGCACTGACTTATTGTGGTTGCTGAGTCCAATCCTGGGGGGTAATTTTGTGGACACTGACAATTATGCTGGAGGTTATTATTGCGGTCACTGACACTCAGAGCTCAATAGAGGTGTACAACTGGTCCTCTTGTAGGGGGCCCGGCACACAGGGAGCCCAGGCAGCAGGGGGAATCGGTACAGGGGGGGCAGGGAAGGAATTACAGAAGGATGTCCTGTGCGGCTCTCTGCAGCAGCTTTGAGCTGGTTCTCTCCACCCTTCTGGCTATTAGCTGCTGCAAGGAGAGACACAGACATTGGGGATCATTCTGTAATTGCCCCCCTCTGCACTGATCCCCCTCCCTGTCCTGCCCATATCTGATGACCCGTGTGCCTGAGCCCCCCTCCTGCAGCACTTTGTACCTGCTTCCCCGTCCCACCAGCTGTTGCAGGTACACAGGGGGATGTGTCACAGTCAGGATGAAGAGTGGGGAAAGGGGCCAGTAAATATGTAATTTACTGGCCCCTTCCTTTTCTGAATGGACAAAGTGAGTGATTGGTACTAATCACTTGTTTGTAGTGCTTACTTTTCTTCAGTTTATGAATGAACAGGAGCCTCTGTCTCCCATTTATTCATCTTCAGAGGCTGCAGAGAAAGGAATTGAAGAATCTGTGTCCTCAATTCCTTTCTCCAACTCAAAGGTCAGATGTCAGGGGTCTGTTTAGACCCCTGATAGCTCACCAAAGCACCCCCCAACAGTGGTGTAAAGGGAGTTTTTTTTTAAATGTAAAAAATAATGCAATTGTAAAATAATAGGTCAATTTTTTTTAAATTGCAAAAAAAAAAAAAAAAATTTAAAGTCTAAAATAATAAAATTGGGACTTATTCACACAAATTCTCTGGCATACAGTGTGAATGAGGGGTTTGTGCAACTGCAGCCATCTGTCACTCTATGAGGGTATAAACACAACCACAGGTTCTAAACGATAAGTGTGCAGGTGTGGGTGAGTGGCCCCAAATACACCTGCCACGTTATTTTTTTATTTTTGTTTCCGCTTATATTGACTTTAGTGTATTTTTAAGAGAAAATATTGTTTTAATATCTTCGGGGGGGGGGGGGGCACAATCTGTCAAACTGTCAGGTAGGCTGCAGGGGGCCCCATGATTTCTAACAGAACAGATGACCCACTAAATTTACCTATAAGCAGTAGATTGAAAAATCTACCAGCGCTACAAATATGTGAAAAGTGTGGCGTGCATTTGTATTCAGCCCCCTTTATTCTGATACCCCTAACTAAAATCTAGTGGAACCAATTGCCTTCAGAAGTCCTCTAATTAGTAAGTATAGTCCACCTGTGTGTAATTTAATCTCAGTATAAATACAGCTGTTCTGTGAAGCCCTTAGAGGTTTGTTATAGAACCTTAGTGAACAAACAGCATCATGAAGGCCAAGGAACACACCAGACAGGTCAGGCATAAAGTTGTAGAGAAGTTTAAAGCAGGGTTGTTATAAAAAAATCCCAAACTTTAAACATCTCAAGGAGCACTGTTCAATCCATCATCCGAAAATGGAAAGAGTATGGCACAACTGCAAACCTACCAAGACATGACCATCCACCTAAACTGATAGGCCGGGCAAGGAGAGCATTAATCAGAGAAGCAGCCAAGAGGCTCATGGTAACTCTGGAGGAGCTGCAGAGATCCACAGCTTAGGTGGGAGAATCTGTCCACAAGACAACTATTAGTCGTGCACTCCACAAATCTGGTCTTTATGGTAGAGTGGCAAGAAGAAAGCCATTGTTGAAAGAAAGCCATAAGAAGTCCCGTTTGCAGTTTGAGAAGCCATGTTGGGGACACAGCAAACATGTGGAAGAAGGTGCTCTGGTCAGATAAGACCAAAATTTTACTTTTTGGCCTAAAAGCAAAACGCTATGTGTGGCGGAAAACTAACACTGCACATTACCCTGAACACACCATCCTCATCATGAAACATGGTGGTGGCAGCATCATGTTGTAGAGATGCTTTTCATCAGCAGGGACAGGGAAGTTGTTGAAATTTGATGGGAAGATGGATGGAGCCAAATACAGGGCAATCTTAGAAGAAAACCTGTTTAGAGTCTGAAAAACACTTGAGACTGGAGTGGAAGTTCACCTTCCAGAAGGACATAGACCCTAAACATACAGTCAGAGCTACAATGGAATGGTTTAGATCAAAGCATATTCATGTGTTAGAATGGTCCAGTCAAAGTCTAGACCTAAATCCAATTGAGAATCTGTGGCAAGACTTGAATTACTGTTAATCAAATTACTGTTCACAGACGCTTTCCATCCAATCTGACAGAGTTTAAGATATTTTGCAAAGAAAAATGGGCAAAAAGGCCACTCTCTAGATGTGCAAAGCTGGTAGAGACATCCCCAAAAAGACTTGCAGCTGTAATTGCAGCGAAAGGTGGTTCTACAAAGTATTGACTCATTTGTAAAGAAAATTTGAAAACCATTTATAATTTTCCTTCTACTTCACAATTATGTGTCACCTTGTGTTAGCCTATAGCCACGTACACACGATCGGACATTCTGACAACAAAATCCTGGATTTATTTCCGACGGATGTTGGCTCAAACTTGTCCTGCATACACACGGTCACACAAATGTTGTTGGAAATTCCAAACGCAGTGACGTACAACACGTACGACAAGCCGAGAAAAATGAAGTTCAATAGCCAGTGTGGCTCTTCTGCTTAATTCCGAGCATGCGTGGAATTTTGTGCGTCGGAATTGTGTACACACGATCAGAATTTCCGACAACGGATTTTGTTGTCGAAAAATTTGAGATCCAGCTCTCAAATTTTTGTTGTCGGAAATTCCGACAGCAAATGTCCGATGGAGCCTACACACAGTCGGAATTTCCGACAACGAGCTCACATCGACCATTTGTTGTCGGAAATTCCGACTGTGTGTACGCGGCATTACACATAACATTCCCAATAAAGGGTGGCGTGGCCTGGACATGACCGAGTAGAGAAGTGTGTGTGCAGAGCTCCCGGCCACCTTCCACCTACCCTGGCATAATTAGATCCAATTTTACAGAATGATCTCAGCTAAGAAGCAGACATACAAAAAGAAAAAAAAAGGGACCAGTCCAGCTATGATATTCAAAGACTTTTTCGGCTATCACAGTTCGGCTCGCCAGAAATCAAGATGGCGGAGCCTCGTGTCTCACACTCATCGGACCTAGATTTGATGGCGGACCCAGCGTCCCCAGTGAGATCTCAGAGCCCGGTACTTTACCCTAACTCCCCGGCAGCTCCATCCACAGATCCGAGGAGCACACCACAACTGCCGCTAACATACAGAGCCGACGCTGAATTGAAGGCCCTCCTGGCGAAAGCAGACATTGAGGCCTTGGTGGGGCGAATGGAGGCCACACACAAGAAGGAGATCCAAGCCGTCAAATAGGAGGTTCAGCTACTAAACACAAGATTGACAGCGGGGGGAATCCCTATCGACCCTGGATCAGAGAGTTACCTCCCTGGAATCCCTGCAAAAGGATCACGCTGAGTTGGCGGTGGAGCACCAGCTGCGCATGGAGGAAATGGAGGACCGGAGCCGAAGAAACAATCCGAGGCTCCGGGGCCTGCCGGAGTCTACAGGCCCAACCGACCTGATAGCCACAGTCACAGACATCTTTAGGAAGGTGGAAGGCGAACATCTACCGGAACGGGTGGAGATGCATCGGGTCCACAGGTCCTTAGGCCCTCGCTTGCCTGACCCATCTAGACCCCGAGATGTGATCTGTCGACTCCACCACTACATACATAAGAAAGCCATAGCCCGCAGAGCCTGGGAATCGGGCGAGCTGGAGTTCGACGACGTAACCGTGAAAATACTGCCAGACTTGTCCAGGGCAACATTGCAGCGTCGAGCCATCTTGAAACCGCTCCTGGACCTGGCCAGGAGATGCACCGCTACCTACCGATGGGGATTCCTCCTGTCAGTTATGTTCTACAGGGGCCAGAGGTTGCTCACGTTGCGGTCACCGGAGGCCCTGCCAGCCCTCTTCACCTTCCTTGAGGCGGAACCAATAGACCTTCCTAAATGGCTGTGCTATCTACCACGCTCCCAGGGACGGCCGGGCCCAACAAGATCCAATACCAGCCAACCCCAAAGGCCACAAAGGATCGGGCGCCGATCGCGCACTCTGTCCCAAGACGAGATCCGGGAATCGTGAGTAGCTGCTACCGGCATATGCACCTCACTACTCTGACATTTGTTGGCATGTTTGCTCCCCTGTCCCTTGCCCCCACCTGCCCTTGCATCAGTGCCCACTGAGTTGGATTGCGCCCCCCCCCCCTGCCCCTGTTTTAACTGATACTCTCTGCCACTTGTGATCCCCTGCACTCTATCCAAGACTAAGCCGCTCTACCACCGGTTCCTGGTCAGGACTCACCCCCCCGGTACACTGGGCTCTGACGATCCCCCCTAAACTTGGTCCGCATACATACCACCACCCCCATTGCCAAGGGGATGGTGTCCTCAGCTGAGCTCTCTACCCGGTCAAAATGGAGCACTGCCTCCCTTGCAACTGTACCGACATTATAGAACTGCTTAAGCCTCCCTACAGCTACCAGCAAGCACACAGGAAACTGTAATAGCCACGACATTCCACGAGTGCTCTTCCCGTAAGCCTAGTTATCCCAGTTTTGTTGGCTATTGTTGGGTGGCGGGAGGTGGGTTAGGAGTTATGGAAGCCGAACAGTTCATATATAGCCTGGTCCTTTGTTTGGGCGACTTACTGAAAAGATACCAGTCGCTCCAGGAGACCTAACTGTGACACTCATTTGCTTTGTGGGAGATGTGTGCCCCTGATGCTGATTTTGGAGATCTACCGAGGGTGAAATGTGTGGCGAGAGGAGATCTAGAATGAGGGGTGATCCGCTGCTTATTGGCGCTGTATACTCATGTTGCAGGGGGGCCCTGTTATTACTGATATTTCCTCTACAAATAACTGTTCATGATTGTTTTGCTTAATATTACCTGTTCGTTAAATCCTGTTTTGGTTATCTTGCTTCTAATGATACTCAGGTTACTGCCGGGATGGGTAGGAGGCCCGGGTCCTCTTCTATTGGCTGTTGACCAGCCCTCCCCCCAGTATTCCATTGTAAACATTCCCAATTAAAATACATTTGCGTTTTTGGTTGTAACATGACAAAATGTGGAAAATTTTAAGGGGTATAAATTCTTTTTCAAGGCATTTGTTTTCAGATCTTCTGCTGTGGTTTATTCTCCTGAGCTTATCCAGTTGTTGCAGAGGAGAAGGCCTCAAAATGGATTGGTGCCACATCATATTGCAATGGAATCTAAGAATACAAACTATTATACTAAAAATTGTGTTTTTATTATTTAATAGAAAAATTTTGTCTTGTTTCCTATAAAAAAAAATTTAAAAAAAAACTGTCAAGCTCCCTAATGTCACCAAAATCATAAACAAAGATTACATTGTCTCTCGCTACCAGCAGCATTGCGTTCCATGTCCTTGCAGACCGGAGAGAATATTTTGCTTTTTAAGCCCTTCTAGTAAACTTCTAGTGACAGTATGAGAGAATCAGCAAGGTGCGACCAGGATGCAGAGCCAGCATGTGTATTGGAAAAGTTTAGCAAGCTCCCAGTATACATAGAAACAAGATTTTTTTTTATATACATTAAAATACGTTAATGCGATTATTCAATAGGCTGATCTCTTTCACATGTGTTACTGAAAAAAAAAAGTTAAGTAAAAAGTACAATGACAAAGACAATGCTTTACTCTTAAAGGATACATAGATACATTAGTTAAGAAGCTGTTGTAGTTGGCACAGAGTCCAGCGTGATTCGCTTTTTGGTAATACTCAGAATGCTGCCAGAAGTGGATTTTAGTGGCAGTCCCTTGTAGACAGCGAACAATGGAGCAGCTCCAGTTAGGTAAGAGTTAATCGGCTCGTAGTCACAGTTGGAAGTAATTGGATTGTCTTTCTCTGGCTCTCACACACACTTTGCTGTCTGGTTTTCTCCCCCTCTCTTTGCCCCCCAATTAAAATAAAATGGGGGAAATAAGCCATCACATGGAACAGCTTAGTGCTTAGCTGCAGTTACTTGTGCTCTGCTGATCAAACGTGGTCGGCGACAGAGACTGTACCCGGCCATGCAAGGTGAGGTCAGTTTAGGAGAGGTGAGTGAAGGGCCACTGTAAGGACAGGTCACCAATACTTTCCATGTTACTCTAAATTCTACACTACAGAAAGTGCATTGCTGCCCTCCCTTACTAGTGCTAGAATCACACTGATTACATGGGTGGGACGTCACCAAAATTCGCTACGCAGTGACAATGTTAAATGTACAAAGTACAGTACACTTAAAGTGGAACTACACTGCATAATAGCACCAGAAACCAAAAACGCGGTTTCATTTATTTTTTATATGCACAGCAAACGCATTCATCCAATCCATGTCTCCAGGATTTATTCTGCTGGGAAATCATTTTGAAATACACCCTCCTAGCATTTCTGGTCATGGCCACCTTGAGTTAGGGCAGATGATTCATGTAGCATTTACTTTCTGGAATCCATCTTCCCTTATCTCAGGCATGCAGACAGGCAGGGTGTGCTTAGCTGAGAAAACCCCTCCTCCACTCCTCCACATGAAAGAAAAAAAATGCCCAGGAAGACTCCTGGGATGTATGACATCATTTTGGCCTAGGCCAGAAATCAGGAAGTACCTAAAGAAATGTAGAAAAAAATGAAAAATATTTAACACAAATAAATATAATTATTATTTATTTACTAATGCTAGCAGCATAATGATTAAAAATAGTCAGTGTTGATAGAGAGGAAAGTTCCACCTTACATTTGGACTCCTACATATACAGTATATCTCCTATATATAGATTTGGATAACCTATACAGTATATACCTATATATGTAGGTATATATAGATTTTGGAAAACAACATAAGGGATCAAGGTAGATAAGGCAAGTGAAATAATTTTTTCTCAACTTGCAGGGCTTTAGAGCAGTGGTCTCCAAACTGAGGCCAGGGGGCCAGATGCGACCCTTTGCTTGCTTTTATCCAGCCCTTGGGACACTATTTCCCTGCACTGTCAGCAACAGTGGGCATAGTTCCTGCCACTGACACCAACAATGTGGCACTAGTCCTCTCACTGGCACCAATGATGGGGCACTATTCCTCCCACAGACACCAATAATAGGGCACTATCCTTCCCACTGACACCAATGATGGGGCACTATTTCTCTCACTGACACCAATAATAGGGCACTATTCCTCCCATTTACACCAATGATGGGGTACTATTCCTGCCACTGACACCAATGATGTGGCACTATTCCTCCCACTGACACCAATGATGTGGTGCTATTTCTCCTACTGACACCAATGATGTGGCACTATTCCTCCCACTGACGCCAATGACGGGGCACTATTCCTCCCACAGACACCAATAATGGGGCACTAGTCTTCCCACTGACACCAATGATGGGACACTATTTCTCCCACTGATACCAATGATGGGGCATGGTTTACTCCCACTGATGCTAGGGCAATTTTTACTCCCACTGGCGACAGTCCGGCCCCCCTAAATTTGTAAGGATAGTAAAGTAGCCCTTTGTCTAGGAAGTTTGGAGACCCCTGTTTTAGAGTATTTTAGAAGGAGGCAAAAAGCACATAGACCAATTAAGGACTGCCCTTTATCCTAGCTAAATTTCAGGTGTGATCCTTTTTGCATATTTACATTGGTCCAGCTTGACACAATGTAAGTATGTATATCTCATACCTGAGGAGCAATTGGGGAAGCTGAAAGTCACTGTAGTAGACAGTAGTACTACAGTGATAGCCTCAATTTTCCACCTTTGACTTCCCCTCTGCATACAGACTACAGGAGGTAGTTGCTCGGCCTTTCATAGAACACCTTGTATTTTTTTCTATGACTACAAGGCATTCTCTGATGGGATGCAGAGGACTGGAGGGGCAGTGACATCACAATCTCCACCTTGTCCAATCAGAGACGGCCTTGTATTCAAAATCAAGGTGTTCTATGAATGGCAGCAGTGTTTTCTATCTGAGATGTAGATAAGCCATGCCCCCTCCCAGAGTTAGAGCTGAGATCTAGGTAAATAATGTAGTTCTCATACTTTTTGAGACAAGGGCTCAGCAATTCCTTCTAAAAGGTTCCATGGACCAACAGTAAGAATAAAGCTTATACTCATACAGTAAAAGTATGGGTACACAAAATGTATTGAAATGCTGGAAGGCTCTGAATGGGGCAGGTGTCACCGTGGAGGGGATTAGGGTTGTGGAGTGGGCTAGGGGACTTTGCAGCTGGGCTGGCACTGTGGAGACTGAAGGCTTACAGGAGCCACTGTGGGCCACTATGGATGGGAGGTTGGCGGGGGGAGGGGGTACTATGGGAGCTTGGAGGCACTGTGGAAGGTTAATGCCGCGTACACACGAGCGGACTTTGCGGCAGACTTTGCCCGGCGGACGGGATTTCATCGGACAATTCATGTGTGGGCTCCAGCGGACTTTGTTTGCTCAAAAGTTGGACGGACTTAGATTTGAAACATGTTTTAAATCTATTCGTCGAACTCGAGTCCGGTCGAAAAGTCCGCTCGTCTGTATGCTAGTTCGATAGACAAAAAGCCACGCTAGGGCAGCTATTGGCTACTGGCTATGAACTTCCTTGTTTTA
Organism: Lithobates clamitans; assembly: GCA_037952925.1. NCBI lineage: Eukaryota > Metazoa > Chordata > Amphibia > Anura > Ranidae > Lithobates > Lithobates clamitans. The sequence goes on from JBBGZY010001008.1 coordinate 657,755, forward strand.
GTCCGGTCGTACGTCATCACGTACGAATTCGACTGACTTTGGTGGACTGTGTGTAGGCAAGTCCGTTCATTCAGAAAGTCCGTCATAAAGTCAGTCGAAAAGTCTGCCGGGCAAAGTCTACCGTAAAGTCCGCTTGTGTGTACGCGGCATTAGGGATTTGCAGCTGGCTGAAGGCCTGGGAGTGGGAACTGGAAGTCACAGCCTGGTAGTGGGCCACGACCTGTTGGTTGAGAACTACTAATGCAGATTATTGTAGCTCTGCATTCATTAATTGTCTTAAAAACAACTAGTGTAAGGCATACAGTACAGGACTAATTTTCTTAAGTTCAACCAGCAACCTGAACCAAAGAAAATGAATCGATTCCCCCATCCACAAATTTTAGGTGGATGGGGGAGTCCTTACCATGAAGCTATTGTATCCTGACAATGGGGAGCCTTCCCCACTATCAGAATACACTTATCAGCACCGCCGGCTATAGCCAGTGGCACTGTTTGAGGGAAATTTTCCAACAGACTGATTGTACAGAAGTTGATCGAGAGATCAACTTCTGTACAACCAACCTGCTCATAGATGGATCAAAATTTGTCCAGTCCCTATTGAACTGGCTGAATTTCAATTCATTTATGACCGGCTTAAAGGAGAACTCTGGGAAAAAACTTTTTTACATATCCTTGTTGCTGATCTCCTACCTTCACCAAATATGCCATCCATCTTCTTCTTAGCTCAGTAGTTTCTCTGTAGTAGCCTGATGATTGTCAAATAAAACTGTTACTGCCCAGGGGTTTCCTGTTTGTAAGACTGGAGGCTGCTATTCCTCCTGTTCCCCCAGCCACCGATCTTGGCAGGCCCTATCTGTAGTTCTGACCACAGCTAGCAGGGATGTACTTCCATCCATGCCTGCTGCTGTAGTGGGTGGACCAGGACTCGCAGACCCCTCCCTGATCTGTACTGCCCATTGGACGTGGTGTCCTCCTCACTCTGCCTCTGCTCCCTTCCAGCACGTAACACTCTGCCCCCCCCCCGGCCGCCCGCCATCCATCTGTCACTGCTGCCCAAAAAAATAAAATAAAAAATGCACGGGGATCACAGTAAGAATCAAGAGCAGGCTGGATCACACAGAGCAGGGATCTCCCGTTGTGACACAGCTTGGAGCTGAAACGCCGGCCACTGTCAAACAAAGTCCCGCCTCCTGGACCACTACTATGATAGACAGCACACTCATCCAATGCTAATCCAGGAGGCAGTACTTTGATTGACAGCGGCCGGGGGTTTCAGCTCCAAGCTGTGTTACAGCGGGAGATCCCCGCTCTCTGTGATCCGATAAGCTCTCCTCCTGATTCTTACTGTGATCCCCATGCAGTGATAAGCTGCATTGATGGGCACTGATGAGGCTGCACTTATGGGCACTGATAAGCTTCACTAATGAAGCTGCACTGATGCGCACTGATGAGGCTGCACTGCATGGATTATGGTGTTTGTTTGTTTTTTTTCAGAGGTTGGGCTTGGCCCTTTAGTTCCAGTGAAGGGAGCACTTAGGGTATCACAATACCAAGAAAGTTTGGACAATTCCATGCTCCCAACTTTGTGGGAACAGTTTGGGGATGACCCCTTCCTGTTCCAACATGACTGTGCACCAGTGCACAAAGCAAGGTCCATAAAGACATGGATGAGCGAGTTTAGGGTGGAGGAACTTGACTGGTCTGCACAGAGTCCTGACCTCAACCTGATAGAACACCTTTGGGATGAATTAGAGTGGAGATTGCGAGCCAGGCCTTCTCATCCAACATAAGTGCCTGACTTCACAAATGCGCTTCTGGAAGAATGGTCAAACATTCCCATAGACACACTACTAAACCTTGTGGACAGCCTTCCCAGAAGAGTTGAAGCTGTTATAGCTGGAAAGGGTGGGACAAGTCAATATTGAACCCTACGGAGGAAGACTGGGTTTCCATTAAAGTTCATGTGCGTGTAAAGGCAGGCATCTAAAAAACTTTTGACAATATAGTGTATTTCTGTGGTCAGCGACACCAATTCTGGATGGTTATTTTTGTGGTCAATGACTCCAATGATGAGGGTTATTTTTGTGGTCAATGACACCAATGATGGGGATTATTTTTGTGATTCAATAACACCAATGCCGGAAGTTATTATTGTGGCAACTGACACCAATGCTTGGATCTTTATTTTGGCCACTGATATCAATAATGAATCCATCTTTCACTTGTACAATCAGCCTGCCCATAGATGGTTTTCAAATTTGTCCGGTCCCCGCTGAACCAGCCAAATTTTTTGATCCATCTATGGCCAGCTTAAGTACGGTACATTAATTTGGCTTCAGGTACCAACCTTTTACCCTAATACAGAAGGACCCAGACTGGGAGAGGGAGGGACAGCATCGGAGTCAATTAGGTGTCCTGCATGCAGATCTGCTGACAGGAGGAGATGGGAGAGAGATGACCTCATCAGTCCACTTCTGTGGGTGAAGAGAGGACACCACTGTATTCCTCAACTATAAGTGCTATCATCCATATGGTTCCATATCCTTATGGTGTGATGGGGTTGTATAACTCTCAGAACTAGATGCACAGAAATACAAAACCTTTGGCATGTCAAACAGTCCCCTTATATGTATTTCATTTGTGTATTTAGCAGTTTCCCTGGAGTGCAGCTTTAAACCCTGGCTCCTGACATTTGCTCAACTCTGGTTTACATGTGAAAAATCTCCTGTCATGACTGTCTGTTACCTGAACAGTAGGTGGGCTGTAGATTACATCAATAGAGATCCAAACAATCTTCAAGCAAGTTGTGAAAACAGTCAAGTTCTGTTAGATACTGCATGTCCTAGAACCTGGTCATGAATGATTCATTGAAACCAAATAAGGAGCCAAGAGAAAATGTCCAGTAGAAGACACAGTATTTCACAAAAGTGAGTACACCCCACACATGTTTGTAAATATTTTATTATATCTTTTCATTTGACAACACTGAAGAAATGACACTTTGCTACAATGTAAAGTAGTGAGTGTACAGCTTGTATAACAGTGTAAATTTGCTGTTCCCTCAAAATAACTCAACACACAGCCATTAATGTCTAAACCACTGGCAACAAAAGTGAGTACACCCCTAAGTGAAAATGTCCAAATTGGGCCCAATTAGCCATTTTCCCTCCCCGGTGTCATGTGACTCGTTGGTGTTAGAAGGTCTCAGGTGTGAATGGGGAGCAGGTGTGTTAAATTTGGTGTTATCGCTCTCACTCTCTCATACTGGTCACTGAAAGTTCAACATGGCACCTCATGGCAAAGAACTCTCTGAGGATCTGAAAAAAATTATTGTTGCTCTACATAAAGATGGCCTAGTCTATAAGAAGATTGCCAAGACCCTGAAACTGAGCTGCATCATGGTGGCCAAGACCATACAGCGGTTTAACAGGACAGGTTCTGCTCAGAACAGACCTCACCATGGTCGACCAAAGAAGTTGTGTGCACGTGCTCAGCGTCATGCCCAGAGGTTGTCTTTGGGAAATAGACATATGAGTGCTGCCAGCATTGCTGCAGAGGTTAAAGGGGTGGGGGGTCAGCCTGTCAGTGCTCAGACCATATGCTGCACACTGCATCAAATTGGTCTGCATGGCTGTCATCCCAGAAGGAAGCCTCTTCTAAAGATGATGCACAAGAAAGCCTGCAAACAGTTTGCTCAAGACAAGCAGACTAAGGACATGGATTACTGGAACCATGTCCTGTGGTCTGATGAGACCAAGATCAACTTATTTGGTGTCAAGCGTGTGGGGCAGCAGCCAGGTGAGGAGTACAAAGACAAGTGTGTCTTGTCTACAGTCAAGCATGGTGGTGGGAGTGTCATGGTCTGGGGCTGCATGAGTGCTGCCAGCACCGGGAAGCTACAGTTCATTGAGGGAACCATGAATGCCAACATGTACTGTGACATACTGAAGCAGAGCATGATCCCCTCCCTTCGGAGACTGGGCCGCAGGGCAGTATTCCAGCATGATAACAACCCCAAACACACTTCCAAGATGACCACTGCCTTGCTAAAGAAGATGAGGGTAAAGGTGATGGACTGGCCAAGCATCTCTCCAGACCTAAAACCTCTTGAGCATCTGTGGGGCATCCTCAAACGGAAGGTGGAAGAGCGCAAGGTCTCTAACATCACCAGCTCCGATCATACCAGGAGTCCAGGTTTAAAAACTCTTCTGTATGCACTGCATAAACTGTGAATGAAAAGAAGGTGTTTGTGTTGTTCAAAACATTCAATCACATACCTCCCAACTTTTTGAGATGGGAATGAGGACACCTATTAGCAAAAATATGTAGACATAAGACACACCCCCTGCCACGCAGAGTTTAAGGGGGTTAAAGGAGAATTGTACAAAAAAAAAAAAAAAGATTGATTAACCCCACAAGTGCTTTTTTACTACTATTATTTTATATTGGCTTTTGGAATTTACAAATGCAGCAACTTAGAAATTGGATGAAAGGAAAGCACTGCAAAACACTTTTTAATAGACAAATAATGTATTTCGTATACAGTTATATAGATCAGATCAAAATGAGAGACAAATGAGGAGGAAAGAGGGACAGAGGGACTTTGTTCCGAACGAGGGTCAGTCCCTCGAAATCAGGGCCAGTTGGGAGCTATGCCATCAGATTCCAGCAGCCGGTTTCACTAGAGAAGGTTAGTAGGGCATACATGGACCCAACTGGTTCCTGGAGGTGACTGCTCATCACTTTTCTCCAGTTTTTATACACCAAGCCCCATTACTATCACAATTTATTTAAAAGGCAACAGAGAGATTCTGTAGCGCCTCAGAGGGGGAAATTATAGGGAGAATAATGACATGTATGAACATGCTTCTCCTTCCAAACTGTCACAAAGGGTGAAGAGCTGTACCCTTGAGACCTTACATATTCATAGAATGCAAATGTCAGCATTCAACCCCTATAAAATTTGTACTGTAATCTTTACAAAAACTCGGCCAGCAAAAAAGCACTACAATAAGAAGTGCTTGAAGGAAATGCACAGGGTTAATTTTTTATTATTAATTTATCCATTTATTGTCTAATTATAAACTGTTGTAATAGTCTTTGTTTCCAATCAGGTAAATATGAAATATTACAGTACATGTGAATATTTCCTCTTTACCAATTACAGCCAGCAGTAGGTATGCCTCAAGCTAGAGAAGTGTCTTTTTGAAGGCTTTTCCTACAGCTTTACTGTGAAAGAGATCTGTAGAGCAAGAGAGATCAGATTATAGAACCTACTGAATGACACAGAGGAGGGACATACCCCCCTTAAAGTGGAGTTCCACCCAAAAATGGAACTTCTGCTTTAAGGGAGGTAATCCCCTGACATGCCACATGTGGCATGTCATTTTTTTGGGGGGGAGCAGATACCCTCTTTTTAGAGGGTCCCAGCTTCCACTTCCTTCCGGCGCACCACGACACCGGAAGGGAGATCACCTCCCTCTCGGCAATCATCTGGGACACGTCACAGGTCCCAGATGATTGCCCGGCCAGTCACGGCGCGTGGCGCGGCTTGCGCATGCGCAGTGAGTGCCCGGCTGTGAAGCCACAGCCGGGCACCCACGGTTATAATGCCGGCACCGCAGAGAGGAGGGGGAGGGGATGTTCCCCCGCATCGCTGGACCCTGGGACAGGTAAGTGTCTGATTATTAAAAGTCAGCAGCTGCAGTATTTTTGGCTGCTGACTTTTATTTATTTTTTTTAAGCAGAATTCCGCTTTAAGTAAAGGCTGCCAACAAGAATGCAGGCTTTTAAGCTTTGCAAACAAAATATCACAGACCATATATTATATATGTTTATTATTAAATGTTTATTTATGAAGTTAATATGATATACATATAGATATACATACAGCATAATTTAAAAAATTATATAAAACATGTAGCATTACCCCCGTAGGAGTTACAAATGTCAGGGTTCCCCACTGCTGCACACACAGTCATACAGCATTTCCTTCTTGCATCCAGACACAGAAAACAGTCTTTTGGCTTTTTTTTTGTTGTTTTATTAGGGGATGATAACTTGGGTAGGGCATAGTTGCCAACATTGCAAAAAAATATGTGGGACACTTTTTTGGCTGTAGGTGGAGCCGTACAATAATTAGAGGGTGGGGCATTCATTTGTAGGCGTGGCTTAGGAAAAATACAAGTGCGGCGCGCAAGTGGCGTGGCTTACATGAAATAGTAGGCGTGGCTTAAATGGGCGTGGCTCATGAGGGTGTGGTTAGAGTCTGAGATGAATGAGGGATGGAGACGGAAAGGGGGAGAGGGGAATGATGGGACAGCAGCCCCAGATCCTACACAATAAAAATATGTGTATTCTAGAAAGTTTAACAATCAGCAGATAAAGGTATTCCAAACACCTGGTGTTAACGCTTCAATCATCCCGGCACCATGGTTGTTATGGTGTCAGGATGATTGAAGCGCATTATTTCTATTATTACATTGTAATATAAAATTAAATCATTCAACTCACCATAATGCCGAATCAGTGGGATCCCTGAGCGTGTCACTAGCCACGTCGCCTGCCACCAGCAGAGTCTGTCCTTGCATCAGGTGCCCCCGGCAGAGTCTGTCCTCGCATCAGGTGCCCCCAGCAGAGTCAGTATAGACCCCCTCAGTGCAGACCCCCTTCCATCAGTGCAGACCCCCTCCATCAGTGCAGACCCCCTCAGTGCAGATCCCCTACATCAGTGCAGACCCCCTACATCAGTGCAGACCCCCCCTCTATTAGTGCAACCCCCCCTCTATTAGTGCAGACCCCCCCTTAGTGCAGCCCCCCCTCTATTAGTGCAGACCCCCCTCTATTAGTGCAGACCCCCTCAGTGCAGCCCCCCTCAGTGCAGCCCCCCCTCTATTAGTGCAGACCCCCTTCAGTGCAGCCCCCCCTCTATTAGTGTAGACCCCCCTCAATTACTGCAGCCCCCCCTCTATTAGTGCAGATCCCCCTCAATTACTGCAGCCCCCCCTCAGTGCAGCCCCCCCTCTATTAGTGCAGACCCCCCTCAGTGCAGCCCCCCTCTATTAGTGCAGCCCCCCCTCAGTGCAGCCCCCCCTATTAGTGCAGCCCCCCTCAGTGCAGCCCCCCCTCAGTGCAGCCCCCCTCTATTAGTGCAGACCCCCTCAGTGCAGCCCCCCCCCTCTATTAGTGCAGACCCCCCTCAATTAGTGCAACCCCCCTCTATTAGTGCAGACCCTCCCTCAATTAGTGCAGCCCCCCTGAATGCAGCCCCCCTCAGTGCAGACCCCCCTCAGTGCAGACCCTCCACTCGTCCAGGAGCGGCCGGTGTTCTGCCAAGAAAGTTCCCCTCGGCAAGTAAGGACCCCCTGTACTGCGCAGGCGCAGCGCCTGCGCAATACGAGCCGGCGGAAATAGCCGAGCTGGGGAACTTTTCGGCAAGACACGGCGGCGCCGTGTCTTCAGTGGAGAGGGGAGGGGCCGTGCAGCTAAAGAAGCCGATTCATTGGCTGCACGGATGGAGCCCCCTTCCTCTCTCCACTGACTGAACACTAGGGGGAAGATCGAGCGGCGATGCCGGCCGCCATTTTGCTGGAGCCAGCTGCTCCAAAAAGAAAAAAAAACAACATTCCCGATTTTCCTTATGGAAAATCCCAATTCGGGACAGCCTCCAATCGGGACGAGGGTCCCAAAATCGGGATTGTCCCGGGAAAATCAGGACTGTTGGCAACTATGGTAGGGTAGGGATTATAGGATGCCCAAATTGACAAGCAACAATAAACCCAGGGACAACTTCCTCCCTATTTACAGCTTCCACATCTTTCTCCTGCACAAATCTTGATTCTTTACACAGCTTCACTGGATTAATTCCTTTAGGAGCTAACAGTCCTTTTGTTAGCTCAGCAACAGCCCCTTACAGGCTAGGAACTCTAATGCCGTGTACACACGGGCGGACTTTTCGGCATCAAAGGTCCGACGGTCTTTCCGACGGTCTCGACGGACATTTGACGGACTTCCGACGGACTTTCGAACGAACGGACTTGCCTACACACAATCACACAAAAGTCTGACGGATTCGTACGTGATGACGTACACCGGACTAAAATAAGGAAGTTGATAGCCAGTAGCTTATAGCTGCCCTAGCATCGGTTTTCGTCCATCGGACTAGCATACAGACAAGCGGATTTTTCGACCGGACTCGAGTCTGTCGGAAAGATTTGAAACATGTTTCAAATCTAAAGTCTGTCTGATTTTCGACCGAAAAAGTCTGCTGCAGGTCTGATGAAGCCCACACACGGTCGGATTGTCCGACGAATTCGTCCCGTTGGACCAGTCCGGTCGAAAAGTCCGCCCAAGTGTACACGGCATTAGTCCCTTGGAAAAGTAGCGCATTTGGAGTTAACTACTTTTTGCAACTCCTTCTGCTTCCCTGTAGACACTGATCCCAGCTCCACTCCTACAGAAAATGTTGTGCAGAGTATTGAAAGATATCCTCCATAAAAGTAAAGCCATTTGCTGTATCCAAGAAGCTTCCAGCGCATCATTTTAATACTCAGCTAACAGAAAATGCTAGCCCACCTAGCTGCTTCTTCTTCCCAGTCTACCCGACTGACACACTGCAGACCTCCCAAGGCAAGGTTAGATGAAGACTAACTGCCGGTTCACACAGGGGCAACACGACTTGCAGGCTGACTCACAGAGGCGACCTGCACACGACTTCAGCTGCGACTTGCAAAACGACTTCTGTATAGAAGTCAATGCAAGTAGCCTGAAGTCGCCCCAAAAGTAGTAAAGGAACCTTTTTCTAAGTCGCTCCAATTAGAACGGTTCCGTAGTACAGAACAGGACGCGACTTGTCAGGCGGCTAAGTCGCCTGACAAGTCAACCCTGTGTGAACCGGGGCTTAAAGAGGAAGTAAAGTCTTCTTGTTTAATTGTACCTACAGGTAAACCTACAATAAGGCTTACCTGTAGGTACTGTATATATCGCCTAAACTTGCACCTTTTAGGAGATATTTACTATATACGCCTCTGATGATGTCCTCGGCGTCTGCGCTCTGAAGGAACAGCCGCACGTGTCATTTCTTCAGAGCTATGAATCGTGACCAGTGTCTCCCGCGCATGCGTGTGAGTGACGTCATTGCGGCTCCGGCCAATCACAGCATCAGAGCCCACAAACCCAGAAGAAACACCAGGGAAGATGTCAGTCGTCTAAGTGGTGTGCGGGTGCCACTGGAGCGCTTCGTTCTAAGGTAAGTATTTCATAATGAGCTAGTATGTGATGCATACTAGCTCATTATGCCTTTGTCTTACAGGTTTTTTTTTGTTTTATTGTTTTTTTTTTAGAGTTTACAAACTCTTTAAGTATACTGCTTTCTTCAAAAGAGACCTGCTACAGCTGTCAGTCTCTCCCATTTCTTGTCCCTGCACTGTGCTGATCTACTCACTCTGTCTCTCTTTGCTCCTGCTGTGTCAAAGAGATTACCTTGATGGACGCTGTGCTGGCCACTCTGGTGTGCGCCGGTGCGTGCGTTCCTGTGCACGCTGGTGTGCACGCCTCTGTGAGCACTGGTGTGCACGATCCTGTGGGCGCTGGTGTTTGGGCGCATGCGGGTGTGCCCGTCGGCTTGCGTGGCGTTTGGCGCCAATCGGCCTATTCAGGTTAGCTGTGCACTCTGCTCAGTGCAGCCTGATCATTAGCTCCCCTGTGCCTTGCTCCTGTTACCCGTACCTGTGTTCCTGATCTCATGACAAACCCGGCTTGCTACTCGGATACCCCTGACTTCTGTCTGCACCTGACCCTGGCCTGTTTGACTCCGCTTCTGCCTGCTCCTCTGTGCCTCACTGCCCGCCTGTTGCCGAACCCTGCCTGTGCCCTGACCTGCCTGCTCTGCTCCTGCTCAGCACCTGTTTGCCTGTGTTCTAGCCTACATACCTGCTATTGATGGACTGCCTACCTCCCAGCATCTGGATCCTACTGCCAGGCTCTCATACCATTCTGCACTCCCGTGCCTCCTGTTTATTCTACCAGGGGCCGTGAGTTGGACACGTAAGGGAGCCCACCCTCTGCCCAAGTGGACTCACCGTTCAGGTACATAGAAGTCTGATAGTATCAGGCAGCCATGACCAAGTCCGGGGAGGGGGCCTCCCCCATGGAGGAACTCTGTAGACACCTGGCGGGTCTCACTCAAGCAGTCAAAAGCCTACAGGAAGGCTATTCAAGACTGGAGGAACAAGTCCAGGTTCTGTCCTCTCCTTCCAACCCCCAGGGAGCATCTTCTGCTGGATTTTCACCTGCACCCTCAGTAGTGATGCTTCCTCCAGAGCCCAGAGTACCCACACCCAAAAGGTTTGCCGGAGAACGCAGCAAATACTGTGCCTTCCGTAACGCCTGCGAACCCTATTTCGCTCTGCAACCCCGCACCTTCTCCTTGGAAGTAACTAAAGTGGGCTTTGTCTCTCTGTTGTCCAGCGAGCCTCAAACCTGGGTCCACCATCTTCTGGAGCAAAAGTCGGGATCCCTGGAAAGTCTTGACGCTTTCTTTTCGGCCATGTCCCAGCTATATGAGGACCCCCAACTGACTGCGACTGCCGAAGCCGCACTACACTCCCTTCAACAAGACCGCAGAGGGGCTGAAGATTATGTGGTTGAGTTCAGACGCTGGAGCTCTGACACAGTCTGGAATGATGCTGCCCTGCATTACTAGTTCCGGATGGGGTTATCCGATCCACTTAAGGATGAGTTGGCACGAGTCAGAGTACCTCAGTCCTTGGATGAACTTATCAACCTCTCCATTCAAATTGACCGTCGCCTAAGGAAGCGATGTTCTGAGAGATCTACCAGTCACTTTCGCTCCCCACCTGGATGCTTCCTAAGGTCCCCAGTTCTTCCAGTCACTTTCCTCCTACCTCTACCACTCCAGTCCTAGATGCTCCCGAACCCATGCAGTTCGGCCAGCTCCATCCTTCTCTCTCTCCTGAAGAAAAGCTGCGCAGACGTACCCACAACTTGTGCCTGTATTGCGGAGAATCCGGGTATTATGTGAGGGCCTGCCCCAACAAGACGCGTAAGTGCCTTCCTACCTCTCCTATGTGTGCACCTGTCTTGCCTAAATCCAGTATTCACCTTGCTCTTTCCTTCACATTGCAGCTTCCAGGAAGGAATATCCCAGTATCAGTCATCATTGACTGGAGCATACAGCTGCTTTGTTGACCTGATTTTCGCTGCCAACCACGGCATTCCACTCCAACCCAAGGCCCAAGGACTTGCTGTACACCTTGTGGATGGCTCCACCCTTAGTTCCGGTCCTGTCACGCAGGAGACCGTCCCTTTACTGGCCACCATGGGCTTCCATCATCAGGAACTTGTTTGTCTGGATGCCATCTCCTCACCTCTCTTCCCTGTCATTCTGGGAATGCCCTGGCTACAAGCCCATAAATCCAGTATTAACTGGGCCACGGGGGAAATTAAGTTCCTTTCTGAGTACTGCCAGCAGCATTGGCTTCGGGGAACGTCTGTTAAAACTTCTCAACTCCTCTGCCTGGTCTATTCCCGAACTTCACCAGGATTTCTTGGATGTATTTAGCAAAAAGGGAGCAGAGACTCTTCCTTCACACAGGCCTTATGACTGCCCAATAGAACTTTTACCTGGAACGGAAGTTCCTTTTGGAAGAATCTTCCCATTAACTGAGCAGGAGTTAGATACACTAAAGGGCTACATAGACGAGAATCTGAAGAAGGGGTTCATCTCCCCAGCCGGTGCTGGCATTTTCTTTGTTGAAAAGAAAGACCATTCCCTATGTCCCTGCATTGACTACCGGAAGTTGAACAAAATAACAATTAAAAACCGTTACCCACTACCTCTTGTACCTGAACTTTTGCAAAGGCTTGGAACCGCAATCATTTTCACGAAGTTAGATCTCCACGGAGCTTATAACTTAATCCGTATCCGAGAAGGGGACGAATGGAAAATGGCCTTCCGTGCTCGATTTGGGCATTTCGAGTACCTTGTTATGCCCTTCGGTCTTTGCAATGCACCAGCGACATTCCAACACTTCGTCAATCATATTTTCCTTGATTACTTGGACTTGTATGTTATAGTTTACCTTGACGACATCTTAATCTTCTCTTCTTCACTAACCGACCACCGCAGGCACGTTTGGAATGTCCTAACTCGGCTCAGGCAACATGGGCTTTATGCTAAACCCTAAAAATGTGAGTTTGAACTCCAGTGCATTAAATTCTTGGGCTTAGTTATTTTGGTCGAGGGCATCAAGATGGACCCTCAAAAGGTATCTGCCATCTTGGACTGGCCTGCGCCCACAGATAAAAAAAAGGGGTACAGCGCTTTATTGGCTTCTCCAACTTTTACCGGAAGTTCATCAAAGGCTTTTCTACGATTATTGCTCCTATCACCTAGCTGATAAGGCAGGGAACCCGATTCTGTTGGACTCCTGAGGCGCAGTCGGACTTTGAAAAACTTAAAGAACTGTTCACCTCAGCTACCATTTCGAAACACCCTAATCCTGCTCTGCCATTCATTTTAGAGGTTGATGCCTCGAAAATTGCAGTAGGAGTGGTGCTCTTCCAATGGCAAGGCACCAAAGCTCTTCTCTACCCAGTAGCTTTCTTCTCATGCAAACTTTCAATGTCAGAAGGGAACTATGATGTTGGGGATCGGGAACTTCTGGCCATCAAGGCAGCTCTGGAGGAGTGGCGTTATCTACTGGAGGGTGCTGAACATCCCATTTTGGTCTACACCGACCACAAAAATTTGGAGTATTTGAGAACAACTAAAAGACTAAGACCACGACAGGCTAGATGGGCACTTTTCTTCTCCAGATTTCAAATCCATATTACCTATAGACACGGTTCCAAAAACGTGAAGCCAGATGCACTTTCATGCATGTTTCATGATTCTGAGAAAACTTTACCCCCGGACACTATCCTTCCTTCTGGGAACTTCTTGCTTCTCCAAGGGGACCTCATCTCCCGGATAAGACAGGCCTCTATGGGAATGTCCCCGTCTGCTGAAACCAACGTAAAAGATGGCTTGTTTTAGCACAAGGGCAAGATTGTGGTCCCTGAGGGCTTAAGGGTACCCGTACTGGAGCTTTGCCATGACCATAAGCTGGCTGGACATTTTGGTAGCCTGAAGACGGCCGAGCTGGTACAGCGTACTTTCTGGTGGCCTCAACTGGTCAATGACTGTAAAAATTATGTGGATTCATGTAACAAATGTGAAAGCAATAGGTATGAAACAATTTTGCGCTACTAGTGATAAAACCTAAATCCTGAAACCTAAATCCTAAAACCTAAATCCTAAAACCTGATAGTAACTTGTAGGTCAGATATCAACATGAACAATATACAACAACAAAAGGACAAACAAATCAGGAAAGTTTGTCACAGGTAGGTGAAAATGACCATGTAAGACAGCAAAAAAACAAACAAAAAAAAACTGCAACTAAAATTGTCTGTGATAAACCAAAAAAATAGGAGATTCTTCAGTAAAATGAAATGAAGTCCCATGAGTAGATGATGCCTGTAGATGATAATAAATCAACCACTATATGTGACAGGAATAACCTCTTCATAAGATATTTGCCACATCAAGATGGAAATATTGAAGGAATGGGTACGCTTACCATGAGCAGTGGACACACTCACCATACGGCGGTGGGTCAATCAGGTGCTTGGATTCAACAATCCGGCAGATATTTGATGGAAGGAGCTGGTGTGGAGATACGCCTCAATACTTCCGTCAAAATCCGTGATAAGCAAATGGTGTAGCTAGCACAGCCTGGCTAACGAACTTGGACTCCCATCCGATGGTCGCACTTGATAGGATGTACGAACTCCAAATGGTGTCACATCAAACCATAAAAAAGGAAAGAAGAGAAGGGCCTCCACTTAGTGTGTAAATCCAAAGATAAAAATGTATTAAAACAGCAAAAGCTTAACAGTACAATCCACCTAGTCGGGTGGGTACAGGGAGTGATCACATAAAAAGTAAAGGATAAAAAACAGTATCGCGTGGTGTCAGAAAGCACAAAGACTCAGCAACCTGACATGTTTCAGACAAAAGTCCTTCAACTGGGGCAACAGTGTAACAAATGTGCCCGAAGTAAGAATAGCCGGACAAGAGCTTGGGGCCTATTAAAACCTTTACCTGTCACAGAAAGACCGTGGAGAATGATCTTGATGGACTTCATCGTGGAACTCCCCCTGTCAGAAGGCTTTTCCACCTTCTTTGTCGTAGTGGACAGATTGTCCAAGATGGCACATTTCCTCCTTATGAGGGGCACACCCCAGCCATGGAGACGGCAAAGATATTCATCAAAGAAATCGTAAGGTTGCATGGGGTCCCAGCAAATATTGTGTCCGATCGAGGTGACCAGTTTGCCTCTAGGTTTTGGAAGGCTCTCTGTGGCTCCCTTGAAATAGAGTTGGCGTTCTCTTTGGCTTACCACCCCCATTGCCAACTATGGTTTCCACCTGCCTTTCCTGCCCAGTTCAATACCTGAGTTTACCGTTCCTGCAGTCTCTAAAACTATGGATTTCTTCTCCACTAATAATAAACTTTTACAAGAAACCATGGCCAAGACTCAGGGGTATTACAAAAAAATGTTCGATAAAAAGAAGCGTGGAGAACTCATCCTGGAACCCGGCAACCAAGTGTGGCTATCCACAGCTAACTTGAAAATGGCCTGTCCCTCTAAGAAACTGGGGCCTAAATTCATTAGTCCTTTCCCGGTGAAGAGGAAGATTAACAATGTTACCTACGAACTTGACTTGCCTGACTCTCTAAAGGTACACCCGGTCTTTCATGTGACACTACTGAAACCGGCTACTCGTAATTCCTTTACTGGCCGTAATACCGGCTCACCCGAACCTGTCATGATCAACAACGAGGAGGAATTTGAAGTCAAAGCAATTCTGGATTGCAGGAAAAGGAGCAACCAAATCCAATATCTCATCAAGTGGAAAGGGTATGGTCCCGAGGATAACTCCTGGGAGCCCGAGAGCAATCTACATGCCAAAGAACTTTTACAAGCATTTAGGAACTCCCATGCCACCAGATTGGCCCAAGGAGGAGGGGGCACTGTCAGAGAGGTTACCTTGATGGACGCTGTGCTGGCCGCTCTGGTGCGCGCCGGTGTGCCCTGGTGCGCGTGTTCCTGTGCACGCTGGTGTGGGCACTGGTATGCACGATCCTGTGGGCGCTGGTGTGCGCACTGGTGTTCGGGCACGTGCAGGTGTGCGCGTCGGCATGCGTACATGCGCGGTGTTTGGTGCCAATCGCCCTATTTAGGTTAGCTGTGCACTCTGCTTGATGCTGCCTGATCATCAGCTCCCCTGTGCCTTGCTCCTGTTACCCGTACCTGTGTTCCTGATCTCCTGACAAACCCGGCGTGCTACTCTGATACCCCTGAACTCTGCCTGCACCTGACCTTGGCCTGTTTGACTCCGCTTCTGCCTGCTCCTCTATACCTCGCTGCCCACCTGTTGCCGAACCCTGCCTGTGCCCTGACCTGTCTGCTCTGCTCCTGCTCAGCACCCCTTTGCCTGTGTACCAGCCTACATACCTGCTGTTGAAGGACTGCCTACCTCCCAGCATCTGGATCCTACTGCCAGGCTCTCATACCATTCCACACTCCCGTGCCTCCTGTTTATTCTACCAGGGTCAGACACGTAAGGGAGACCACCCTCTGCCCAAGTGGACTCACTGGTCAGGTACGTAGAAGTCTGATATGTTGCCTCTCCAGGAAAACTTTCTCCTTCTAGGCCAGCCACCAGAGCTCCGGCCCATTGCCAAACTCCTCCCCGGCAGGGGTCCTTTAAGGGCCACCGACAGTCTCCCTCAGCACTGCTTCTCATTCTTAAACCCGATTCCCCCGCTGGCATGGCTCATGTCCTTCGTTCCCTGGCAGGCCCACTTCCTGGGGATTGGCTAAGGGCCCCTTAATAAGCTAGGCAACCATCCTAGCCTCCGCTCACTAATTTCTAGAATAATCTCCAACATTCTAGAACCGGGGGGCACCAGAGAGCTGCCAGGATGAGTCATCCAGCCCTGAACTCTAGTAGCCCTGTCCCGGATTCCATGGCTCAGGCTTAGCCCTGGGCCAGACTAGAATTTACCTTCACTACCGCTAGTAGCACACTAGAGTGTGCTACAAACATAAGTTTAGAAACTTTTCAAAACTTCTTTATCTGACAGCCATTACACAATTATTCTTTATGTACATGGTGTATTTACTAATATTAACCACTTAACCCCCAGAAGAATTCACCCTCTTCCTGACCAGAGCAATTTTTGCGATTCGGCACTGTGTCGCTTTAGCTGACAATTGCCCGGTCATGCGACCTTGTACCCAAACAAAATTGACGTTCTTTTTTCCCACAAATAGAGCTTTCTTTTGGTGATATTTGATCACCTCTGCGGTTTTTATTTTTTGCGCTATAAACAAAAAAACAATACTTTTTACTTTTTGCTATAATATACCGGTAATAAATATCCCCAAACAATATACAAAAAAACAGTTTAGGCCGATATATATTCTTCTACATATTTTGGTAAAAAAAATTGCAATAAGCGTATATTAACGGGTTTGCGCAAAAGTTATAATGTCTACGAAATAGGGGATAGATTTATGGCATATTTATTATTTTTTTTTTTTCTACTAGTAATGGGGGCAAGCTGCGATTTTTATTGGGACTGCGACATTAAGGCGGACACATCGGACACTTTTGACACTATTTTGGGACCATTGTCATTTATACAGTGATTGGTGCTATAAATAGCCACTGATTACTATATAAATGACACTGGCAGGAAAGGGGTTAAACACTAAGGAACGTTCAAGAGGTTAAGTGTGTCCTAGGGAGTGATTATAACTGTGGGGGGGGGGGGGGATGGGCTATCACTGACATGACAGCGATCACTGCTCATGTCACTAGGCAGAACAAGGAAATGCCTTGTTTACATAGGCATCTCCCCGTTCTGCCTCTCCGTCTCACGATCGCGGGCCATCGACGAACATCGAGTTTGCGGGACCTGCGCGCCCGTACAAGTACGCCCATTTGCCTGTACAAGCCATTCTGCCAATGTATATGTGTGCGCGGCGGTCTGCAAGTGGTTAAAAAAGTAGTTCTAACTGGAGTGCAGTCATCCACTACAGTACATTTCAGCAATGAGCTGGACATGTGCCCAGTAATAGTGTGGACAAGATTGACCTTAGTGACCTTAAAATGATGCCCTCCCCCCCCTTGAAAAAAGTTCTGCGGACGCCAATGCATATACTGTATGTCCTAGACCAGTGATGGCGAACCTTGACACCCCAGATGTTTTGGAACTACATTTTCCATGATGCTCATGCACTCTGCAGTGTAGTTGAGCATCATGGAGAATGTCGTTCCAAAACGTCTGGGGTGCCAAGGTTGGCCATCACCGTACTAGACCTTCACTTTAGACTTTATTCAACTGTTAAGCAATGCAGACTAGTCCAGGACCAACTCCTACATTAATTGGGCAATGAAGAAACAATAAAAAACACTGCTGATCCGTGTGTTTTTACCGTACCCCAACCGTAAGTGTAAAAGATACCTGGCCGAATCGCATGCAATTTCCCCCACCGCTCCTGTGTGTATAGAAAGGGAAAAACGCCATCTAGTAGACACACCACTTTTACCTACAGGTAAGCCTATAATAAGGCTTACCTGTAGGTACTGGAAATATCTCCTAAACCTGCACGGTTTAGGAGATGTTTACCATATACGCTTGTGCTGATGTCATTGGTGCATGCGCACTGAAGAAAGGGCATGATCATGCCGTTTCTTTAGGGCCCGTGCCGTGACCGTCGGCTTCCACGCACATGTGTGAGAGTGACATCAGGCGACTCCAGCCAGTCACAGAGCCGGAGTCCATGGCCCCAGAAGGAAGAGGGGTGAAGATGGATGCGGCCACCGGTGGGGACCTCGGGGACATTGCAGGCTTTGTTTGCAGATAAGTGCAGCATGATGGGCTAGTACGCAATGCATATTAGCCCATTATACTTTTACTTTGCAGGGGAATAAAGAGGAAGTAAAATCCATCAGGGCAACTTATAACATCCAAGTGAAAGATATAACACCAATATGTCGGAAAAAAATAAAAAAAACAGAACCACTGAGTTGGAAAAAGGATCACCCTGTCCTAAAAATTTACTTGAAAACTCAATCAGGTGTAGCTAATCACCTTCTCAATGGCACACAAAGACAGCTGACTTTCAACTGTGATCAGCTGTGGTCATTTTGATTAGCTCAGCATGAAAAGAGCTTTCCTGGAGCATTTCAGTCCCTGGTAGTGCAACTGAAGCAAACAATCAACTATGGGAGGCAAAAGACCAAAAGATCTCCGGGATAAATTTGTGGACAGGCATAAGTCAGGAGATACAAAAAAATTCAAAGGCTTTATCAATGCCTAGAAGCACAGTGAAGTCTACAGCAACCCTGAAGTTATGACAAAGAGTGGTCATTGTGCATGTGACAACAATATGACAAATTCTCCACAAATGTGTCTTGTATGGGAGGTGTAACGAAACGTCCAACACTCCACTTGAGTGCTTTCATCATATACCACTTCCTCCAGTCTGAATATAGATATCAGATATTCCAAACCGCTGACAACCAAAATTAGGCAGTACCCATCTTGGCTGCTGAACATGAACTGTTTATTCAAACACAGGTACACAGAGGTAACACTGGGGACAATCCCCCCTCCCTTTGCATTCAGGGTGAGGTAGACTGTCCAATAAGCAGGGAGAGCTGTTGGAGGAATTCCCCCCTCCCTCCTCACAGCAAATACACATACACATCCCATAATACTTTTCTCCCAGGGCAGCAATGAAATACAGCCACACCCCAAATGACCCAACAGAGAGCACACCATAGTATGAGACAATATACAATATATATACAGTATCTCACAAAAGTGAGTACACCCCTCACATTTTTGTAAATATTTTATCATATCTTTTCATGTGACAACACTGAAGAAATTACACTTTGCTACAATGTAAAGTAGTGGGTGTACAGCTTGTATAACAGTGTAAATTTGCTGTCCCCTCAAAATAACTCAACACACAGCCATTAATATCTAAACCGCTGGCAACAAAAGTAAGTACACCCCTAAGTGAAAATGTCCGAATTGGGCCCAAAGTGTCAATATTTTGTGTTGTTACCATTATTTCCCAGCACTGCCTTAACCCTCTTGGGCATGGAGTTAACCAGAGCTTCACAGCTTGCCACTGGAGTCTTCTTCCACTCCTTCATGACGACATCACGGAGCTGGTGGATGTTAGAGCTTGCGCTCCTCCACCTTCCATTTGAAGATGCCCCACAGATGCTCAATAGGGTTTAGGTCTGGAGACATGATTGGCCAGTCCATCACCTTAACCCTCAGCTTCTTTAGAAAGGCAGTGGTCGTCTTGGAGGTGTGTTTGGGGTTGTTATCATGTTGGAATACTGCCCTGCGGCCCAGTCTCTGAAGGGAAGGGATCATGCTCTGTTTCAGTATGTCACAGTGCATGTTGGCATTCATGGTTCCCTCAATGAACTGTAGCTCCCCCGTGCCAGCAGCACTCATACAGCCACAGACCATGACACTCCTACCACCATGCTTGACTGTAGGGAAGACACACTTGTCTTTGTACTTCTCACCTGGTTGCCACCACACACGATTGAAACCATCTGAACCAAATAAATGAATCCTGGTCTCATCAGACCACAGTAATTTCTTCAGTGTTGTCACATGAAAAGATATAATAAAATATTTACAAAAATGTCAGAGCTGTACTCACTTTTGTGAGATACTGTATATATATATATATATATATATATATATATATATATATATATATTATATACACACACACAACATTCCAGTGTTGTTTTACAGTGAGTCCGATTAGTACAGATCAGACTGGTGTTCTCGGTCACCCTGCGCCCCTAATAGACACAGGGTAACTTAGACATAGGAGGTGAATGGGGAGCTGAAACAAGGGTTTCCCAACCTTGCTAAGGGATTCTGGGTTCCACAGGCCCCCCGCCCAAAGTGACTCCCGTCACATCTCTCCACTTTCAGCAGCAGACTAACACAGGAGGAGACCCCAGACGGGTTGACTCCGAAGTTAGTCAGTAGTTCCAGTCCCCCAATGCCGGTATCCACACAGTACCCCAAATAAATTGTCCCAAACATAGCATTACACATCCAGTGAACCTCTGCCTCTCTCAGAGAACAAACCCGCCACTGGGGAGAAGTGCGGACTGGCCCTTCTCTTTGGAGTCCTTTCAGCCACTGGAAAGAAGACGGGGTAGCTGGGCTCACTTCATCATGCTGTTGGGGATCTGGGCCGACTGCACAGCATCCCTGCAGTATACAGGTGGATACCGCATCTTTTGCTAGTTGGGGGCAAAGTCCAACAGCACTCTGCTCTGTTTCCAGCTCTTCTGCTGGGTTGGTGGCATCATTCTGGGGTGCCATCTGCTGCTGGGAAGGGGGGCTGGCTGCTCTATCTCCCTTACCCTCATTTGGCTGCTGGGACGACATGTCTCTGGTACTGTCTCCCAGGTGCACTGATCTTTGCAGGGGAGGAAAGATCGCTTCCTCCACCCTGGCCAACTGTTGGGAAGGGTGGAAAACTCCTCCTCTCCCTTCTCCCCCTGTATCTTAATCTGCTGCTGGGAAGTGACCATCTCCTTCTCAACCTGGGCCTACGGAACTGCCGCAGGTGTGGGGCAGAGGTCTTGGACCCTCTGTCCTGTTGTCAGCACTTCAGCTGGAGACGTTTCTGGTAACCCCACAGATGCTGCTGGCAGAAAATCCCATGTCTCTGTCAGTATTGTGGGAGAAATGCGGACTGCCTTTTCTCTCAGGGAGGCTGAAGCTGCTGTTGGTGCTGGGCAGAGCTCAGTGATGTTTGGCCTGACTCCAGCTCTTCTGCTGGAAGCTCACCAGGTTGTCCTTCCTTAGCAGAGAAGTTTATTGAATCCCCAGTCTCTGGAACTGGTGTCTGGGGATAGAGGTTCACCATGTCCTGTCTGTAGAACCCAGAAGATGTTATCGGTGCTGAGCAGAGGTTAGCAGAGCTCTGCCTCGTTGTCAGCACTTCAGCTTTGGAGATGGTAATCTCCGGAGTTTCCACTGCCGATTTTCTGGCATGCTGCTGAACGTGTTCTAGCAGTTTCCTGTATGCCCTTTCCAGATGCTGTTCTTTCCTTAGCACATAGTCCAGTTCAGGTTTAAGCTCTGAGACCCCTGCAAGACCGAGCATAGCCTCTCTGTATTCTTGCAGGTCCTCAAGGGTAGGTTCCCCTTCATCCCCAAACACAAAACGATCTGTATGGCTCTCCCACAGCAATCCAGGGCCGCCAAAGTCATATCCCTCCGGAGAGAGCATTCTCTTGTCTCCCCTAAATATTCCTGCTCTGCATGCTATTGCAGAGCCAATAACAATTGTCCAGCTCTATCTCATGATGGACCAGCCTGTCCAACTCAGTCACCCATTGCTCTCCCAGGAATGTCATCCGCAATGCCCGCTGGTCACTGGCCCGTTGCTCTGGGGTTGGAAAGCACTTGCCCTGTTGCATACCAGCAACCTAGAGCTCTCCAATCCAGAGTCCTACCCTAATCTGCTGCCTGAGCTCCAGGTATTCATCTGCAGACACAGTCCTGGAGTATGCTGAAAGGACAATCCGCAGCAGCCCTGGGAACTCTGATGCCAAATCAATATCTCTGCTGGGGTGACCGAAGTCTGCTATCCTGATCTTGGATCCAGGTGGAGCTTTGGATGTCCCAGACTGCAGGAAGCGTCCCACTGCTTGCCACCAATGTAACGAAACGTCCAACACTCCGCTTAAGAGCTTTCATTATATATCGCTTCCTCCAGTCTTAATCTAGATATCAGATATTTCAACCTCTCACAACCAATAACTAGAAAAGGCGACTCCTCAAGAAAGGTCACATGGAATCACCACTGCGCTTTGCCAAAATGCACCCTTATTATTCTGAGGCCACATGGAAAAAGATGTTATGGTCAGATGAGACTAACATTTTATTATTTGGCCTTAACGCCCAACGATATGTCTGGCGGAAATCCAATACAGCTCACCATCCAAATAACACAATTCCAACAGTAAAGCATGGGGTGGTAATATCCTGTTATGGGGGTGTTGTTCTGCAGCAGGGACTGGAGTGCTCGTCAGGATTAAAGGAAATTTTTTTATGAAAATCTGCTGCCCTCTGCCAGACTGTTGTCAATGGGAAGAAGGTTTACCTTCCAACATGACAATGACCCAAAGCACACAGCAAAAATGACCACACAGTGTCCTTGCATGGCTTAATCAGAGCCCAGACTTAAACCCCATTAAAAATCTGTGGAATAACTTGAAGACTGCAGTCCACAAGAGTTCACCATCAAATGTAACTGAACTTGAGCAGTTCTGCAAAGAAGAGTGGGCAAATATTGCAAAGTCTAGATGTGCAAAGTTAGTAGAGACATATCCCAACACACTAAAGTCTGTGATTAAAGCAAAAGGTGGTTCAACAAAATCCTGACATATGGAAGGGCGATCCTTTTTCCAACTCAGTGATTCTGTTTTTGAATTATTTGTATTTTTTTCTGACATGTGGGTGTTATATATTATAGGATGAAACAATCAGCGCCAAGTAAAAAAATATTGGCACTGTGTATGTGGACACGGCGGTGCTACTCTGGGGGTTTTTATGTGATTTTAAAAGTTTTTATCTTGTAAGTGCAACTTGTCTGTTTGGGGGCTTTGAATAAATTTGTATACGGAGAACACTATGGTCTCTATACGTATTATTTACATGTCCTGAACTCATGGAATCTTGAACCAAGCTTGGAGATGATCCGTTTCTTTGGATATTAATGAGCTGAGTTACCATTAAGAAAAGAGCCATCTGGATTACCCACCATTGATTGGGAGGAGGAAGTGAGAGCAAAGAGCTCATGGGGAGATCCGCATATGAGTTTTGACTCATCTGGGAGGTGAGCGCGCATTTTTTACTGGTGGTGGTGTGCACTCCTTTTGAGGACGAACAATCACTGTGGTGGAATTGTGTGGATACACTGATCACAAAAAGAGTTTTTCATGTTTTATTTCCTAATTTTTTCATTTTATGGACTATTTATTTATATGTAGGATTTATTTATTTTAGAGATTTGCACTTTATATTTATAATTTTACACATAGCGCTACATTTATTTACTATCCATGTTGGTGTTATATCTTTCACTTGGATGTTATAAGTTGCAGTGAGTAAATACAGCCGGATTAAAAAAAAAACTATGTCTGTCTTCATTTTGGGCTGCAAAGCAACAAAATGTGATTATTTTAACCACTAAGCCACCGCCCACCGTCATATGACGGTGGGACGAGGCTTCTGTTGTACTTGGAGGACGTCATATGACGTCCTCGCCCTCCCGAGCCACTAGGGGGCGCGCGCGCGTGCCTGCTGCGTCGCTCGGGACCCGGTGCGTGTGCCCGCCGGCCGCGATGTCCGCCGGGCACCCGCGATTGCCGGGTAACAGAGCAGGAGCGTGGATCTGTGTATGTAAACACAGATCCATGTCCTGTCAGAGAGGAGAGGAGACCGATGGCGTGTCCCTTGTACATAGGGACACCGATCGGTCACCTCCCCCAGTCAGTCCCCTCCCCCCACAGTTAGAATCACCTCCTTAGGTCATACATTAACCCCTCGAGCGCCCCCTAGTGTTAACCCCTTCCCTGCCAGTCACATTTACACAGTAATCAATGCAATTTTATAGCATTGATCGCTGTATAAATGTGAATGGTCCCAAAAATGTGTCAAAAGTGTCCGATGTGTCCGCCGCAATATCGCAGTCACAATAAAAATCGCAGATCGCCGCCATTACTAGTAAAAAATAAATAAATAATAAAAATGCTATAAATCTATCCCCTATTTTGTGGACGCTATAACTTTTGCGCAAACCAATCAATATAAGCTTATCGAAATTTATTTTTACCAAAAATATGTAGAAGAATACATAATGGCCTAAACTGAGGAAAAAATTTGTTAAAAAAAAAAAAAAAAAATTGGATATTTATTATAGCAAAAAGTAAAAAATATAGTGTTTTTTCAAAATTGTCCCTATTCTTTTGTTTATAGCGCAAAAAGTAAAAACCGCAGAGGTGATCAAATACCACCAAAAGAAAGCTCTATTTGTGGGGAAAAAATGATAAAAATTTCAATTGGGTGCAGTGTAACATGACCGCGCAATTGTCATTCAAAGTGCGACAGCGCTGAAAACTGAAAAATGGTTTGGGCAGGAAGGGGGTGAAAGTGCCCTGTATTGGTGGTTAAAGGGGGGGGGGGGGTGATTCTTTTCTATACTCACTGTAAGTAAGTTGCTATAAAGACAGGGAGGTATTAATTATTATTATTATTTATTCACGCACGATCCTTCCTCTGTATAGAAAGGTTTCCAAATAAAATGGTGGGAATACATCTTACGTTGTATATGACCCTATGTGTGTGTAAATACAGAAGACATTGGGCTTTCTATTATAATTACATTTCAGATATGGGAGAATGGTTTCCTGATTTTTCCATATTATCATGCTGCATACAAAATAGATTCTAGTCCTGATGCTATTGATTAAGGAACACCATATGACAATAACAATCAACCTATGCACCACGGACACCACATATGTGCAGCGTGTTCCACTCTGCCAGTATCTCTGCTGTGCAATGACCCTGCCTCCCATATGGTGGGTTCCTCCAAATCCACAATACACAAAGAATGAGAAGGGGGGAAGACAAGCACAGTCCTGTCTCCCCCTGGATCAGTGACTGGCAGCAAATGATGGATCACTTTGCTGGGCCTCCATGTCAAGAGGGGATGACCTCCCACAACCCGGCCCTCCAGAGGCCAGAGATCTCCCAGTGACAGCCAGTATGCCAGTCACACAGAGATTTTCAGATGAGGACTCAAGGACTTCAATTAAATGGTTTAGAATGAAAGATCCATCAAACTGGGAGGAGAGAGAGAGAGAGAGGACCAGAAACTGGATCATGCTGATGTTTAAGACAGGCCAAGATTGATGAGAGGTGGTGGGGGGCAGCTGATAAAAATACAATATGTTCCCCTCAGAGGTACAGAGAAAACACAATCACACTTGCCTACCACTACATATTACTGCTTGAGCGAACGCAAACAAGAAACTCTAGATTTGTCCAAAATTCCACACATGTAGGCAGTCCACACCGGTGCTACCATTCGTTATTACTAGAAGAACTCCTTCACATAAGGCAGTGTGTATTGAGGACCCCTTGGCTTGGGTCCATTTATTAACAGCGCCAGTTGACTGCGGATTCATGATTTTTTAAATGTTAATTATGTTTGAAGTAACTAAAATTCTCCCTCATATTTATTTCATATATGATTTAATATTTGATTGCAAATTTCTTCTCTTTCCAATGCATTTTTATGATGTGTTGCTCTTTTGATGTGTTTGTCATTCATTTTAACATGTGGTTATATGAGCTATGTGAAATATGTGTATGTCTTAATGTGCCCTTCCTATGGAAGAAGTTTCTGCAAAGTAAGCGGCAAGCAGGATTTTTTTTAAATACGTTCCATACATGAAAGCGTGGATGAAAATTTTGCAACTGAAAACAGTAGAACAAAATTAGCTTTTTTTATGAAATGAAATGGGTGGCACAGTGGTGTAGTGGGTAGCACTTTCTCCTAGCAGTAAGAAGGGTCGCTGGTTCGGATCCCAACCATGACCTGTGACTGCGTGGGTTTCCTCCGGGTACGCCGGTTTCCTCCCACACTCCAAAGACATACATGCTGGTAGGTTAATTGGATCCTGTCTAAATTGTCCCTAGTATGTACCCTGTTTCCCCGAAAATAAGACCTAGCGTGATTGTCAGTGATGGCTGCAATATAAGCCCTACCCCCCAATAAGCCCTACCCTGTTTCCACAAAAGTAAGCCCTACCCTGAAAATCAGACCTACAAGGACTCTAACTAGGGCTTATTTGGGGGGTAGGGCTTATATTGCAGCCATCACCGACACTCACGCTAGGTCTTATTTTCGGGGAAACAGGGTATGAAAGTGAGTTTAGGGACCTTAGATTGTAAGCTCCTTGAGGGTAAAGCGCTGCGTAAATTGACGGCGCTATATAAGTACCTCCATTAAATAAATAAAATAAATAAATGTAGTGGAATGGTAATTCTCAGAAATAAAGCTTTCGTCTTAATTGGGGAGAGCTTTTTTCCTCTTTTGACACTCTTTGGAGACATAAGCAGAAAAAACTGTGCCTTGAAAAAGTATTCATACCCCCTGTCATTTTCCACATCTTGTCATGTTACAACCAAAAACATAAATGTATTTTATTGGGATTTTATGTGATAGACAAACACAAAGTGGCACATAATTGTGAAGTGGAAGGAAAATGATAAATGGTTTTCAATTTTTTTTTTTTACAAATAAATATGTGAAAAGTGTGGGGTGTTTTTCTATCCCCCCCCCCCCCCCCCCCCCGAGTCAATACTTTGTAGAACCCCCTTTCTCTGCAATTACAGCTGCAAGTCTTTTTAGGGATGTCTCTACCAGCTTTGCACATTTAGATTTTCAAACAAATGTTCAGGCAAAAATTTATACGGACATTCGTGTGAAGATTTTCAGTACATTTGATGACTTGACATTTAAAAGTACTTTAGAACGTAGTTTGGTCTTAACATTCGATTTTGGAATAAATGGACTTTCCTGAGCAAAAACCACACTGTTAACAGCTTTTGTCATTCTGAGTGGACATCATACGACATCCTCACAGAACACGCCTCTTGCGCGGCCACGCAGCGGCACGATCTGTCACCAGCTGTGATAACTGATCACTATATCAGCTTGCTGCCAGTACCATGTGATCGCTGTGACCAATCACAGCAGATCACATAGCAGTTGTATTATACAGGATTTATATATTTATATACCATAGTTTGTGGACTCTATAACAGACTAAATAATATACACTGATTTGGGTTATTTTCACCAAGGAAATCTAGCAGAATACATTTTGATCCCAGATTTATGAAGAAAGATTATTTATTTGCAAAGTTTTCTAACAGAAACTAAGAAAAACGTGTCTTTTCTTCAAAATGTTCAGTCTTTTTTCATTTATTTAGCAAAAAATAAAAAAAAACAGATTAAATACCACCAAAAGAAAACTCCATTTGTGTGAAAAAATGCTAAAAATTTAATTTGGGTACAGTGTTGCATGACCGCGCAATTGTCTTTCAAAGTGTGACAGCGCTGAAAGCTAAAAATTGGCCTGGGAAGTTGTTAAAAATGAGCTTATCTGAGAATTTTTTTTTATCCTGCAGCTTCAAATTTTCTCATCACTGTGATCAAAAACTAACATTAATTTGACCTCACTAATGATTAGCAGGTCCCTCTGATTCTTCCTGTATTGAATTGTATTGTAATTGCACTGTCTGCCCTCACCTTGTTAAGTGCTGCACAAACTGTTGGCGCTATATAAATCCTTTATAATAATAGTAATAATAATAATAATCAAATCGAAATAACATTCTTAAAACAAACACTTCAGCGTAAATTCTGGTAGTGCATGGCCAGCATTACACAGTAAATGAATATACCATCCAGAGGATCCAACGTATTTGCTGAAACTCCTCAATATGGTGGATGATAACACTCCAGTTAGAAATAGAAATTCTTCATTAATATTACTCCGTTAGTAGTCCATTGGTACAACAGGAAAATAAATATTGCTTACATGTTTCTTGCTAAAAATTGCTTAACCACTTGCCGACTGCTGCACGCCGATATACGTTGGCACAATGGCAGCGGTGGGCAAATGGGCGTACCTGTATGTCCCCTTTAATTGGCGGGGCTGCGTACAGCATGACCGTGACCACGGGACCGGCGGACTCGATGTCCGCCGGTCTCCTGGCGATCGTGTCACGGAGCCGCAGAACGGGAAAGTGCCTATGTAAACAAGGCATTTCCCCCGTTCTGGCTTGTGACATGACAGAGATCACTGCTCCCTGTCATCGGTGTTTAATTCAATTATTTTTTCGTTTTAGATTTTCATCTTTACATTCCTTTTTTTTTCAATGGGTGTATGGATCAGGTCAGTGGGGTCCTTGTCAAGACCCCTCATGCACCTCTGCAGCAATAGATCACTAAATAATTAGTGATCTAATGCTCACTGTTATCACTACTTGATCGATCTTACAGAAGAAGTAAGCTCTACCTAATTAAAACTGGCTTGGTGACAAGTTGTCTAAGTTCTCTTCAAAGGATAGAATGGCACCGCATGCACATGGAAGATAAAAAAAAAAAAAAAAAAGAACTAGTATGTAGAATTGTTCTTTGATTTCAGTAGAAACGCTGTACAAAAATATGATGTCTGGCGTCCCCCTAAACACAACGTAAAAGACTTGTCTTGCACTCTCAAGTCTAGAAGTCTACAAGCTGATTGATCCAGTTCCTGGTCCTATTGCTTGGACTAGGGTATCATCGACAGGCAGCAGGTCCAGCAATGAACCCCAACAGAGCCAGTAAGAACAGGTGTCATCTTAACAAAGGGTTGGGACAACCCACAGCTAAGCCTTGAAACTAGGGAGGTTTATTTGGCCTGAATGGAACCATTTTTCATATGTCTTATCAAGATTCAACTAATCAAATGTCGTCCTGCCTGTTCTGATGTCATTGTAGCAGTTCCAGTGCCCAGAACAATTGTTGACATCAATAAAATCTCTTGATAAGGCCGGGTTCACACTGCTCCAACACAGAAGTCTGACGACTTCCGATCCAACTTTACCCTGCAACTTTATGTCCAACTCCCATGCGACTTCAATGAACGTGATCCGACTTTGATTCGACTATACCAGGCCCTTCGATCCAGTATGGATTTTGAGGGGAACCCCCATGGCAAACTAAGAAAAAACAAACTGGATGGGGTCCTCCCCAAAATCCATACCAGACCCTTATCCAATCATGCAGCCTGGCAGGTCAGGAAAGGTCGAGAGAACGCCCCCCCCTTCTGAATCGTACCAAGCCACATGCCCTCAACGTAGGGGGGGTAGGTGAGGCTGTGTGCTCCCCCCCACCCCAAAGCACCTTGTTGATGGGGACAATGGCTTCTTCCCCACAACCCTGGGCAGTGGTTGTGGGGGTCTGTAGACAGGGGGCTTATCGGAATCTGGAAGCATCCTTAAACAAAGGGGCCCCCAGATCCCGATCCCCCCATGTGAATGAGTAGGGATACATTGTACCCCTACCCATTCACCCCAAAAAAAGCAGTGTCTGGTAAATAAAAACAAGAGACGGTTTTAAAAACAGTACACAGGTTTTTGTCCCCTGTCATAGCTCCGTGTCTTCTTTCTCCGGTTCCACCACCGATGTGTTCTTCCTCCGGTCTTTTCCCTCTCCCACTGGTGATGTGTTCTTCCTCCGGTCTTCTCTGCTGCCGACCCGGTCCTCCTCCGACACTGGCTCCTACCGTTGTGTCATCTCCGATGTCTGCCAGTTCTTATATAGCCATGGGTGTGGCAATCCTGTGATGTCACCATAAGACCACGCCCCTTGTGACATCACGTGAAATCACAAGGGCAGAGTCTCAGACTCCACAGGGTTCTCCCTTACAGTGTAAGGGGGAACTCTGTAGACCCTGATAAAAAGGGGAACACTGTGAACCCTGATGTAAAGGGGAACACTGCAGACTGTGATGTAAAGGGGAACTCTAATGTAAGAGGGTCTCTGGTCACCAAAGCCCTCCCCCCTTCGCCTTCACACAGTCCATAGAGTTCCCCCTTATATCAAAGTCTGCAGAATTCCTCCCTACAGTGTAAGGGGGAAATCTGCGGACCCTGATGTAAAGCATAGCGGTGTTAAACCCAAAACCAAAAATGTAATATATTGCAGCTTACCAATCATTAGCTGTGATAGTGCATCAGTTTTCTTTTCTTTGGCTTTTTTTTCCTGTTTTTACCTGGTGACCTGGCCAGTAACACACCTCCTGTATTAGTGAGACACAACTCTGGATGAATGAGAATAGGGGCGCAGCACACAGCAGTGCTATCAGTCGGGGGGGGGGGAGTGTTAAATGTATAAGCAGATATAGATATACTAACACATTGAAACCAAACTCCAGCTTACACTTTTTTTCCTATTAGGATAAGGATTTTCCATGAATAAATACCGTATTTATCGGCGTATAACACGCGCCGGCGTATAACACGCACCCCAAGTTTAGGAGGGAATTTTAAGGAAAAAAACTTTTAGGAGGGAAGTTTAAGGAAAAAAACTTACATTTAAATGCCCATCAATGCAGCCTCATCAGTGTTCATCTGCAGCCTTTCCCCAGTGTCCAGTGCAGCCTTGTCAGTGCAGCTTTGCCCCAGTGCAGCTTTGCCCCAGTGCAGCCTTGTCCCCAGTGCAGCCTTGTCCCCAGTGCAGCCTTGTCCCCAGTGCAGCTTTGCCCCAGTGCAGCTTTGCCCCAGTGCAGCCTTGCCCCAGTGCAGCCTTGTTCGCAGTGCAGCTTTGCCCCAGTGCAGCCTTGTCCCCAGTGCAGCCTTGTCCCAGTGCAGCCTTGTCGCCGCCGACATACAAACGTTTAGTTTGTATTTTTAAACATGGCGCCGCGGAGTTCGGAGGGACTCGGCGGCGCTCGTTCAGCTGAACGAGCGCCGCCGAGGACACAGTGACTGGGCGGAGCCGAGATACACATAGCCGAGGGTTCTCGGCTATTCTCGGCGCCGTTCACAGTCACGCCCAGAACA
Organism: Lithobates clamitans; assembly: GCA_037952925.1. Classification (NCBI taxonomy): domain Eukaryota; kingdom Metazoa; phylum Chordata; class Amphibia; order Anura; family Ranidae; genus Lithobates; species Lithobates clamitans. Next base: position 688,590 of record JBBGZY010001008.1, read on the forward strand.
ACAGATTTATTGGTTGGATCACTAGATGAAAATAGAAGAAAGAAAGCCTAAAAAAGAAAACTAATACAGTCACTCCATCTAAGAATTAGTAAACTGCAATATAATAAATGTTTGCTTTTGGGTTTCAAATTTTGGCTTAAAGTGATTGTAAAGGCTCCTCCCCGCATCAGATAACTCCCTAGGAGAAGCGCTCTCCCGGGGGGGGTTACCTTGCGGGCGCGCTCCCAGTCAACTATTTGTCTCCATAGACTGGAATGCTCGACTCGGCCCCGCCCCCGACAACCGCGTCATTGGATTTGATTGACAGCAGCGGGAGCCAATGGCTGCGCTGCTATCAATCTATCCAATCAAAAGCCGAGAACCTCGGGCAGAGAAGAAGAGTGCGTCTCCGGCATGTGAAATTCCAGGGCTCAGGTAAGTAAAATGGGGGGGCTGGGGGGCCGGTCACTGAAGGTGTTTTTTCACCTTAATGCATACGATGCATTAAGGAGAAAAAACAGGAAGGTTTACAACCCCTTTAGATTCAAGATATGGGTGGCCCTGCAAGCACCACCCAGCTCTACAAAATGGGTGCAGTCATTGTTCGGCCGATAAGGGCCTCTTCCCCACAACCCTGGACAGTGGTTGTGGGGGTCTATGGGTCGGGGGCTTATCAAAATCTGGGGGCCCCCTTTAACAAGGGGGCCCCCAGATCCCGCCCCCCCCCCATGTGAATGAGTATGGGGTACATTGTACCATTTACCAAAAAAAGTAGTGTAGTGTGACATAAGACAAGAGTCAGTTTTTGACTTCCTTTATTAAAAATGTCTTCTTCCCCCACTTCTTCCTCTGGTCTTCTCCTTCTTTCTCCAGTCTTCTTCTTTTTCTGGTCTTCTTTCTCCGGTGTTCTTCTTCCTCTGCCGCTGAAAATTTAAAAAAACGACCCTCCTCCGACGCTGTGCCCAGCCGATCTGTCCGCTTTAATGTCGGACATTCCTTATATAACTATGGGGCGTGGCCATCAGATGGCGTCATCCAGAGACCCCGCCCCCTGACCCATTATGCCTCAAGCGATGACGCCACAAGGGGGCGGGGTCTCTGAATGACGTCATCGGCCCCATTGCAGTGTCACAGGAGGTTTTATTTTTTGTTTTTTGCAGGTCGGCGGTGGTTGCGGTGAGGAAGAAGAACACCTAAGAAAGAAGAAGAAGAACGGAGTACGAAGCATGAGAAGAAGAAGACGGAGGAAGAAATGGGGGAAGAAGAAGACCGGAGGAAGAAGCGGGGGAAGAAGAAGACATTAGTATGGATTTTGGGAGGGACCCCATGCCAATATTTTTAAAAAATGTTGGCGTGGGGGTGTCCCCTCCAAATCCATACCAGACCCAAGGAGCCTGGTATGGACCTGGGGGAAGATTCCACACCGTTTTTTTCCACAATTTTTTTTTGCTTTTTTACATTTAGCTGTCAGTGGGAAACCCTGCTGACAGCTGACGAATCATCGGTTGTTAAGGAAGCAGCAGTTGGCTTCCTGGCCCGCTTCTCAGCAACCGGCTATATACAGTGTTTGTAAAAAACAAACAAAAAAAAAAAGCAAAATCGCAGCAAAATTACACCAAAATAAGGTTAAAAAAAAATGCGGAAAGCACAGCAAAAAGCATTGCAGAAACGCTTCAAAGCAACATGGATAGATGTGAATTGAGCCTAAAGTAGTTATGAGAAAATTCAAAGGAGCAGGACGAATTTTTTTTTTCTCAAACAAATACATTTCTAATGCCGCGTATACACAGCTGGACTTGCCAACGGAATAACTTCCGTCTGCATTTCCGACGGAAAAATTTAGAACATGTTCTCTATCTAAGTCCGTCGGAAATTCCGACAGAGAAAGTGCGATGGGGCATACACACGGTTGGAATATTTGACCAAAAGCTCCCATCCGACTTTTTCTGTCGGAAATTCCGTCCGTGTGTACGCAGCATTAGGCTTGGTGCACACCTATGCAGTTTGCTTTAGATCTGTTTCTGCAATGCATCTTGTGTTTTTTCACATGCGTTTTTCGATGCCTTTTGCGGTTTGATGTATGTTTTTTTAAAAGGGGAGATGTTTTTGTAAGGTAGATTAAAAACTGCAAAACGCATCAAAAACGCATTACATGTGTTTCCAGAGCATATCCATTGAAGTCTAATGAACCAAAAACTCACCCTGTTGCTTTTCTAAAAAGTCCCTGACCCTTTCCAAAAATTCAGCAGCTGAATAAAGGAAACATGTGAACGTGTTCACAACTATGCAGTTTTCTTTTGATCTGTTTCTGCAGTGTACTTTGTGTTTTTGCAAATGGGTTTTTGACGCTCTTTTGGTGTGCTTTGCTTTTTTGTGCCTTTTTTTAAAAAAAAGGAAGATTTTTTTTTGTTAGGCAGATTAAAAACACATAAAAAAATGCACTACATGCATTTCCGCAGTGTGTCCATTGAAGTCTATTGGACCAAAAACACTATGTTGCGTTTTAAAAAAGTCCCTGACCCTTTTCAAAAACGCAGGGGGCTGAAAAACGTATAGATGTGAATGTGTCCCATAGGAAACCATGTTAAATGGACTGTAGTGGGTTTCTGCCAAACGCAGAATTACCGTATTTATCGGTGTATAACAAGCACCTTCATTTTAAGAGGGAAGTTTCAGGAAAATTCCGGACATTTTTTAATTTTGAATAAAGAACTTTGAAGCAAAATAAGGGTCACAGTCCATCAATGCAGCCTGATCAGTGTCCATCTGCAGCCTCACCATTGCCTATCTGCAGCCTCACCAGTGCCCATCTGCAGCCTCACCAGTGCCCATCTGCAGCCTCACCAGTGCCCATCTGCAGCCTCACCAGTGCCCATAAATGCAGCCTCACTAGTGCCCATCTGCAGCCTCACCAGTGCCCACCTGCAGTCTCACCAGTGCCCATCAATGCAGCCTCACCAGTGCCCACCTGCAGCCTCACCAGTGTCCATCAATGCAGCCTCACCAGTGCCCATCTGCAGCCTCACCATTGCCTATCTGCAGCCTCACCATTGCCTATCTGCAGCCTCACCATTGCCTATCTGCAGCCTCACCAGTGCCCACCTGCAGCCTCACCAGTGTGCATCAATGCAGCCTCACCAGTGCCCATCTGCAGCCTCACCAGTGTCCATCAATGCAGCCTCACCAGTGCCCATCTGCAGCCTCACCAGTGCCCATCAATGCAGCCTCGCCATTGCCCATCTGCTCCCCCACCATTGCCAATTAATGCAGCCTGCACAGTGCCCATCAGGAGCCTCTCCATTGCCCATTAATGCAGCCTCACCATTGCAAATTAATGCAGCCTGCACTTTGCCTAATAATGCAGCCTTACCATTGCAAATTAATGCAGCCTGCACTTTGCCTAATAATGCAGCCTCACTATTGCAAATGAATGCAGCCTGCACAGTGCCCATCAGTAGCCTCACCAGTGTCCATCTGCATCCTTAACATTGCAAATGAATGCAGCCTACACATTGTCGAACTGCAGCCTCGCAACAGTGGTCCAATGCAGCCTCAGAATAGTGGTCCAATGCCGGCCAGGAGGTGGGACTGTACGTGATTGAGCGCCGGGTACACAGGAGATCGCGGTTGTGTATAATCGGGCGGTGCTCAGCACTCCTCTTCCCTCGGAGAACGCAGGAATCAGCGTATAACACGCACACACGATTTCCCCCTGATTTTTTGGGAAAGTTTGTGTTATACGCCGATAAATACGGTAACTAAAAAAACGCATAGTTCCATTCATGCCGAAATTGTAAGTAACACAATTTCAAAGTCCTTTCAAGCGACAGTGGTCAAGTTTCTGTTGGCAATATCAAATGTACTGATGAGATTTTTTTGTACCAATGTTTGTTTGAAAATCCCCCCCCCCCCCCCAAAAAAAAAAAAAAGAAAAGAAAAGCTCCCAGGTAAGACTTGCAGTTGCTCCATTCAGTGAAGTGGAGAGGAGATATAAAGGGGGTTCTTTGTTCCACTTGGTTGATTGGAGAACCCCCTTTGAGCCCAGCTGCTGCCATTACAATAGTTTTCAGCAGAAGCCATGCAGGACTTGTTTGTGGATCCTTGCACCAAACAGCTGCCTCTAAGGGGTAGGTGAACTCTCTCTCTGACCTCTACCTGAACTCTCACAACATGGCCGCTGTACAAAGAGGGTGGTGCATGTCAATTAAACATGCACACAGGGGGTTAAATTGAGAAGAATACCAGTAATTCATCATTACCTGGCCATGGAAAAAAAAACAAAAAAAACAATGCTGATGTGACCATGTGCAAAAAATTACCGCCTGCTTGTATACGTAACAAAATGTCAAAAATGTGAAGATTTAAACTTATTTTTGCAAGGACAAAAATGTATAGAATATCATCTGCACCAGAAAGGAACAAATTATAGAAGACACGGCTAATGACGCATTATTCAGTAATGGAAACCGCAGTAACCAATCAGAAGTCATTGAAACTGGAATCTGATTGGCAACGGGTTACTGTAATTTTTCGCTGGTATTTATGATGCCCCGCCAGTATTATTAATTGAGGTTGATCAGGCCATTTTTTGCTATTCGGCACTGCGCTACTTTAAGTGACAATGGCGGGGTCATGCAACACTGAAATTAAATCTTTTATTTTAATAAATCTTTTTATATTTTTAATTAAATTTTTATATTTTATATATATATATATAGAATATATATATATTAAATCTATATATTTTTTTCACACAAATTGAGCTTTCTTTTAGTGGTATTTGATCACCTCTGGGGTTTTTTCTTGTTTATTATATAAATTAAAAAAGACAGAACATTTTGAAAAAAATTTTTTTTTTACTTTCTAAAATAAAACACATTCACTAAAAAAACAAAAAATTCAATTTCTTTAATAAATTTAGGCCAAAATGCATTCTGCTACACGTCTTTGGTAAAAAAAAATCCCAATAAGTATATATATATTGTTTGGTTTGTGTAAAAGTTATAGCGCCTACAAACTATGGGATATATACTGGGATTTTTATTTATTCATTTTTTCTATACTAGTAATAGCGGAGACTAGCGACTTATAGTGGGACTGTAATAGTACGGCGGACAATCTGACGCTACCTGACACTTTGTGGGAATAGACTAACTGCCACTGGTATCTCAAGTGACACTAATACAATGATCAGTGCTAATAATATACCCTGTCACTGTACTAATGACACTGGCTGGGAAGGGGTTGACATCTGGCATAGCGGGTGCCACCGGGTAGAAGGGAGGGAGAAGAGCGGGCACACGTCTGCTCTCCTCCCCTTCTTGTTGCTGACCCGGAAGTGACTTGTTTGATGTCAGTGATGACAGTTTTGCCGTCCCTCAAGTCCGGGAAAGAATGTAACGCAGTGCTGTGATAGGATAGTTTGACTGACAATTATGTTATCATGCAACAACGTACTTATATTTATACCATTTTTTTTAGACAGCTAAAGCTTTCTTTTGACAATACAATGGAAACTTGGATTACAAGCATAATCCGTTCCAGGAGAATGCTTGTAATCCAAAGCACTCGCATATCAAAGCGTTTCACCATAGAAGTCAATGGAAACGAAGATAATTCATTCCACATTGACTTCTATTGTATGCAGTACCACATGTGGCCAGAGGTGGGGGGAGAGACTTGGAAATACTCGGAGACCGCTTCGATGCACTCAGAAATCCTCGGAAAGGCTCGAAAACACTCGGGAACTGAATATTACCGAGTGTTTCCAAGTATTTCCGAGTGTTTCCGAGTGCATCCGAGCGGCTCCGAACGGCTCAAAGTGTCACCGACGCCCCCTCACCTCTGGCCACATGTGGTACTGCACACTGTAGAGGCTTGAATCCTGCTCGTTTTGCGAGACAACATTCGCAAACCGAGTCAGGATTTATAAAAAATAATAGCTCGTATTTCGAAACGCTTGTTAACCGCGTTACTCGCAATCAGAGGTGTTACTGTATTTAATAACTTTGTTAAGACAGAAGATTTTGAAAAAAATGAATGTTTTACCTTACTTTCTGTTATAACAGGGCTCGACAAATCCCAGGCACAAGTTCGCCATGGCGAAAAGAAATTGCATCCTGGCACCGGAGCTGCCGCTCTAATGCTTCCACATACCCTGTGCGTGCCCCCCACTATGTATCCTGGGCTCCACTTGCCGCTCTGTGGGACCGGAATAGCGGGTGCTGCCGGGAAGAGGGGAGAGGGAGAGCGGACACACGTCTGCTCTCCTCCCCTTCTTGTTGCTGACCTGGAAGTGACGTGTATGACGTGTATGATGTCACTTCCGGGTCCCAATTGACAGTTTCCCCACCCATCAAGGCCGGGAAAGAGTGCAATGCAGTTCAATCTGCACTGCATTACATTCAGTGGAGCACAGGGGAGACATGAGGGGTAATTTAGACCCTGGATGTCTCATTAAAGAGAACCTGTCACCAAAAAAATCATCACATAGGGCACTTTTTGTTCCCTATGTAATGAAAAAAAAGTTAAGTAAAAAAAAAATATATTTTTTTTAATTGTAAAAAATTAAAATTACACCCAAGCACATAAATACCCCCCCCCCCAAAGAAATTGAGCCCCCACCCCCACATATACGTACTTACAAACGTAAACGCATGCCTTGAGCACCTACACCTGAAAATGTCAATTGGGATACGCATTGTTACATAATGATGTAACAGCGGTACATATCGGCACGTATGCAGAATGAGAGCAATAATTCTAGCACCGCATCTCCTTCGTAAGGCTAAACTGATGATTTATACGGGGCTTTTAAAACTTTTCCTATGGAAAATATGGGGTACTGAAGTTTGTTGCCATTTCACGGTTGCACCCAAATTTAGAGTTTGATATGTTGGGTATTTATTTACTCTTTGCAACCTCATCGTTATCATTTTACCAAAAAATTGGGTCATTTATTGCATTATTCAGCCCCTTAAAATTAACTTTAACCACGACTGTGTACGTTGGCACAATGGCTGTGCAAATAGGCTAGTGGGCACGCGCGCGCCTTGTGCCACGTGAGCGTGCCTGCAGACTCGATGTCTGCCGGTGGCCCGCAATCGTGACCCGGAGAGGCAGAACGGGGAGATGCCTATGTACACAAGGCATTTCCCTGTTCTGCCTAGCAACATGACAGGGATCTACTGCTCCCAGTGATCTCTGTCATGTTCTAGTGAGCCCATCCCCCCTACAGTTAGCACACAATGAGGGAACACAGTTAACCTCTTGATCGCCCCCTAGTGTTTAACCCCTTCCCTGCCAGTATCATTTACACAGTAATCAGTGCATTTTTATAGCACTGATCGCTGTATAAATGTCACTGGTCCCAAAATAGTGTCCGATATGTCCGCCATAATGTCGCAGTCACGATAAAAATCGCAGATCACCGCCATTACTAATAAAAAAATAATAATAATACAAATGGCATAAATCTATCCCCTATTTTGTAGATGCTTTAACTTTTGCGCAAACCAATTATTGTACACTTATTGCGATTTTTTTTTACCAAAAATATGTAGAAGAATACGTATCGGCTTAAACTGTGGAAGAAATTAGTTTTTTTATATATTATTGGGGGATATTTATTATAGCAAAAAGTAAAAAATTCTGCTTTCTTTAAAAGATTGTCGCTCTTTTTTTGTTTATAGCGCAAAAAAAACAAAAAACCGCAGAGGTGATCAAATACCACTAAAAGAAAGCTCTATTTGTGGGGAAAAAAAGTACGTCAATTTTGTTTGGGTGCAACGTCGCACGACTGCGCAATTGTCAGTTAAAGCAACGCAGTGCCACATCGCAAAAAGTGCTTACGTTGTGTTTACTAGACTTTTGCGGTAATATCCTGTGACATAAAAAATAGTAACTACCACTATTTTATTCTCTAGGGTGTCTGCTTTCAGAAAATATATAATGTTATGGGGGTTTTATAATCTTCACATGTGTGCAAAAAAGTGCAAAAAAGGGTTAAACGATAAGTTCACCTTCGGCAACATGTTACATGTTCTAACTGTAAGCTTTGTTGGTTAAAAAAAAAAATGTCTCCCAACTTTTTTAGTTGGCTTTTAGATTCAAACAAATTTGTCAAGCCCTGCGTTATAAAAAATAGCAAATCAAAATGCCCAGACAGGGTGTTGGGGCGGAGCCCTCCTATTCACACCCATGCCACTAGATATGTGAGGGTACCAATCTGTTTTTGTTTTGTACATCCCCTATAATGTTACCTGTTTTCTGTGCATTTTATTTTTTTACGCTGACGGTAAATAATGGTCAGCTGTATTTTACTGTTTACATTATATTGTATTGGGAAAACTTTAAATAAATAATTAAGAAAATGCTAAGACAGTACAAAAACCTCCAAAACGACAATTTTGTTTTGGACATTTACACCCCAAAGTGATCTTATTTTTTGCCTGATTTTTTTAAAATGAAGAAACATGTTACATGTGGTTACAACATGGAGCTTGGTAATGATGCGTTAGATATATTAAAGCGTATTTAAGATTGAAATATATGTTCTACGCTGTATTTCAATATTTTCTAGCCGACTCCTGTTAATCTGAATAGTCTTGAAGTTTGTAAACTTACTTTGTGAAGATCCCCACACATTTACTTCCAGGCACTGCTGTGTCACACATTTCACAGAGCCTGCCCTCTGAACTACAGAGGGGCTGAGATGAGGAGTTTCAGGAGGCGGAGTCAGTGCAGGAGTCACTGCTGGCAGTCAGCAAGGTACCATGGGATATGTAGTCCTTAGAAAATGTAAGTAAACAGCAGAGAAGAAGCTGCAAAGCATGCAGGGAAGGCAGCACTCTCAACATGAAAAGAGATTATTCAAATAAGCTTACATTGGGTTGTATTGGAACATAACTATTGTTTGTACTGGTATTACAATGCTGATGTTGTAAGCGTATGATGTGACCATAGATGTCCTTTAATGTACAGGTCAAATACAGAGGGAAGATGGAGGGGAAGAGGGATAATATAGAGGTCATTGCAGAATCAGCATGGAGTTTTGATATACAGGAGGGCGGGTTGAAAGAGTTAAATACAAACAGGTGGGTTACCACTGTTAAATACAAACCCACAATTGCTGCTGCTGATACCGCTGAACAGGTACTAATGAACAAAAAGGGCAATATGCACCCGTGCCCTGCGTCCTTTGCAATATGCACTCCTTAGCGCTGCATCCTGTGCAGTACACACCCCTGAGCCCTGTGCAATAGGCACCTCTGAGCCCTGTGCAACACACACTGTGCCCTGTGCAATACGCACTCCTGAGCCCTGTGCAATAGGCACCTCTGAGCCCTGTGCAACACACACTGTGCCCTGTGCAACACACACTGTGCCCTGTGCAATACGCACTCCTGAGCCCTGTGCAATAGGCACCTCTGAGCCCTGTGCAACACACACTGTGCCCTGTGCAACACACACTGTGCCCTGTGCAATACGCACTCCTGAGCCCTGTGCAGTATGCACCCTTGAGCTCTGGTCAATATGCACCTCTGATCCCTGTGCAGCACGCACCCCTATGCCCTGTGCAATAAGCACTCCTGAGACCTGCGCCCTGTGCAGTATGCACCCCTATGCCCTGTGCAATAAGCACTCCTGAGACCTGCGCCTGTGCAGTATGCACCCCTATGACCTGTGCAATAAGCACTCCTGAGCCCTGCGCCCTGTGCAGTATGCACCCTTGCGCCCCGTGAAATACGTATCCCTGACCCCTGCACAATATGCACCCCTGCGTCCTTTGCAATATGCATTTTTTCACTACCCTGCCAGCGCACTGTCCCAGTGTGAAAGCATTCATTGATTTTAATGAAAATAGCTTTTCATGAGCTTTTCAGGCGCTTTTCTTTAGCGTGAAAGTGCCTGAAAAGCACCTCAGTGTGAAAGGGGTCTTAAGCTGTAGGGAAAGTAAAAATCCTCCCTTGCGGTGGGGCTGCCCTCAAACTACTTGCTTGTTTACATCTTAGGTAACGAGAAGCAGTTTTACTTACCTGATCCTCCGCTTTTGCAGGCTTTTCTATGCTATAAGATTGGTCTCCGCATCCTCTTCTCCCCTATGCTCTGGTGGTTGGATGCACCTGAATTCATCAGTGTGTGCAGATTCCATAGCCCTGCATTAGACATGAGGGCATTAAGGAGCAGTATATGGGGGGAGCACCATCTGGAATATGGGGGGGGGCACCATCTTCCAGGGAGCGGAGGATCAGGTAAGTAAAACTGATTTTTCTGTCCCTTGAACTAAATAAGCAGTTAACCCTTGCAGTGACACAATGTGAGTCTGTCTCTAGACTATTCTGTAGAGAATAAGTTCACCAGACATCAGCAAGTACGAGAAAATGCTCTGCTCCTAAAACGCACTGCGTGGAATTCATTAACCACTTACCTACTGGACACTTTCACCCCCTTCCTGTCCAGGCCAAATTTCAGCTTTCAGCGCTGTCACACTTTGAATGACAATTGCGCGGTCATACAACACTGTACTCATTTGACATTTTTATAAATTTTTTCACACAAATAGAGTTTTCTTTTGGTGGTATTTAATCGCTACTGTTTTTATTTTTTGCTAAACAAACAAAAATTAGATTAGATGAAATTTTGAGAAAAAAAAATTTTTCATAGTTTGTTATAGAATTTTACAAGCAGGTAATTTTTCTCCTTCACTGATGGGCACTGATGAGGCAGCACTAATGGGCACTGATGAGGCCGCACTAATGGGCACTGATTACATAGTTAGTCAGGTTGAAAAAAGACACAAGTCCATCTAGTTCAACCAAAAAAAATACAATCCAGTGTACACAATCCTTCACCCACAGTTGATCCAGAGGAAGGCAAAAAATCCCAGGAAAGTATGATCCAATTTGCTACAGCGGGGGGAAAAATTCCTTCCTGATCCAGGACTTTTTTAAAGCAATCTACTGAGCTGGCCAGAACCACCTCTGGAGGGAGTCTATTCCACATTTTCACAGCTCTTACTGTGAAGAAACCTTTCCAAATTTGGAGATGAAATCTTTTTTTCCTTTAGACATAAAGAGAGCCCCCTTGTCCTCTGTGATGACCTTAAAGTGAATAACTCAACACCAAGTTCACTATATGGATCACTTATGTATTTATTCATGTTGATCATATCCCCCTTAATCTCCTCTCCTCAGCACTGATAGGTGGCACTTATGGACACTGATGAGGCGGCACTGGTGGGCTCTGATGAGGAGGCACTGATAGGTGGTACTGATGAGGTAGCACTGATAGATGGCACTGATGGGCACTGATAGGTTGCAATGATGGGCACTGATAGACGGCACTGATGGGCAGTGATACGCGGCACTGGTATGTGGCACTGATAGGTGACACTGATAATGAGGCACTGATTGGCAGCACTGATGGGCACTGATTGGCAGCACTGGTTGGCACTGTTGGGACTGCCCGGATTATCAGTGCCGATGTCCCTTTAACAGAAGCTGGTTATCGGCTTTCTTCTACTCTCCTCATGCTGTCAACGTGAGGAGAGAAAAGCCAATAACCAGCTTATGTTTACATTGTGATCAGCTGTTATTGGCTGACAGCTGATCACGTGGTAAAGGGCCGTACAATGTATAGGCCATTTTTTTCCCCAACATCCCTAGCCTTCAGGTGCTGCTTGCAGGCAACCCCCTGAAGTCTATGAGGACACATATAATGTGCATTCCAGGCGGCTCACCCACACGCCTGTCACATTAGGATGAGCGGCTGCAAGGGCTGCATCCTAATAGACTTCAATGGGTTGCCTGCATGCAGCACCGGGAGGATAGAGACTCTGGAAAAAACATTATTGTTCCCATTATACGGGCCTCAGCGCTCACACAATGAATACAATTCAAAGTACTATCAACTTACAAAGCCATCCATAACTCCACTAACCTGACCTCAAAATATCACCCAAACCGCTCTCTTCGGTCCTCCCAAGACCTCCTGCTCTCTAGCTCCCTTGACTCCCTTGTCACCTCCTGCCATGCTCGCCTCCAGGACTTCTCCCGAGCTTCTCCCATCCTTTGGAACTCCCTACTCCAGTCTGTTCGACTATCTCCTAATCGATCCATCTTTAGACAATCCCTGTAAACCCTTCTCTTTAATAACTTGTTGACGGCCCATAGTAAAAACATTATTTTGACGTTATATACCGGAGTTATGGCAGCAGTATAAGTACTGGCATAAGCCAGTATTGTTTTTTACTATGGCCGTTTCTCTTTCAGATAAAGTGGTCCTATGGGCAGATTTGCCGTGGGATCACTTTTAGAAGTGGCGGGAGGGGTGCACCCCCCCCCCCCTTCCTGCTGCTTCCCGGTCATTCCTGGGCTTACCTAACAGATCGGTAAAGCCCAGGAGCAATCTGATGCTGCCGTTAGCTGAGCATGGAGAAAAGTGAGGCCAAGATGGCTGCCACTTGTTTCTATGCCCTTGGGGGACTGGAGTAACGTCTGATGTTACTTCCGGTTCCCAGGCCATAGTCATTTTTTTTTTTTTTAAAGCAAAAGTTAAAAAAAAAAGTATATCGCTTTTACAGTTAAATGAGAGATCTGGGTTTTTTTTACCCCAGATCTCTCAATAAGGAGGACCTGTCCTTCTTTTTTCTATTACAAGGAATGTTTACGTTCTTTGTAATATGAATAAATGTGATCAAAAAAATGAAAGGGACAGTGTAAAACCACTTGTCGACCAGCCGCCTTACTTACACGGCGGCAGGTCGGCTCTCCTGCACAAACCGACGTACCTGTACATCGGTCCGTGCATGTGAGACTGCGGGTCCGCCGGCCGCCCGCGATCCCTGTATATAGAGCCAGAACGGGGATCTGCCATTTTAAACAAGGCGGATCCCCGTTTTGACAGGGGACATCTCAGAGATCTGCTGTTTCCAGGCAGCCCATCCCCCACACAGGGGAACAGATTTAACCCCTTGATCACCCCCTAGTGTAAACCCCTTCCCTGCCGGTGTCATTTATACATTGATCAGTGCATTTTTATAGCACTGATCAATGTAATAATGTCACCGGTCCCCAAAAAGTGTCATTTGGGGTCAGATTTGTCCGCCATAATGTCACAGTCCCGCTAAAAAACGCAGATCGCCGCCATTACCAGTAAAAACAGTTTTTTAAAAAAAAGTTTCTAAATCTATCCCATAGTTTGTAGAGGAGGAGCCGCTGCGGGATAGACAGTTTCTCTTTAAAAATGATGATTTAAATCAAGTTGATTTAAATCAAGCTATTTTACTAATGATTTAAATCGTGATTTAAATCAACTTGATTTAAATGAAATCCACCCTGACTCAAACCAATCAATATACGCCTATTGCGATTTATTTTTACCAAAAATATGTAGAATAATACATATTGGCCTAAACTGATGAATACATTTTATTTTTGGGGGGGGGATATTTATTATAGCAGAAAGTAAAAAAAAATATTTTTTAAAAAATTGTCACTCTTTTTTTGTTTATAGTGCAAAATATAAAAACTGCAAAGGTGATCATTTGACCACCAAAAAAAAGCTCTATTTGTGGGAAAAAAAGGACATCAATTTTGTTTGGGTACAGCGTTGCACGATCGCGCAATTGTCAGTTAAAGCGACACAGTGCCGTATCGCAAAAAATGGCCTGGTCATTAGGGGGGGAAATCCTTCCGGGGCTGAAGTGGTTTAAGTGTATTTTTTCCAAAATAATTGTGTTTGAAAAACCGCTGCGCAAATCCTGTGTGACATAAAGTATTGTAACAATCGCCATTTTATACTCAAGGGTCTCTGCTAAAATTTTATATATATATATATATATATATATATATATATATATATATATATATATATTTATATATATATATAAAGTTTTGGCGTTTTAAGTAATTTTCTAGCAGAAAACACTGACTGAGGTCCATTTCACACCATAGAAACGCACTCTGACGGGTTTTCAATGCATTTTTGGTGCGTTTTTGGTGTTTTCCAGTGCATCCCCCCTTTCTACTTAAATAAAGACGGGTATGTTCCAGTGCATTTTTTGTGCATTTAGTTGCATTACGGTGCGCTTTTAGTGTGTTTTACAAAGTTCCAGTACAGTTCACTGCAGAAAAAATTGCAGCATGTTCTACTATTTTCTTTTCTGGAACTGGAACGCACAAGCGTCTATGTGAACCATGCCATTTAAAACCACTATCCATGCATTTTTGATGCAGAAAAAAAACGTACTGGACTGCATATGGTATGAACTGGCCCTCAAACTTTTAAATAAAAAGTTCCAGAAAAGTCCTGGTCTTCAGCCTATCCAGCTTCTAAATAATACACTGTGTTTACTTTCTCCATCAGATCATCCCCCCAGTTATTACCTTTTGTATCACCTGATCATCCCTCTTAGATTGTAAGCTCTAACAAGCAGGACCCTAATAATACTATAATTCTTATAATAATAATAATAATAATATGAACAATGCCTAATGTATCAACTATCAGTTCTAGCGGAATCTAAAGACCCATTACAGTTGATCGACTAATGTCCGGTATACACAATCCGATTATGGGACAAATGATCGTCCGTTTTTTTTTGCATGCTAATCTCACGTCGAATCTGATGAGTTTACTAAAGTCATGAAAATTCCCGTACGACAGCATAAAAATTCGGAAGTGATGTCATGTGTTGTAATGCATTTGTATTGCTGTTTCGAACGATAGCTGTACTGATTAAACGAAAATCGTACGATCTGGCAAATTTCCGTGCATGTCCGATAGAATAATATGCAGCATTTTTCGTACGATTTTCGGATTGTGTGTACGGGGCTTAAGGGAAAATAGACCTAGCACTTAGAAAGGGAAAGGATACACGAGCGTCTATGGGGCAGATTTCTGCGTTTTTGGCTGCATAGGTTTCCTATGGGGCAGATCCCTTTTTTTTGGCTGCATAGACTTCTACGGGGCAAATTGCTGCGTTTTTAGCTGCATAGACTTCTATGGTGCAGATTCCTGCGTTTTTAGCTGCACAGATTTTTATTAGGCAGACTCCTGCGTTTTTAGTTGCATAGATTTCTATGGGGAAGATTCCTGCATTTTTAGCTGCATAGATTTCTATGGGACAGACTCCTGCGTTTTTAGTTGCATAGATTTATATGGGGAAGATTCCTGCATTTTTAGCTGCATAGATTTCTATGGGACAGACTTCTGCGTTTTTTGCTGAATAGATTTCTATGGGGCAGATTCCTGCGTTTTTAGCTGCATAGATTTCTATGGGGCAGACTCCTGAGTTTTTAGCTGCATAGATTTCTATGGGGCAGATTCCTGCGTTTTTAGCTGCATAGATTTCTATGGGGCAGATTCCTGCGTTTTTAGCTGCATAGATTTCTATGGGGCAGATTCCTGCGTTTTTAGCTGCATAGATTTCTATGGGGCAGATTCCTGCGTTTTTAGCTGCATAGATTTCTATGGGGCAGACTCCTGAGTTTTTAGCTGCATAGATTTCTATGGGGCAGACTCCTGAGTTTTTAGCTGCATAGATTTCTATGGGGCAGATTCCTGCGTTTTTAGCTGCATAGATTTCTATGGGGCAGATTCCTGCGTTTTTAGCTGCATAGATTTCTATGGGGCAGACTCCTGAGTTTTTAGCTGCATAGATTTCTATGGGGCAGACTCCTGAGTTTTTAGCTGCATAGATTTCTATGGGGCAGACTCCTGAGTTTTTAGCTGCATAGATTTCTATGGGGCAGACTCCTGAGTTTTTAGCTGCATAGATTTCTATGGGGCAGATTCCTGCGTTTTTAGCTGCATAGATTTCTATGGGGCAGATTCCTGCGTTTTTAGCTGCATAGATTTCTATGGGGCAGACTCCTGAGTTTTTAGCTGCATAGATTTCTATGGGGCAGACTCCTGAGTTTTTAGCTGCATAGATTTCTATGGGGCAGACTCCTGAGTTTTTAGCTGCATAGATTTCTATGGGGCAGACTCCTGAGTTTTTAGCTGCATAGATTTCTATGGGGCAGATTCCTGTGTTTTTAGCTGCATAGATTTCTATGGGGCAGATTCCTGCGTTTTTAGCTGCATAGACTTCTATGGAAACTCCTGAAAAATAATGATTATGGCTCGGCTGGCTGGCAGGCCCACTACAATTGGACATTATCTTCTCCAAAGCATGCGATTGGCACTCAGTGCGCTAATTTTAGCGTTACTCTATTTTTAACAGCCGTCTGACCTCAGTAAAGAAATAAATTGGGCAAAAGTTCTATTCTGACACAATGGCTGGGTGTCGATAGTTTGCTTTCAAAAAAAGAATAAAACAGACCGGAGTTTGCTTATTTAATAGTTTTCTGATCTGCAGTTTTATCATTCCAGCGGATTTATTAAACATAAACAAGTCGTAAAGCAGGGGCCAGCAATGTGTAATGCACAGTGGCAGACAAGGAGTAACCTACAGTGACTAACAGTGGCTGCTCCTGTGTGTCCCAGCTGTTCTGGTGGCTGGAGGTGTAATGGAGCCCCCTTGTGGCAGAGAATGAAAATGACAACATTCAAGTTTGGGACAGACCATGCAGAGAAATGACATTTTCTCATATTTTATTTAAAGTGAACCTGTGAGAAGAGAAGGGTACAAGCCGCCATTGCTGACTTGTGTTTTGAGGGCCAGGTTCTGGGGCTGCCATCCAGATCTTGGCTTTTCTCCCTAGTGAGCAGCTGGCCTGCAGCAAGCATGCAGCCAGTAATGTCTGAAAAGCCTGAGCGTCCATTCTGCATGCTTATTCCAAAACAGTAATAAGGTAAAGAAGCCAGGATTAGGGTAACAACCCTGGAACCTGCACCTTTAATAAAAACAAATCAGCAAAATCAGCTCCCACACTTCTGCCCCCTCATGTTCCCTTTAAGGCTGTAAGCAACATCTGTACTAATATGACTTACAGTAGGGCCTTTTCGCACTTATGCGTTTTTCCTGCATTTTTACATTGCAAGAAAAGCACAAGAAAAATGTTTCCCTTTAAATCCTATGGGACTCTTCCCACCACTGTGTTATAGATTTGAAAAGTCCTGCTAGCTGCATCTTTGGTGCGATTTTAAAATGCAACTTCTCATTGAAATGAATGGAAATCACTGTAAAAACGCTCCACGATTTGCATTTTTGGTGTCACGTGTCTATTTTCACAGCTGCAGGCAACCCAAAAACACACCAGAAACACACAGGAAATGCATCTGAAACATAGCAAAATCGTGGTAAAAACGCATATGCGTTTTTACCACGATTTTGCTACAGAGCAACGTGAGCATGAAATATGAACAAAGCATATCCCTCTGTGTTTTTGTCTCAATCCAGTGTCAGAAGGCTTGATTCACACCTATGCCGTTTGCTTTTGAGATTAAAAAAGGCAAATTGTGGCAAAAATGCACTACAGGCTTTACTGCAGCTTCTCCATTGAAGTCTATTGAACCAAAAATGCATTGTTTTGCAGTTAAAAAAGTCCCTGACCCTTTTCAAAAATGCTGCAGCTGAAAAAAAAAAAGCATAGATGTGAAAGTGTCCCATAAGAAAGCATTTTAAATGGACTGTAGTTTCTGAAAAAAGCTCCAAAAAAACACATAGGTGTGAACTAAGCCTAAGTGTCATTTCTGTCCACTGCCTCATTCTTCTGCTATCAGCATAAGCCACTTCTGAAAAGCTTTCCTGACACCAGGAGAAAAAATGGTGACAGGGGAGGGCACAGCCTGTGATTGACAACCTCAGCTCTGTTGCTGTGTGCTGTGTGGAGGGGGGGGGGTGTGTCCCTTCCCTCCAATCAGCTCTCAGAGCTCTCCTCGCTGATGTACATTCACCTCTCTCTGTCCCCTGCTTTTCAGTGCCGAGAGATCCTGTGTAACTTCTGCACTTTGAATAAATGTAGGGGAAAGAATGCTGTCGATAAACATGTACAACTTATGTAGGGAGATTTGTTTAATCTCTGTGTATTGCCTGAGGCCAGTCACTTCACAGGGTATATGTAGGGGTTTTACAACCACTTTAAAGGGGGGTTCCGGCAGATCCATCGGACACTTACCTGTCCAGGGAGCCCGCGATGTCACCCCCCCACCCCGAGGCAGATCCGTCCATCGGATCGGCCGGCGGCGCCTCCATCCTAACTAAGGGAAACAGGCAGTGGATCCTTGCGGCTTCACTGCCTGTTTCCTACTGCGCATGTGCGAGTCGTGCGGCGCTCTGTGAATGACCCCGTTGTTTCCTGGGACACACACAGTTCCCAGAAGGCAATGGGCCGCTCACCGAAGGAGGAGGAAGCGCCAGATTAGGAAGACTGCCTAGCGACAGGGGTTTCAGGTAAGTTAAAAATTTTTTATTTTTTCTAATTTTTCTAAAAAAAATTTTTAATGCTATTTCTGTTTTTAGGGTGGACCTCCACTTTAAAGTGCAACTCCCCCCCCCCCCCCCGTCCTGATCACTTCTGACTTCAATGTCAATGCAGCACAATGTGCCTGGGGAGAAGACGATCAGTGACTCCGTGCCCCCCCCCAATCTCCAGGGGAGATCAGTCACCAACCCCTCACTATATATATGCTGTAACACAGGGGCTTCTCAGTAACAATCAAGGTATAATAGAAAAAAAAAAGAGAAATGTAATAACATAATAAAAAGAAAAACAACCCTCCACACAGCACGCCCACATAACATAAATATATCTACAATGAGGTCATATTACATAACACCCCCAATGCACTACATATATTAGGTATTTCTACACCTACATCTAGAGGTTTAAAATACAACTGATTTTATTTTTAGCTTTGGATAGAGTAAAGGAGTGTCATAACCTCTGTCTTTTTTTTGCCATCTGTGTCTCATCTATTGGGGAGATTTCTCTTCACTTCCTGTCCCATACTGTTCCAAAACAAGAAGTGAGAAGAAATCTCTGCCTGCCACCAAAGCTAGTGACCCCATTGGAAGATTTTCCCTATTTCCCTGTTCGGGTGACAACTCAAAATTTGGGCTTTTCTTTTGCTTTCAATGATAACGGTAAGCAGAATAAATAGACAGGATGAATCTCCCTAATGGGGACACAGACAGCAATATAATGGAACAGATAATAATAAAAAGAGATTGAAAACTCACTGACAGGTTTTCTAAACCCCTTTCTCTCTATCCAAAACTAAAAAAAAAGTGTTGTCTTTAGTTACACTGTAATGAATAACACATTTGTGTACGTTTTAAGTTAGTTAGTTTACCACTACAACAAAAAAAAAAACTCTATGCAGTTCACAAACAATTTGATTTAAAGAATATCCATGCATGCTCTTCCTATACCTCCCCACTGTCCCTGATTTGGAGGGACTGTCCCTGATTTGGAGCAATGTCCCTCTGTCCCTCATTCCCCCTCATTTGTCCCTCATTTTGGTCTGATCTATATAGTTGTATATAAAATGCACTTTTTATCTTTCTAAAAGTGTTTCCCAGTGCTAAACCTTTCATCCAATTTCTAAATTGCTGCATTTGTAAATGTCAAAAGACAATATAAAGGAATAGTAGTGGTAAAAAAAAAGCAGTTGTGGGTTTAACTAATATTTTTTTGTATAAGTCTCTTATGCCGCGTACACACGATCGGGATTTTGGTCGGAAAAAGATATGATGGCTTTTCCAACGGGATTCCGCTCAAGTTAGCGTTGCATACACACGGTCACACAAAAGTTTGCTGAACTTTCGACCGTCAAGAACGCGGTGACGTACAACACTACGACGAGCCGAGAAAATGAAGTTCAATGCTTCCGAGCATGCGTCGAATTGTTTCCGAGCATGCGTAGGAATTTTGCGCGTTGGAATTGCTACAGACGATCGCATTTTCAGATAGGAACTTTTTCCGACCGAAAAATTGAGAACATGCTCTCAATCTTTTGCTGGCTAGAATTCGGCCAGCAAAAGTCCGATGGAGCGTACACACGGTCGCATTTTCCAACCAAAAGCTCTCATCGGTCTTTTGCTGGTCGAGTTTCCGATCGTGTGTACGAGGCATAAGACTCACTTCAGTACCGGGCACTTTCGCCCCCTCCTGCCCAGGAGAATTTTGAGCTTTTAGCGCTGTCACTCTTTAAATGACAATTGCGCGGTCATACAACGCTGTACCCAAAGAACATTTTTTTCATTTTTTTCCCACAAATAGAGCTTTCTTTTGGTGGTATTTGATCACCTCCGGGGTTTTTATTTTTTGCTAAACAAACCAAAAAGGACTGAAATTTTTGAAAAAAAAAGTTTTTCTCTGTTTCTGATATAAAATTTTGTTTTCTCCTTCATTGATGGGCAATGAGGAGGCGGCACTGATAAGGTGGCACTGATGGGCACTTATGAGGAGGCACTAATATGTAGAATTGATGGGCACTGATAGGCGGCACTGATATGTAGCACTGATGGGCACTGATAGGGGGCACTGATGGGCACTGACAAGCAGCACTGATGGGCACTGTCAGGCGGCACTGATGGGCAGTGCTGATGATGAGGTACTGACAGGTGTTACTGATGGGCACTGATTAGCACTGTGATGGGCACTGACTGGCAGCTGATGGGCACAGATTTGCATGGATTGGGCTGCGCTTATAATCAATGTGCCGATAGGCTCTCCCTGTCAACGCAAACCGAGAAAAGCCGTTTACTGGCACTTCCTGGTTCATGCGATGATCTGCTGTGATTGGTCACAGCTGATATCGTGGTAAGGAGCCTCCATCAAAGGCTCCTTACCACGATCGGAGATGCAGTGTGTCAGACTGACACGCCGCACCACTGATCGCCGCGCTGCGTGCCTGAAAGATGTCATATGACGTCTATTTAGGATAACAGAACCACCGCCCAGCCGTCATTCTGCTATAGGCCAGGCGGGAAGTGGTTAAGGGGGCGTGACAGGGGGTGTGTCCTATGCCGTCATACTTTTGCTAATAGGTGTCCCTCGTTCCCATCTTAAAAAGTTTGGAGGTATGTATACCTGTAGGCCATTTGAGTAAGGAGTGAAGCCTACCTCAAACACTTCTGATAGTTCTCACAATTCCGCCCTGTCCTCTTCTCTAGGACAGACCAGCCTTTAGGATGAGTGCCCCCTTGTGGTACAGGAGCAAGCGTCATCCTTCTTCTGAACCCCACACATGCGCAGCGCTTGTTACTGCATATTACCTCAGCAGCTGCAATACGTTCTCTCCTGTTGGAGTCGCTGAGCTGATCTACACAATGGGCATGTGCGGGGCTCGGAAGAAGGATGGCACTCGCTCCTGTCCTAACGGCTGGTCCATCCAAGAGCAGAGGACAAGACAGCTGTGAGCTGTGAGAATTATCAGAAGTTTTTGGGGCAGGTTCCACTCTATGCCTTTGGGTTTGTGAAGACCATAAATGCATATTTCTCCTCACTTCCTGTTTTGGCTATGGCACAGGAAGTGAAGCAAAATCTCCCCAATGGGACACAGAGGGCAAAAAATAAAAGCCCTCCCTTACTCTATCCAAAATGAGAAAAAAAAAGTTTTGCCTTTAGTTCTACTTTAACTTTGTACAGTGCTATTTTAATGTACTATACTAGGAATTTTAACGATTGTTTGTGTGCAGTAATAATGATATAAGTGATCCTTATAGGCTCAACAACCACGGGGCATACAAAAGCAGCATGATCATCTCTGAATTCTATAGATCCTTCACATTCAGAAAGTATCTGATTTTAGGGTGTTTCATAAACTTTCAATTTTTTATTTAGTAATGGTAAAAATATGAAACTTGTCTCGGCGAGGTGCATAATTGGGATCAGGAAAAATATTGTATAAACTGCCATATAATTGATAATAGATTTCATCTTGTGGGACAAATCAGTGTAGCTGAGAGCACAATGTGTGTATTTGGTGTAACAGCGACATCTAGTGGCCACTACCCAGATAGGCTGCACATTAAAGTGTATGTCCAACTTTTGCATCCAAATTGGGATAACAGCTATTTTATATTTGTTATATGTTCACATAGCATACCATATTAGAAAATGTAGATATTAAAAAATTGTTACCTACCTTTTTTTAATCGCTTAAAATCCAACCTAGCTTTCCCCCATCTATGTAATGTTAACTCTTTAATGACAAGGGCCAAAACAAATCTTAACGCCTGAACGCAGTTTTAAATCTTTACACCATAGGCATGCACAGGGGGTGTGCCGAGTGTGCCTGGGCACACCCTAATCACTACGCGCGATGCCATTTCCCCCTACTGCCTGGGCTTCCTCCTGTGTTGGCTCCCCCACCAAGCAGTGCTGCTGGCTTCCCTCCTCTCCTTTCCTTACGGCTGCTGCGGGGGATGTCTCAGGATGGATAGCAGGGGAAAGGGCCACTAAATATGTAATTTACCGCCCCCTTCCGTTTCTAAATGAACATAGTGAAAACGCTCGCTCACTCTATTCATTCATAACTGAAGCCTAATAAACTGTGTTTACTAGGCTTTAGTTTGTAAATGAACAGGAAGCCACTCAGCACAGAGCACTTCCCATTCATTCACTGTTCTGTGCAGCTGAGGCTGCAGAGAAAGGCATGTGTGTTTGAGCTTTGGGGTGCACACGCTAATGCAATGGGCTGCGCACACCTATGGAGCACGCTGACCACCAATGTAATAGAGCACGCTGACCAATATACTGTAAGGGGACACGGACCACCAATGTAAAGGGATGCAGACACTGACCACCAATGTAGGGGGCACAGACAATGACAACCAGAGTGAGGGGGTACAGACACTGACCATAATTGTAAGGTGGCACAGACACTGACCACAATGTATAGGGGGCACAGACACTAACCACAAATGTATAGGGGGCACAGACACTGACCACAATGTATAGGGGGCACAGACACTGACCACTAATGTATATGGGGCACAGACACTGACAGCCAGTGTGAGGGGGCACAGACACTGACCACCAATGTATAGGGGGCACAGACACTGACCACTAATGTATATGGGGCACAGACACTGACAGCCAGTGTGAGGGGGCACAGACACTGACCACCAATGTATAGGGGGAACAGACACTGACCACCAATATAAGTGGGAACAGAAACTGATCATCAATGTAAGGGGGGATAGACAATGACCACCAATGTAAGGGAGCATAGACACTGTGCTAACCATTATAAGGTGACACACCGGCCACCAATGTAATGGGGCACACTTACCACCAATGTAAAGGGATGCAGACTCTGGCCACCAATGTACAGACACTGACCACCAATGTAAGGGGGAATAGACAATGACCACCAATGTAAGGGAGCACAGACACTGACCATCAATATGTAGCACCCTCTAGTGTGTGCTAGCGTTAGTGTAGGCAAACTATACTCTGACTTACATGTTAAAGTAGAAGTTCACCCTACCACTAAAATCTGTAAATCTAAAAGGCATCCACGATCTAAGCCTAACCTATCTAACCCTGTAAAGAAGAAATCGCTATACATACCTTTTCTGAAGCCGCGTCGGTCTCCAGCGGCGAAAGTTCTGCAGAGGAGACAGCCGACAACGGCTGGGAAATAAATGGAAAATGATGTCACCCATAGAGTTACTATGGGGCTTCCATTGTTGCACCCACCTCCACAGCGAAGCCGGCGCTGATAGCTCAGCATGGGACTGGACCGGAGCAGCTTCAGAAAAGCTATGTATATCGATTTCTTCTTTACAGGGCTAGATAGGTTAGTCTTAGATCGTGGATGCCTGTAGATTTACAGATTTTAGTGTTAAGGCCCTAACACACGATCTGACTTTTTGACAACAAACATGCAAATTAGCTGTTTTGAGGCAACATCTGACCGTGTGTACGCTCCATCGAACAAACTTTTTCGGTTTTCATCGGACTTTTGTTGGCTGTGCGAACGGACAAACTTTCCGGCAACAAAAGTCCAATGGAGCAAAGTCCGATCGTGTGTACACAAAGCCATCAGATTTTGTACAAACGACAGTACCTGCCTGCGAGAATGTTTCCAGCGCGATCCCATCGCGCTGGTTCTCGGCGACAGGGTACTGTACATCTCGCGCTAGCTGCAATAGGAAAAACATTTTCCTATTGCAGCGAGCACAAGAGGGAATTCCCCTCTAGGAGCATACCAGGCCCTTAGGTCTGGTATGGTTTTTAAGGGGAACCCCCTACGCCGAAAAAACAGCATGGGAGTCCCCCCAAAATCCATAAAAGACCCTTATCTGAGCACGCAGCCCAGCCACTCAGGAAAGGGGGTGGGGACGAGCGAGCGCCCCCCCTCCTGAACCATACCAGGCCGCATGCCCTCAACATGGGGGGGGTGGGCGCTTTGGGGCAGGGGGGCACCCTGCGGCCCCCCCACCCTAAAGCACCTTGTCACCAATTCGATGAGGACAAGGGCCTCTTCCTGACAACCCTGGCCCTTGGTTATCGGGGTCTGAGGACGGAGGGCTTATCGGAATCCGGTAGCCCCCTTTAATAAGGGGGCCCCCAGATCCCAGCCCCCCACCCTATGTGAATGAGTATGGGATACATCGTACCCCTACCCATTCACCTGGGGAAAAAAGTGTCAATAAAAAAACACATTAGACAGGTTTTTAAAGTAATTTATTAGGCAGCTCCGGGGGGTCTTATTCCGACTTCGGGGGACTTCTCCATTCTCTGCGGACTCTTCTCTAGGTCTCTGGTTCTTCTTCCGCTCTCCGGACTCTTCTCCAGGTCTCCGGTTCTTCTGCTGCTCTCCCGGCCTCTTCTCCAGGTCTCCGGTTCTTCTCCCACTCTCCGGTTGATGCCACCCGGTGACCCCGCCCCTTATGTCATCACAGTCCCATCATGCCCTGAGACTGTAACGTCATAAGGGGCGGGGTCACTGGGTGACATCAACCAGTGACCACACCCCATGCCTATATAAGTCGTTGCGCCCCTCGCACACGGCATTACAGCGGGAGAGAGCGTCGTGTCAACATTGGAAGAAAAGAAGAAGGAACAAGACGACCGAGAAGACTGGGCCACCGCTAGCAAAAGAGTGGCAAAAGAACAGAAGATAGAGGAGGAGCCCGGCAGAAGAATCGGAGAGGACCTGGAGAAGAGGCCGGAGAGCGGGAGAAGAACCGGAAATGGGAGAAGAAGTCGGAAGAGACCCCCGAAGTCGGAAGAAGACCCCCGGAGCTGCCTAATAAATTACTTTAAAAACCTGTCTGGTGTGTTTTGTTTATTGACACTTTTTTCCCCAGGTGAATGGGTAGGCGTACGATGTATCCCATACTCATTCACATAGAGTGGGGGCCGGGATCTGGGGGCCCCCTTATTAAAGGGGGCTCCCGGATTCCGATAAGCCCTCCGCCCGCAGACCCCGACAACCAACGGCCAGGGTTGTCGGGAAAAGGCCCTTGTCCTCATCAACATGGGGGCAAGGTGCTTTGGGGCGAGGTGGCCGCAGGGCGCCCTCCTGCCCCAAAGCACCCACCCCCCCCATGTTGAGGGCATGCGGCCTGGTACAGTTCAGGAGGGGGGGCACTCGCTCGTCCCCATCCCCTTTCCTGAGCGGCTGGGCTGCGTGCTCGGATAAGGGTCTGGTATGGATTTGGGGGGGGCCCCCACGCCGTTTTTTCGGCGTAGGGGGTTCCCCTTAAAATCCATACCAGACCTAAGGGCCTGGTATGCTCCTGGAGGGGAACCCATGCCGGTTTTTTATTTAAAATTTGGTGTGGAGTTCCCCCTCATGATTCATACCAAATACCTGTCGGCAATGCTTGTCGCTCATCGCGAAAGGAAAAAAAAACATTTTTCCTTTCCCGATGAGTGAGCCAGCTCGGTGCTGGCTCCCCCGACGGGGCTTGCAGGTGTCAAATCTCGCTGATACAGAAGTTGACCAAAGGGTGGCAGTAAAGAGCTGAAAAACCATGTGATTTGGTGAAAGTTGGATGAAAAAGTCCTGCCGTGTGTAAACTTAATTAGTTTACGGTCAACGCCCTTTGTACAAAAATCCACGGGAAAGTTTGTACAAAGTCCTATTGTGTGTATGAGGCTTTAGAGTGAACTTCTACTTTAAGCTGGTGAGTCTTAACTGGGTCAGGGTTCATTAGAGTTCAGGGCTGAATGACTCATCCTGACAGCTCTCTGGTGCCTCCCCCTGGTCTAGAAGTTTGGAGAATATTCTAGAACTAGAGGGTGGGGGTTAGGAGGAGCTGCTTTAAATATTTATGGAGCCTCGGCCAATCCTCAGTAGTGGGCTGGCAGGGGGGCGAGATAACTCCATAAATAGACATAGGCCATGCCAGCAGGGGGCAGTCTGGAGGAAAATGGAGATGCAGCGTTGAGGAGGCTGTTGGTGGCCCTGACTGTAACATATAGAAACTATGGTCTATTTTGCAGGGAGCTGACCATCCCCTTCCTCCCCCAAGTCAAACACAGAAAGCTTTGCTGTTTGCAAGGTAAATAAAAAAAAAAAGGTGAATAAAAAAGTTTTGACATTAGCTTTAGAATGTTGAAAGATACCCTGTCATTAGACCATTTACTTCATCAACGATCTTCTCAAATGGTTATTTGCAAATTTAACATATTTTAGGCTTGTTATTTACCTGGGCGTCACTAAAGTGACACTCTATACCGGTAGTATTCCCCTTAAGATCTCCCCTGGCTGCTACATAAAAGGTTTTGAAGGGGGGTAAAAGAAGGGGTGGAGTAGCTAGGCCATCACAGACAATAATTAAACACTTCTAGAAGACGAGAGGGATATGATGTACAAGAGGTGAGGAGAACCATGCTAGGTAATTGACACTTCCTGGAATAGTCCATTTCTGTAGTATGTTCAGGAGCACATTGCACATGAAAAAAAATTATGGAAAGGAAAAATGCTGCAAGTAAACATTTAAAATTCTTGATTTTTGTCTTCATTTACTTAAAGTAGAAATAAACTTCCATCACCAGCTTATACCTATCGGTACGCCTATAATAAGGCTTACCTAGAGGTAGTGTAAATATCTCCTAAATGGGTACTGGTGCATGAGCTCTGAAGGAACGGGCACCTTTGCTATTCCTTTAGAGCCCTGTGCCGTAAATGGCGGCTCCCGCGTGGCTCCGGCCAGTCACAGAGCCAGAGTCCCCAAACCAAGACAGGTGAAGATGGGAGCGCATGCAACCCTGACATCTTGGCGCTGGAAGAACTTTGTTTTAAAGTAAGTTTAACATATTGTGCTAGTATGCGATGCTTACTAGCACATTATGACATTACCTTGCAGGTAAGGAACAAAAAAACATCCAGCGGTTTACAACCGATATAAAGTGGTTGTAAACCTCAGACATGAAATCTGAGCAAAGCACATATACAGTGCCTTAAAAAGCATTCACACCCCTTGAAATGTTCCACATTTTGTCATGTTACAACCAAAAACATAAATTTATTTCATTGGGATTTTATGTGATAGACCAACACAAAGTGGCACATAATTGTGAAGTGGAAGGAAAATGATAAATGGTTTTCAAAATCTTTTACAAATAAATATGTGAAAAGTGTGGCGTGCATTTGTATTCAGCTCCCCTGAGTCAATACTTTGTAGAACCACCTTTCGCTGCAATTACAAGTCTTATTGGGGATGTCTCTACCAGCTTTGCCCATCTAGAGTGAAATTTTTGCCCATTCTTCTTCGCAAAATAACTCAAGCTCTGTCAGATTGGATGGAGAGCATTTGTGAACAGCAATTTTCAAGTCTTGCCACAGATTATTCAGGCGTCCAGCCCCTTTTTGGAAGCTGGGCACCTGAATTACAGCAGCGGGGGTAAATTTTGAAGCACATGATTAGAGCCATAGGTGGACTCGTATTGCAAAGCATTGCTCTCGGAGTCCACCCAGGTCTGTTAGAAAAGCAAATGAATATTCGCTTTTCTAACACTGAACCGCCTCTCCACCAATCAGGAAGAGTGGGTCTGTTACCCGTCACCTGATTGGCTGAAGAGACAGGCACTGCTTTTGGACACCTATCAGGAGGAAGGGAGGAGACGCATGGAGGATACAGCTCACTGTTGTCTGACCCTCTGCAAGGCCCCACAGCTTGACGGCAAGCGGGCGGGGGGGTCACAGTGGCAACTTTTGATGGGCACAGTGGCGGCATTTAATGGCACAGTGGCAGCATTTGATGGGCACAGTGGCAGCATTTTATGGGCACTGTGGCTGCATTTCATGGGGCACAGTGGCTACAATTGATAGGCACAGTGGCTGCATTTGATGGGGCACAGTGGCTGCATTTGATGGGCACAGTGGCTGCAATTGATGGCACAGTGAGGCTGCAATTAATATTTTTTTTATCTGTATTTTTCAGTTTGTTTGCGCCCCCAAAACATTTGTGCACCAGCCGCCACTGATCCCCACAACATGATGCTGGCACCACCATGTTTCACGGTGGGGATGGTGTGTTCAGTGTGATGTACAGTGTTAGTTTTCCACCACACATAGCGAAAGTTCAATTTTAGTCTCATCTGACCAGAGCACCTTCTTCCACATGTTTACTGTGTCCCCCACATGGCTTCTCGCAAAATGCAAACGGAACTTCTTATGGATTTATTTCAACAATGGCTTTCTTCTTGCTACTCTTGCCTAAGGGCCAGATTTGTGGAGAGCACAACTAATAGTTGTCCTGTGGACAGATTCTCCCACCTGAGCTGTGGATCTCTGCAGCTCCTCCAGAGTTACCATGGGCCTCTTGGCTGCTTCTCTGAATAATGTTAGTTTAGGTGGACACCATGTCTTGGTAGGTTTGCAGTTGTGCCATACTCTTTCCATTTTTGGATGATGGATTGAACAGTGCTTCATGAGATGTTTACTAATTAGGTGACTTCTGAAGGCAATTGGTTCCACTAGATTTTAGTTACTGGTATCAGAGTAAAGGGAGCTGAATACAAATGCACACCACACTTTTCAGATATTTTCTTGTAAAAAATTTTGAAAACCATTTTATCATTTTCCTTCCACTTCACAATTATGTGCCACTTTGTGTTGGTCTATCACATAAAATCCCAATAAACATTTACGTTTTTGGTTGTAACATGACAAAATATGGAAAATTTCAAGGGGTATGAATACTTTTTTCAAGGCACTGTATCTGTAGTGTTTAGTTATCCCTCTCCAAAACTCTAAGGTTGGGTTCACGCGACTTACAGTGCGACTTTGCCAGGACATAGGCGCGACTTTGAAGCAATTTCAGGGAATGCCTAGGTAATCTTTCTGAAATGTCGGATCCAAATCACATTAATTAAGATGAGGATCTGACTTGGAGGCAACTTCCATGCCAACGTAGCGCAACCTTTGGCTTCAAAGGGTTGTAAGCATCACCCCAGTACCGATTTGTAGAGCGGATAGTCGACTTTTTTTTAATACCAACTGATGCGGCTAAACAGCCGCTCGGCTGTTAATACAAGCAGCAGGAGGGGACTCCCCCCCTCCCGCCGCCTTCCGTGGCTCACCCGGGCCCTCACGTCCCACCCGGAGGCACTAATGACCAGCCGGCATATTCGTCAGCTGGCCGGAGACTCGAACATTGCCAGAAATTGGCTTTTTTCCGGTCTCGGATCTAGTAACCCATTAGCAATGTCATGACATCATGAGCGGACTTTTCGACGGACTCGGTCCGGCGGACCGGACTACGTTGGACAATTCGACCATTTGTGGGCTCCAGCGGACTTTTGTTCCCCAAAAGTCAGACGGACCTAGAAATAAAACATGTTTCAAATCTTTCCGACAGACTCGAGTCCGGTCAAAAAGTCCGCTCGTCTGTATGCTAGTCCGACGGCCAAAAACCGACGCTAGGGCAGCTGCTAGCTACTGGCTATCAACTTCCTTATTTTAGTCTGGTCGTACGTTATCACGTACGAATCCGTCGGACTTTGGTTGATCGTGTGTAGGCAAGTCCGTTCATTCGAAAGTCTGTTGGAAAGTCCGTCGAAAAGTCCACCGGACCTAGTCTGTCGAAAAGTCCGCCCGTGTGTACGCGGCATTATAGGCGCCAGATTTTAAAAAATCACAGTACGGTATTGTGACAGCAATAAAAGTGATAAAAAAAATAATAATTTAACGGGACAGTGTAAAAATTTAAAAAAAAACAAATTTTAAAGCGCCCCATCCGTCCGTGCTCGTGCACAGAAGCGGACGCATATATAAGTCGCGCCCACAAATGTAAACAGTGTTCAAACCACACATGTGAGGTATCGCCGCGATCGTTAGAGCGAGAGCAACAATTCTAGCACAAGACCTTCTCTGTAACTCTAAACAGGTAAAAAATTTAAAGCACGCCTGTGGAAACTATAAGTACCATAGTTTGTCGCCATTTCACGAGTGTGCGCAATTTTAAAGCATGACATGTTAGGTATCTATTTACTTGGCGTAACATCATCTTTCACATGATACAAAAGAATTGGGCTAACTTTAGTGTTTTTTTAATTCATGAAAGTGTATTTCTTTACAAAAAATGGCATTTAAAAGGCCGTTGCGCAAATACAGTGCAACATAAAATATTGCAACGATCGCCATTTTATTCTATAGGGTCTCTGATAAAAACATATAAATAATGTTTGGGGGTTATAAGTAATTTTCTAGCAAAAAATACTGATTTTAAGCAACAAGTGCCAGAAAAAGGCTTAGGCATGAAGGGGTTAAAGTCTCTGGGCACACGTCGGATAGAAGTCACCTTGAAGTAGTACAGGAACCTTCACTAAAGTTGTAGCGAATTCAGTAGTGCTAATTAAGACAGCTCTCATTGACTAAAATGGGATTGCACATGTCACACAACTTGGGGTCTCAGAAGTCGGATCGCGGCAGTGTGAACCGAGCCTACGTGTGGTTTCTCTCTGGTGCTTCGTTCCTCTGTTATCAGCATGAGTCACTTGTCCTGGTGTTCTATCGAGAAATGTCCTCCGTCTAAAAATGCCTCAGATGGGTCTGCGCATGCTCAGTACGCAACGTCACTCCAGCTGATATGTTGGTCAGCTGGCATGACGTCAACACAGCACATGCACACATCGTCGGAGGCAGTATCTGAGATCTACTAAGCTCCAAGGGAGAATCTAATTCTCAGATTCTGCCTCACTGTAGCAGGGCGGGTTTTGGTTGTATTGAACGACGTGTTTTCTGTCTGTTGCACGGCAGCTTGAGTGTGTTAAATGGCGGGTTTTGCCTGTGTCTAAGGGCGGGTTAAAACGCACACATGACCCACCCTTCAACACACCCACAGCCCGCCCCACAATAGCAAGGCAGAATCTGACAATTACATTCTTCCTCTGCGTTTAGCAGATCGTCGGATACTGTCTCCGATGATCTGCGCATGCACCGTGTTGACGTCACGCCAGCTGATCAACATAACAGCTGGAGTGATGTTGCGTACTACGCATGCGCAGACCAATCGATGGCATTTTTCGATGGAGGTCATTTCTCGATAGAACATCGGCACATGAGATAAATTTGTGTGGGGGGGAGAGCTCAGCATGCAGCTTGTCTATTCACAACACAGTTCTTCTGCTGTGTGGAGGGGGTGTGTTCCTTTCCTCCAATCAGCTCTCACGTACTGTAACTTCAGCCTCTCCGCCCCCTCCTCTGTGCTCCTAACAGAGGAAGAAGGATTTTAAAACTTTTCTGCACTTTTGAAGGAGTGTAGGGAAGAGAAGACAGCAGATATACATGTAAAACTTATGTAGGGAGATTTGATTATTCTCTGTGTTCTCTGAGGCTGTTTACTTCACTGGGTATATGTGAGGGTTTACATCCACCATTTAAGTTGGTTACAAGGTCTCTTTAACCATACAGTACATTCTTTGTTGGTGAGGTGTTATACAGTAGTGCATATTCACTGCATATAATAGACATACATAATTACTTAATAAGGTGGCTATGTGAGAATATTACTGCACAGTAGTCCCATTTGTAGTGTAATGTACACCAGGAAGGGGACTGTAGAAGACTGACTCCAACCAAAGTGCTTTTCAGGATTGTCACATTTATACCGCGTACACACGAGCAGACTTTGCGGCAAAAAAGGTCAGACGGAATCATTCCGTCGGACATTCTGATCGTATGTGGGCTTAATCTGACTTTTTCTTTCGAAAATTCTGAGGGACCTAGAAATAGAACATGTTTCAAAACTTTCCGACGGACTCAATTCCTATCGAGAAAACCATTCGTCTGTATGCTAGACCGACGGACCAAAAACTACGCAAGGGCAGTTATTGGCTACTGGCTATTGAACTTCCTTTTTCTGGTCCTGCCGTACGTCATCGCGTTCTAAACGATCAGACTTTGGTGTGATCGTGTGTAGGCAAGTCCGTTTCAGCGGAACTCCGTCGGAAAGACCGTCAGAGTCTACTCTGATGGAAAGTCTGCTTGTGTGTACTCGGCATTAGGCATCCCGTTTGGCATAAACACTTGGCTGACCACCAGGCAATGAACAGTTTACGTTATTTTGAACCAAGCATACAAGTGGGCGTGTTTATAAAAAAATATTATTTGTCTTGTGAAACTGCATGTACATTTGTTCTCGAGGCACAAATGAATGTTTTTTAGGCTATTTTCTCTCCAGGTCAAATGTTCCTCATAAAGTGAATCTGGGACATGCTGCATTATGGCCACTAGATGTAGCTAATAGGGTGGCACCGATACTGTTTTTTTTATCGGTAAGTACAAGTACCGATACTTGCGCTTAAATACTCGCCAATGCCAATTGCCAATACCTTTGCAGTGCGATTTGAGCCCATACAAAATGAACGGGCTCAAATTGCACTGCAAAGAATCGCATGTGATTTGAACAGGAATGCAGCGTGATTCCTGTACAAATCGAATGCAGTCTCCCACACTGCTCCAGTGTGAACCCAGGCTGAAATCACTATGACAAGCCTGGGTTCACACAAAAGCAGTGAAGGAAACCGCATGTAATTCAGACAGGAATCTCACCACATTCCTGCAAATCATATGTGATTCTTTGCATGCAATTTGAGCCCATTCATTTTGTATGGGCTCAAATCGCACTGCAAAGGTATAGATTTTAGGTATCGGAGCATTTGCATGAGTACGAGTGAAAAAAGCTTCGTATCGACAACAATTCCAGTATCGCATACCTCCCAACTTTTTGAGATAGGAAAACCTACCCTGTTTCCCTGAAAATAAGACCTAGCGTGATTGTCGGTGATGGCTGCAATATAAGACCTACCCCCCAAAGAAGCCCTAGTTAAAGACCTTGTAGGTCTTATTTTCAGGGTAGGGCTTATTTTTGGGGAAACAAGGTAGGGCTTATTTGAGGTGTAGGGCTTATATTGCAGCCATCACCGACAATCACGCTGGGTCTTATTTTCAGGGAAACAGGGTATTACCAAAAGTATGTAGGTGTAGGACACACCCCCTATCACGCCCTCTTAAAGGAGAATTATACAAAAAAATGATTAGTTAAACCCATAAGTGCTTTTTTTACCACTATTATTGCTTTACACTGGCTTTTGACATTTACAAAGGCAGCGATTTCGAATTTGGATGAAAGGTTTAGCACTGGGAAACACTTTTTGAAAGATAAATAGTGCATTTTATATACAACTATATAGATCAGACCAAAATGAGGGACAAATGAGGAGGAAAGAGGGACAGGGGGACATTGTTCCAAATCAGAGACAGTCCCTCGAAATCAGGGACAGTAATGCCGCGTACACACGAGCGGACTTTTTGACCGGACTGGTCCGACGGTCTATCCGACGGACCTTCGGCGGACTTCCGACGGACTTTCCAAACAAACGGACTTGCCTACACACGATCACACCAAAGTCCGATGGATTCATACGTGATGACGTACGACCGGACTAAAATAAGGAAGTTGATAGCCAGTAGCCAATAGCGGCCCCAGCGGCGGTTTTTGTCCGTCGGACTAGCATACAGATGAGCGGACTTTTTGATAGGAACTGGGTCCGGCGGAGTTCCATTGTACAGATTTGAAACATGTTCCAAATCTCAAATCCGTCAGATTTTCGACCGAAAAAGTCCGCTCATGTGTACGCGGCATAAGGAGCTATGGTATGGGTACAACCCTAATAGCTAACAATCATAGGAAATAAATACTTATTTACTTTGATCATCAGCTGCATCTAGTGGCCATATTGCAATACTTTCCTAATTCACTCTTTTCTATAGGCAGAATATCATTTGACCTGGAGAGAAAATTGCCTAGTAACATTTGTTTTTGCCCCCTTTCACACAAAACAAATGTACACGTTCGTTATTGTTGCACCTTGATTGTCACTGTGCCTCTAAGCTCCTTTCAAAATGTGTTGGTTCAAACCTTTCTTGGTTCTTTGTACAATAGTACATTTTTGATACTGAAAAATATTGTTATATTTTCTTCTTTATTTTATGGAAAACTATCAAAAATGATAGAAAACAAGTGTACGTGCCGTTACACAGGATGAACAGCTCTGCAAATTTTTTACAACTACACCCCAAAGTGAAGAATGAGGCTTGGCACTTCCCAAACATCCCCAAACTGCAAAGGAATTCAACCTTCACCTCTTCCACTTTCATACACAAGGTCCAACAATCTCCAGTGCAAACAAAGTTTCTTGCGAACAGCCAATCCTGCATTTATAGTTTATTAAATGTTCTCACATGTTCCAGCCTAGGAGTGCATAGGATTTCATGTGTTTCCACAAGCTTCAGACTTCAGACTTCTTCAGACTTCTTCAGACTTCTGCACCCAATGGTGATGGTGGTATATTCTGCACTGGCAACAGAGTTCCTTTACCCCAAATAATGACAACCTAGGGTGCTCTATATTACTGTACTCGAATGAAAGGAAAATTTGTCTGTACCATTTGGTTCTGTTCACTGCAGACGTGGCAGAGGCGGGTGACCACTGTGAAGGCAACAACTTACCATGTGGTTCAAGGCTGTGCTTGATTAGAATTAAAATGCATCTCTGACATGTAAGAGTCAAATAAAAATATTTTCACACAAGATTCTTACAATTTTATAATTAGATTCAATCTGGAAATGTGTAGATCATGAGTGAAAGCTGTGTACACTGGGCCACATTCATACAACTGGCCAAAGGTTTATAAGCCACTGGAGTGATAATGATTGTTTTAGGGCATCATTGCCAACTCAGTCCAATAATTGTATATGTAGAGGTCCAAAAATGGGATGGCGTAAAAATTAAACAAATTTCCTGTAAAAGAATATAGTTAATACTGCCTATATATTATAAATCACCATTGTGAATAAATAAATAAATACATCCTTATTTGAATTAAAAATACTTAAAAATTGTAACCCCTGAAGACATAGGTTGATAAAACGGCGTTGAGATACATCATTTCCGGTCAGCTGGAATGCGGGTGGAGCTCTAACCGGCGATTCCTATACAATACATGATGATTCCTGTCTTCTTTGATGTAAGTGCAATACAACCTTCCTTTTTAAATAAATGATTTTAATTACTGCACCATGAGAGTGTTATTTCCTCTCACTCTCTTTATGGCAAAACTGGAGTTTTGAATACTATATATACAGATACATAGATAGATCTATCTATCTATCTATATATAGATAGATCTATCTATCTATATATAGATATATATATAGATATATATATAGAGATATATAGATATATAGATATATATATATCTATATCTATATATATAGATAGATATAGATCTATCTATATATATATCTATATCTATATATAGATAGATATAGATCTATATATAGATCTATATAGTATCTCACAAAAGTGAGTACGCCCCTCACATTTTTGTAAATATTTTATTATACCTTTTCATGTGACAACACTGAAGAAATGACACTTTGCTACAATGTAAAGTAGTGAGTGTACAGCTTGTATAACAGTGTAAATTTGCTGTCCCCTCAAAATAACACAGCCATTAATGTCTAAACTGCTGGCAACAAAAATGAGTACACCCATAAGTGAAAATGTCCAAGTTGGGCCCAATTAGCCATTCTCCTTCCCCAGTGTCATGTGACTCGTTAATGTTACAAGGTCTCAGGTGTAAATGGGGAGCAGGTGTGTTCAATTTGGTGTTATCGCTCTGACTCTCTCATACTGGTCACTGGAAGTTCAACATGGCACCTCATGGCAAAGAACTCTCTGAGGATTTAAAAAAAATAATTGTTGCTCTACATAAAGAAGGCCTAGGCTATAAGAAGATTGCAAGACCCTGAAACTGAGCTGCAGTACAGTGGCCAAGACCATACAGCGGTTTACCAGGACAGGTTCCACTCAGAACAGGCCTCGCCACGGTCGACCAAAGAAGTTGAGTGCACGTGCTCAGCGTCATATCCAGAGGTTGTATTTGGGAAATAGACATATGAGGGCTGCCAGCATTGCTGCAGAGGTTGAAGGGGTGGGGCTCAGCCTGTCAGTGCTCAGACCATACACCACACAACGCATCAAATTAGTCTGCATGGCTGTCATCCCAGAAGGAAGCCTCTTCTAAAGATGATGCGCAAGAAAGCCTGCAAACAGTTTACTGAAGACAAGCAGACTAAGGAGATGGATTACTGGAACCATGTTCTGTGGTCTGATGAGACCAAGATAAACTTGTTTGGTTCAGATGGTGTCAAGCGTGTGTGGCGGCAA
This sequence comes from Lithobates clamitans, assembly GCA_037952925.1. Classification (NCBI taxonomy): domain Eukaryota; kingdom Metazoa; phylum Chordata; class Amphibia; order Anura; family Ranidae; genus Lithobates; species Lithobates clamitans. The sequence continues at coordinate 725,164 of JBBGZY010001008.1, forward strand.
CCAGGTGAGGAGCACAAAGACAAGTGCGTCTTGCCTACAGTCAAGCATGGTGGTGGGAGTGTCATGGTCTGGGGCTGCATGATTGCTGCCGACACTGGGGAGCTACAGTTCACTGAGGGAACCATGAATGCCAACATGTACTGTGACATACTGAAGCAGAGCATGATCCCCTCCCTTCGGAGACTGGGCCACAGGGCAGTATTCCACATGATAGCGACCCCAAACACACCTCCAAGACGTCCACTGCCTTGCTAAAGAAGCTGAGGGTAAAGGTGATAGACTGGCCAAGCATGTCTCCAGACCTAAACCCTATTGAGCATCTGTGTGGGGTTTCCTCAAATGGAAGGTGGAGGAGCGCAAGGTCTCTAACATCCACTAGCTCCATGATGTCGTCATGGAGGAGTGGAAGAGGACTCCAGTGGCAACCTGTGAAGCTCTGGTGAACTCCATGCCCAAGAGGGTTAAGGCAGTCCTGGAAAATATTGGTGGCCACACAAAATATTGACACTTTGGGCCCAATTTGGACATTTTCACTTAGGGGTGTACTCAATTTTGTTGCCAGCAGTTTAGACATTAATGGCTGTGTGTTAAGTTATTTTGAGGGGACAGCAAATTTACACTGTTATACAAGCTGTACACTCACTACTTTACATTGTAGCAAAGTGTCATTTCTTCAGTGTTGTCACGTGAAAAGATATAATAAAATATTTACAAAAATGTGAGGGGTGTACTAACTTTTGTGAGATACTGTATATAATGGATGACAGCAGCGGTTTGGATTAATTCCTGTGACCTCATCTATAAAATCTTGGATTTTCCCATATGTGTAAATTGACTCCCTATAATAGTAGTCAATTAAGTCTGGTGAGTGCATTGTGTGTCTGCATGCGGGTGGAGAGGAACCTTTGCTATACTCACTGAGGACGTTATGCACGTGTGGGATCTATACATGGACTTCACAATTTTTATACATTTTTAATTAAAATGAAGATGTATTTATTTATTTATTTGTTTATTCACTATTGTAATTTATGATATGTAATTTATAATATATAAGCACAGTTCCTTTTGTTTCTTTTCACATTATAGGTGTTTTTTACACTTTACAATACGCAGCTCTTTATTGTAGTTAATTTGGTATTTGGTCATTGATTTGTGCGGATTTGGTACCTATTGGTTCCTATATTTTCTTTTAATACTGCCTATACTGCTGTATTAAGAATCTTCTGCATCTGACACACTTCCATGCCTTTCGGAATCTGTGGTCCCCCATTGAGTGCTGTGGTTCCTATTTCCAGCCTCTATGTCACTACTGTGTCCTATATACTACTGTGTCTTATACAGTGAGGTTAGAGTCATCCGGAGGAACCACAGAGCGCAGATGAGGGGGCTATGTGCCTGCTAGGCTTGTTGGATGCATAAGATTCTTCAGCCAGTGGTAACTCTGTAATATATCGAAGGCAGCAGGACAGGTAATGATTCATCGAATTCTTTTATAGACTTTTTTTTTGGAAGCAATAGAGTGACTTTAAAGGGTTAGTTCACTTTTACTAACAAACTGCCTATGCTAGGACGTTACTAAGTGAGGCCTAGTCATCACAGGAGTGAGCTTGTAAATGCTGAGCTCAGAGCTACTGCATCAGGGGAAAACATACATGTGAGGGAGTTTGAATCAGAGAAAAAGCTCACTCCTGTGATGGTGACAGTAAGCACCAACAACTAGGCCTCATTTAGCAACATCCTAGCAATGTCCCGGGAGTATTTCAGTCAGACTTTGGGAAAGGCCATTTACATATCTCCCAAAGGCTGACTGAAATACTCCCAGGACATTGCTAGGATGTTGCTAAGTAAGGCCTAGGTGTTACTAGGCCATTTACTTACAGTGCCTTAAAAAAGTATTCATACCCCTTATAATTTTCTACATTTTGTCGTGTTACAACCAAAAATGTAAATGTATTTTATCGGGATTTTATGTGATAGACCAACATAAAGTGGCACATAATTGTGAAGTGGAAGAAAGATGATAAATGATTTTCACAAATAAATATCTGAAAAGTGTGGCGTGCATTTGCATTCACCCACCACCCCAGCCCCCCCCCGAGGCAATACTTTGTAGAACCACCTTTCGCTGCAATTATAGCTGCAAGTCTTTTTTGGTATGTCTCTACCAGCTTTTCCACATCTAGAGAGTGACATTTTGGATGGACAGTATCTATGAAAAGCATTTTTCAAGTCTTGCCACAGATTCTCAATTGGATGTAGGTCTGGTCTTCAACTGGGGCATTCTAACACATGAATATGCTTTGATCTAAACCATTCCATTGTAGCTCAGGCTGTATTTTTAGGGTTGTTGTCCTGCTGGAAGGTGAACCTCCGTCCCAGTCTCAAGACTTTTGCAGACTCTAACAGGTTTTCTTCTAAGATTGCCCTGTATTTGGCTCCATCCATCTTCCCATCAACTCTGACCAGCTTCCCTGTTCTTGATGAAGAAAAACATTCCCATAACATGATGCTACCACCACCATGTTTCAATGTTCAGGGTGATGTGCACTGTTAGTTTGCTGCCACACATATCATTTTTCTTTTAGGCTAAAAAGTTAAATTTTGGTCTCATCTGATCAGAGCACCTTCTTTCATAAGTTTGCTTTGTCCCCCACATGGCTTCTCACAAACTGCAAACTGGACTTCTTAGGTCTTTCTTTTAACAATGGCTTTCTCCTTGTGACTCTTCTATAAAGGCCAGATATGTGGAGTGCACGACTATTAGTTGTTCTGTGGACAGATTCTCCCATCTGAGCTATGGATTTCTGCAGTTCTTCCAGAGTAACCATGGGCCTGTGGCTGCTTCTCTGATTAATGCTCTCCTTGCCCGGCCTGTCAGTTTAGGTGGACGGCCATGTCTTGGTAGGTTTGCAGTTGTGCCATACTCATTCCATTTTCAGATGATGGATTGAACAGTGCTCTGTGAGATGTTCAAAGTTTGAGATTTTTTTTATAACCTAACCCTGCCTGATTTTATCTCTGGCCTGTCTGGTGTGTTCCTTGGCCTTCACAATGCTGCTTGTTCACTAAGGTTCTCTAACAGACCTCTGAGGGCTTCACAGAACAGCTGTATTCATACTGTAAAAATTTTGAAAAACATTTACCATTTTCATTCCACTTCACAAATATGTGCCACTTTGTGTTGGTCTATCGCATAAAATCCCATTAAAATATATTTACATTTTTGGTTGTAACATGACAAAATGTGGAAAATTTAAACAGGTATGAATATTTTTTCAAGGCACTGTATGTAAATGGCCTAGTAACAACTAGGCCTCACTTAGCAACATCCTAGCAATGTCCTGGGAGTATTTGAGTCAGGCTTTGGGAGGTATGTAAATGGCCTACACCTAAAGGTATTATTCATCTTTAGTCAGAGCTGCACAGTTTGTTTTTGTCTACATACACCCCTTACCTGCATAGAAATTTTTTTTGTAAAGGTGAACTAACCCTTTCAGAAGGTAAAAAACAAAATGTGCTATAACCTGCTGAAAGAATTATGAATTCATCTTTTATGGTCTAAACTACGTGGCATGTTCACCAATGCCAGGAGCCTGGCGGACAAGATGGGTGAACTAGAGATACTGTTGTACGAGGAGGATTTGGATTTTGTGGGAATTTCAGAGACCTGGTTCAACAGCTCTCATGATTGGCTGGCAAACATTGAAGGGTATACCCTTTATCGCAAGGATAGAGAGGGTAAAAAAGGGGGAGGGGTATGCCTATATATCAAGAATAATGTACAAGTGAATGTGAGAGATGACATCACTAAGGGAGCTAGGGAGGAGGTGGAATCCTTATAGGTAGAGCTCCAAAGGGATGAAGCTAAGAGGAAAATAATACTGGGAGTATGCTATAGGCCCCCTAAACTGAGGGAGGAAGTGGAGACAGAACTCCTATTACAATTTGGATTAGCAGAAAGGATGGGAAAAGCCATCATAATGGGGGATTTTAACTATCCAGACATAGACTGGGCGGAGGGATCCGCGCATTCATCTAAGGCTCGACAGTTCCTAAATGTCTTGCAGGACAATTTCATGGGTCAGATGGTAGACGCACCAACTAGAAATAAAGCGTTACTAGATCTACTGATTACCAACAATACAGACCTGATCTCGGATGTGGAAATATGGGGCAATTTAGGTAACAGCGATCACAGGTCAATTGGCTTCAGTATAAATCACACAAATAGGACACATAAGGGGAATACAGAGACACTGAATTTCAAAAGAGCCAACTTCCCTAAACTACGAGCCTTGCTAGAAGGCATAAATTGGGATAAAATCTTAGGAACAAAGAACACAGAGGAGAGATGGGTTGGCTTTAAGAGCATATTAAATAAGGGCATTAGCCAATGTATCCCATTGGGTAATAAATTTAAAAGAGTGAACAAAAGTCCCAGATGGCTTAACTTCAATGTAAAAATGCATAAAAAAGCAAAGGAGAAGGCCTTCAAAAAATAGAGGGATGGGGGATCATAATCAGCATTCAGACATTATAAAGAATGCAACAAGAAATGTAAGGGTGCAATAAGGATGGCTAAGATAAATCATGAAAGACACATTGAGGAGGAGAGCAAAAAAAAATCCCAAGAAATTCTTTAAGTATCTAAACCAGGGGTCTCAAACTGTCGGCCCTCCAGCTGTTGCCAAACTACAAGGTCCATGAGGCATTGCAAGGCTGACAATTACAAGCATGACTCCCACAGGCAGAGGCATGATGGGACTTGTAGTTTTGCAACAGCTGGAGGGCTGCCAGTTTGAGACCACTGATCTAAACAGTAAAAAAGGGAGGACAGACCATATTGGCCCCATAAAGAATGAGGAAGGACATCTGGTTACAAAGGATGGGGAGATGGCGAAGGTATTGAATTTATTCTTCTCCTCAGTCTTCACGAGGGAATCGGGGGCCTTCAGTAACCAAAACTGCAGTGTTTATCCTCATGACATATCACAGGAAGCACCTCCATGGCTAACAGAGGACAGAATTAAAATTAGACTTGGGAAACTTAACATTAATAAATCACCGGGACCAGATGGCTTGCCACGGAGGGTACTTAGGGAACTTAGTCAAGTAATTGCCAGACCATTGTTCCTATTTTTTACTGACAGTCTACTGACTGGAATGGTGCCAGCTGATTGTAGAAAAGCCAATGTAGCACCAATATTTAAAAAGGGCCCAAAATACATCCCTGGGAATTACAGACCAGTTAGCATAACATCAATAGTATGTAAACTCTTGGAGGGGATGATAAGGGACTATATACAAGATTTTAGTAATGAGAATGGTATCATTAGCAGTAAGGGGGTCCTAGTAGATGATAGGCTCAGCAGGGAGAAGGGAGTTTAACAAGACTCATGGCAACTCATTAAAATTAGAAGAAAAGAGGTTTAACCTTAAACTATGTAGAGGGTTCTTTACTGTAAGAGCGGCAAGGATGTGGAATTCCCTTCCACAGGCGTCTCAGTGGGGGGCATTGATAGTTTCAAGAAACTATTAGATAAGCACCTGAACGACTGCAACATACAGGGATATACAATGTAATACTGACATATAATCACACACATAGGTTGGACTTGATGGACTTGTGTCTTTTTGCAACCTCACCTACTATGTAACTATGGTAATGATCCTATAAAATCTTATCTGATAGATAGCAAAAGGCTGTATACTTTGCTAGTCACTCCTGTACTGTGCAATTATTTTTTTATTCATGCAGCTAAAAGAAGCTGAGCAGCTGCCTGGAGCTCACACTGAGCCGCCGACACTCTCAGATATAGCATCCCTGGCACCAACACCAAGTCCCTCCCTGCTAAATCTAGGCCTTGTGCAGGATAATCCCATCCCAAGTACTAGGCTAGCAAATTCCAAAAGCAGTGGTGAACCTAAGTATAAAATCGAGCAGCCTTTCTCAACTAGGGTTTATGGAACTCTGGGTTTTCTTCAAAGGTTTCTAGGGGTTTTTTAAGAAGTGGTAGATCAATTTCCTGTCTACACTGGTCTCTAATCTGATGTCATTTCTACACTGACCAACAATGTAAGGGGGGCTTAGACACTGATCACCAATGTAAGAGTCACTTCTACACTGATCCTCAGTGTTAGGGGGACTTCTACACTGATCACCAATGTAAGGGGTTACTTCTACACTGATCACCACTGTAAAGGGTTACTTCTACACTGATCACCACTGTAAAGGGTCACTTCTACACTGATCCCCAGTGTTAGGGGGACTTCTACACTGACCACCAAGGTAAGGGGTCACTTCTACATTGGCCACCAATGTAGGGGGTCACTTCTACACCAATCACCAATGTATGGGGTCACTTCCACACTGGCCACCGATGTAAGGGGTCACTGCTACACCAGCCACCAATGTAAGGGGCCACTTCTGCACTGGCCACCAATGTAAGGGGTAAATTATACACTGATTACCAATGTAAGGGGTCACTGCTACACTGGCCACCAATGTAAGGGGTCATTTCTACACTGATCACCAATGTAAGGGGTCACTTCTACAATGGCCACTAATGTAAAGGGGCCACTTCTACACTGGTTAGAAAGTGAATCCCACTCTTTATTCTTTTATTTAAAACTTACATCTACAACCTACTTATTGCACTAATGTACCATAAGCTGTAGGGCTAATTTTAGTGAAAGTTCCCTAAGTCCTGAAAACTCTTTTAGGTGTGCCTTTGGTAAAAAAATAAGGTTTAGAATGGCTGATACAGAGCACTATGCAGCTGGGAAACCTATCTCCATTTATCAAATGATGTAGTGGTTAACATAAAGCACATTCTTATATCACACAAAAAAGCATACACATTTCTTTTTTCAAAATAAATAATTATATTGATAAAGTTATAGCTTTTTCTTGCATTAATATGACATGCTGAGGACTTTTCTGTGTCAGCACAGGCAGACTCAGAGAGACGTGGGGACATACAGCAGGCCGGGTAGAGGAGGGTTAGCCAGAGAATGTGTGAAGAGAGAGGCATGACAGAGACATGGCATGTCTCAGAGAAAGATGAAATTCCAGAAGAGACAGGATGAATGCTAAAAAGGCAGACAATTGCCAGAGCCAAAAGGAGGAAGTGAGAGGTAAGACCCCAGAAAGTTATTTCAAGGGTTCCTCCACCTTAAAAAAGTTTAGAAAGGTTGTGTTAGACCAGTGTTTCTCAACTCCAGTCCTCAAGGCGCCCCAACAGGTCATGTTTTCAGGATTTCCATTATTTTGCACAGGTTATTTGATCAGTTTCACTGCCTTAGTAATTACCACAGCCATTTCATTTGAGGGAAATTCTGAAAACATGACCTGTTGGGGCGCCTTGAGGACTGGAGTTGAGAAACATTGTGTTAGACAATCCCCTGTTGAAGCCATAGGAACTGACACCTAATTCTGAAAGGCACAAGCAAAGTAAACAGTGCGGCAATGAGATCCATAGGAGAACTTCAAAGACATGAATCATCACAGATGAGCCCAAGAGCTAAGCATAACCTTTCACTCTTAGTGACCCAATCATCATCCATCCAAAATTAAATTAATCTTGGTGGGTTTAACTATATATTTACATTTTTTTTCCTGGAGCAAAAAAAAAAAAACACTGTATCTAAGGGAACATTTGGGTCAGACTTTATTAATTTCTTTGCTATCACAAATAACATATTAATTTGTTTGAACGTTTCTTTAATGTGTAGGATTTGCTAAAGAGCTATATTAGGTATATGTAGATCAGTCAGGGCTTGTTTTGTAACAATCTAAAGTCAGATGGTGCTGTCCAATGCTGAGCAAAGCATTTACTTGTAGTTTTGCTTTTCTGGTCCTACACACCTTGTATTCTATAGTCTAGAACCGGGTTTCTCAACTAAAGTTCCTCCAGAGGTTGCTGGGGATTCCTTGAGCCATGAGCAATTTCTGCCTCTCAGATAAGTTCCCACTGACACCAATGATCTTTTTAGCTATCTGTAAGGGGGTAATTCTTCCCAATGACCACAAGTGTAAGGAGCATTCTTCGAACTGTCCATCACATGAATGTATCATGAGTTGTAGATATAGTAATTTTTAGCAGGGGCTTCCTGAGGCCCGGAAAGTTATTTTAAGTGTTCCTCTGTGTTGAAAAGGTTGAGAAAGGCTGGTCTAAATGATGGGACTGTAGGGCCCATCTCTCTTTCTGCAAATGGCAATCTCAGGACTATGCAAGTTGTGGGTTAGGAGCCCTAATTTGAAAGGGGGACATGGCTGAGAGAAATACCTAGGCTGCCTTTGCTGACCCTCTTCTGAAAATGCCTGTTGCCTGCCAGTCAAGTGTCTACTCTGATTTCTGGGTCACTGACCAAGATTATGCATACAGGCAAAAGAATCAGGACTCCTTTTTTTGCATACTTGCTCCAGCTCAATGTATCGGGACATATTGAAAATGACTTATCTTATTCAAAATTAAGGCAAAGTTAAAACACTAACCAGCTGGGTCATATTTTTGTGAAAAGGGGGGTGGAGGGACAGCACAATTGTCACATCTGGCAGAATCACAGAAAAGGCATCACACAGACTTTTTATTCTAAAACCAAGGATGCCTATAGACAATCTTGGTCATCTACCATAGAATAGAAAACAGAGGCAGTGGTTTCCTGCCTCCACAGGACACTATGTGGCTAAATAAATGCATTTAGGAGCCTTGCAGAGGCTGACCCCCCTGGGGGTATTTTTAGGATGATGGAAGCTTTTGTGGTCTTTCTGATATCCTTCAACCTTGTTGTTTTAAAGTGGTAGTAAACTCATGTAAACAAAAAAAAGTTTCTTTCTGCACGGCAATATCATAATGTGCTAGTATGCACTGCGGGAGTCTTGGGCATGGCACTCAGCTCTGAAGGACGTCCCCAGCTGCTACTCACTGGAATATCTTCTAAACGGTGCAAATTTAAAATATATTTTTTTACCTACAGATAAGCTTTATCATAAACTTACCTGTAGGTAAAAATAAATAAAGAGAGTTTACTACCACTTTAATGAAAAAAATACACTTTAAATTCTACTCTTCCTGTACATTGGCAGCATGAACTGCCATTGCATACATATTTGTGTTCAACCAGAGTGGGAAAATCTAGAGTAATGTATACGCAAAGTTACGAGGGTTCTTCAAAAAGTTTCTGCAATTTTTTAAACTCTATTAAATATAAAAGAGTGCGGAAACTTTTGGAAGATAGTACTATCTTAATGCCCAGTATGGCCTTAACTTTGCTAATCATTGGATCAAAACTTGTACTAGTACTGGTAGGTCTGTGCAAATGTCCAATTTTAAGCACTCTTCCTCCTTTGGGTTTTAAAACTAGCCATCCGTATGGTAAATAAAGAGTGGAAATACAGAGTGTGATAAGGGTGGGCAGAAAAAAAAAGAACTTTGTTGTTAGATACAGGCGAATAAAATACATCTAAAGAAAGGATAAATAATAGAAAAGTCAGGACAGAATAGCAAAAGGCATCTGACAACTTACAAAGAGTAAAGGGAAAATTTGGCCCATGGAAATTGACACACAGGGGTAATGAACAGAAGGTAATACCAGAGGGTAATAGAGAAGAGGTATGGGGATGTAGCAGAGAATTGGTGAGAGACGGTAGGGTGAGCTGGTATAAAGTCAGATACACAAAAGGCTATAGACAACATTACATAGAAACAGCCACACACAGAAACCCCCAGTACAAAGGGTATTTTACCATCTCCTCTCAAAAGTCCAAGATGCCCTCATCTGTTGTAGGGGTTTGTCACAACTTTTTTAAAATGTTTTAGATTTTTATTTGGTAAGCATATAAACAGAAAATATTCATCAGTTTTTAAACCCGCCAACCTGTAGCAGAGTGGAGCCTGGTCCTTGTAGTGTGCTTTTTGAAGTCTGCCCAGTAATGCACACATATTGTCTTGCTATATCAGGTAGCTAATGTCCCAACTGGTCAAAAGAACACATCACTTTGTGCCTCTGAAGATTATCACCGTGAGAAGTCCACAGCAAAGTCTGAACGGAGAATGAATAAAGCCCATGAAGGCTGAAGCCCATGAAGGATGAAGGCCAGTCATGGAGGCTTACCATACATGCTTTAATATTTGTCCTTAGCACTGGACCAGCCTTCTCACGCCTCAGAGCTGCTAATAATGACACTTTGCAGTCCACTCTGAGACCAATCAGAAGAGTCTTTTTCCCACAGGACTTTTTCAATTCATTTAGATCCCTTAAATAAAATGTGGCCTTTTAAGAAGTCACTGTTGAACATTCGTTGAATGAAATGTTTTAACCATACCTGGAAGACATGCATCTGGGCTGATGGAGAGATGGATACATAGTTACAAAATGGTAGACATTCCTATTATATTCTTAAGGTGGACAACAGATTTGGCTGGATGATCTGATGGAATGTTTATTAATCATTTAATAATTCCTTACAAGTCCAGTTTTACAGCTCAGGCAGAGTAATATGTTTTAGTTTGACCTACTAAGTTGATAACAAAGCACCTTCTTTATAAATGCGATATCCCAGGATAAAAGTGACTCTGGCACAATGGACAGAAGCTCACGGTGATCTACCTCATTGGCTAATCCTTCTCACCTTGCTGGGCATTAATAGGAGGTATAGGATGGCTGACTTTTGTGCCTTCTAACTCTATAAATAATCGGGCCCCCTTCCCGACTGGGCAGTGACATGCAGCAGCCTCTGCCCCTAAAACTGTAAAGTAAAGTCAGGGGCTGGCAAATGGCTTTATCCTGATTGGCTTGGGAATCCCAGGTTGTGAAAATTGACCGACAATCAGTAAACCAGTCTGTTATCACTGATGAACTGTATCGAAGGGCAGTGAAAGCTGAAAATTCATTAGTTCAGTAATACCATCTACACACACAGATCCTACAGGGTATCAAGCACTCCATTTCTTAAATTCACCTTTTATAATCTGACCCTTCTACTACATGGTGAGACTGAGAAAACTGTGCTAGCAGACAAATTGTCTGCTCTCCCCATACACAGAGAGAAGTGAGTTATTAAAAACAGATAAAACAGAGCCTGTCCCATCCACTGAAAGGTGACAGATATGGAAGGGAGCAATGGGACATGCCATCTGTCCCTACCACTGTAGTGTAACACAGACAGAATAAGAGCTATGAGATATGGAGGCTATCCCTTCCATTGCAAGGTGACCCAAATACCGGGCAGCTCTACGGGATGGAGTCTGACCCTCCAACTGAGGAGTGACATGGAAGGGAGCCATGAAATATGGAGTATACATTTATCATAGAAGGCCATTATGAAACGAGGAGTCTGGCCCTCCAAATGTAAGATAACACATACACAAGGGGTCTGTTCCGCCTACTACAGGGTGGAACAGTCTACCTTAATGAATAAATATTTGTTGTTATTATTAAGTTCAGTAACCCATAAAAAAAAAAAATCTGAATTCATTATATTAAAGTGAGAACAATAAACAATGGATTCTGATTGGTTTTTGGTTGAGAAACTGCATTTAAAAGATAACACTTCATTGAATATGGCCAGCCCATCGCAGGAAACCCAGGACCTCAGTCATAATGGGTCTGCACTTCCTACTGCAAGACGACAGACAAAAAAGAGTCATTAAAGAATTTTGTTGTCTGTTTTACAGTGTGCCTCACCCAACAGAGGGTAACACAGACAGAGGGGAGCAATGGGAAACTGAGCCTGCCCTTCCTACTCTAGGGTGAGTAACTGAATAATACTTTTCCAGTGCAGCCTGTACAACTTTATACAGTCTACATTCCTAATACAAATCTGCTGCTTTTTATCATTATTGATGGATATATCTCAAGTTTGCTATGAGGAGAACGGTGAGATCTGGGCTACCTAAATAATGAGGAAAATATATATAACAAAGTGATATGTTTTAGTTTTTTCAAAGCTGGCGGTTTGAGCATTCTGAGCGCTTCTGATCACATACAGAAATCTCTGAACCAGAGTTCCCAGCTCTGTCCACTTGCCACCAGCACTGGAAGCTCTCTATGCAGTGTATTTTTTAAATTTAGTTCCCACTATAGAGAATTATGGTGGTTGAGACATCATTCACATGCTCTTCTGCTGAAGCTGGATTGTTAAGACTCAAGGCTGGCGGTCTCCAAACTGCAACCCGGGGGGGCGGATGCAGCTCTTTGCTTGACCTTATCTGGCTTTTGGGGCATCTCCCATTGACATAAGACACTATTTTGCCAACTGACCTCAACAATGGGACGCCATTTCTCCTACTAATACCAACAATGAGGCACTATTTCTCCCCCTAATACCTAATGTGGCGATGTTTACTCCCACTGATGCCAGGAGAATTTCCACTCCCACTGGCCAGAGTCTGGCCCCCCCTAAAGTCTAAAGGAAATTAAACTGGTCCTTTGTTTAGAAAGTTTGGAGAATTCGGCTTTAGGGTATTGTTTTAGAGGGCAGAACCAGGATGTTCCACAGAGATATAAAAAGCTACTCAATGTCAATGGTTGAAATGTCAGTTTTGGGTAGCCTGATTCTTCAAAGGAACATGCTTGGAATCATTACCGTACTATTATTGTAAACAATAATGTATGAACAAGAAACTTAAGTGCCATCTTGTCTTTTTGACCTTAAAGTGAATGAGCAAAGTTGAGTGGGAGGAGAGACAGAAGTCTCTCTGCACTAATCCCCTTATCTAATAAACACTGGATATAAATTTTATAAGGCATAACTTCATCCTTGTGCTCATAATAAAAATATGTCATGATTCTTTGGGCTCTTTCATATTTACACCATGGAAACCGCAGGTCAAAAACTGCTTTAAAGTCCAACTGAACCATCAGTTTAGATACCTGCCTGGTGGATTAAAACAAAAGGTGTGCAGAATCTTATAGTTTATTTTCTTTAGAAAGAATAGAAAATCCTGTCCTGCCAGCTTATTACAGGGTGGAACGTTTGCTCTCTGGGTGGAAGCAGATGTCTCTATGCAGAGGTCAAACACATACCCCTGCTGAGTCAGACCTACAGCTCTGCAATCAGCAAAGTCCCTGCTTATTGTAGTATCTACGTCTGAATCAGCATGGGTCGTGACTGACCTAATGCAGAATGACCAATACTTTTATACACAGAGCAAGAGTCCTTTGCAGCATTCTGACAGGGGACAGGCTTTTCTAACTAGGCTGTGTCTGTTTTCTTACAGTAAACAAACTCTAATGCCCTGTAGACACGGTTGGATTTTCCAACGGAAAATGTGTGATAGGACCCTGTTGTCGGAAATTCCGACCGTGTGTGGGCTCCATCACACATTTTCCATCGGAATTCCGACACACAAAGTTTGAGAGCTTGCTATAAAATTTTCCGACAACAAAATCCGTTGTCGGAAATTCCGATCGTGTGTACACAAATCCGACGGACAAAGTGCCACGCATGCTCAGAATAAATAAAGAGATGAAAGCTATTGGCTACTGCCCCGTTTATAGTCCCGACGTACGTGTTTTACGTCACCGCGTTCAGAATGATCGGATTTTCCGACAACTTTGTGTGACTGTGTGTATGCAAGACAAGTTTGAGCCAACATCCGTCGGAAAAAATCCATGGATTTTGTTGTCGGAATGTCCGATCAATGTCCGACCGTGTGTACAGGGCATAAGACTTTGCACACCTTTTGTTTTACCTGGACCATAGTTAGCTCATTTAAAATTATTGTTCATTAGTGCTATTAGTACAGTAAAGATGTTCTAAAGAGGATGCCAGTCATTGAACTGCATGTAGAGTGCACCCAAACTTCTGCACAGAGGAGCTTAGGAACACACTGTCAAAAACATCACATACAACCCCACAGATCTGAACTAAACTTTTGAATAAAATGATCCAGCTCTCATACGCACCTATCATGCGTTGTACAGCTGAAACTAAAACCTTAGGCCTCAGGGATGCAAGATTTGTTAAAAAAAGATCTGTGAAAAATCAAAACAAAAATGTAAAAATCAACCATTGCTTGGGTCCATGATCAAACTGAATGCATAATGTCTTGTGCCTCTGAACCCTAAGCAGAACCCAATGCCTAGTTCCATGTGTCGTTTTTAAGAGCAACCTATCCAAAACAGATCATCCTACTATAGGGGGTCAAGGTTCAGAACACAGCTGGCTCTACCCAAGATTATGGCAGGGAGATTGCCCCAAACCTTGGCAAAGCTTTGCCAGCGGGTGAAATGGTGTTAGAAATTTGCTTGATTGTCTGAAGATACCAACAGATTTAAAAAGGCTTGATGGGCTAGTGAGTTTGCTTCAGTGTAAACTCATATCTGTGAAGTCACCGAAGGTTCAATGATTGGGCTACCCTTCAAACATCCAAAACACACAAAAAAGTAAATGCCCCCCAAAAAAGATAAATCCTGGATGTCCAAAATATTTTACAAATATTCATTTAAATTTGTTATTACAAACCAGAAAACTATCCAATATTTATATCAAAACATATCTATCTTTTAATAATTTTATATTGAAAAATAGATCTACAGCATTTTAATATAAATATTGGATATTTTTTCAGGTTTTGTAGCAACAAATTTGGTCATCCAGAATTCATACTTTTTTTGGAGGGGCATTGTTTTTTTGTGTGTGTTTTGGATGGATACCAAGAGAATATGAATACAAACTCCAAGAATGGCGGCAAAAAATGGAAACTGAGATATGTCTAATTTCAAAGGCCCACTTTGTAATATTTTAATAGTTGTCAAAAAAGGGTCCAACGTGTTTCAGGGGTTGGGAAGGTGCCCCCTTCTTCAGGATCGCATAAAGAGAGAAATATTATAAGGAAAACATTATTACTTTTCATTCATGAAATATTATTCTTTTTACCATATTACTGTAATGTTTCTTATAATATATTGCTTATTTTACCCTTTGTAGCCTTGATGAAGAGGGCACCTTTCTGACCACAGAAATGTATGGGCTATATTTCATGCAGATTTCAAAAGGTTTAGTAAGGAATCAAACCTTGCTTAAATGTAGAAATTCCTTTATGAGAGTGGTTGCCCTTTGAGGGCCAGTCCACCTAAAGATGATACTCGAGTTAGAGGTGGAGATGGGTGGGCTGAGTCAGTCACTTGACTTTTTATAAATCTTGGACACTACAACAGAGAGACTTAACTTAACTTTAGCTGGAATGCTTTTGCCATTGTCTTCGACATGTCTTTTTTATTTGAGATTTTGGTATTTTCAAGTAAACCTGACTGCCATTTTCAATGTAAAAGAGCAGACAGCACAAAATACTGGCACCTATCATTATTAGCCACCATAGCCTCCTCTATGGGTCTCTATGTGCTAGTTGTACTTACTGGGAACTGACATTCCTGAATTAAAAAGTACCCCATTTTTTTAAAATCCCTTTTGGGTGATCAACGTAAGATTCCTACCTTTTGTTTCCCTGATGAAATAGCTGTTTATTTCACCATGTCCATGGCAGGCTGAATCTGAATAGGAGGGTCTGGTTCATTATTACTACCTGGTGCTCTAATGAGAAAAGCTTCAGGGTCTATATCCCTTTAGAAGTATTTAACCCTTGGGTAGTAAAACTGAAATTCCTATTGCAGGGGGTGCCTACATTTTGAATTGTATCTTAGTGCAGATTTCTGGGAAAACCAGTGAGCCAATCACTCAAGCAATAAATTACATTATCTAGGCATTCTTTTTTTTTCTTTAACCTCATTGTCTGATTATAGATTTATGTTTATCCCAAGCATGTTTGAAGCCGTTTACTGTTGCTGTCTCACTACCTCTGTTAGTAGTTTATTCCAATCATCAACCACTCTTTCAGTAAAATAATACTTCCTAAGATTAGTTTTGAACTTTCCTCCAGTTAGTTTGAGGTCATGTCCCCGTGTTCTTGATTTTGGTTTCATATTGAAAAAACTGGCCTCCTGAACCTTATTTACCACTTGATGTATTTAACGGTTTCAACGTTTTTTTCTCCAGAACTGGACGCAGTATTCTAAATGAGGTCCCACTAAAGATCTATGTAGAGGAATCAGGACCTCCTTCCTCCTGCTGGTGATCCCTCTAGTGATGCATCCTAGAATTCTATTCTCTTTCTCCACTGCCTGGTCACACTGTTTGCTCATTTTGCAATCAACTGAAATAAGCACCTTCAAATCTTTTTCTTCTGTAGTACTGGCCAACACTGTACCCCCAATGTTGTATTCTCTCGAGGGATTATTTTTCCCTAGGTGCATTATTTTACATTTAGAAATATTGAACTGCAGTCTCCACTTCTTTGACCAATCTTCCAGCAATGCCAATAACAGGTGTCACTGTTAACTTAAAGCGCAGTTCCACCCAAAAGTGGAACTTCCGTTCATTTGTCTCCTCTCCCCCTCTGGTGCCACAACTGGCACCTTTCGGGGGGGTAGGGGGGGACAGGATACCTGTCTTTGACAGGCATCCTGTTCCCACTTCCGGGAGTCCGGGCCACGGCCCGTGACATCACTGCGGGGCTCCCTCCTCCTCTCCCTGTCACCGGACCAGTAGGAGAGAGGAGCGGGTCCTTGCGCATGTGCAGTAGGGTTCCCGGCGTGAAGCCGTAAGGCTACACTGCCGGGTACCCTTACCTGCAATGGCGGCGGCAGCACCCAACAGCTGGTGGAAACATCAGCTGCAGTGCCGACATCGCTGGACTCCAGGACAGGTAAGTGTCCGATTGTTAAAAGCCATCAGCTGCAGTATGTGTAGCTGCTGGCTTTTAATTTTTTTTTTGGGTGGAACATCACTTTAAGGACACCCCAAATGCAGGTCGCAAGCGCAGTGTGATTGCCTGCACCAGATCGTATGGTTTAATAGTACCATGCGATCCGGTTGCTGTGCATTTTTTAAAGTAGTGCATGCACTACTTTTAGTGCGATCCGGCACACAGCATATTCCTGTGCATTCATGATGTGAACCAGTGTTTTGTCAGGTTAGACGACCTATCAGAATTTGTAACAGAAGTGATGTTCCTTCGCCGCCATCTTGCTACACCCCACACTCGTCCACAGTAAGGATACAGTGAGAAGGCGGCAAGCGGACATCTTGTTACACCCACCGGAGTCTTGCATTTCACACTTATTTTTAACAGTAAACTCAGCTTATATAGTGAAATACAGTATTTTTGAAATCCATCAGACTGTTTTGTTGATTTTACAAAGCAGCGGTGATCTGTCAGATTAGCAAACCTGTGAGATCAGTAGGCTTGCTGCTGCTTTTAAAATTCAACATCTAAACAGTCAGACGGATTTTTAAATACTGTATTTCACTATATAAGCTGAGTTTACTGTTAAAAATAAGTGTGACGTGCAAGACTCCGGTGGGTGTAACAAGATGTCCGCTTACCGCATTCTCCCTGTATCCTTACTGTGGATGAGTGCGGGGTGTAGCAAGATGGCGGCAATGCAACATCACTTCCGTTACAAAATCTGACAGGTCACAAAATCTGACGAAACACTGGCCCTTAAAGACTAAGATCTGCCAGCTGCCACCCCAGTCCAATAGATCACCTTTGGGCAGGAAAGTGCAGGGCTTGGTCCTAAAATCAGGCAGAGAAGTTAGGCTTCTAGAAAAAAGTGAAACTAATAGGCACAGAAAGGAAGGTTTTTCAGGGGTAATAAGTAGTAAAAGGATTTTGTAGTGTCTACTGCAATGTTGAACCTTTACTTTTAAGCATTTAAATGGCTGTTAGTTTTACTTTAAGATAAACTGATGAAAACCCACAATAAATATGTACATTTCCTCTACTTGAAAGTAGCATTTTTGTGTTAACTGGCCCTATGAATTTTGTGAGCATACACATTTTTAGGTAAAGAACGTTGGTAGAGTTTTTTTTAGAATGATCTTTCCAATCTTCCAATCTGATCTTTCGGATGTTTCTAATATGTATGTCTGAGGATTGAGCTACAAGTCTGTCAAGCACTGGCTTATTATTATGGATAGTGTTGGGGCTCATTCACATCAGATGTGGTTCCATGCTTGTGTTATCCAATGCAGGAAAACTCTGCGGTACTTATAAATCCATGTACTGTATATCAGGAAAGCCCATTCACAGAAGATAACTGCATTTTAAAGCTATTCTGCATGGTGTAGTTTAGGCTTTGTTGACCTGCAGTTCTCAATCATGTCACCTAGCGGCCTTCAAAAAATGCATTGGAATACATCAAAAACCCATGGCAAGACTTCTTACTAAACATGCAGCACTGCTTTTAATTTCATTTGCAATTTTTGCATTTGTTGTGAAAAAGCCTTAAACCTGTCAGATTTATTTTTGCATTATGGGAAGTAGAAAAAAAAATCGAACACAAAGAAATTTTATGACCAGAGCCTCTAAAAGATATTTGAAGGTGGCATGTGATTTCAATCCTAGATATTTGCCAGAAATAGAAATATTAATCTTGGTTTGCACTGACCTTCATCCTCTATCTTAAAGATCAGTCGGACATTGATTTGGCGCAAAAATGGTTGCAGTACATACTATAGATGTACCATTCCGTTCTCTCAGGTAACAGATTGACTACCAACTGCTGCCCATAAATTATTGAAATTAGACAGTTTCTTTCCTCAGCAATCTAGGTACCAGCAGAGGCCTAACAGGCCAAGTGGAAAGCCCTTCCTCTTCCTTTTTATGTGTATATCTCTGTATTTCAGTTGTTTAGGAGTTCAGTTTGACTTCCAAATTCTTTCCAGTGCCAATTTGTTTCTGCAAATTGTGCTACTTGTCTAAAATGACACAAGATGGAGGATGAATAAGACCCAGATGAAAAAAAAAAAATTACAAAAATAAATAAATTATCCCCATTTTTTTTTTTTTTTGCCCTCAACTTCACCCTAATGTTACACCTCACAACCTAAGTGAGTGTCATCCCATGGAATGTTTGAGTTCTCAGTGGGAGAGCCCCTCGTTATATTGTCAATGACATTTAGAAGCCCTTGATATGGCAGTAGGCTTCCAAGCTTGAGAACAAGATGTAGAGGAACCAAAGGCCGACGAAAAGCATGGCAGTGAGGGTCTTAGAGAGACGAGAGCCCCCCAGCTCACCGCCTATACTGGGCCTGCGGCGGTACAAGAGGACACCGATGCTGATAAACGCGAAGATGGTAAAGAGTGTGACCGAGAAGGCCAAATTGCCGGCATCCACCATAAAGTCTTTGCCTTGGATGGCCCAGTAGATTGCAGCCACAGACCAGGCCACTCCGATGCCCAAGAAGACATTCACTGCATTGCTGCCTGTCACATTGCCGATACAAGCGTCTGCGTACTGGTCCTGTTGTGCAGCCACCTTGCTGGCAAAAGTGTCTGCAAAAGAGAAATATAAAAGATAGATTACATTATCTAGGTTTCTACTTAGTGCATAGGCTAGAGGGAACTTAAAATGTGAAAAATATGAAGACTGCCATGGTTGTTTTGGTACATGCTGATTTAGTGGTTTCAACTGTTACCGATTCACTCACCAGGAACAAGTAATCATATCAGGACATCAGAAAACACATGGTTTGCTGCATGCTTCTTCCGCGTCATTGACTTAAAAAGTACTGTGGACACTGGATCAGCATGTCCCCCCCCAACATTAGTAAGTTGGGAGTGTCTTTAGTAGCAGGCTGGTTCCTGTGGAAGAACTGTTCTCCAATATTTCCTATGATTGTCAGCTCCATCTAGTGGCCATAATGCAGCATTTTCCTGAAATACCTAAATCAGGAAACTACTGCATTAGGGCCACTAGATAGCGCTGACAATCATAAAAAATGCTATGGCATTAGCACAGCAAGCTTTATGAAATGTCCAGGGTTCACACTTTTTTCATTCACTCTACACTATGCAATCTTCTTTAAATCTACCACTAACTATGTAGTCCAAGAGCCTGCCTTATTTGACATTATTTTTTTATGAATTATGCAGGTTTGTTCTCATATTACTTAGTTTTAGTAAATCTAAAGGAGATTGTACTATCAGAGTGTATGACCAGCTTAAAGATTTCAACATTCAATACACTGAAGTCATTTTTTGATAAAAGTAGGGGAAGCTCTTCCCATGCTTGTTGGTTATTTATCTAAAATACTGGGCATTTCATCCTGTGAGCTTAGCCAAAGAGGAGGTTCAGTCAATCTAAATTCTTATCCTATGTAAAATTACATGGCCATGTGCATGAGTCCGAATTGTGTGGCTGTGAGTCAGCTATGCCAGTACAGAGAACTACTAGAGGGGGAGGGCAAGAAGCAACAATTTCACTGAAATTAAAAAAAAAAGCATTTTAAGGAATTTCCAAGGAAATCAGTCACAAATCATAACATTTAGGGGTACAGAACTAGAATATTATAAAAGGTGTGAAACTTCGATTGAGCTGTAAAGCCCAAGTTTAGTTCATTTCTTTTTAAATCAGCACAAGGGACAGTACTTATATGCAATGAGAAGTATCTCCTGTGCTGGTGGCTGTTGTCTTGGTTGAAACCTTCAGTCCTCTGACCCTCTGTCCCTCCATACCCCCGCAGCGGTAATCTTCCAGTGCTGTGAGGGTTAATACTGACGCTGGACCATGCACAGGCACTCAGTAAAAGTACTGACTATCCTGTGCCATCCCTTCCTCCATTTGCAGGCATACTATAACTTTCAGCAATGAAAAGTGCTTTTTGAATGGGGGAGGTGGACCTTTAATTTATCTGTTCGTCCTCCATTTATAGAGCGGTTTTGATTGCTGGAAGCTATAGTACAGCTTCTATGAAGGGAATGGGGGGTGAAAAAGGTGGGCAAAGTAATTACTCTTGATGAATGCCTGTGACAGATCCAGTGGCTGTATTAACCCCCAAAGATTACCACTACAGGGTATGTGAGGGGGCAGAAGGTGGAGGCTTTCAACTAATGCCGCGTACACACGGGAGGACTTTTCGACCGGACTGGTCCGACGGAACGAATCCGTCGGACAATCCGACCGTGTGTGGGCTTCATGCGGACTTTTTCTGTCGAAAATCAGACAGATTTTAGATTTGGAACATGTTTCAAATCTTTCCGACAGACTCGAGTCCGGTCGAAAAATCAGTTCGTCTGTATGGTAGTCCGACGGACAAAAAAGGACGCTAGGGCAGCTATTGGCTACTGGCTATGAACTTCCTTATTCTAGTCCCTTCGTACGCCATCATGTTCAAAACAACGGACTTTCGAATGGACTTTAGTCCGTTCGTGTGTGCGCAAGTCTGGTCGTTCGAAAGTCCGTTGTAACTCCGTCGAAAGTCCGTCGGAAAGACCATCGGATCTTTGATGCTGAAAAGTCCACCCGTGTGTACACGGCTTAAGAGAGCAGCCACTAGCACAAGAGACATATTTCATTCAATGTATCGTCCCTTGTGCTGATTTAAAAAAAACAATTTACCTAAACTTAAGCTTCAAGAATCCTTGCATCCTGAAATTTAATTTGATCATATGACAAAAGAATAAGGCAAAGCTTCACTATAGCTGTTTATATTATTGGATCTACGAATTGTATTGACATGTGCTTTTCTTGGCGAATGCAACCTTTGCTGATGTATTTTTTATCATTTGCTCTGTCTGAATGACCTAGTTTTGTAACAAAGCTTTATGGGTTCATCACTTTCGGGTCCTGTGTGACATCAGTTCCAGGCTACAAACCGGAACAAGGCTTGGAGCGCACGCCGGCTTCGGGCAGGCTTGGGGAAGCCAATACCTATTCCCACACATGCTGTACTATGCTATGATACTCTTTAATATGACTCCTACTGGGTCACTTCACCTCTGATGGGCAGTCATTTGGAGGAACACACTGGAGATAAAGATTAGGAGAATATCAGCCTAAGGGGGCAAACAGTGCATTTTGACCTACCCGAAAAAGGGGTCAAACATTTCTGGTGAGTTTACATTCACACTTTTTGGCACTGTGGGGTCATAAGAGGGCGGGGTCACCGGGTGATGTTGACCACGCCCCCTTATGACCTCACAGTTCCAGCATGCCCAGGGACTGTGACGTTATAAGGGGGCGGGGTCACCGCCTATATAAGTCCATTGCGGAGCGCTCAGAGAGCATAACAGCTGAAGAAAGCATCGTGTCAACATCGGAAGAAGAGAAGAGGGGAGAAGACGACGCTGAAGTCCGGGCCACCGCTAGCAAAAGAGTGGCAAAAGAGCAGAAGATATCGGAGGAGCCCGGTAGAAGAACCAGAGAGCGGGAAAAGACCCCCAAAGTCGGAAGAAGACCCCCGAAGTCGGAAGAAGACCCCGGAGCTGTCTAATAAATTACTTTAAATACCTGTCTAGTGTTTTTTTTATTGACACTTTTTCCCTAGGTGAATGAGTAGGGGTACCATGTACCCCTACTCATTCACATAGGGTGGGGGGCCGGGATCTGGGGGCCCCCTTATTAAAGAGGGCTCCCGGATTCCGATAAGCCCCCCGCCCGCAGACCCCGACACCCCTGCCCCAAAGCACCCACTCCCCATGTTGAGGGCATGCGGCCTGGTCATGATGATCCGACTTGCGGTGCGACTTCTATTCAAATCAATGGGCTCCCATAGGGAACCATTGATTTTGATTAGAGGCAGAAACGCCGAACGAGGCTTAACGCTCTTTTTACAGCGTTAACCCCCGTTTAACACCTTTTACTGATGTCTGGCGTTTCCGTAACTGCTCTTGAAAGCAAATTTCTGGCGTTCAGAAAATAACCCATAAACTCCACTGCTCATTAAAGCTAAAAACGTCCATGTGTGCATGGACACATAGGCTAACATAGAGTGGAATTTATGGGCTTTTTAAAAAAACGCCCAAACGCCAATAAACTGCAGTCTACCAGCTCCAGTTTGCATGGAGCCTTATGGTCACGTTTCATTGTTTATCATAAGATGGGCCTACTTTTTTGTTGTTTTTATATATCCTTGCTGCCCTTGACTTGTATCCCGTCATTGTTTGTGGGAGATAGATTACTGTACCTGGGATGGATGTGCCAAGAGCTACAAATACCACAGCGGTGACCGAGTCCTTCAGTCCAACGGTGCAGCCAAAGTGCGAGGCCAGGTCCCCTATGACTGCAGTCAGCATCCCCACAATGATAATACAGACGAAGAAGCAGGCCCAGCCATTCCAGTATTCTGTGGGGGGCACGAAGGCAAAGAGCACTTTCCAGAACACAGTCAGGAAGTGCATGACATAATCAAAACAAGATGGAAGCTTTTCTTCTCTGCCATCATCATCTTCTTCCTCGTCACCTGCGGGAAAGGGAAGCCAATTTAAGCAATGAAGTCTTTTACTCTGTCTCTCTTTAAAGTATGAAGCTGGAAGCAGGTGAACTCAGGGATTTCCACTGTGGTTTTATTGCTGTCAAAAACCACATTGGAAATTCCAACTGTTGCAAATCCCTCTGTGTGCACCTGTTACTAGCTTCATGTTCTACATACAGTACCTTCTTCATGGTTTGCATCCAGGCCAGTATCCCTATAAGCATGTGCAGTGGTCCACTTCTACACTACATACAGTATCTCATAAAAGTGAATACACCCCTCACATTTTTGTAAATATTTTATTATATCTTTTCATGGGACAACACTGAAGAAATTACACTTTGCTACAATGTAAAGTAGTGAGTGTACAGCTTGTATAACAGTGTAAATTTGCTGTCCCCTCAAAATAAAGCAACACATAGCCATTACTGCCTAAACCCCTGGCAACATAAGTGAGTACACCCCTAAGTGAAAATGTCCAAATTGGGCCCAGTTAGCCATTTTCCCTCCCCGATGCCATGATGTTAGTGTTACAAGGTCTCAGGTGTGAATGGGGAGCAGGTGCGTTAAATTTGGTGTTATCGCTCTCACTCTCTTATACTGGTCACTGGAAGTTCAACATGGTACCTCATGGCAAAGAACTCTTTGAGGATCTGAAAAAAAGAATTGTTGCTCTACATAAAGATGGCCTAGGCTATAAGAAGATTGCCAAGACCCTCAGAACAGGCCTCGCCATGGTCGACCAAAGAAGTTGAGTGCACGTGCTCAGCATCATATCCGGAGGTTGTCTTTGGGATATAGATGTATAAGAGATGCCAGCATTGCTGCAGAGGTTGAAGGGGTGGGGGGTCAGCCTGTCAGTGCTCAGACCATACGCCACACACTGCATCAAATTGGTCAGCATGGCTGTTCTCCCAGAAGGAAGCCTCTTCTAAAGATGATGCACAAGAAAGCCCGCAAAGAGTTTGCTGAAGACAAGCAGACATAGGACATGGATTACTGATGAGACCAAGATAAACTTATTTGGATCAGATGGTGTCAAGCCTGTGTGGTGGCAACCAGGTGAGGAGTACAAAGACAAGTGTGTCTTGCCTACAGTCAAGCATGGTGGTGGGGGTGTCATGGTCTGGGGCTGCATGAGTGCTGCCGGCACTGGGGAGCTACAGTTCATTGAGGGAACCATGAATGTCAACATGTACTGTGACATACTGAAGCAGAGCATGATCCCCTCCCTTTGGAAACTGGGCCGCAGGGCAGTATTCCAACATGATAACGACCCCAAACACACCTCCAAGACGACCACTGCCATGCTAAAGAAGCTAAGGGTAAAGGTGATGGACTGGCCAAGCATGTCTCCAGACCTATACTATATTGAGCATCTGTGCGGCATCCTCAAATGGAAGGTGGAGGAGTGCAGGGTCTCTAACACCCACCATCTCTGTGATATCGTCATGGAGGAGTGGAAGAGGACTCCAGTGGCAACCTGTAAAGCTCTGGTGAACTCACTGCCCAAGAGGGTTAAGGCAGTGCTGGAACATAATGGTGGCCACGTAAAATTTTGACACTTTGGGCCCATTTTGGACTTTTTCACTTAGGGGTGTACTCACTTTTATTGCCAGCAGTTTAGACATTAATGGCTGTGTGTTGAGTTATTTTGAGGGGACAGCAAATTTACACTGTTATACAAGCTATACACTCACTACTTTACATTGTAGCAAAGTGTCATTTCTTCAGTGTTGTCACATGAAAAGATATAATAAAATATTTACAAAAATGTGATGGGTGTACTCACTTTTGTGAGATACTGTATATACAGGCTGTACTAAAGTAATGCCAAAGCATGCATAACGTTTTTATTGACTTGCTTACCGGTAGGTCATTCAACTTTTACATGGTGTTAGAGTAACTCTTCCACCATAGTAACTCTTCTTTTTCATTGCAGGTAAATAATGGATTCCAAGCGAGAGCAATGTGCAGTCATTGAGTTCTTGACGAAGGTGGGGTGCAAGCTGTCCGACATCCACATAAGGCTACAGAATGTTGTCACCATTGGCAAGAGCAATGTGCTTATATGGATTGGGAAGTTTAACCCTTTCGCTGCCAGATCCATACGTTGTACGGACCTGACAGCAGGGGGTTTACACACATTCCCAGTGGATTTTGTGTAAATCTGACAAACAAGCAGACTCCTGCGCTGCAGCCTGATTGCTTCCACACACCCCAGTAACGGTAACCCTTTGCGCGCTCCCGCCATGTATCCCAAGCTGCGTTTGCCCTTCTGCGGGACTGGGACCAACATAGCAGATGCTTCCGGGTAGGGGGGAGGTGGAAGAGCAGATACACATCCACTCTCCTCCCCTCCTTGTTGCTGACCCAGTAAGCTATGTGTTTTTAACGTCACTTCTGGGTCAGCCTCTCAGTGTCCCTGGCCAGCGTGGCAGGGAAAGAATGTGCTGCAATGCAATCTGCATTGTATTACATTCAGTGCAGCACACAGGGGACATGCAGGGTCTTTTAGACTCTGGATGTCTCATTAAAGTGAACCTGTCACCAAAAAATCATCACATAGGGGACTTTTTGGAAAAAAAAAATGTAGGTTAAAAAATTTTTTTAACAGTAAAAAAAAGTTGCACCCAAGAACATAAAATCCCCCCACAAACAAATTTTGAGGCACGCCCAAATATAGGCAGGTATGTACGTAAACACAAGGGGTGCCTAGACATGAAAACATCAATTACGATGCACATGTTACATATTGCCTCGCATGCTGGAGTGAGAGCGATATTTCTAGCACCAGACTTCCTCCATAACACTAAAACGATGCCCTATAGGGGGCCTTTAAAATGTCACCTATGGAAAATATAGGGTACTGACGTTGGTCGTCATTTCACGGGCACACGCAAATTTAAAGGGGTTGTAAAGGTAAAAATTTTTTCACCTTAATGCATTCTATGCATTAAGGTGAAAAAACTTTTGACAATACCGCCGCCCCCAGCCCCCCCGTTTTACTTACCTGATGCCTCGAATCTTCGCTGCTCGTCCTCGTCATCTTCATTGCAGCTCAGCCTGGTCGCTGATTGGCTGCAGTGGATGGATTAAAAGCAGCGCAGCCATTGGCTCGCGCTGCTGTCAATCACATCCGATGACGCGGCGCGCCGGGGGGCGGGGCCGAGTGATACAGCGAGCGGCTATAGCGGCTAAGGTGGTAAATGCTTGCGGGGAGGAGCTAAAACAGCCGCCGAGGGACCCCAGAAGACCAGGTTCGGGGCCACTCTGTGCAGAACGAGCTGCACAGTGAAGGTAAGTATAACATGTTTGTTATTTAAAAAAAAAAAAAAATTACCTTTACAACCCCTTTAAGGTTTGACATATTGGGTATCTATTTACTGGGTGCAACCTCGTCTCTTAGATTTTACAAAAAAAATAGGTAATTTATTACGTCTGCACAAAGGCGGATCCGGGGGGGGCAACCTGGCAATTGCCCCCCCCCCCCGAAAATATCACTGACTGTAAGTCTCTCTCTCTCACACCAGTATCATCATCAGCCGATCAGCGGCGCCCAGAGAGAGAGACTCTGTGTAATGTCATTGTTGTCATAACGCCGCGCTGGACCAGGACAGAGGAGGTGGATGAAGCCGCGCCGCTAGCTTGACCCATAGTTTTGTCTGCACTCTGGTTGCCATCGCCTGGGCCACCTGGCGTCTAGGGAACCAGTGAAGTCAGTGACGTCAGAGCAGCTGAGGAGGAGGAGAGCCCCAGCATTCAGAGAGGAGTCTTATTTCTTCTACGCCCTGAGCTGAGAGTGTTGGCTCCACCCACCTCCTCCCTCCATCTTCTCCACACTGCAGGTTGCAGCGCGGTGTGTACACAGGAGCATGAAGCAGTGAACACTGTCATCTGATGCTGCCCTGCCTGCAGACAGTGTGCAATTACTGGCACCCCGCTCATCTCCATTGCTCCTGCATAGGAGTCCCCCCCCCCACCAGAGCACCAAAATATTTTATTAAAAGTGAGTAAAAAAATGAATCAATGTGTAAAAGTACAAAATACATGTGTGCCATTATTTATGAAAAAAAAAAATGCTGCAGCTGCCCTTTTAGTCTTGTTCAATTTCAGCTCCGGAAAGCCCCCCCCCCCCGCCGTTCATGACCAGGCCACTTTTTGCAATACTGCTCTGCGTTACTTTAACTGACTGACAATTGTGCGGCCCTGCGACGTTGTAAAATTGATGGGTTTTTTTCCCACAAATAGAGCTTTCTTTTGGTAGTATTTGATCATCTCTGCGCTTTTCATTTTTTGCAATATTAACAAAAAAAGAGCGACAATTTTGAAAAAAAAAAGCAATATTTTTTACTTTTTGCTATAAAAAAATGTCTTCATCAATTTAGGCCAATATGTATTCTGCTACATATTTTTGGTAAAAAAACAAAACCCAATGAGTGTATATTGACTGGTTTGCACAAAAGTTATAACGCCTACAAAATAGGGGATATAGTTACGGCATTTTAATTTTTTAATTTTTACTAGTAATGGAGACGATCAGCGATTTTTAGCGGGACTGCAACATTGCAGCAGACAGATCAAACACCTAACTGACACTTTTGACACTTTTTTGGGCACCAGTGACACTAATACAGTAATCTGTGCTAAAAAATATGCACTGTCACTGTACTAATGACACTGGCTGCTAAAGGGCTAAAATCAGGGGCGAGCAAAGGGTTAACTGTGTTCCTAGGGGGTGCTTGCTAACTGTGTGGAGCATTGATTCACTAGATGAACAGAGTGATCGGTGTTCCTGTTAGCAGGAACACAAGATTACTCTGTTCTTCTCTGACAGAACAGCAGTCTGCCTTTTTTACATTGGCAGCCCGCCGTTCCATCCCTGTGGGGAGCGATTGCGGGCCTCCGGACTGTATGATACGTTAAATACAGTTCTGTAAGCAACATCTTAGAGATTTGACTCTGGATCCGCCACTGCGTCTGCATGCCCTAAAATTAAACTTTAGTGTACTTTTTACTGACACCTTTGTGGTAATATCATGTGACATAAAAAATTGCCACTTATTTTTTTAGGGTGTCTGCTTTCAGAAAATATATAATGTTTTGGGGGTTTTATGTAATTTTCAGGGATAAAATTATTTTTTTAAGCAAGTGTGCAAAAAAAAAAAAACGCAAAAACCGGCTCTGGCAGCGAAAGAGGAAAACCAGTAATGAAGACAATCCACGCAGTGGGAGGACATTAACTGCAACCACAGCCTGCACCCTTCCTTTGTTGGGAACTCAATGACAGCACGTTGCTTCTACCTGGAATCCATTATTTACCTGCAATGAAAAAGAAAAGTTACTATAGAGGAAGTTACTCTACAAGTACATGTCTAGGGAGGATAGTGCCAGGGTACACATGACACAAGGAACCAACAGAATAGTGCAATTTACTGCGTGTCTGACATTTTGGCTAATCACAGTCTGTCTTTGCTTTTTTTCACCTGGATGGGTCACGCTCAGTGGGTGCTATGCTCACTGAAATGGATGGGGTATAATTCCTGTAATGGCCATGAAGCAGAACATTTTGGCTGTGGGGCATGTTTCCCATTCACTGCCTCTGTAGCTAAAAGGGGTGGGGGTGGGGGGGCAGTAAAAGTGCAGCTCAACCGTGGAGTTTAACCGCCTAACCTCACGTGTAAACAACCCCTAGGAAGATTTTTGTAGTTTCACAATATTTCCATGTGCCTTCATCGATCTCACTCTGGTGCAGTGGCTGTGAAAACTAAAAACAATACCAAACTAAATATTAAATATTGCAAAATACAAAAAATGTACTCATTCATTAAATAAGGCATTTAGCTAAATACCGCATGAGTTATTGAAAACATTCATTCTGTTTTTAACGCTTAGGCCCCTTTCACACTGGGGCGGTAGGGGGCGTCGGCGGTAAAACAGCGCTATTTTTAGCACTGTTTTACCACGGTATTCGGCCGCTAGCGGTGCGGTTTTAACCCCCCGCTGGCGGATGAAAAAGGGTTAAATCCACTCGTATAGTGCGGCTATAGCTGCGGTATTGCCGCGCTGTCCCATTGATTTCAATGGGCAGGAGCGGTTTAGCAGCGGTGAATACACCGCTCCTTCACCGCTCCAAAGATGCGGCTGACAAGAGATTTTTTTTTCCCCCTCCAGCGCACCGCTTCAGTGTGAAAGCCCTCGGGAGGCTGTTTGGGGGCGGTTTGCAGGTGGTATTTTTAGCGCAATAACGCCTGCAAACCGCCCCAGTGTGAAAGGGGCCTAAGTGAGTAGACTCCTATATCTTTCACTGTGAATGGAGCTATCATATATAGGGCAAGGGATTTATAGATGCTTTGGGTATTTCATGATTTGTGATTTAAGTTTTCTGTCTTGACGCTTTGATGTCTTCCTTGGTCTACCGGTATGCTTGCCTTTAACCACCTTCCCATGTTGTTTGTATTTGGTCCATGTTTTAGACACAGCCGACTGTGAACAACCAACATCTTGTGCAACACTGCGTGATGATTTACCCTCTTTACCAACATACTAACATGCAGATTTAATCTGATGCAGGTGTTAATGTTTGTAATGAAAATTTACAGGGTGATTCCATAATTTTGTCCTCAGAATTGAGTGATTCCATAATTTATTCCCTGTGCTTGTTCTATAAATCTAACTGTTACTGGCCACCACAATTATTTTTCTTGATTTCTTTTAGTGTTTCCTAAAGCCAGAAAGTTGCCATTTGAAATGCCTTTAGTTTTTGGCCATGTCTGTGATCTGCTTTTTTTCTACAACAATAAACAACTGAAGGAACATCCTCAGGGACTGGTGATTCCATAATTTTTGCCAGGGGTTGTATGATCTCAAGGTAGCTGGGACCATAGTCACCAAGAAAACAATTGGTAACACACTACGCCGTGAAGGACTGAAATCCTGCAGCACCCGCAAGGTCCCCCTGCTAAAGAAAGCAGATGTACAGGCCCGTCTGAAGTTTGCTAATGAACAGCTGAATGAGAACTGGGTGAAAGTGTTGTCAGATGAGACCAAAATCGAGCTCTTTGGCATCAACTCAACTCGCCGTGTTTAAAGGAGGAGGAATGCTGCCTATGACCCCAAGAACACCATCCCCACCATCAAACATTGAGGTGGAAACATTATGCTTTGGGGGTGTTTTTCTGCTAAGGGGACAGAACAACCTTACCCCATCAAAGGAACGATGGACGGGGCCATGTA
Source organism: Lithobates clamitans (assembly GCA_037952925.1). Classification (NCBI taxonomy): domain Eukaryota; kingdom Metazoa; phylum Chordata; class Amphibia; order Anura; family Ranidae; genus Lithobates; species Lithobates clamitans. The sequence goes on from JBBGZY010001008.1 coordinate 755,666, forward strand.
CCGTCAAACCTTGGCTGAGAACCTCCTGCCCTCTGCCAGGGCACTGAAAATGGGTCATGGTACTGGATGGGTATTCCAGTATGACAATGACCCAAACACACGGCCAAGGCAACAAAGGAGGGGCTCAAAAAGAAGCACATTAAAGTCCTGAAGTGGCTTAGCCAGTCTCCAGACCTTAATCCCATAGAAAATATGTGGAGTGAGCTGAAGGTTCGAGTTACCAAACGTCAGCCTCGAAACCTTAATGACTTGGAGAGGATCTGCAAAGAGGAGTGGGACAAAATCCCTCCTGAGATGTCTGCAAACCTGGTGGCCAAACTACAAGAAACGTCTGACATCTGTGATTGCCAACAAGGGTTTTGCCAAGTACTGTCATGTTTTAGGAAGGGGTCAAATACTTAGTTCACTCATTAAAATGCAAATCAATTTATAACTTTTTTGAAATACGTTTTTCCTGGAAATTTTTGTTGTTATTCTGTCTATTACTGTTAAAATAAACCTACCATTAAAATTATAGACTGTCATTTCTTTGTCAGTGGGCGAACGTACAAAATCAGCAGGGGATCAAATACTTTTTTCCCTCACTGTATATATCAGCTATTAGGAGTGCTCTTTGTGCCACCCAGCCACCATTTTTAGTATCTCCATTCATGTATAAACCCATGTAGACGACACACGTGTGTGCACATGTGGTGGATCAGTTTCAATAAAGTGATTAGTAATTGCTTCTCAAGAGGTCACATGGGAATACCTCAAATTATACTCTCATTGGGCCTCTTAAAACCTGAGATGTGCCGAAAAATGAAAACACAGCTGTCTCATTGTATTTTACCTATTCCAGTCACAAGAGGGCAGCAAGTAGCTTTGGCTCTTCTATGTAAGACTATCTTATTTTATAGTATTGGGCAGCCAACCTAGTGCACCACCTTGAGTTAACACCACAGGTCATGATGAGTTTTATTTCACCTGCACTGACAGTGATGGCTTCCATGAACTGTTCTCTCCAAGAATGAGTACCAATCACCAGGGCCAGGTTTGTTTTCTTTATAAGCTTGTCCACGGTGCTCTGTAGGGAGAAGGCACATCAATAAGTAGGGCATTGCAGACATAGTATAACATAGTAATGATTAACGTGCAACAATCTGTAGAGTTCAATGTATTTTAATTTTTTAGATTTCAGTTATAATACATTTGAAACTGAAAAAGCAAGTGCCTTTGCCAATGTGTAGTAAAAAGTCAGTACAAAGCCTTGTTCTTCATAATAGTTATTGAAAAAGAAAAGGTAATAAAAGGTAAGTAGTGCATGGTGATGGACTGACTGTTAGTGTTATATATAGGGAAAGTTAGTGTTAGGGTATCAGGAAGGGGTTAGAGAGTTAGTGTTAGGGTTACATAGAAGGTTAATGTTAGGGTTATAGGGGGAGTTGGTGTAGGGGTTACAAAAAGAGTGAGTTTTATGGGTACAGAGAGAATTAGTGTTAGGTATACAAGGAGGGTTAAACTTAAGGTTAGGTATAAAAACATGAAAAACCTTTTTCCCCTTTTTTATAAGCGATCACATTGCCTCTGTTCTCAGCTGCATACTGTAAGAGCTGGGGGGAAGAGAAGCAGCAGCACACTGAGCTTCCCAGTGAATGGCTGTGCAGCGGGGGGCGTGTCAGGACAAGTCTGATCATTGGAGGAGAGCACACTGAGTTCCCAGCATAGCTAGAGAACTGACCATGGTGTGCTCTCATGCCTAGCGTGGCCAGTTTTTAATAAGAAAGCATTGGGACTGACAGGAACACCAGGGATTTCACACAAAGGAAGCAATACAAAGAGAAAAGGATACTTTCTCATACAAGTACATGGCACAGCAGACACATATCAGCAATATGAAATGTTGGGGTAACAAACGATTTAAGGTTACAATCATAGTTAGGGATACAGGTAGGGTTAGAGGTAGAACAAGGGAAGGTTACAATTGAGGGTTGTGTTAGCGCTACAGAGAGGGTACATGTTAGGGTTACAGAGAGGGTTAGTGTTAGGGGCGTAGGACGGGCTTCTGTAGGGTTACAGAAAAGGTCTAAATTAGGGTAACAAAAAGAGTTATGCCCTGTACACAAGGTCGGACATTGATCGGACATTCCGACAACAAAATCCATGGATTTTTTCCGACGGATGTTGGCTCAAACTTGTCTTGCATACACACGGTCACACAAACTTGTCGGAAAATCTGATTGTTCTGAACGCGGTGACGTAAAACACGTACGTCGGGACTATAAATGGGGCAGTAGCCAATAGCTTTCATCTCTTTATTTATTCTGAGCATGCGTGGCACTTTGTCCGTCGGATTTGTGTACCCACGGTCGGAAATTCCGACAACGGATTTTGTTGTCGGAAAATTTTATAGCCTGCTCTCAAACTTTGTGTGTCGGAAAATCCTATGGAAAATGTGTGATGAGCCTACACACGGTCGGAATTTCCGACAACAAGGTCCTATCACACATTTTCCATCGGAAAATCCGACCGTGTGTACGGGGCATTAGTGTTAGGGTTACAGAGCATTAGTGCTAGGAACACAGGGAGTGTTAAAGTTAGGGTTACACAAAGGGTTACAGTTAATGTTACAGACACAATTAGTGTTCAGGTTACAGGGAGAGTTATGGTTAGGGCTAAAGAGAAGGTTCATTTTAGGGTTACAAGGGGAAGGGTTGTGTTAGGCTTACAGAGAGTTAGTGTTAGGATTATAGAGAGGGGTAGTGTTAGGGTTATAGGGAGAGTTAGTGTTAGGATTATAGAGAGGGGTAGTGTTCGGGTTATAGGGAGAGATAATGTTAGGATTATAGAGAGGGGTAGTGTTAGGGTTATAGGGAAAGTTAGTGTTAGGATTATAGAGAGCGGTAGTGTTAGGGTTATAGGGAAAGTTAGTGTTAAGATTATAGAGAGGGATAGTGTTAGGGTTATAGGGAGAGTTAGTGTTAGGATTATAGAGAGGGGTAGTGTTAGGGTTATAGGGAGAGTTAGTGTTAGGATTATAGAGAGGGGTAGTGTTAGGGTTATAGGGAAAGTTAGTGTTAGGATTATAGAGAGGGGTAGTGTTAGGGTTATAGGGAAAGTTAGTGTTAGGATTATAGAGAGGGGTAGTGTTAGGGTTATAGGGAAAGTTAGTGTTAGAATTATAGAGAGGGGTGGTGTTAGGGATATAGGGAAAGTTAGTGTTAGGATTATAGAGAGGGGTAGTGTTCGGGTTATAGGGAGAGTTAGTGTTAGGATTATAGAGAGGGGTAGTGTTCGGGCTATAGGGAGAGATAATGTTAGGATTATAGAGAGGGGTAGTGTTAGGGTTATAGGGAGAGTTAGTGTTAGGATTATAGAGAGGGGTAGTGTTAGGGTTATAGGGAGAGTTAGTGTTAGGACTATAGAGAGGGGTAGTGTTAGGGTTATAGGGAGAGATAATGTTAGGATTATAGAGAGGGGTAGTGTTAGGATTATAGGGAGAGTTAGTGTTAGGATTAAAGAGAGGGGTAGTGTTAGTGTTAGGATTATAGAGAGGGGTAGTGTTAGTGTTAGGTTTATAGAGAGGGGTAGTGTTAGTGTTAGGATTATAGAGAGGGGTAGTGTTAGGGTTATAGGGAAAGTTAGTGTTAGGATTATAGAGAGGGATAGTGTTAGGGTTATAGGGAGAGTTAGTGTTAGGGTTATAGAGAGGGGTAGTGTTAGGGTTATAGGGAGAGATAATGTTTGGATTATAGAGAGGGGTAGTGTTAGGGTTATAGGGAAAGTTAGTGTTAGGATTATAGAGAGGGGTAGTGTTAGGGTTACAGTACAGGGAGAGTTAGCGAGAGGGAGAGTTACAAGAAAGGATAGGGTTACAAAGAGGTAATCTGAAGGGTACAGAGAGAGATAATGTTAGGGTGACAGAGAGGGTTAGAGTTAATATTACAGGTGGAGTTAGGGTTACAGGGAGGCATAGTTTTAGGGTTACAGGGGGGTAGGTGTTAGGGCTCCAAGAGGGTTAGTGTTACAAAGAGTGCTAATATCAGGTTTCTAAGGGGGTTTATTGTTAGAGTTAAAGAGAGTTAGGGTTACAGATTACAGGGAAGGTTGGAGTTTGACTTACATAAAGGGTTATAGTTAGGGTTACAAGTAGTTCATTTTGGGGTTACAGGGAGGGTAAGAGCATCAAAGTGGTATTAAACCCAAAACGAAAAATGTAATATATTGCAGCTTTTTTTTTTTTTTTTTAAATCAAGTTAGAAGTTTATTTAAGACATAGAGGGTTACAAATATTTATCAAACCTATCAAAACATCATACAATGAATATTGTGCAACAGAGCCAGAGACCCCTATCTCAGGTTACAATGAAATGGAGAAACAGATAGTAACAAACAACATACCATAGGGTGACAATTTGTTGGAGGGACATCGGAAGTGTACTCAAAATATCATTTAACTAGATGGGAATATTCCTTCGGTGTATATAAATCGTTGTAAGGCAAAAGTACAATGGTAAGGAAGTTCTAGGCTAGCCAGCACAATCAACTACTTGAACCATATCACAATAATTGAACCTACATTTGCAATAATCTGTCTAGGGTGAGCTGCGGAGGGGAACATCAAGCCAGCACTACCATATGGACAGAAATTTCAACTTGCCTAAAGCCTGGCACACGCTATGAAATTTTTTTTTTATTTAACCCAGCGGGTTGAACGAAAAACAAATTGTCAGCTCTGGACAGAGCCGCTGTACTAACTATGCAAAGTTAGTATAGCGATCTCCCCTGCTGAGCTGTTGTGTTCTGATGGGGGATGGCCCTCCGATGTCGGGCATTTTTTCTTTAATCAACTTGGTACATTTAGCCTGTCCATTAATGGTTCAAATCTCAGCAGGTTCCTACTGAACCCACTGAGATTTGAACCGTGTATGGCTAGCCTTAGTGTTGAGGGCCTTAGGGTAGGGCATCATGATGGCTGAGACCTCCAGCACTGAACGCTTAACATGCTGCTCCCATCAAGCTGATCTACTGAAGCTGTCTGCCATATCACAGCCTGTCCATGAGTATTACCAGGGAAGATTAACAAAATATAATTAAAGCCATAAAATACATTAGTCACAGCCAGTAGCTATTTTAAACAGCCTTAATTGCTGCAAATTCTGACACTTTATTGGGAAGATGATCCATGTTCATGAATCCTATATTAGAGTAAAACACATTGATAAAGCCTTTTAAACCTTTCCAGTCTTTGATGGGATTTGCTTCCTCAGATAAGATCATTGCTGTTCATTCTGTCTTATCTCTTATCTTCTTCAAATGTAAATTTTTGAAGAATAAAAAGGGGGAGTGGACAGCATACTTATGTATTGCATATTTCATATTGCTAGATGTTACGCTACACTGTACAATTCGATTTTGCTTTTAAATTAGAGTAGAAATTTGTGATTCAAATAGGGTAATCTGCATTGTGTATTCAGCTTTATAAAGAGAGATAGGTGCGAAAAACCTCCTCTGTGCATGCAGAGTATGACTGCGATCTACACACCGCAAATTCATTTTGGCATTCAGTGCAATTAAAGCCCAATTCTATTTGATAGTCTTGTGATCTGCAATGTCAGCATTATTTTTCTTCCCCTGTCAGTGTTGGGATGAAGATGAATCACAATTCTCTGTCTTTCTGGAGCCTTGTTAGAAGAGAGGCAGGATTGGTAGCTATTAGGAGTGACCAGCCTATAGTATGTAGCAAGGTCTCAGGTCTCCTTCGGTTTAATGAGAACCTCCATTGCCAGAGACAGCTGACATCCTTCTGTATAGGGTGGGTTGTTAGGCATGGTGGGTGCAAGGTTGTTCAAGTTATTGGGCGCCAGACACTTCATTAATGCAAAAGAGATTTTTTTTTTTCTCTTAACAAACTTTATGGGGGAGAGAGGGTTAATGCCAGGACACCCTTTGGTAGTTGCAAGATTAATTGGCAGACTCTGAGACTTCAATAGGAGGACAGCCATGCAGGGAAAAGCATCCAGCAAGATGCCACATCTGCATGTGCAGGAATGCTGTCTAGTATGGCAATAGTCTTTAACAGTTCCTAACACAAAGCATAACAGTTTTTTTCACTTCCACTACAATCACTCCTTGTAGTTCTTCAGCCCACTGAGCTCCCGGTCTCTCACTAGACCCACTGATTCACTGCCACTGAATCCCTTGGGCTCCTCCAATCTTTGCGGTGGTATTTTCCTCAAGCGTCACCCCCGCTTCTCTGCTGGGTCCATGGCTTGGCACTCAAGATACCTCTCAAGCTTAACCCCACTGGCCTGTTCGGTCCCTGGCTTGACACACAAGTCCCTTGCTGGCGATGGCTTCCCCTCTACCTTCGACCACGACAGGTTCTCTGGCCGGCAGAACCGTCACTTTTGGTTGGACAAGCCGCAGTCCCAACCCTGCGCTGATCTCTTGCTTCTGCATAGGCCCTCAGACAGCCCAGCAGCCAGATGTGCCCAGGATAGGCCCAATCTCTGGCCAAGCAGCCCGGGCAATACAACAATCGTCCAGGTGGCACAGAACACTGATCACCTGGCTCCACCCAAATATATAGGCTCTCCCAGCAGGCCAAGGGATCCAAGAAAACCCCTGCCCATTGGCTGAGATACCCCATATACGCATAACCTGACCTTGCAATGCCCTTCTCCAATCCAGTACCACCAGGTACCAGGCCACCTAGTGGTAGAAGAGAACAGTGGAACAAGGTCAAACTTGGGGAGAAATCAATTGATCTCTAACAATTAGCCAAGATGATTATTTCCCAACCAGGGTTCCACCAGAGCCTGCTAGCGGTTTCTTGAGCAATGAGCAATTTCTGCCTCTCAGAAAAGTTCCCACTGACACCATTGATCTTTTTAGCTATCTGTAAAGGGGTAATTCTTACCAATGACCACAAGTGTAAGGAGCATTCTTCCGACTGACCATCGCACTAATGTATCATGAGTTGTAGATATATTCTTTTTTAGCAGGGGTTCCCTGAGGCCAGAACTTTATTTCAAGGGTTCCTCTGTGTTGAAAAGCTTGAGAAAGGCTGCCCCAGAGTGTAATCAAATACGTTCATAGCCAAGTAAAGCAGGCCATAGATTTTTTTTTTTTTCATTTAGCCAGCTGGTTGAACGAAAACAAAACTTGATACCCCCATCCACACATTTGATGTGGATGGGGGAATCCTCCCCGCTAAGCCTTTGTATTCTGACAGAGGGAAGACATACTCAGAATATGCTGATCAAATGAGGAAAATCTGACAGGCTGATTGTACAGATGTTGATCGGTAGATGGACTTCTGTACAACCAGCCTGCCCATACATGGAACAAAAATCAGCTGGTCCCCGCTGAACCATTTTTGATCCATATATGGTTGGATTAAAGGTATCAGTCCTTCTTCATATATTTGCCAGATCCAACCCTGGGACGCAGAAGTGGTAATCTTTGACGTGTTTCACAGATATTCCACCTGTTTCATCAGGATCATCTTAAATATATTTATTGGTTTTATCAACAAGATCTGTGTCTCAGAAAGTGGAACCCATGCATTCGAATCACATTGCCTGGGGTATGTAAAGAGCAAGGGATATAAAGCCACAGTGGGGAAGGAGATGGGAGATCAAGGTTAGGAAAAAACCTTTGTGCCTTGAACCGTAATCTGTAATCTGACTGATGTGGGTGTTTACTAAAGACAAAAATTGAAATGTGATATAAATTGAGAATCATGTCAGACTGAAGATTCAAAGCATTCACCTAAATTAGACCCCACATATTCAGCCACAGGATCGTTGTTCAAAATCATGGGGCCCCGTACAGCCTTCCTGATGATGGTGCGGTTGAACAGCAGCACTGACTTTATCCATCTACACCTTTAAAATAAAAAAGTCCCTTCTTTGCTCCCCCATCCTGGGCCCCTCTGTTGACCTAATGGGGCCCAGGGAAATATAATTCAAGTCCTGGTAAGCAAGTAGGAGCTGAGCTGTGATCTAGTAGTATCCATTTATTCATTTAGGCAATAGTGAGCAATAAAGCTTCCCCGGGCCCCCCTATTTAACTGCTGGGGCCTGGGCCCAGTACAACAGGACCGGCTGTACTGCTTTATCAGTGACCCTGTTCAGTTGTAGAGTGTCCCCAGGTCAAAAGAATCTTCCCATACACCAAACAAGGGGAAGACCAAACCTTCCAGGAGAGCAAGCAAGGCAGGCAGGAATGGTAGATAAGAACAAAGTAGCATAGCATGTTATCTTCCCATTCTTCTGTGGGTATTTAAATGTTTCTTCAGTAAAGATTCCATAATATAGTTTACACTGACAAAGCAAGGTATGTATAGAATTACACAGTGGCACAAGCATCTGTGGTCTGTAGTTATATTGAACCGAGAGTGAATAATGTTTAAACCCTGTGTTTTTGAAGTCATCGTATTGTTTTTTTTTTAAATATTTGGACTGGTAAGAATGAACTGCTATACTATGTAAAAATGTTACCCTGTTTCCCCGAAAATAAGACCTAGCGTGATTGTCGGTGATGGCTGCAATATAAGCCCTACCCCCCAAATAAGCCCTTTTTCCCTGAAATTAAGCCTTACCCTGAAAATAAGACCTACAAGGACTTTAACTAGGGCTTATTTGGGGGGTAGGGCTTATATTGCAGGCATCACCGACAATCACGCTAGGTCTTATTTTCGGGGAAACAGGGTATGTATAAAGGAAATTGGAGAAGGTGTCTTTTTTCTAAAAAATGTGGATGCATTTTAGGATGGTAAATGTTAGAAGGTCAGTGAACTCCCTTTATTTGAATCTACTTTGTGCATTTTAGCTGGCCACACACACACTAGTATGTTTTAGAACAAACGATTATGCAAAAATTTGTATGAAAATTCCAAGTACATTCAATGACTTGATGGATGTTGTGCTTGAAAATTTCATTTGCTTTTAACATTCAATTTTGGAACAAATGTAATTTACCAACAGAAAACCACACACACTGTTATGTTGGCCATACACTAGTAGAATTTTGTTAGAATTTTTCATTTTAAGAATATTCATTCAATTTTCTAATGATTAGTGGGGTCAAGTCAAGATTCATTTTCAACTATAGCGATGAGAAAATTTAAAAGGAGCAGGATGGTAAACTCTTCTTGAGTGAACACATTTCTAAAGCTGGTCACACACACTGGTACATTTTTTATTAATGTTCGTATAATAATTCATACGAAGTTTCTCAGTACATTCAATGACTTGATGAATTATGTACTTTCATTTTCTTTTATCATTAGATTTTGGAATGAGTGTAATTTCCTGAACAAAAACCACATACGCTGTTAGAAATGTATTTGGTTCATGTTTTCTAGTTGGCTTTTGTATTACTTTGAGATACTTAATAATGCAAACGAGAAATGTATTTGGTCATCCATCTCCTTCAAATTCTCTCATCACCATGGTTGAAAATGAACTTCTATTTGACCCCAATAAACAATGGAAAACGGAATGAACGTTCTTAAAACAAAACATTTTGACCAGAATTTTACTAGTGTATGGTCTGTTGGTCAGCATTGAAACAAAAAATTTCATCTGAAATTCTACAAGTGTACAGCCAGCATAAGCTCAGAGCACTTTTAGCCTTACAGGGGTTGATTTACTAAAACTGTAGAGTGCAAAATCTGGTGCCGCTGTGCATAGAAACTGATCAGCTTCCAGGTTTAATTGTCAAAGCTTAATTGAACAAGCTGAAGTTAGAAGCTGATTGGCTACCATGCACAGCTGCACCAAATTTTGCACTCTCCAGTTTTAATAAATTAACCCCACAGTGTCAGTATATTGGAAGCAAGTGGCAGGGGAACTACAGATCAAGGATAAGGTGATAAATCATGAATTTATTGTCCCCTGATGTCTGCATAAAGAGAAACTGTCACCCAAAATCTATACAGTGACATAAGGGATGTGTCGGTCACTTGTAATCAAGTTTGGTAATACAAGGTAAGACATAAAAAATGAACTAAAATAATTAAAAAGAATTTAAAAAATCCCCCACATGTATACAACATCCACACACAGGCTGTTAAGGCGCACAAATATACAGAAATGCCTATTGCACTAAATATTATGTACTCCCACACAGCAGAGGTAGAGGAATAACAAAAATATATTTTCTGGTAAATCTAAAATGATGAGTTGTAAAGGTTTTTAATGCATCACCAATTTACATTTCTGCGTATGTAAATTTTTGGGGTTGTTTGCTATCTCAAAGTCCCATCTTTCATAATTAAAAGCTCAAAATTTCGTTTTGAACAACAGTTGCATACAAAATCACAAATACTCTGTCTGGTCATTCTACAAAATATATTATTAATATATTATTTTATATTATTATATAGTTATTGTAAATGCCAAAAATGGAAAAATTGGTCCAGGAACAAAAAGGTTATAAAACACTGAAGAAACAATGGATAACCATGGAGACATTAATTCCCTGTGTGTATGAAATCATAGTGTCTGAGCACAAATGGCCAGTGCAGGCCTGTAAATTATATATTTCAAGACAGCTATGAAGAAGCTGTCTACTTCTGTGTCTGACTTTATAACCCATACTATTACCATTCTTCATTGCCGATAATAAAAAAAAAAAAAAAGATGTTTTTGCAAACAAAAACAGCCCAGCAACTGACACCCTTATAAATAAAGTATATATAAAGCCAGACTTCCTATTTCATGTTAGATATCACTGTCTGTTTTTTGTTGTTTTTTTCTCACCATCTGTGTCCTATTGTGGAGATTTCCATTCATTTCCTGTCCGGTAGACTGAAGTCAGAGGAAATCTCTCCAAAGTCAGGAAAATACCCTGTCGGACAGTTGTCACTGGAACATGTGCCCCAGTGGAGCATTTCCCCTCTATTCTTGTTCTAGTGACAACTCAAAATTGTGGATTTTCCCTTACTCTATAATCACACTTTTCACCAGGGCAAAAAGAGAGAAAAAATCGCCTTAACTGGGAAACAGACAGCAATAAGAAAACTGAATATTACCGCTTCTTATACCTTAATACTCAAAAACTAAAAAAGAAATGTGGGCTTCAGATACACTTAAAGTGTTCTTGTCACTCTAAAACATCATAATAATTGCACAAAAATAATAAGGGCCTGCATAGAATTAAATAAATTACGCAGATCTTCAGGCTCCCCTCTAACCGATTGCTGTCATTATGAAAAAACTGGCACTTGCTTCACAAGTGTTGCCTTATAAGTTTATGTGAAATATCCATTAATAACTGTAAAATATTGTAATAATGAAAATATTTAAAAAAGGGTTTCATTTAAGCTTTTGCTAAGAGCAGAGAATATGGGCCAAGGCTTGTATATGCAAACAAGGGAGAGCCAATTCCATTGTTCTACACCTACTCCTTTGAAAGGGTGCCATGCTGGGATATGCAATGGACCTAACTTCCTTGGGAAATGCAATTAACACACTTGGCCAACATAGTCACAAGATTTGCATGAAAGGGGGCCGACTTATGGAGTAAGCCCTCCAATCATGATCCAAGCTAGGCCAACCAATGAGACATCAGCTTGGTTTGATATACTCAGAGCCAAGGGGGAGATATGTCTCTTTCTGATAGACCAGCGAGCTGAAAGGAGCTTTGGTAAGGATGGGTAATTATGGGAAAGGAATGCCCTTTTACTTGTAACTAAATATGTGTGCAGATTACTGTATTGAGGAATATACCCTGTATTCCTTCATGTAAATACTTTATTTTAACCTAATATTTTCTTCCTTGGTGTAAGACGATAGATAGACGATTGTGTATTAGCTAGACTTTCAACTGTGTCCTAATAAATGTTATTATATTTTAAGCTTTCACTCTTCATCGAAAAGAACTCTTATTTAGCCCACCTCATATCTATGAGATATGAAAAATCTTAAATATAGATTTTTCAGGGTAACACAAGGTAAGACAAAAAAAAAACATGCGGGTTGGAGGAGGGTAGGAGGGGATTAGTATTTGCCCAAAGATGAGCTTTAAAGAGGAATTTTACCCTCCCCCTATCTTGTTTTTGTCCCCGCTAACCAGGGGCTGGGTTGTGCACATTTTAGATACTTACCTTCACAGCGGAGCCAGAATTATCCTACTGAGATTCTCTTCTCCACAGCCAACGCTGGAAACTGTGCCACCAAGTTTCTGTGTGACATCATCAGTAGGCTGCGCTGGCTCTTCCAAGTTCTGGCGCAGCATTCTGATGACACGCCGCTAGGCCTGTCCTCTCCACTATTAGTGAATAGGGTGACGTGCAGGGCTTCTGGTGCCTCCTGAGATATGAAAAGTCACATATCCCAGGAGACACCAGGGGCACTGATGTAATTTAACTAGGCAAATGACAGAGGCGGGCTGAAACAAACTCTTAAAAGAATGTGCAGGGGGAGGGGGAGGGGTGGGATAGAGAGGAGTCCATTTAAGGGATGAAGATCCGCTTTAAGTTTATTTTTCCTAGTTTAGACCTACCCAGCCAAAAGCATGCTGAGGTAAAGACACAACCAAAACAGAAACACAAATTTAAAATGTAAAGTTTGCCATTTAACATCTGACAGTGAGAGGCATGAGGCTGCAATGCCAAAATCAGTTCTTTTGAAACAGACACAGACTCACACCACCATAGGACAGCTGGTCACCTTTCTCCCAACTTCCTCCTGGTACTCTCCAGTGAGCTTCTCCAGATCCAAACAGACTCCAGGACTAGGCTTTGTGAATAGGCCCCCCAGCTAAAGCTTCAGCTGGGACCTAGATGTCTCCTAGATGGCACCTCTTGTAATCCTGCCCAGGGGAAGAGCCCCTGCACAGGGGTCTCCTCCAGCAGGACTGAACCTAGGCCTCCTTTTCCCAAAGCTCTCCAGGCACCTACTGGGCACACCTCTCCAGGGATTGGCCAGACTCCCCATAAATATTCAGGCTGCTTACCCTGTTTTTTCTCCCACTATAACTCTAGAATCCTCTAGAATACAGGGGGAAGCAATCAGAACAGCAGCCTGTGAGATACTGAGCAGGCCTGGACAATCAACCCCTGCTCCACTGATTACAGAAGAGCCAACTAAATTTACCTAACAAACTGGACTAAGCTATAAAGGTGCTACATTACCAACAAATTTTGTTTTTATATAGGGTTTCTTAAAATATGTACATAAAAGAAGCCGTTCATTACACTTGCAAGCTCTGCTTCCTGCTTAGTATTGTGCAGTGCACTACTGCCCCTCTTTCTGTGCAGATCTAGAGGTTCAGTTTGGAACCGAATGAAAGCTTATCAAGGTCAGCCAGATCAATTGTCTTCTCAGTGTGATCCTAAACATGGCGGCACATAGCCTGAAAAAAAGAACAGGCTGTGGCATCATTAACACAAACCAGATTGTGTCGTGGTTAACTAGATTGCTAAGATGACAGCTTGCAACCTCAGAAGCTCTTAGTGTCACACACTTGGATTTTCAAAGCATGAAGACTAAAAATCTGCATGTCTGATTGCTGGTACTTCTCGTTTCCTGTATAATCAAAGGAAAAAAAAAAACACATGCATGGAACATCTGTCCAAGAAGATTACAACAAGTTGTGGTCATTTTAGCTGCTTATACTTAAAACCATGACAGTTTTTCTTGGGTGCATAAAGAGATATAGAGAGAAAAATATATTTACTTTTTCTGAAGAAAATGCTACTCTAGAGTTTCTCTTGTGCACAGTAGATCATGTGAGTAAAAGCCTAGGCATTTGGTCATGCAATCACTGACAAAACCCATCAGAGATCATACTGCTTGAAGTGGACTTTGTCCATAAAGGCATTGTACACTTTCAAATGTTTTTGTGGTTTTAACTAATTATTAGTGTAGTTACCGTATATTCCTTGTGTCATTTGTTTGCCTTACCTTGTTTGTAGTGTTATGGCTGATCGATTCACCTATGTCCATGTATTCTTTCACCTATCTTGTCCCTTTTTGCTAAAGGACAGGGAACTTAATGCACAGGTTAAAATCCATGCCTCTCCATTTCCTCTGTTTTGCATCACACATATGGTAATGCTAATGTGATGGTACACATCTCTTCCCTTCATTGCGCTGCCTGCTTGTGGCTGTGTCATATTTAATTACTGTGTAGCTCTAACCTGCAGAACACTAGTTTATTCACAGGAAATGTTAGTTCTCAGACTACAGACAGATAGGTCACACCTTAACCTGTGCAGTGCCATGTGGCATGCCTTAAAGTGGTTGTAAAGTCAGTTACTTCAATTCCTGCCAGCCCCTCTGTAATAAGATATACTACACAGTGTGTGGTTAAAATTCTGCATCTAAATACCTTTTCAAAATCGCACCTATGCGGTCACGTGACCACCCACCACCACTCTCCTTCCCCGATCTAAGGACTACAGCTGGGCAGTCATGCAACTGCACATGGGTGATGTGAAAAAAGATTAGGCTTGTGCAATTTGTTTAGTAACGAATCGAAATTCGGCCGAATTTGGCATCTTTCGGACATTTGGATGCCTCCGAATGTCTGAATAAAAAAATAACGAATTTCAGCGAATACGAAAGAAATTATAGCGGATATAACGAATTAATTCGACATGATTCGGTAATTCGTTAAAGGTCTAATGAAACAAAAGGTCAACTCAAAGTAAATCTTACAGTTCAATCAGCTGATTAATTTTGTGCTGGAGGTTGGATTACTGGCAAAGTGCATTCCTGAGAACTGAGTGAGAAGGGTGTTGTATTGTATTTGAGCAGAGGAGAAGAGATATTGTCATTGTGTGTGTTAAAAGATTCAATAAACAAACGACTTTCCAAACTACGAATCATTATCACGAATATATATACACATCCATAAATATCGAATTTCAATGAATACAAATGAAATTATAGCGCATATAATGAATGAATTCGACATGATTCGAGATTCAGTATAACGAATATCGATGCTCTTCGAATAATAACGAAGTATCCGAAAACGTATTAACGTAACATAACGAATATAACAGAATGAAATTGTGTATTTTACGAATGACAACGAACCAAAACAAAACAAATTTTTCCGTTGTGCACAAGTCTAAAAAAGATATTTAGCTGCAGAATTTAAAAAAACCCACACACTGTGTAGTACATCTTGTTATTACAGAGGGGCTGGCAGGAATTGGAATCACTAACTTTACTGCCAGACGAAATAGCAGCGGGGGGGGGGGGAGAGACGGCCCACACACAGACTTACGAGCTGGCAGGCAGAGAGGGAGAGGAGGGAAAGCAACGCGCTGATGGAGGCACGTAACCTGGCTATGGTATCATAGCTCGGTCAGCACACTAAGGGGGACACAGGAACAGGCAGGATCAACCAGGTATATTACAACATAGAAAGGGACATATGACACAGCACAAGCACTATGCGATTTAACATGCTTTAAAGGAACAGGACTTATTTTTTTTTTTTAGAGTTCTGTTTTTAGAGTTTAGAGACCTCTTTAACCACATGCCGACCAGCCGCCGCAGTTGTACTGCGCCAGAAAGGCACGGCTGGGCGAAACTACAAGGGGAGAAGAGACAGATGGTCTGTTCATACAACAGGCGATCTGTTATCTTCCCTGCACAGTACCCATCCCCCTTCAGTTAGAACACAAACTAGGACACACATAACCCCTTCACTGCCCCCTAGTGTTAACCCCTTCACCGCCAGTGACATTTTTACAGTAATCAACGCATTTTTAATCGCATTGATCGATGTATTAATGCCAATGGTCCCAAAAATGTGTCAAAATTGTCAGACGTGTCCGCCATAATGACAAAGTCACGATAAAAATCGCAGATTGCTGCCATTACTAGTAAAAAAAAAAAAAAAAATGCTATAAATCCATCCCCTATTTTGTAGACTCTATAACTTTTGCGCAAACCAATCAATATATGCTTATTGCGATTTTTTTTACCAAAAATATGTAGAAGAATACAAAATTTTTTTTTATATTTTTGGAGGATATTTATTATAGCAAAAAGTAAAAAATAATGCGTTTTTTTTTTTTTTTCAAAATTGTCGCTCTTTTTTTGTTTATAGCGCACAAAATAAAAACCACAGAGGGGATCAAATACCACCAAAAGAAAGCTCTATTTGTGGGAAAAAAAGGACGTCAATTTTGTTTGGGTGCAACGTTGCAGGACCGTGCAATTGTCAGTTAAAGCTACGCGGTGCCGAATCGCAAAAAGTGCTCTGGTCAAGAAGGGGGTAAAATCTTCCGGGGCTGAAGCGGTTAAGTTTGTACACAAACAGAAACTGGGTGTGAAGATTTAGCCTACTATAGGCTGTGCGTACAAGGTAACAAATGACACCATGAAACCATATGATCAATGCACATTTATTCTGGTGAAAACATAAGGTGCAGAAAAGAAGGCTTGTAATGTCTTTAAAGCCCATCTCCAGGTGAACTTTTTTAACATTTATAAAAAATATTTTAATATTAATATTTTATATTATTCATTAAATCCAATATACATTTTTAATTTACCTGACAGTAACAGTTCCAGTGAGCTGGTGCCAGACAGTACAGCAGGAGTCGAACTTCCAGCCCCCCCCCCCCCCCCCCCAAATCAGAATGGTGTCTATGATTGACACCAGTTCCGGTGTTGTGCCTCCCTTTCTTGCCTCTGCTATGCCATTCACAAAACACAGCACAGTTAGCATGCTGGGACTGAGCTTTGTGAATGGCACAGAAAAGGGAGGGGGCAGAGGCACACCACTGGAACTGGCATTGATCATAGACAACTTTCCTATTTAGAGGGGGGCCGTAAGTGCAGTTCCCGCTGTACTGTTTGGCTCCAGATCACCAAAGCTTTGTAACTGCTATGTAAATTTTAAAAAAATTGGATTTAACAAAGGATATAAAATATTACAGGTTAATATTAAATATTAAAGAACATTGAAAAACCCTGTGCCTAGAGAGGAGGTAGTTATTGGCCCAAGGATGGGCACTGAACATGCAATCTACAGATGGACAGGGGGAACTGACTCATGTGAAAATGGCTCCTGTACTAGAGTCCATGAGGAAAGTGACATATAAAAGTCCTTTTGGCATCCGGGTACAGCTCACTGAGAAGAAGCAGCTCTGGGAAAGGAACATAAGAGAGCACTGGCGCCTGACCTGTGCCTGGAGTTGGGCTTTAATATATTACGACCCCCCTCCTCTATTATAAATTGGAGCTTTAAAGTAAGAAGCCTGTAGGGAAAAGGGTCACTAAATATATTTAGATTAACCCCAGCTTCTCCCCAGGCACATGGGTGATGTTGAGAACCCCAGATCTCCCAAGGAGCTGTTCCTGCAACATGATAGAGCTTCCTCTTTTAGAATTTGGAATACCCAGTGTTCTTGGTGATCTCATTAGAAGGATCGCAATGTCCTGCATGTACATGTAGTGCTGGTAGATTTTTATCTACCGCTGATAGGTAAATTTAGTGGGTCGCTTATTATAGGAAGTTAGATTTGCCTCTGTTCCAGCTTGGCTGGCGTTGCATGCAGTTCCACATTGTGCCGGTGGGTGTCGTGGTCACCATCGGCAGGTGTTGGAAAGGCAACGTGTTGAAGCGAATGAGAGCTCCTCTGTCCTGGAGACAACTCGGTGGAGGTGGTCCTCCGAGTTGCATTCTGGGAGAGGGTATTTATGGGACAGACGCCATGTTTTAGGGTTCGTTTTCAGCCACCTGCTGGCCCTCCTGGCCGACAGGTATGCACTAGGAATAATGAGTATAATAACCAAGCGCTGATGTGAATGAATATTGGTGATATAAAGTAAAATGTGCTTAAAAAAATAGATATAATGATAAAAATTTGTGCTATGATTAGATCAATAAATTAAAGCTGCTATCAATGCAAGGTGATCAGATAACCAAAAACAAAATAATAATAAGTGTAAAATTGATGCGTTTTAAATTGTGATAATAGTGCACAAAATACCTCTGCTAAGAATTAGCTTAAATACATAAATATATGATGCATATGTATATGTATAAATTAAATAAATAAATAATTATTACATAATAATTACATAATACATAATTACATAATAATAATAACACTCTAAGTATAAAATGTCCAGGCGGAGATAAATAGTGGGAGAAATAAAAGTAATTAAACAATTCCTTCCCTTAATCCAATTGATTGATTCACTGGGTTAAACCGTTTGTTTCAGGATATTTAGTTTTTCTTGCATCCCACCTCAGCCATAATACTGCTGGTGATTCGGCTCTCAGGGTAAAGATTTATGCAAGACAAGCAAAAAAATATAGATCATTGTGCAGTAAACTTCTGAGATAGTACACAAGCAAACAGGGACAAGAAATACACTCACATACTCCCGGTCTATTGAAAACATTCAGATATGCAGATTGCAGTCAGCCGCTGTGGACGAGGCTTCCCATAGAGAAGCCGCTGCTGTTAAACTCAAGGTGTATTGCAGCACTGAACGTCCTAAGCTCCCCCCACGCTTTGCATCACTGGCACGTGACTTTCTCAAGGATCTGGGGGGCTTTGGTGAAATATCAAGGATCTAAACAGACCCCTAAGGACAGCTTCCCCAGTCAGGACACTAAAAGAATGGAAAGTGCTCTGTGCTGAGCAGCATAGTTTACTATGCTTCAGTCAAAAACAAACACAGGAGTGATTAGTACAGATCACTGACTGTGTTCATTAAGAAAAGAAAGGGGCGGGTAAATGAAATATTTACCAGCCCCTTCGCTGGAACTCAAATGTGAAACTACCTCAGCAGCAGCCGGAGGGAGAGGAGGGAAGCTGGCAGCACTGCAGGGGGGAGACAGGGGGCGCCAAAAAGCAGGGGGAGTCAGTACCGCACAGGGTGATTAGGGTGTGCTTAGGGACACTTGGCACACCCTGTGTGCACACCTATGTTATCAGCACTAAGTCGCAAAACATAAAAAAAAAAAAATGTAAACACAGCATCTAGTGTAACAATTGAGAATAAGTTGAATTTAATCACTAAAGTGAAATATTACCTCTATGAAAAAAATGATAATGGTCAATAATAGAAAGGGGTGGATATAATAAAGGCAAATAGACTGTGCACTTTGCAAGTGCAGTTGCGCCTCTGCAAGTGTGGTTGCTTCAGAGCTTAGTAAATGAGGTAAAGCTTCACTCTGCAAAGAATATCCAATCACATGCAAGGAAAATAATAAACAGCATTTTTGCATGCATGTGATTGGATGAGGGAAGTCAGAGTTTTCCCTTATTTACTAAGCTCTGGAGCAACTGCACTAGCAGAGGTTGAAAAGTGCACAGTCTATTTGCCTTTAGTAAATCAATCACATTGAGTTAAGAAGTGGACCTATTGAGCAATAAAATGCATGTAAAAAAAAAAAATATATATATATATATATATATATACACATATATTATACACAGCCATTGACAATGACAGTTTGCACTCTGGCAAAACTATCCCATACATTTTAAAGACAGAGAGCCATGTACATTTGGGGACACGCACCACCTCTAACCTTTTGGCCTCAGCATTCATTATTGCTGCGTCTGGGGGGGATTAGCCACATAGCGTAGGATTAGCTACATGGAACGTCACATGTAAATATAACTCCAGTGCAATCTGATGATACCACAAAGCAAAACACCAGAGCAGGATTTTAAGACTGCCCCCTTGTCACTCTCAGCGGGCTGCAACCTCCAATAGTATTGCAATCTGCTTGTATAGAAACGTTTTCTGCTTCCGCAGCATCAGGGATATGCTTAAGCCTTAATAAGGATTAGACAGCATTCCTTCTCTCTTTATGGGTTTAGTACAGAAAAAAGCAGATAAATCCTTGTGCTAATCTGTTCGTAGCATTTTAAGGATGACTGCTAAAATAATAATTATGAATTTGCAAGACACAAGGCTGTGACGGATGAGAGGTGTCAGTATTTTGATACCACTGGTCAGGGTATTTACTATAAGTTAGTACTGCAGGATTACAGTTAAAAAGTCTTCCCACATTTAAAAATATATATATTTTTTAAAGTGGTTGTTAACCTCAGACATGAAATATGAACAAAGCATATCCCTCTATAGTGTGTACTTGTCTCAATTAAGAGCACTAAGTGTCACTTTTGTCTGCTGCTTCGTTCCTCTGCTATCAGCATGAATCACTTCTGACAAGCTTTCATGACACCAAGAAAAAAAAATGGTGACGGGGAGGAAGCTTCAGCTTTTTGACAGCTTCAGCCTTGTTCCTGTGTGCTGTGTGGAGGGGGGGGGGGTGTCTTTTCCCTCCAATCAGCTCTCAGAGCTCTCCTCACTGAGCTCTGCAATGTGAGACTTCAGCTCTCCACCCCCTTAATTTTAACTCTCATACAAGCTTTACAATTCAGCAGTTTGAATGAATGTAGAGAAGAAAGTGCTGCAGATAAACAGGTACAACGTATGTAGGAAGATTTTTTTTCATCTCTGTGTATCACCTGAGGCCAGTCACTTCACTGGGTATATGTAAGGGCTTACAACCACTTTAAGTACTAGGAAGTATTAAATCCTTGTCAAATAGATCTGGATGCTTACCGTAAAAAAGAATAGATACTGTACTAAGATGCCTTTCCGATGGAAAATGTGTGATAGGACCTTGTTGTCGGAAATTCCGACCGTGTGTGGGCTCCATCACACATTTTCCATCGGATTTTCCGACACACAAAGTTTGAGAGCAGGCTATAAAATTTTCCGACAACAAAATCCATTGTGTGTACACAAATCCGACACACAAAGTGCCACGCATGCTCAGAATAAATTAAGAAATGAAAGCATTTGGCTACTGCTCCATTTATAGTCCCGACGTACGTGTTTTACATCACCACGTTCAGAACGATCGGATTTTCCAACAACTTTGTGTGACCGTGTGTATGCAAGACAAGTTCGAGCCAACATCCGTCGGAAAAAATCCATGGATTTTGTTGTCGGAATCTCCGATTAATGTCCGATCGTGTGTACGGGGCATAAGGGTAGATCCAAAACAGGGAAGAAGGATGGATCTGGGTACTAGGAAGGAAATTGGTTTTGGATAGGATACAGAAAGGAAGACCTAGATACTAAGCAAACATAGCAAGTGAATAACAAGAAGAACCGGATACTACAGAGAACTGGATACTAGGTATAAAGAGGCACTGGAGAAAAGGAATAAAAGGAGGATTTGGATTCCAGGGGGAATGTTAGATCAGAATAAAGGGTGGAAAACCAGAATCTACTATAAATACTTACATTTCAGAATGGATTTTAGGCAGCCAGCCTAATATGCATTCAGAAATATAATTGTGTATAAATACACCCTTAAGAAATTCAGAGCAATTAAGGTTGTCCATATAGTCCATGACAAATGGAAGAGGCTGATCCATATTCTGTGTTGTCAGGAGGAACAGGATGCTAGGGAATTAGGTGGATATGGACACAGAAGAGTCAAAGTGAACTGGAGACTATAGTATTAGTTATCTATAGATACTGAAAAGCTCAAAAGAATTGGACGGATTTGTATACTGTGATGAACACAGCAGACTGCACTGACTCCCACAAAAAAAGTAACCATTCCCTCTGAGGTCTTTCCACACTTCACAGGGGGAACCCAGGTTCGATCCATCTAATGGTTTGATCTAGGAGTCTGTAATGTAACTCATGCATTGAGTAGTTTGGGTTCTTTCAGCTTTGGCCAGGACTGAAGTCCTAGCTTCCAAAGACTGCTGTTAAATCCCACTGATAATATAAGGGCCTGCACCTCAGGTATCACCTCCCTCTGCCATGCCGATGTCTTCACAATCTTCTAAGCCGCCTTCTGCTGCCATCCGACCGTGTGTAGGCTCCGTCATTTTCCGTCGGAATTTCCGACAAACAAAATTTGAAATCTGGATCTCAAATTTTCTGACAACAAAATCCGTTGTCGTAAATTCTGATCATGTGTACACAATTCCAACGCACAAAGTTCCACGCATGCTCGGAATCAAGCAGAAGAGCCGCACTGGCTATTGAACTTCGTGTTGTACGTCACTGGCTTCTTGGTGATCGGAATTTCCAACAAGATTTGTGTGACCGTGTGTATGCAAGACAAGTTTGAGCCAACATCTGTCGGAAAAAAAAACATGGATTTTGTTGTCGGAATGTGCGATCGTGTGTACGTGGCATAAGTGTGTTGGCTGGGGAGAGCCCATCCTGGCTTAGTGCACTAGATCCAGCAAGAGAAATGTCCTGAATGCGCAACATTAACATGCCCAACAGTCACTTAGGTAAAAGCAGCCGCAGCCCAGCTTCATCAAGTCAAACCTCCAGATGTGTTTCACCTCACCCACAGGGTTTAGTCATGACTAAGCCCTGTGGGCAGAGTGAAACCTGTCGGGGGAATGGCCTGCACAGAGTTGCAAGGGCTGGAGCTCCTTTTACTTAAGTGACTGTCGGGCATGTTGGTTTGCAGTGTTCAGGACATTTCACTTGCTGGATCATGTAAATTTCAGTTTGACCTACTGAATTCTGTAAATAGTGTTATTTTTTTTTAAACAAATGGACTAGGGATAGCCTGTAAACATATAAAAAGAAGCCAAGAGCTCCATCCACTGGCTAAAACAAATACAAAATTTCAATATGCAATATTTTGTATTTACCTGGCTTATGTTTCCTTTTTTTTACATTTTTTTTTATTTTGGCCTTACCATAAAAAATAAAGAAAGAAAATCTGCACAAATCCATAACACATTCCCTTTGAAAGTAGTTTGATATGTACGTCACTGGAATATTTTATTTACCCAGTGAGGAGGAACTAAAGGGTAAAAATCCTGAAGGGCTGGTAATTAAAGAGAGAATAAAAAATGTATTGTAGGAAGTAAGAAGGTGGATAACTGATTCAGTAAGAATTAAATAATAGATCAATGAGGAGGTATTTTAAATTAGATATTTAAAAGAGGTAAAGGATAATCATGAAACTAATTTATGCTTTTACCAAAATTTTAATTTGGCTAAACCGCAATGGTTCTGCTGAACAGATTATTACCAGCATCAAACTCTACAAAGTATACGCCCACGGTCACAAATTATTACTAAGCACAGATTTGATATTATGTATTTCTAATAGAAGAAATGGACCGCTGAAGGCATGCCTTCAACTATTAAAACAAAGCTTCCCTAAATTGTGCTTTGCAATAGACATTACAGCAGATCTTCTACAGACTATACCCAACAGAAATTGGATCACAGGAGTGCAGTTCGCTCTGCACTCCTTTGACCCGTTTTCAGCAGACAGCGGGCTGAAGTCCGCTGTCTGCTGACATCACAAGATCACAACAATGGAGTGGGGATCTGCCCACATACCTGGACCAGCACCTGGCTCAGCCTCTCAGTGAACCACTCCTGCTCCCTCCACAGCCCAGTGCTCAAGTGAGCATGGGGGGGGGGGCAGAGCAGAGAGCGGTGACTGCCAGTCAGCAGCTCTCTGCTCACAGAACCCTGAGAACCGAGCAATCTGCGGTGTTCGCTCGCTCAGTTCTCAGTTTTAGAGGGACCGATTCTGCATCCACCTAGGTAAGTATAATTCTGAAAAAAATAAAATCACATTCATCTCTTTTAAAGAAAAACTCTAAAGAGTCATGCCATGTAAATGATATTTGTTTCAGGACGGCCTATTGGTTCATTTTGGCGAACCTCGGCATAGGCTGTCTGGTTACCTACCTGTACACTGTTCTGGTCTGCGAGTCCTAGGTTCTTTAAGCTTTCTCCATGCTATACAGCTGCTCTAGCTGAAGCATAACATCAAATATTTTGAGCCAGCAAATGAGTTCTTTGTGCACCCCACACCTTTTTTCCTGGCATATGCCTAAGCTCTGTGTGCTGCCGAAAAACACCCCCTGCTATCTCAAATTTTCTGATACATAGGCGTTTCAGGGTTTTGGCCCATTGCTTATTTTCTGCTTAGGCTAAAATAGTTAAAGTGTGAAGGACTAGCTAATAGCTCTCTTTGTTTTCTCCATTCCTGTGCTGTGCCTGATTTTAATTTTCAGCTATTGTGCAGCAGATGGCAGAAGAATAATATGAAGAAGAATTACAGGCAATTACACAACTGCAGTTTAAATTACCTTTAGCAACATATCTGTAATGGACATAATTTCTATTTTCTAGTTCTACTGTAAAAGCTGTAGAGACATACAGTATCTGGCCATACACTAGTAGATTTTAGAACAAATGGTTATATGAATATCTGTATGAACACTCATTCGAAAATTCTCAGTACTTTCAATGATGACAAATATCATTTAAAGTACATAACATTTTCATTTGCTTTTAACAGTTGATTTTGGAGTGAATGAGCTTTCTTAATGTAAACTGTGCTGTGGATTAGTGGTTAGCACTTTCGCCTGGCAACATTAGGGTTGCCGACTTTAATCCCAGCCATGACGCCACCTGTCTGGAGTTTGTATGTTCTCCCTGTGTCTGCGTGGGTTTCCTCCCAAAGACATGCTGGTAGGTTAGTTGGCTGGCTCCTGTCTAAATTTGCCCTAGTATGTGTATGTATGTATGAATGTGAGTTAGGGACCTTAGATTGTAAGCTCCTTGAGGGCAGGGACTGATGTGAATGTACTATATACTGTGTGTGTAAATATATATTTTCACACACACACACACATATAATATTACTTTCACTGTTTCACAGTATAAGTGAACTCCTTATAGTAGTGATTATCTGCTGTTCATGTACTGTAAATGGCTAAGTTTTGTTTTTTAACCCCCTCATGATAGGTGATACAAAAAACATGCTGCTGCTACTAAATGTCTTCTGCCTATGACAAGGGACTCTGTCGTGCATAATATAAGATTACAGTCCTGTTTAAAATCTTTTTAAATAAAAATATTGATCCCTGAGTCTAATGATATGTACCACATTCAACCTCTAATGGTATAAATATATATATATATATGTCTTATGTTATTCTCAGAGTGGATTCAATATTTTGTTCCCCAACTATATAGCTGGTTATTTATATTTACCGCTACATATAGATATTCAAGAATAAATTGTCTTTTTTTTAAACTTTACATAATAACTGAATTATACACAACACTTTTTTTGAGGTCAACAGTAACCAGCCAATTAATCGATTATGAAAATAATGATTAGTTGCAGCCCTAAACTATATACGTTGTTAGAAATTGGTGCACTCAAGAAAAAGTTTCCATCCCACTCCTTAGAACTTTTTTTAATTTTCTGAAAGTTAATTTGACCCTACCATTAATTAGAAAATCCAACTGATGTTCCAAAATCGAGCTGTAGTTTAAAGCGGTAGTAAACAGCCACAAAAATAAAAAAATCCCATGTGAATATCTCCTAAACAGTGCAAGTTTAGGAGATATTCACTGTATCTACAGGTAAGCCTTATTATAGGCTTACCTGTGGGTACTAGTTAAAAAGTGGACTTTGCTTCCACTTTAAATAACTCCTTATACCTACTAGTCAGATAGTCATTCTAGATAACATTAGCTGATATCAGTATATTTAAAAAATAAATTATAGGAGATCAAATCCATCTAGGTACAGTAGTACAGTAGAGTTGGTATGGCATCCAGGCATCTCTGGCCCCTAAAAGCCACTTTGTTGTTTGTTATTAAGTGTCCAGGGAACCCTGAATCCATGGGTGCTTTGGTATACAAATTTTGACCACCTTACAGGATCGAGAATCTGACCATGCCCCTGCCTTTACTATACACTATCAATCAAATGGGTGTTCTAATTGGTTCCTTACACAAGAAGGTTTCTACCTAATTGAAGACACCTGGCCTGCGACTATAAACCAAAGCAGAGCTGACAACCTGACAAAATGCACAGAATAAATATATTAGGGACCACGCTGTGACAAAATATTACAGTGTTTTATAGAAAGAATGACCAGTCTTTAGGACGGAATTTGCGTGGGGGGGCATTGTTAACACATACAGTATATAATACTAATATTACTCAGATATCCCTTACAGCCTTCCATTGAGCCCCGTATTCAGTTACAAACCTAGCTGGCCCTTTCTCTAGTTTTTATTTTTTGGACTATATTCATCTTTCCGCCTGGTTCCTTTCAGGAGTTCCTAACTGTTACTTTTCAAGGCTTTTTGCAAGCCATTTTAATTTACTTATGCGAATAACCTTTTTCTTTTAAATGATCGTACATTAATTTGGCTTCTGTTTTGAAATCATCCAATTTGGTGCAGTTTCTGCATATACGCAGAAACTATCCTCTGGGTATCCAGTCAATTAGTGACTTTGGGTGATTGCTGTCCACTCCTAACAATGTATTTGCTGAGGTCTCCTTGCACTGTGTTCTCGTTATCAATTTACCATTCTCTTTAGTAACCCAAAGGGCCAAGAAGGGAATCTGTTCTTTATGTGCAGTATATATTCATTTGATATTATACTCATTTTGATTTAGATCTGTTACAAACCCTTCCAACTCTACCTCTGTGTCTCTCTACAGCGTAAGCACATCGTCGATGTACCTCAGCCAGCACTAATCTACATATGTATATGGAACATTAGCATATTTTAAAGCGGGGTTCCACACAAATTTTGAACATTATCTCTATGCATTCTCTTCCTTGCCTAGATGCTGACATGCTGTGTAAAAAAATTTAAATCGCCCTAATTACCTTTTTTTTTTCTAATCTTCTTAGCACTTCCTGGTTTTCCTCCCATGGGAGTAGGCGTGTTTCTAGCCTCTCCCAGACCTCCCACATTCCCCTGGGAACTAGTCTCAGGCTTCCCAGCATGCATTGTGCAACAGCGTCATCACAACATCTCGGTGAATGCTGGGAGCACAGCATTCACGGCATCCAGGAAATACATGCTTGTGGGCTTCAAATGCCCACAATGAAGATGGAAACCGCCTTCAGTGAATTTTTAAGTTATTCTTTACAACGAAATCGGACACAGGCGGACTTATTACACAGAACATGTGAGTAGATAATCATGAGAAGAAAAGTTTGTGAATAAACTCCAAAAAAAAAAACGATAGATAGGTGGACCCCCGCATTAAGTCTCTCCTATTATGTAGTATTAGCATATTTAAACAGTTTGGAGGTTGGCACAATATAATTGTAAAAGGGGTATTTGCACGCATGTCAATATTTAAACAGATATTTACAGGAAATACCTTTTTATGACATGCATTTATATAAGCTCTTGAAGATGTCCGACCTTTTATCTGTGTATTTATAATAAGACGTCTTGATTTTAAAAAGAAGGTGGAGGGTGTGATTTTTGATTGCTAGTTTTGTGAGCAATTTTTGTAATGAATAAAGACTATTTTGATTGATTAATAGTCTGTCTGCCACTTGGTCTCATGTAATTTGGTAACTTTTTTGGTTATGCTTGCTAATTCATAACCACTTCTTTGTATGTTAAGTGTCAAGCCACAGAGACCACACTTTATTATAGTGAGTTGGCCCGGAGTTATTTACATTTCCTATATTTTTAATACGTTTTGTATAACATTACTCAGAACAAGAACCCATACATTGAGCTGTTGTCAAGAAGCCAAAGGTCCTTTGGATTTTCATCTTATGTTCTGCTGTACTGTATACACTGAAATCAATACAAGTGATGGAAGCTATATTGTACTTGTTTTGTACATGGTAATGCCAATTATTCTAAATAAATAATACTAATAAAAAAAAAAGCAAAAAGTCTTGACTATTTTTTGTCAAACTCGTTGCATTGCATGCTCATAGCAGTTTTTATACTTATATGTGGTGAACATTAGCTTGCACTTTATGTACATTTTACCTTGAATTCATAGGACTCCTCAATAATAATCTCCATTTTTGAATGCTCGCCCAGAATTGGTTTTCCCATCTCAGCAATCCGCTTTGCCTCTTCCTCCTCTGTAGACAGCTTCTTATCTTCGTCATCTAGTCACAGAGGGGAGACACATTACAAGCGTGTCTGCAACACATTACCAGATGTAGGACACCCTTCATTGTACATAACATTGACATAAATATTTCCACAAACAAATGGTGACTAGCCTGGATGGTGAATGCTGTGAGACCTCTGACTAGGCTACAGTTTGAAAGTCAGACATGCATGAGATTTAAGTCCATGGGTAGCTTAAAACTCAACTCCAGGTAGATAATAAAAACACAATTTAATGCAGTTGTGTATTTTACATACAACTAGCATAAGTATCTGAAACTGTCATGATATCAGCTTCATGTCATCCCCTGCACAGCTGAACTTAAACTGCAAAGGGGAGGGGCAGCACTAGGAACCAATCAAGCTGTGCTGCATGCACATATGCAGATAAGGAACACTCTGACAGGAGCATAGAGCAGAGTTAAGTACGGTACTTATCATTCTGTTATTGCCCTTATGGGGAGGTGCCACCAATATATTCCCTAATTCTAACAGAGAAAGTGGTGTCACCCACTGAGGTGTGCCATCTGGCAGAGGTGTATGAATCTAAAAAGCGACTGGACAGAATTATAAATCCTTTGGTAGACAGTTCACATGTATGCATTTAGCTGTTCTGGAGTTTAGCTTTAAAACCAAAAAGAAGGTCTTTGTATAATAACTGAGTGACATGTTTTCTACAACAAAGGAGGCATTTGTGCGCCTGAGTATTGTGCAGTACAAGCAGGAATAATGGATAATGTGTCTGACAATCATAATGTGAAAGTGTTAAATGGCAAACATTAACGAACAAGCATTTGCAACAAAATAAACCTTTTTCACTGATGTGCTCAGTTGCATTCTGATCTATTTTAAGGCTTGATACACAGAAAGGTTTTCCCTGTGCCTGTCATAATATTGTTTCTATCTCTGCTCACGGATCAATGGAAGGAGCTCAGTTCACTGCCCCGACGGGGGAAGCACTGGCAAATAATTTAAGCACAGTCTAAGGGGTTTCCCATGATAAACTAGAATATGGCCAGCGCCTTTGGTCTCCTGCTGTGGATTCTCTTGTTCAAGCCTCCTCAGGATCCTAAACTTTAAGGATGGCAGTCACTCAATCCAGCTGAAATTGATCTCACATCTAGGGCACCACCAGACAGCCCCTGGCCTAGAACCCTGGGCGAGTGGAGATAGATTGGGCAGGTTGTCCCTCAATATAAGCCAGTGCTTGGAGCTGGCTGCCCATGTTTCCACATATTCCAACCACCCCTCTTAATTCTATTATGTTGATGTACATAAATATCATTTAGGCAATAACCAATCAATAGATATGCCACCAGCAGATGGTTTGTCAATGCCGGATTGACTGTTCACACATGTTGGTGGCCACTGGAAAGTCTACCTGCAGCAAAATTAAAGATAGTAAACTGCCCTGCCCCATTCAATTGTATACCTGACGCTCCCAGGTGCCAGAACACAGATTAATTCTATTTTGTGAGCCCCCCCCTTCCCAAAAACCAAAAATCCTAAAGTGTTCTATTATGCAAATTACAACCAAACCTTGGAAGGTCACCAAGGATCTGCTTTAACAGCACTCTTAGGCCTCACGCGCGTGAGGTGTTGGC
The DNA here is from genome assembly GCA_037952925.1 of Lithobates clamitans. Classification (NCBI taxonomy): domain Eukaryota; kingdom Metazoa; phylum Chordata; class Amphibia; order Anura; family Ranidae; genus Lithobates; species Lithobates clamitans. The sequence goes on from JBBGZY010001008.1 coordinate 785,182, forward strand.
AATCTTTCCTAGATGTCTTTCCTCCTGGCAGCAGCGCTTTTTTAGAAAAACACGCTTGATGCATGTAAACACATCTAGATGCGTTTAGGCGCATTAAGTGCTTGGGCATTCATTTATTTAATTGGTCAGAATAATAATTAATTTTGGCCATTAAAATGGATTAACGCACAAGTGCTTCACGTGCCTAGCTTTAACAGCATTTACACATGTCAAGCATTTTTTTCTGCCAAAACACTACTGCTTCTGGACCCACTGGCATTGGGTTTTTTTCTGCCTCTAAAACTCTATGTGTGCATGGACACATAAGCTAACATGCAGGGGCGTTTACAGGCAGAAAAAACACCAGAAGCCTCTTACAACATTGTTAAAAACATCCATGCATGCGGCCTAAGGAACCCCAGTGGTGAAGTCTATATGCTGCCGGGGCAATTATGATGGTTCCTTCATTCCTGCTGTGTTTACAATGTATTTTATCTAATAGAGAATGCAGGAGGATGTCTGGAAGCTTGTGTAAATACCCTTATGGCAGCGGTAGTTGAGCTCCAAGGTGGATGGGAACTGAGCTGGGAAGATGTTGGTGCTGGGTCCCCACTCAGGAAAAGAAAGTGGCCAGCAGCCAACCAGATTTCACACGTAAGTGACATGTCACTTTTGGATGGAGAAACACTTTAGTGATAGCACTCTTGTAATCCAAAAAAGAAACAAAAGAGCAAGGAAAGTTGCCCATATATTGCTTTTTAGGGATTGGTGATTGGGGATACCAGAATCTTCCTGACTGAGGTCTCAGCATTCTTCCCCAAAAATGCATAATTCGATTTGGGAGGAATTCATTGTTACTTATAATAGGAAAGTTGTCTTAACATTGACATTTACTTGGACAACTGAACATTTATAATTACATACTATTACATGACTCTTCTTTCATTTCACAATACCCAATAAGCGACTGCCCAAAGCAACAAACAGTTTCTAGCTGTCATGTTTCTAGTCACAGAATAAAAGTTAAAGCCGAACTCCAGGGATGATATATTTTGTATACTCACATAAGGCCAGCTTTGCCCACTGTAAATATACATATGTGATTCCTAATCAGGCTCTGTGGAAGTTGTACATCACTGTAGTAGCCTGACCAATCTTCCATGTGCTGTCCCATCCCAGATAGCAAGCAATTGTGCTGCAAGTTTGAAAATGACTTGCTAAGCTATTGCTAGACTTGCCAGGCTTCACAATTTTTTTGCACAATTGCAGCAAGTCCGCATTGCAAGACTCCAGATCAAATTTCAAGCATTCTGCAAGTCTGTTGCAAGTTCTGGTTCAGTTATGTTGTGTAATAGTCATCCCACCACAGGGGTCACTGTGGCTCAATTTGTATGCTGTAGACTTGCAGAGCTCTTGCTGTAGACTCACCACTGCAACTTTTCTCTTGCTATAAATTGGAAAAGAACTTGTGCTTCAAGTGCTCTGCAGGTGTACAACTTGCCAGTAAAAATGTGCAGCAAGGTAACAAACTTACAATTCAACACTGCCACAAATTTGTGGCAAGTTTTCCCAGTAGTTGCTATCTGGGGAGCAGCTGCCCCTTAGCATAGTAAATACAGAGATTGTTCACTTGGCACGGCCACCATTCAGGGAACGCCATGCATTTTTCTCAATGAATGCAAAGCTTTCCCTGATTGGACGAGGTAGAGATTGTGATGTCACCGCCCCTCCTCTCATCCATATCCAATCAGAGAATGCTTTGCATTCATTGAGAAAAATGCAAGGTGAGTTTTAGATGGCGGCCGTGCCGAGCGAGTGACCAGTGTGGTTGATATGCAGAAGGGGAGATCACAGCCGCAAGGAAAGATCACAACCATCCCTGTAGTAGCTCGAACTACTACAATGATTTACAGCTTCCATAGAGGCTGATCGGGTATCACATATGCATACCAAGCTGTCCCAATGTAAGCATGCAAAATATGTCATGGTTGGAGTTTAGCTTTAAATAAACACCGGATTAGCTGCTATGTACAACCCCTTTATTGTTTTGTCCTCTAGATTTTATAAATCAGCCCTGGTAGACTTGAAGAAATAAGAAAGATAAGGAAAATATCTTACCCTGATTGAGTAACAGAGCTGGAGAGACAGAGAAAGAAAAGTGAGTGAGCTGAGAATAGTGAACATTAACAGAATTCCACATTCCGCCCATCCACAGACATATAAGCCAATGACGTTTCTTGGAATAGTGACACGTAAAGGATAACTGTATTTTTATGCAACCCAACTGCCATCATTGTTCTCTCCATTAGGTATACTGTATATGCCCCAATAAAACCTAAGATTAGCCTTTATCCAAACACTACAGCCAAAGCTTATGTGGTAAAGCAGTGTATTTATCCTTCGATTTGGATCGTGGGCAGAATCGCCGCAATTCTGCTCACCATTCCAGAATCGCGGCAAAATGCGAAACACATTTGCGATACCATTATTTGTTAATGGCACACCAAATGCAGTGCGATTTTACCGCGATTGTCGAGTGACAAAACGCAGCAAAAATTGCATCCGCAAACGCCCCCGGCTCTGTGCCAAACTTTGGTACATCAGCTACTTTGGAGCGTTTTTGGAGTGGAGGGATGCCCATTCAAATGAATGGTGCTGCTCCAAAAATGGTACACTAAAAAAAATAAAATTAAATCAAAAAAAAAAGCTAAAAAAATAAAAAAATGCACTGCAGCAGCAGTCGCTGCCCTATGTTTAGGTGTGAATGGAGCCTAAAGGAAAATTATAGCCAATATCATAGTTTTTTCCAGATATACACATGGAATTGATCATCTTAATGTTAACACTCCTACCAACATGTGTCAATATATTAACATCCTTGTTTGTGAATATTATTTATAATTATGAATGCACATGGGGGCCGCCATATTTGCACATGACATATGTGCGCTCTTCTTCCTGCCTAGTAGTGCTGCAAGCTGCTGTGCTTTTCTGTTCCTATCTCTGAAAGCATGACTACCATTCAATTGGAGAATAATACGATGGGGCTAAGATTTCAACTGAGCAATTCTTGATCATGGGGCTGAGTGACTGTAATGAAATTAAAATCTGTAATCTAATACAAATCTGTACTGCAAATGTTAAATGTACATAAAAAAATTACTTTAGGCTACACTTTATGACATTTATAGCAATATCAGTTTTCACATGCTACAGACTGGGCAGGTCAAAAAAAACCAAAAAAAAAAACTCAATGAGTGGAAGTAATCATAGGCAAATTTTTTTTCTATGAATACATCGCATTCCCCGATTAGACAAGGTAGAGAGGAACGTTTTAGGTAGGAGGTTAAGCTTGATAGCTGTTGGATCTTTTTATTAAAGGCTAATTTCACCTTTTCCAGAAAATTAGCCTATGCAGACAAGGGGCCCCCAGTAGGTAATAAAAACTGTGCAGCTTTGTAAAATGTTCATTAAAGTGGAACTAAAACCTTCCTATTCCCTACAGCCAAGGAAGGTTCCGTCTTTGCCTCCATTTGATCTACAGTTGCCATGGTGTGATCAGTTATGATACCAGCCGTTTGATAGCTTGACAGTTCAGTTGAGAGCACATGCAACTGTGACAGTTATCATTCATGGCATGCCTTGCATGTAACTGTTTAGGGAAACAGTCGATGGAATTAGTTCTACTTTAATTATTATCACACCTGCAGGCCATATATTTAAATAGATTTGAAGATATATACTGTATATTTATATATGAAGCAGGCAATAGCTGCACTTGGCGGGATTTACAACAGAAAGAATTCTTCAATGTAGTTTAATAAATATTAAAATTTCTGAGAAAGGCAGGCTGTGCCCTGATAAAACATTGACATTTATTAGGCCCCTTTCACACTGGGACGGTAGGGGGCGTCGGCGGTAAAACAGCGCTATTTTTAGCGCTGTTTTACCGCGGTATTTGGCCGCTAGCGGTGCGTTTTTAACCCCCCCGCTGGCGGCCGAAAAAGGGTTAAAACCACTCGTACAACGCGGCTATAGCCGTGGTATTGCCGCGGTATAGCTGCGCTGCCCCATTGATTTCAATGGGCAGGAGCGGTGAAGGAGCGGTGAATACACCGCTCCTTCACCGCTCCAAAGATGCGGCTTGCAGGAGATTTTTTCTTCTCCTGCCAGCGCACCGCTTCAGTGTGAAAGCCCTCGGGCTTTCACACTGAACAAACAGCGGAGGCTGTTTAGGGGCGATTTGCAGGCGGTATTTTTAGCGCAATAATGCCTGCAAACCGCCCCAGTGTGAAAGGGGTCTTAAAGTGGAACTTTAGTCAGAAAATGAAAAAGTGCAAAGTGCAAAATCAGGCTCACTTCTGCTTAGAAACCAATCAGCTTCCAGGTTTTATTTCCAAAGCTTAATTGAACAAGCTGAGCTTAGAAGCTGATTGGTTTCTCTGCAGAAGTGAGCCTGATTTTGCACTCTCCAGCTTTAGTAAACAAACCCCACTGTCTCACCCCGCTTTGCACATGCTAAGTTACTCTCTATTTTTAGGCATTTTTAGGCACTTTGTAGAACTGCTAAGAGCCTTCAAGCAGAATTAAATCCTCCTATCTTTACCAGCCAAGGAAACTGCTTCTGTTTAATCTGCAACTGCCATGGTGCTGCACATGTGATCAGTTATAACCAGCCATTTGATGGTTTGACAGTTTTGTTCAGGAATCAGCACACAAGCAAATGTGACAGTTGGCAATCTCAGCATTCCAGGAATGTGACTGTTTTTTGAAACTGTTAAATTAATAGATTTAGTTCCCCTTTATCATTTACTGCTGCTCAGGGGCTCTGGGCTTCAGCAAAATGGCTGCCTCCAGCAAGATGAAGGAGGAGCAATACTGGAGGCAATTTACAGCACACAATAATTTTGGTAGCATAATTATTAATGTGGACTGTATGCTCTTTTCTAAAGAACATTATGTTTTATCAAGTTGTTATTGGTAAAGTTCCGCTTTAACCGCTTGCCGACCAGTGCATGACGATATACATCGGCACAATGGCATGGCTGCGCAAATGGGCGTACAGGTACGTCCCCTTTAAGAAGCGGCATTAGAGGAACCCGCGGACTTGATGTGTCACGGAGCGGCAGAACGGGGAGATGCCTATGTAAACAAGGCATTTCCCCGTTCTGCCTAATGACATGACAGGGATCTACTGCTCCCTATTTGTGGGGGGAAAAAAAGACATCAATTTTGTTTGGGTGCGATGTCGCACGACCGCGCAATTGTCAGTTAAAGCGACGCAGTACCGAATCGCAAAAAGTGCAGGAAGGGTATGAGAATACCTTCTCTTTCAAAAGTCTTTCCTGTGCTTTTTGGTTGCTTTAATCTCACTAGAACTTACATGGTTTTATATTCTATATATATATATAATATATTATATTATATCTCTATACCATATCTCTCTCTCTCTCTATATCTATATATATCTATATATCTATATAGATATATATAGATATATATAGATATATATCTATATAGATATATATATAGAGAGAGATCTCTCTCTCCCTCTCTATCTATCTATCTATAGATAGATAGATAGATAGATAGATAGATAGATAGATAGATAGATAGATAGATAGATAGATAGATAGATAGATAGATAGATAGATCTCTCTCTCTCTCTCTCTCTCTCTCTCTCTCTCTCTCTCTCTCTCTCTCTCTCTCTCTCTCTATATATATAGAGAGAGAGAGAGAGAGAGAGAGAGAGAGAGAGAGGGAGAGAGATCTCTCTATATATATCTCGCTCGCTCTCTCTACATATATATCTATATAGATATATATCTATATAGGTATATATAGAGAGAGAGAGAGAGAGAGAGAGAGAGAGAGAGAGAGAGAGAGAGAGAGATCTCGCTATATATATAGAGATCTCTCTTTCTCTCTCTCTCTCTCTCTCTCTCTCTCTCTCTCTCTCTCTCTATATATATATATATATATATATCTATATAGATAGATATATCGAGATATATATATATATAGAGAGAGCGAGAGAGAGAGAGAGAGAGAGAGAGAGAGAGAGAGATCTATATATATAGAGAGATCTCTCTCTCTCTCCTCTCCCTCTCCTCTCTCTCTCTCTCTATAGAGTGAGAGAAGAGAGAGAGAAGAGAGAGAGAGAGGGAGAGAGAGATCTCTATATATATAGCGAGATCTCTCTCTCGCTCTCTCTCTATATATATATCTATATAGATAGATATATCTCTAGAGAGAGAGAGAGAGAGAGAGAGATCTCGCTATATATATAGAGATCTCTCTTTCTCTCTCTCTCTCTCTCTCTCTCTCTCTCTCACATATATATATAGAGAGAGAGAGAGAGAGAGAGAGAGAGAGAGAGAGAGAGAGAGAGATCTCTCTCCTCTCCCTCTCCTCTCTCTCTCTCTCTATAGAGAGAGAGAAAAGAGAGAGAAGAGAGAGAGAGAGGGAGAGAGAGATCTCTATATATATAGCGAGATCTCTCTCTCTCTCTAGAGATCTATCTATCTATCTATCTATCTATCTATCTATCTATCTATCTATCTATCTATCTATCTATCTATCTATCTATCTATCTATCTATCTATCTATATCACATGCTTAGTTATATATACACAGTGTATATATATATATATATATATATATATATATATATATATATATATATATATATATATAATATAGCAGTAAAAAAGAAAAAGTCTTTTATGATGGGATGGCATATTCACAGACAGTAGCGAATAAATGCTGCCACCCTGGATCAATGCGAGGAAGAACACGCTGCCATTCCGGAACGTGACATCATTCCACTACATCCATCTAGATGTTCAAGCTATACTGTCTGTTACCTAGCAACTGTTTCAACCAGTGTTGCTGGGTAACAGAGTATCGGAGTGCCATAAGGTAACGCTATTTGGCAATAATTTACCATGGCCGGATCTTCCTCTGTTAGAGAGGATGCCTGTTGCTAGGCAAAAGTGTAATCGTCTACAGGTTGCCAAGCAACAGAGTAACCACGGAAATCAATGCTTCCCATCCACTGCAGATGATGTGAGCTGTTTAAACCATTAACAAAGACTGCCACAGAATTCCTAATTGAAGTGACTATTTTTATCTTTAACCTATTGGATGCCGAAGACAGAAAGGTGTTCATTTTGGCTCAATTCAGATCTATTTCACTTCAACAGCACTTGTAGTTAATACTCAGTTAACCTCTGGACACTGACACTAACCCACGGAGGAACTCTGCTTCTGAAAATGATGGCTGCCTGGCTGTCATATTGATCCAATGGCTCCAGCGCTTTCTGAGTCTTTAAGGCCCGTACAGACGATAAGAAAATTGGAAAGTAACATTTTGTATGACAAACGATCGGCCGATTATTTGATCGTTAGTATAGTGCTTTTGACAGCTGGTTCTGATTTTTCAGAAGACAAAACCTGAAGGTGCCTGCTATAAAATGTTTATCGTACGTGAATACAACGTGCGATTTTTGTTTAATTAACACAGTTTTTGTCCAAAAAAAAAACGTAAGAGCAAGACTACGCATGCTCGAAAACAAAAGAATACATTACAAAACCATTCAACACATTACGTCGTTTCCGAAGTTGAATTCTGTCGTACGAGAATTTCCGTAAGTTGAGTAACCTCCTCACTTTCGATATGTGACTAGCATGCAACAAAAAATGGACGATTATTCGTCCAATAATCTGATCGTGTGTACAAGGCTTTACCCTCTGCTGTTTGGAATCTTGAGTAAAACTGGGTATACACTTGTAGAATTTAGTACGAAAATTTATACAAAAATTCTCTGAACATTCAAATATCAGTTGAAAGTAGTTCAAGATTTATGTTTGCTTTTAACCACTTCAGCCCCGGACCATTTGGCTGGCCAAAAACCAGAGCACTTTTTGCGATTTGGCACTGCGTCGCTTTAACTGACAACTGCGCAGTGATGCAACGTGGCTCCCAAACAAAACTGACGTCCTTTTTTTCCCACAAATAGAGCTTTCTTTTGGTGGCATTTGATCACCTCTGCGTTTTGTTTTTTTTTGCGCTATAAAAAAAAAGGCGACAATTTTGAAAAAAACGCATTATTTTTTACTTTTTGCTATAATAAATATCCCAAAAAAATATATATTTTTTTCCCCTCAGTTTAGGCCGATACGTATTCTTCTAAATATTTTTGGTAAAAAATAAAATCGCAATAAGCGTTTATTGATTGGTTTGTGAAAAAGTTTTAGCGTCTACAAAATAGGGGATAGTTTTATGGCATTTTATTAATAATTTTTTTTTTACTAGTAATGGCGGCGATCAGTAATTTTTATCATGACTGTGACATTATGGCAGACATGTCGGACAATTTTGACACATTTTTGGGACCATTCACATTTATACAGCGATCAGTGCGATTAAAAATGCGTTGATTACTGTGTAAATGTGACTGGCAGTGAAGGGGTTAACACTAGGTGGCGCTGTAGGGGTTAAGTGTGTCCTAGGGAGTGATTCTAACTGTGGGGGGGAGGGGCTACGTGTGACACATCACTGATTACCGCTCCCGATTACAGTGTCACTAGGCAGAACGGGGAAATGCTTGTTTACATTAGCATTTCCCCGTTCTTCCTCTCCGTGAGACGATCGCAGGCATCCTGTCCGCGGGACCCGCGATCCTACTCACGGAGCTCGCGGCGGGTGCGCACACAATGGCACGGCGGCAAATTCAGGTACACCCATTTGCGCAGCCGTGCCATTCTGTCAACGTATCTACATGCGGCAGTCGGGAACCGGTTAACATTACATTTTTAATTTTTAAAAATGTTTAAATTTAACAATTTAGAATGAAGGGACTTTCCCAAACAAAAATCACATTCGCTGTTAGAAATTCATACATTAGAGAAAAATTTTCCATTCTGCTCCTTCAAATTTTCTCATCACTGTGGTCGAAAACGAATGTTAATTTGACTCCACTAATGATCAGAAAAACAAACAAACGTTTTTACATCATTTTTACAACAAAAAAAATTTCAAAATGAAATTCTACTAGTGCATACCCAGCTTAACACACTGAACAAGTATGTAGAGATGGCTTCAAATGTTTCAGACTTTCCTGATCCACTAGCTTGCTACTGAAGCCAGTAGATCAGCATGAGAGTCAGGCAACAAGCATTTAAAGAAGAAGATAAGCCGTTGTAGTCTCTTCCTCTCTCCCATGACAGGTTTACCCAAAAGACAGCAACATAAGCCAACCCGCCTCCTCTGCTGCTAACACATCCCCTCCATTTGCTTCCTTACCACCCCATTTTTCCACCAAAGCCCCCTCCATGTCTCCATGATTGACTGTTGAGGCACCCAGTGCTGCATCAAAGGTGCAAGGGGAGAGTCTTGCGCTGAGAAGCACTGGATTATACTGGTAGCTCTGGCGCTGACCAAGAATCAAGCTGATCAGTCCAGGAAGTCCTGCAAAAATAAGGGGAAGAAGACCCAGGATTTCAAATCCCTAGACTGCAATACTGGCTGCATGGGCACTGACACCTCATTACCAATGCAGGTAAGTACAGCAGGGACCCGGGGGGGGAGGGAGTATGTATGTAGTGTGCTAGTTTTAATTTTTTCTGAAAAGGTAAACTGACCCTTTAAACCTGATGCTTTAAAGTTTCTATCTAAAAACATTCATTAGCATGGTGGAAAAGGGTGGAAACAGGGATTGCAAAACATAAGCAGATTATACTTTAGCTTTAAAGGGTTAGTTCACCTTTTCAGAAAAAACTTAAGGGTGAACTAGCACACCACAACAACAAACCCCCCCCGGTCCCTGCTCTACTTACCTGCATGGGTAATGAGCTGTCAGTGCCCATGCAGCCAGTATTGCAGTCTAGGGATTTAACATCCTGGGTCTTCTTCCCTTTATTTCTGCAGGGCTTCCTGGACTGATCAGCTTGATTCTTATTGGTCAGCGCCAGAGCTACCAGTATAATCCAGTGCTTCTCAGCGCAAGACTCTCCCCTTGCACCTTTGATGCAGCACTTGGTGCCTCAACAGTCAATCATGGAGACATGGAGGGGGTTTTGGTTTAAAAATGGGGTGGTAGGGAATCAAATGGAGGGGATGTATTAGCAGCAGAGGAGGCAGGTTGGCTTATGTTGCTGTGTTTTGGGTAAACCTGTCATAAGAGAGAGGAAGGCCTACATTCTTATTAGCATTAATCATGTGGTCTCTTGCTACCAGAAATGTAAATATGGGTGCTTCACATTTTTTGGGTCTGCATATAATTTATAGTTTCAATCAGACAGCCCCTGTTTGGTAGACTTGCAGTGAGATTATCAGGATCAACAAAGCACAATTATTGTACAGCACTACTATGTATAACAGTATAATGGTAATATAGTACTTGGAATGCCAATAGCGGAGTTCAGGCTTATTGGCAGAATTATAAAGGCCAACCTGTTTGCAAGTTCTTAAAAGCTCATGTCATCACAATTTATCACAAAGGTGATAAAGCCAGACATGCAAGATTTGACAAATTCACGTATTAATAAAAATTCTTTGAATATAAACAGTAACCCAAATTTCCTGTTGTCTACCCGATTTGCTAAAATGTTAATGATTTTATATGATATTGTAATTACACTAATCTCTAAATCTAGTGCTTTATGTTTTGCCTAGAAATTATGCTTTTTCCTTAAAAAAGTCTGCAGATTTTCCTGCATGCGATAATCCTCCATTGCTGTGGAGGGCGCTGTGCATTACCGACCGTCAGAGTGATCAAGTTTGTGTGAACTCCAGCAGCCAAGTCGTTACACAGGAGCCCCTTGTGTGCAGCAATAGCTGTCACATGAGCACAAACTGAAAAAGTAGGTGTGGTCAGAAAGACACGGCAAGTGAAGAAACATGCAAAAGTGCAAGGAAACATAATTAAATGTTATTTGAAAAAAAAAAAAAAAAATAAGGATGCACATTTAATCTACTACACATAGAAAAGGTGAAAAAGTTGAACATAAACTTTAAAGTGTCAGTCCACAGAAAATGGAAATGACAGTTTATAGATGATGCTGGACATTTAAGCTGTATATACATATTACAATTTGATTTTACAATCAGCTGAACTTCAGGATTAAAAAAAAATAAAAAGTTACCCTTGGAGTAAGGTCCCCCCCACCCCATTTAAGGGTAGAGAAATAAGGTCCTTTGGGTTTGCTGATGTCATCAAGTACAATGCAGGGCTAATAGTTCTGCATTGTAGGTGAGGTGAGCGAGGAGGGAGGAAGTTGGCCCCACAGCAAGTGTAGTTTATTTTTTTTGTAATCCTGGAGTTCAGCTTTAAATCTCAAACAGCTATACCAAACAGCTGTATTGTGAGGACCTGCCTGATTGGATACATATTGAATGGATGCTAGGCTCTCAAATCACATGTTTCAGTAAATCTTAGGAATGCATGTCCAGATATGTGCAATATGTATGGCCAGCTTACATCTCCCAGAGACTTTGTTGGTGAGACATTTATATTAGAGAATATGCAGCAATAGGTGTGGTAATATTACTGCAGCAGCAGAAGTAAGACTCGAAGCTTGGCAGAGATATAGTGAGGAAAATTGGATTCCCAAAGATACAAAAGAAACATCTCAAACCACCAGAGTCCTCTAATAACTCAAATATCACCTTGAAGTGAACTGATCCTTTATTGAAATGAAAATCTCACCAAAACGTATTTTTAATTTAAAAAAATGTTGGAAATAGTTATACATACTCTCAGTTTTTGTTGCTGTCTGCATCTTCACCGGGATGATTTTCCCTTATTTCCTAGACAAGAGGTCTACAAACCGCAGGCTGGATGCGGGCCTTTGCTTGCCTTTATCTGGCCCTTGGGGGATATTTCTCCCTGTGATATGAGACACTATTCCTGCCACTGACGCCAATGATCGAGCACCAATAGTCCCACTGATACCAATGATCGAGCACCAATACTCCCACTGATACCAATGATCGAGCACCAATACTCCCACTGATACCAATGATCGAGCACCAATACTCCCACTGATACCAATGCTGTGGCACTATTTATTCCACTGACACCAATGATGTGGTACTATTCCTCCCACTGACATCAAAGATGGGCCACTATTCCTCTACCTGACACCAGTGAGGAGGCACTTATATCTTCCACTGATACCAATGATGGGGCAATATCACTCCCACGTACAACAATGATGGGGCACTATTCCCTCCACTGACACCAATGATGGGGCACTATTCTCCCACTTGCACCAAAGATGGGCTTCTATTCCTCTCACTAACAACAAAGATGGGGCACTATTCCTCCCACGGACAACAAAGATGGGGCACTATTCCTCCCATGGACAACAAAGATGGGGCACTATTCCTCCTATGGACAACAGAGATTTGGGCATGATTCCTCCCTTGGGCAACAAAGATAGGGCACTATTCCTCCCACAGACAACAAAGATGGGGCACTATTCCCTTCACTGACACCAATGATGGGGCACTATTCCTTCCACTGACACCAATGATGGAGCTCTATTCCTCCCTCGGACAACTAAGATGGGCACTAGTGCCTCCACTGACACCAAAGATGGAGCACTATTCCTCCCACTTGCACCAGTTATATCAGTTTGTAAATGGATAGAAAACTGTCAAAAAGACTGAATTCAGAGAGTAGTGGTTAATGATTTTTACTCTGAATGGGCTAAGGTTATCAGTGGTGTACCCCAAGGTTCAGTGTTGGGACCCTTACTTTTTAATACCTTTATAAATGATATAGGGTCTGGGATTAAAAGTACCATTTCAGTCTTTGCAGATGACACCAAACTATGCAGTGGAATAACGTCCTTACAGGATGTCTCCAATTTACAAGCCGACCTCAATTCATTGTCTAATTGGGCGATGAGGTTTAATGTTGATAAATGTAAAGTTATGCAATTGGGGGCTAAGAATATACATGCATCATACATGCTAGGGGGAGTACAACTGGGGGAATCCATAGTGGAGAAGGATCTGAGGGTTTTAGTAGATCATAAGCTCACTAATAGCATGCAATGCCAAGCTGCGGTTTCCAAAGCGAGCAAAGTTCTTTCTTGTATTAAAAGAGGTATGGACTCCAGAGAGAGAGATATCATTTTGCCCTTGTACAAATCATTAGTAAGACCTCATCTGGAATATGCAGTTCAGTTTTGGGTACCAGTTCTCAAAAAGGATATCAGGGAACTGGAGAAAGTGCAGAGAAGGGCAACCAAACTGATAAGAGGCATGGAGGAGCTCAGCTATGAGGAAAGATTAGAGGAAATGAATTTATTCTCTCTTGAGAAGAGGAGATTAAGGGGGATATGTACAAATTCATAAGGGGTCCATATAGTGAACTTGGTGTTGAGTTATTCTCTTTACGGTCAACACAGAGGACAAGGGGGCACTCTTTATGCCTAGAGGAAAAGAGATTTCATCTCCAAATACGGAAAGGTTTTTCACAGTAAGAGTTGCAAATGTGAAATAGACTCCCTCCAGAGGTGGTTCTGGCCAGCTCAGTAGATTGCTTTAAGAAAGGCCTGGATTCTTTCCTAATTGTACATAATATAACTGGATACTGACATTTATAAGTAGAGTTGATCCAGGGAAAATCCGATTGCCTCTTTGGGATCAGAAAGGAATTTTTTTTCCCCCGCTGTAGAAAATTGGATCATGTTTTTCTGGGGTTTTTCGCCCTCCTCTGGATCAACTGTGGGTAAAGGATTGTGTATATGGGATTGTATGATATTATTTTTTATTTATTTACGGTATTTATTTTTATGGTTGAACTAGATGGACTTGTGTCTTTTTTCAACCTGATTAACTATGTAACTATGTAACCAAAGATGGGCTGCTATTCCTCTCACTGACAGCAGTGATGAGGCATGATTCCTTCCACTGACAACAACGGTAAAGCACTATTCCTCCCACTGACACCAATGATGGGGCACCATGCCTCTCACTGACACCAATAATGAGGCACTGTTCCTCCCACTTACACCAATGATGGAGCACTATTCCTCCTACTGATACCAATAATGGGCCACTATTCTTCTCACGGACACCAAAATAGAAATCTGTTCTTGCCACTGATACCAATGGTAGGGCCCTATTCCAACTCTACTGACCACAGGCGCTATGTAATTTTTTTTACTCCCACTGACCACCATGATTGAGGCATTGTTTACTCCCACTGTTGCTGGGACAATTTCTACTCCCACTGACCACAGTCCGGGCCCCCTAATGTCTGAAGGACAGTAAATTAGTCCTTTGTTTAGAAAGTTTGGAGACCCCTGACTGCAGAAAGATAAGAACCTGTGTCAACAGTGTGGTCACTGGATAGGCAGTGAGTGGAAGCTTCCCTAGCAATAACACAGACAGCAATAAAAACCTGGTGGGCATTAACTATCTCCCATTCTGTCCAACCCTAAAAAGAAGCTTTAGCTGGATCCCACCTGTAATTCAGAATATGTAACCTTCCATGGTACCTGAAATTCCACGTTTCATCCATCGGGGCTCCTCTAGGACCACAAAGAAATTCTCTTGTTTCTCATATTCCTCATCATCAACAATCTTCACCTGCAGGGTTTTACTAGGAAGAGAAAAAAAAATGTCTTGTATGAATGACAACGATTCTATAAAATATTAAATAACATCTCATGTACCTTACAAGTGGCATATGACAGACAGCAGATATAGAATGGTTGTATTACTTCATGTCGCTAAGGTTTAAAAGCAGCAGACCAAAACTAGTGGTGCAGAAGTGGCGTGTGGCTCTCAGGTCCCTTTGATATGGCTCCAAGCAGCCTCTTGGCAGATTCTCAGCACCTGTCTGTCTTGCTTCCCATATACATTAACCCATTTAACCATGTCAGTTACTGGCAGAAGCAAAAAAATGTGGAGCTACTGTAAATCATATGTGGAGTGCACCATACCCAGCCTTAAAGGTGTCTGCAGGTACCTGGGTAAGATTGGCCACTCATTTTACTATCAAATTTTTCAACTGGGTTTAGATTTTCCTACAATTATGTAGTTCATTTGCCTTCCTGTATTGGATTTGCACAGTATGGACTGTTTAAGCAGGTTCTTTTGGTACATATCTGGTGGTAAATCTAAGGATATTGTACACCAACATTATAAAATATTTGTCTTAAAGGCCGTACACACGATCCGAAAATCGGATGAAAATTAACGCTTTTGAAACGATCATACAATAATCTGATCTGTAGTACACAGCTTTGGAGAGCCGATCACGACAGTTCATCTGATATTATCCAATGGGACAAGCACAAACATTTTTCTCGGACGATACCAGATCGTATGATTTCTGTTTAGTCAGTACAGTTATCGTTCGAAAATACAATACAAATATACTACAACACATTACATCATTTTCAAACATTTATTCTGTCGTATGAGAATTATCGTAACTTTAGCCAACTCTTCATTTTCGATATGCCACTAGCATGCAAAGAAAAACTGACGTTCTGTCATCTGATTTTCAGATTGTGTGTATGGGCCATAAGGCCTCCTTCACACTGGGTGTACTCCATTTTGTTCAGTGGGGTATCTGTCCATTGATCCCATGCTGATTAGAGCAGAGCAGGTGGACGAAAAGTCCGTGTCCACTCAGTTTATGCAGAGTGGACACGGACTGAGCTCACTTTGCTCTATGGGTGGCCGGATGTAAGCAGACTCTGCTGTCCATTTATACCTGACTGCCCTCCAATCCAACGGGGGGATGTATCCCCTTCTGTTTGTTTTTAGAGGATCGGAAGTAGGCTGGCGTAAACCGACACAAGTCCATTTACACCCGCTGGTCCATAGAAGTGAATGGACCCTCCGAGTAGGTTTGCCTGAAAAACTGACAGGTGGACCTTATTGGAAAGGTCGTGTGAAAAGGGCCTTAAAAGCCCACTTCCAGGAAATCTAAAAATGAGTTGCTCATTTAGGTCTAGGGGACTCATAGAAGAGGATTATTTACCTGACCCTCCACTCCTTTGTGGTGGAGATGGAAGAGAAGGCGGCGATCACCCACTTGCGGGAGACGGACAGGAAGGCGGTGATCAGAGACCTCCTTACCTTAGGAGGCAGATGACAAGGATCTGGGGTAGGGCTGCTGCTCCTCGCTCCAGCTACTCCTCGCTCCGGGGCCGTTGCTTCTCCTCCTGGCCTAACAGGAAGTGGGTCCTGAGACTCGATTGGCCAGGAGTCCTAAGACTCCCTGGCAAATCAGATCTCAGAACCTGACATCATAAAGATCAATGCCCTGCATCGGACATGATGAAGCTAAGGGACAGTCCACTGTCAGAGCATGGGGGAGAGCCATCTGCTCGAGGACTGAAAGATCAGATAAGTAAGAGCACTTCTCCCCCCTCCTAGAATAATTGAGCAATTAACACTTGAAGTGTTGGCATAGCCCCACTGCAAAAGGTTCATTTTCAAGTTTCCTGTAGTTGGGCTTTAGATCTCTTTCTCCATTCCCATTTAGCGGAACTAAACCCTCCTATCCTTTTCAGCCAAGGAAGCCATCATCTTAGCTTCTGTTAGATCTGCAACTGCCATGGTGCTAGGTCCATGCTGTACACATAGCCTTGACTTTTCTCCAAGCCAAGATTAACCCCCCCCCCCCTCTAAGTTTTAATCCCAAATACAGTGACCGTGCACATGGTAACCTTCTAGCAAGGTCCCTTTTAATCAACTCTTGATCACAAAAACAATAAAACGGGCTAAGGCAAATGAACGGTCGCCATATTCCCTGCTTGTATAGCAGGGAAGATGGTAGGCCCCCTTGATCTATTTGATTATAGTTTTTGCAAAATCTGTTTGGAAATAGTTCACACTGCTAAAATATTGATCATATAATAGATCTTGGCCAAATTGTTTAGGAGAATATATCTTTATCTATTTGGATGCAATGTTTGCCTTTCAACAGGGGCACATAGAGGTACATATAGTACAAAGGCACCTAGGGCAACGGATTTGTCCAGTGCATGGAGATCCAAAGAGCCCTTCAGGCTGAAACTGTCCCTCAAGGGAACCGCACGCTTGGGAACTATTTCCTGTATGAATACAAAATGTGGTGCCAATAGTTGTGGTTTCCTTGAGGGGCAGTTTTAGCCTCAGGGGCCCCTTGGATCTCTATGCGGCGGACAAATCCATCACTCTAAATGCCTCTATATCTGTGTTTACCTGGCAAAGGGATTTTACATGAGAATGGCTAGAGATATAGTTTATTCTCTATAATAGTTTTTGCCAAAATCTATAATATGAGATTGTTAAACGCTTTGGTTAAATAACAGCATATGTAAGTTTATGGGGTTGATTTACTAAAACTGGAGAGTGCAAAATCTGGTGCAGCTGTGCATGGTAGCCAATCAGCTTCTAACTCCAGCTTGTTCAATTAAGCTTTGACAAAAAAAATCCTGGAAGCTGATTGGTTTCTATGCAGAGCTGCACCAGATTTTGCACTCTCCGGTTTTAGTTAATCAACCCCAATGTGTGATGTATACTGTATAACAATGGTACTGCATTGGGCTTTTGTCAAAGAACCTTTTTTATATGGGGATGCAACAAGTAAATGATCCCCTCTAGTTATCAATGTTTTTTATCTTCTTGTATGAAAAGATCACATAAATACCTCCTTGACCTGCTTTACTCATTGCTTCCTGCAGTTTTTGTCTGGCCTCAGCCATAGTTTTAATCAGGGCTTTTTTTCAGGGGGAACTTGGTGGAACTCAGTTCCACCACCTCTGGCTCAGACCCTTTGGTGCCTGCTTACCACAATCACTTGTAAACACAGAAATCTGAGTTCTGTGTTTACAAGTGACAGCTCTGCACTCTGCGTGTAACCACCATGAACTCTGCACTCTGTATGTAACGCAATCCTTATATGTAATGCCCCTTTAATACCCTTCTACTGTTTGTGAAATATGACCACACAAGCAAGGGGTTTTGGGGGGTCGTGGTTGAGTTCCAGTACCTATTGTTTGAGAAAAAAAGCCCTGGTTTTAATTCACAATTGTGGGGATGTGCATCAATTAATGGACTGACAGAAGGAGGTTAAGCCTTTATCATTGGTAGTTTTAACAATGAAATATCATATATTTATATTTGGTTGCTATAGATCAATACACTTTCTCCATTACTCTTTGCCCTCTCCATTCAAAGAATAATTGAGACTACTTTAAAGTGGTTGTAAACCTCAGACATGAGATATGAACAAAGCATATCCCTCTATATCCCTATAGGGTGTACTTGCCTCAATTAAGAACACTAATGCCCCGTACACACGGTCAGACTTTGTTCGGACATTCTGACAACAAAATCCTAGGATTTTTTCAGACGGATGTTGGCTCAAACTTGTCTTGCATACACACGGTCACACAAAGTTGTCGGAAAATCCGATCGTTCTAAACGCGGTGACATAAAACACGTACGTCGGGACTATAAACGGGGCAGTGGCCAATAGCTTTCATCTCTGTATTTATTCTGAGCATGCGTGGCACTTTGTGCGTCGGATTTGTGTACACACGATCAGAATTTTCGACAACGGATTTTGTTGTCGGAAAATTTTATATCCTGCTCTCAAACTTTGTGTGTCGGAAAATCCGATGGAAAATGTGTGATGGAGCCTACACACGGTTGGAATTTCCGACAACGAGGTCCTATCACACATTTTCCGTCGGAAAATCCGACCGTGTGTACGGGGCATAAGTGTCATTTCTATTGTCTGCTATCAACATGAGTTACTTCTGACAAGTTTTCCTGACACCAAGAGGAAAATGGTGATGAGGAGGGACCTCCAGCGGATTGACAGTCTCAGCTCTGTTCCTGTGTGCTGTGTGAAGGGGGTGGGGGGTGTCCGTTCCCTCCAATCAGCTTTCTCTACTCACTGAGCTCTGTGGAGTGTAACTTCAACTCTCCTCCCCTTTTTTCTGAGCTCTAAGGCAAGCTTATAAATTCAGCACTTTGAACGGATGTAAGGAAGAGAAGACTGCCGATAAACAGGTACAACTTACGTAGGAGGATTTGTTTCATCTCTGTATCACCTCACTGGGTATACAGTGCATCCGGAAAGTATTCACAGTGCTTCACTTTTTCCACATTTTGTTATGTTACAGCCTTAATCCAAATTGAATTAAATTCATTATTTCCCTCACAATTCTACAAACAATACTCCATAATAACAATGTGAAAGAAGTGTTTGAAATCTTTGCAAATTTATTAAAAATAAAAAAACAAAAAAATCACATGTACATACAGCCTTTGCTCACTACTTTGTTGAAGTAGCTTTGGCACCAATTACCGCCTCAAGTCTTTTTGAGTATGATGCTACAAGCTTGGCACACCTATCTTTGGACAGTTTCTCTCATTTTTCTTTGCAGGACCTCTCAAGCCCCATCAGGTTTGATGGGGAGCATTGGTGCACAGCCATTTTCAGATCTCTCCAGAGATGTTCAATCGGATTCAAGTCTGGGCTCTGGCTGGGCCCCTCAAGGACATTCACAGAGTTGTCCCATAGCCACTCCTTTTTTATCTTGGCTGTGTGCTTAGGGTCATTGTCCTGTTGGAAGATAAACCTTCACCCCAGTCTGAGGTCCAGAGCGCTCTGGAGCAGGTTTTCATCAAGGATGTCTCTGTACATTGCTGCATTCATCTTTCCCTCGATCCTGGCTAGTCTCCCAGTTCCTGCCGCTGAAAAACATCCCCACAGCATGATACTGCCACCACCATTCTTCAATGTAGGGATGGTATTGGCAAGATGGTGAGCGGTGCCTTGTTTCCTCCAGACATGACATTTGCCAATCAGGCCAAAGAGTTCAATCTTTGTTTAATCAGACCAGAGAATTATGTTTCTCATGGTCTCAGAGTCCTTCAGGTGCCTTTTGGCAAACTCCAGGCGGGCTGTCATGTGTCTTTTACTGAGGAGTGGCTTCCGTCTGGCCACTCTACCATACAGGCCTGTTTGTTGAAGTGCTGCGGAGATGGTTGTTCTTCTGGAAGGTTCTCCTTTCTTCACAGAGAAACGCTGGAGCTCTGTCAGAGTGACCATCGGGCTCTTGGTCACCTCCCTGACTTAGGCTCTTCTCCCTCGATCGCTCAGTTTGGCCGGGTGGCCCGCTCTAGGAAAAGTCCTGGTGGTTCCAGACGTCTTCCATTTACGGATGATGGAGGCCACTGTGCTCATTGGGACCTTCAATGCTGCAAACATTTTTCTGTACCCTTCCCCAGATCTGTGCCTCGATACAATCCTGTCTCGGAGGTCTACAGACAATTCCTTGGACTTCATGGCTTGGTTTGTGCTCTGACATGCACTATTAACTGTGGGACTTTATATAGACAGATGTGTGCCTTTCCAAATCATGTCCAATCAACTGAATTTACCACAGGTGGACTCCAATAAAGTTGTAGAAACATCTCAGGGATGATCAGTGGAAACAGAACGCACCTGAGCTGAATTTTGAGTGTCAATGCAAAGGCTGTGAATACTTATGTACATGTGATTTTTTTTTGTTTTTTATTTTTAATACATTTGCAAAGATTTCAAACAAACTTCTTTCACGCTGTCATTATGGGGTATTGTTTGAAGAATTTTGAGGAAAATAATGAATTTAATCCATTTTGGAATAAGGCTGTAACATAACAAAATGTTAAAAAAGTGGAGCAAATACTTTCCAGGTGCACTGTATATGAGGGTTTACAACCACTTTAATTGTAACTGAAGTTTCAGTGAAGTTATGTGTTTTGGGCTCTGATGCCCATCCTCCCAACCAAATCTTATGCTTACATATCCCTGGGTAGTTTGTTCAAGACAGTACAACCTCTCCTTCAAAATCTTAACTGTCAGGTCCGGTAACTCCTATAAATGTGCGCAGCAATTTCCCTACAACCCTAAGATGTGTATGTACTTCATTGGACAATCTAAAAGGTAGCGTTACAGCAGCATGGCCATATAACATAAAATTCAGCTATATTTTTCAACCAGGGAGCCACAGAAGCTGCATACAGCAACCCTTGAACATCAATGGCGGTACGTGTCTGTATGTGGGCATATGCCAGTACTTGCATAAAAATGCACATCTCCAATACAAAGATGCACACCAGCACATGCACTTGGGATTGCAGAAATAAGTTTATTAAACATAGGATAAAAGCTCCATACGTGCTTCTACCCTGACGAGGTTCAACCCTATGTAGCAGACTATGATTAAGGCTTGAAACGCATCAGTATGGAAGCATGTATGGAGCTTTTATCCACCAAGATTTTGGGGAAGTCTACTTGGAACTGTACAAACTCTCCTTCAAAATCTTAGGTCCAGTAACTCCGACAAATGTGTATCTCTTTACATCTTTGTTTTGGAGTTATGGCTATCAGGAGCCCATTGTGAGCAACGCACCTTGCATCAGAGTTTACGGCATGGGTGCTCAACCTGTGGCCCTCCAGCTGTTGTGCAACTACAAGTCTCATGAGGCATTGCAAGCCACTGACACTTTCAAGCATGACTCCCAAAGGCAGAGGCATGATGGGACTGCTGGAGACAGCTGAAGAGCCACAGGTTGAGCACCCATGGTTTACGGGTTTTCGAGTTAAGCGGCGGTAGTTTGTTTTCCTGTAAAAATGTGCATGCATACAGATGTACAACTCCGAATGCAGAAAGTCTGGTGTATACCTGTATGTACATTGGCGTATACCTGTGCCTCTGAAGCCTAAGGGCACCTGGACACTGTACCTGTGGCTCCTGAGCTGAGAAAACACACACATTTTATGTTCTTTGGCTGCAAGCAGTCTTGGGCTGCATGGGCCTTGTGGAAACTGGAAGTGGTTAAAGAGAAGCTTAGGATTTTTCGACAAGGCCTCAGCTTAAAAAAATATTATCCTCCAAATATAATACCATAAATAACTTCACTTTGGCCAGAATGGCTTTTTATTTAGTGATATGGCATCTTTTCCTCTACTTCAGGAGTCTATAGGACAGGAATTCCATATCCTTAACTGTCAATTTAAGTCCATTATTCCCAAGGGTGAGATGAAAGGCACCCCATTCCATCTTAATAATGGACATTATAAACTCATTTCCTTCAGAATCCGGTCAGTTCTATCCACTATAATAAGGAGACAAGGTTGTGATGATTGGTGTACAGAAGGAGAGAGTAGGAAAGAAAGGAGGGGTAATATGTGGTTGGCAAACGGTATGGAAATGTACGAATGTGTCCAGGGAATTTGCTAATAATGAAAACCTTTCCCAGCACCCATAGGCAAGAAGCAGAAAATGAGGGGGGGTTGTAGGGAAATACAGTTTGCCAATGAATAATTTAAACCCCAGATTCATGGACTGCTGTCCCCCGGGGTCACTGAAACACTGTTTCGAATGCTTCGCTTTCTGTTCTTATAATAGGCCCATTAACGCAGCAGAGCCCAGCAAAGTCTCTCCCTGGAGAGATAGGGGAGGGAGCACAGGGTCCTTATCTTCATCGCTGCTCTTGTCAACCTTGTCTCTAAATTCTGCACCAAAAGCTACAATCCTAGGATTTAAAAAAATCTGTGTTCAGACATTTCTTTACAAGACTGCTGACTGTACTTATGTTAATATGGGAAAAACTTCATTTAGAACAAAGAGCACTGTTCCAAGTACCATCACCAGCAGCAAATGCACGGTTCTGAAAAGGGAAATCCCAATTCTGCCTTCAAAGTGGACCAATAGATGAGTTATACATGTAATATTTTACATGCTCCCATAAGCACCATTTACAACTTATGCCGGCCATACACGGTTCGAATTTCGAAAGAATTTTCTTTCGAAAATCGTATCTAAGAATTTTCGTACGAATTTCGCAGCAACGGCCGATTTTCGTGCGGCAATCAAATTTGAGGGATCGGACATGTTGGAAATTTTTTGAAAAACAAAAATTTTCTAATCAATGATGGGAGAATCATGCAGGAAATGTAATAAGAAAATAAAATGTGCATGTGCAAGAAAAGAAAATTTACGGAGAGAAAAGAAGATTCCCGGCCACGAAAATTCTTTTCTGTAGCAACATGAGGTGGAATTAAAGGCTTGGTCGGCCGAATTTCGAAAATCAATGGTGGCACCATCGGATCACAAAAAAAAAACGAACTTTCTGATTTTGAAAGGAAAATTTGTTCGAAATTCGACCCATGTATGGCCTGCTTAAGTTATCTGAGTTGTGTCAGTTTTCTGATTGGCTGCTACAGTACCTGAGGACAAATGCAGCAGCGGGCCATGTGGATGGTGACCAAAGGTGAGACCCGTCTTTAATCAAAGAGAAAAAAAAATCCGGCAACACAATGTCACAAGGATAAAACATATACGATTTTATTAGGTCCATCCACTAAGAACTTCAGCCCCGGAAGATTTGGCTGCTCAGTGACCAGGCCATTTTTTTGCAATTCGGTACTGCGTCGCTTTAACTGACAATTGCGCGGTCGAGAGACGCTGTACTAAAACAAAATTGATGTCCTTTTTTTCCCACAAATAGAGCTTTCTTTTGGTGGTATTTGATCATCTCTGTGTGTGCTATAAACAAAAAAAGAGCGACAATTTTGAACAAAAAAAACCACAATATTTTGTACTTTTGGCTATCATAAATATCCCCATTTTTTTTTTAAAAAAAGCAAATTTTTTCCTCAGTTTAGGCCGATATGTATTCTTCTACATATTTTTGGTAATAAAAATCACAATAAGCGTATATTGATTGGTTTGCGCAAAAGTTATAGCGTCTACAAAATAGGGGATAGATTTATGGCATTTTTATTATTATTTTATTACTAGTATTACTAGTATTGGTGGCGATCTGCGATTTTTATGGGGACTGCGACGTTATGGCGGACACATGGGACACTTTTGACACATTTTTTAAACCATTGACAATTATACAGCGATCAGTGCTATAAAAATGCACTGATTACTGTGTAAATGTCACTGGCAGGGAAGGGGTTAACGCTATGAGGCGATCAAGGGGTTAACTGTGTTCCCTAGTGTGTGTAGGGGGAGGGGACTGACTATGGGAGATGACAGATCGTGGTTCCTAGCTATTAGGAACTCACAATCTGCCTCTCCTCTCAGAACAGGGATTTGTGTGTTTAAAAAGCACACACGTCCCAGTTCTGCCTCTCATGCCAGTGATCGCGCGCGACCGCCAGCCATGAGCATCGGCACCCACGCAATGCAGCGGGTGCATGCACCTGCTATCCTGCTTAAAGGACCCGACATACAGCTATGACGGTTCGCGGGACTGTGCTGACCTGCCGCAGTTTAATGACAGCGGCTGGTCGACAAGTGGATAAAAGGAATCAATACCTGTAATTTTTGACAAGTTTCAGACTCCTACATAGGCCTTAGTTATAACTATATACTATACTTATGACTAAGGCCTATGTAGGAGGCTGAAATGCGTCAATAATTGCAGGTGTTGATTCCTTTTAATGGATGGATCTAATAAAATCGTATATGTTTTATCCAATAAAGAAAGTAAACCGTCACCCAAAAGCAAGTATCCACTTTCCCTCAGCGCTCATGAACCTATTAAAAATTAAAAGGTCACAGACCCTTCAGCTGCTGCTATTAAGTGAATCTAATGGTAATAAATATACCTAAACACCCAAAGGGAAATGTAGACATTAGCAGCGCTAAACTCCTTAACCACTTCAGCCCCGGAAGATTTGGCTGCTGAATGACCAGCGCATTTTTTTGCGATTCAGCACTGCGTCGCTTTAACTGACAATTGCGCAGTCGTGCGACGCTGCACCCAAACAAAATTGACGTCCTTTTTTCCCCCACAAATAGAGCTTTCTTTTGGTGATATTTGATCACCTCTGCGGTTTTTATTTTTTAAACAAAAAAAAAGAGCAACAATTTTGAAAAAAAGCACAATATTTTTTGTGTTATTTTGTACTTTTTGCTATAATAAATATACCTGTATATGACCCATGTATACCTGTGTAACACTCCATTTTTTTTCATTATTATTTTAAATAAACGAAAAAATGGCACATTATGTTTTTTTTAATGTTTTTTTTCCGATTAATCGAAAAAAAAATCAGCCAACTAATCAATTATGAAAATAATTGTTAGTTGCAGCCCTAATAGAAAGGCAACAGTAACTCAAATAACCACTCGTTACAACCAAGGTATGCAGAATGCCATCTCTGAACACACAACGCATAGAACCTTGAAGCAGATGGGCTATAGCAGCAGAAGACCACGCCGGGTGCCACTCCTGTCAGCGAAGAACAGGAAACTGAGGCTACAATTCACACAGGCTCACCAAAATTGGACAATAGAAGATTGGAAAAACGTTGCCTGGTCTGATGAGTCTCGATTTCAACATTTAGATGGTAGGGTCAGAATTTGGTGTAAACAACATGAAAGTATGGATCCATCCTGCCTTGTATCAACGGTTCAGGCTGGTGGTGTAATGGTGGGGGGGATATTTTCTTGGCACACTTTGGGCCCCTTTATATCTGAGTATTGTTGCTGACCATGACCATCCCTTTATGACTACAGTGTACTCATTTTCTGATGGCTCCTTCCAGCAGGATAATGCACCATGTCAAAGCTCCAATCATCTCACCACTGGTTTCTTGAACATGACAATGAGGTCCTTGTACTCCAATGTCCTCCACACTCACCAGATCTCAATCTAATAGAACATCATGGATGTGCAGCTGACAAATCTGCAGCAACTGCATGATGCTATCATGTCCATATGGACCAAAATCTCTGAGGAATGTTTCCAACACCTTGTTGAATCTATGCCATGAAGAATGAAGGCAGTTCTGAAGGCAAAAGGGGGTCCAACCCGGTACTAGTAAGGTGTACCTAATAAAGTGGCCGGTGAGTGTATATATTGATCTCCAGGCTGTGACGTCCGTCTGTCTGGTAATCCTTCCTGATTTTAGGAGGTGTTTGTTTTCATGGTCACCGGAGCTTCACTTACATTGTAGAACATATTTTACCGTTAATAAAGCTATCCAGCTGGGATTCTCACTTATAACACAATGGTGGAGGATTTCATTTCTTCACAAAGGAGTGTATTGAAGGAGTCTCACTGACAGCGCTGCAGCATTAGTACAAATAGCCCCGTTACTTTTCTATTTTTATTATAATGAGAATACAATGAACATCCGCTCTAACTAGATGATTGCAGGACTGTGCAATATTCAGCTCTCTGTCTGGACACAAAACATTGCATGTTATCAATAGAGCCAGACAGCACTTTGCTTCTACAAGAGACATCTGCCTGTCACTGATTGCATCAGGATCCACTATTGTACTCTCCCAAAGAATCAGAGATGTGCCCACGTGGCTCATTACTTCATTCCTTCTACTGAGTTAAAGGGGGAAAACAATCAAATAGATCACTCAGAGATTTCCAAGTAAGTTGGACATACCTCCCAACTGTCCCTGATTTGGAGGGACTGTCCCTGATTTGGAGCAATGTCCCTCTTTCATTTGTCCCTCATTTTGGTCTGATCTATATAGATGTACCATATATACTCGAGTATAAGTCGAATTTTTCAGCACATTTTTTTGTGCTGAAAGTGCCCCCCCTCGACTTATACTCAAGTCAAGCACTTTTCTGCAGCAAAAAATTTCATTTTCCGAACCGACTTTGGGGCCCCATATCTCAGGGCCACTTAGAGCTAAGAACCCCAAATTTGGTATGCAAACCAGTGGAACTGGTAGCACAACATATCCAAAGATGGAGTTCCTAGCACTAAGTGGCCCCGAGATACGGGGCCCCAAAATCGGTTTGGAAAATGTAATTCTCTACTGCAGAAAAGTGCTTGACATTTTCTGAACCGAATTTGGGGCCCCATATCTCAGGGCCACTTGGTGCTAGGAACCCCAAATTTTGTGTGCAAACCCAGTGGAACTGGTACCATAACATATCCAAAGCTGGGGTTCCTAGCCCTAAGTGGCCCTGAGATACAGGGCCCCAAACCCAGTTTGGAAAATATTCTCTGCTGCAAAAAAGTGCTTGACATTTTCTGAACTGATTTTTGGGGCCCTGTATCTCGGGGCCACTTGGTGCTAGAAATCCCAGCTTTGG
This sequence comes from Lithobates clamitans, assembly GCA_037952925.1. Lineage (NCBI taxonomy): Eukaryota > Metazoa > Chordata > Amphibia > Anura > Ranidae > Lithobates > Lithobates clamitans. Next base: position 812,267 of record JBBGZY010001008.1, read on the forward strand.
AAATTTTTTGGTGTTAGTTCCACTGGGTTTGTACACCAAATTTGGGGTTCTTAGCACTAAGTGGCCCTGAGATACGGGGCCCCAAATTCGTCAACTGTGTCCATCTGCAGCAATGTCATTTCGGGACCCTTTCCCATCTCAGAAAGTTGGGAGGTATGAGTTGGAAAAGCTCTGTCAGAGAAGCTGCGAGCATAAACAGTGCAAAAAGAGTCATATTAGGCTTCTAATCTAATTAATTGTGTGGTCTATGGCCCATTTGAAGTATTTTAACACATTGAGTACAAAAAAATAAACATCCTCAAGTAAACTCCTGGAGGTCAGACGAAGGAGCTGTGCATGTTCCGAAACGCGTTATCGCCCACCGCCTTCATCTGATGTTACATCGGCCGCATGCGTTCCAGCTTGGTTCCAGAACCCGGGCCACCTCATCGCATCTTCACCTCCTCGCTAGTCTACCTCACCAGGGACTCTCTCTCTCTCCCCCAGACAGATGAGGATTACAGCGATCCGCATGAGGACAAATCATTATATGCCTATGACCTCTTACTGTCTTGTAAGTATTTTTAATCCCATTGTGCCTGTAATAAATCTTTTAACTACTGCACTTAGAGGCGCCTTTCTCTTTCTTTTTTTTTATCTATTGTTGCTGGCTACTGGGAGATCTATTGTTGTTAGGGTGGATCTATTGTAGCAGGGGGGAGAGTATTGTTGCTGGATGGGTCTACTGTTCCTGGGAGATCTATAGTTGCTGGGGGGACTATTGTTGCTGGGGGGGTCTATTGTTGATAAGGGGGTCTATTGTTGCTAGGAGGGATCTATTTTTTCTAGGAGTCTTTTGTTGCTGGCAGGGATCAATTGTTGCTGGGGGTCTTCTGTTGCTGGGGGTCTTTTATTGCTGGGATGGATCTATTGTTGCTGGGGGGACTATTGTTGCTGGTGGGGGGTCTATTGTTGCTGTAGGGGATCTATTTTACTGATTTTTGTTTGCAAATTCCATACAAACTACCTAGCACCAAAAAATTATATTTGGTTCTGTATTCTCCAAAAGGGGCGGTAATGGGAGGTGGGTAGGGGGTGGAACTGAGGGGCGTTGCTTGGAGGTGGAGGTAAGGGGTGACTTGAAAGGGGGGAGTACCTGCACCTATTCTCTAAGAAAAAAAGCCCTGTGCTTGGGACTCAATCCGTTTGTGAGTATATTACTTACTTTTATTCATTAATAAACTGTCTATTAGGGTAATGTGTAAGGCTGTTGCACCCTCTTTTTGTTGTTTTGTAGTATTGAATGTGATAACGCTGAGAAACAGTCCACTGCTGGAGCATGGGGGAGCGTCACCTGCCAGGGGAGTGGAGGATCAAGTAAGTAAAGGTGCTATCGTTCTCCTCTAGACTAAACCAGCAGTTGGGCTTAAGGCACAATAGTACTTTTGTACAATTATCCTTTAAATGACTGGATCTGCCAGAAGAGATAAAACCTTGAGTCATTTAAAGTCATTTAAAGCAGCGGTCCCTGAGCTTTTTGACACCGGGGACCGGCTGCGTGGAAGAAAATGATGCTAAGGCCCGGGGGGTAATGCGTTTTTTTGGGGGCGATTTGTTCGGGAGATGGCTAGTGTTGGCACTGCACTCTATTATTACATTGTAATAAAAAAGAAATAGTTCAATTCACCATAATGCAGAATCAGTGGTAACCCTGAGTGTGTCACTTGCCACCATCGCCTACCACCAGATGCAGCTTGTCACTTGCCACCAGATGCGGATTGTCACTTGCCAAATGTGGATTGTCACTTGCCAGATGTGGACTGTCACTTGCCAAATATGGATTGTCACTTGCCAAATATGGATTGTCACTTGCCAGATGTGAATTGTCACTTGCCAGAAGTAGATTGTCACTTGCCAGATGCGGGTGGAACATGCGGCGATGCGGGTCGGGCAGTGAGAGATTTCATCTCTCGCCCGCCGCACCTCAGTGTAGTGTTTGCGCCGGCTGTGAGGATTGGACGGTGGTGGGGCGTGGCGGGCGGAGAGAGATGACATCATCTCTCTGCTCTCACAGAACACCTCAGACAGTGTTGTGTTCTCGGCCGGCTGAGTGGGCGGAACAGCTGTGATGCGGGGCGGGCCGTGAGAGGTGATGTCATCTCTCTTTTCGCCCGCTCCTGCCGAACCTCTGAAAGTGCAGCCTTCGCGGCCCGGCTGCAAACAGGCTACGGCCCGGCAGTGGGCCGTGGCCCGGGGGTTGGAGACCCCTGATTTAAAGGATAACTTAACAAAAGTATGGTTTTCCTTTAAAGTATATGCTAAACCCTCACCTTGTAAAACAACCCATTTAGTTTAAAGGAGAAGTTCACCTTTACAAAAAAAAATAAAATAAATACACATTTTTTTTGCAGGTAAAAAATGCATTTTTTTTTTGTTAGGGATCTGTAAAGCATTGCACCCATGATCAGCAGATTGTGGGCAGGTCCTGCAGACTGTCTGTGTATCTGTCTGTCTGTACCTCCGACACGGCCAGGTAGTTACACTACGACGGGAAGATTATTGAACTAGCGCAGCGCTCAACAGCGCCGTGGTAAATCATTAAGAACTACAAGCCGACAGCCGCAAAGGCCCTCAGACCTTGTCGTTTTCCCATTCACAGAACACTGCGAATGGATGATGCAGCCTGAGCCCCTCACGTCTGTGTCTTTTTCAGATTGTGACAGCTAGCGGGGGGAGAGAAGATCCCCCACTAGCTGTCAATACGGGGGATCAGGGGCCGGTGCATGTAACATGTCACACGCTGAATATTGGTGTAACATGTAACATGTTACAAAAGGTGAACTTATCCTTTAAAATCAGGGCTTTTTTCTCAGAGAATAGGTGTAGGTACTCCCCCCTTCCAAGTCACCCCTCGTCTCCACCGCCTACTCATCTCTGAGCAAGGTCCCTTTGTTCGACCTCCTTACTACCTCCTAGTTCAGCCCCTCCCCTTTTAGAGACCACAGAAACAAGTATTGTTTTATGGTGCTGAAAAAATTTGTATGGAATTTGTTAATAATAACAAGAAAAGCAGTAAAATAGATCCCCCACAGCCAGCAACAATATATCCCCCCCCAGCAACAATAGACCCCTGCCAGTAAAAATAGATCTCCCAGCAGCCAGCATCAATAGACCCTCCAGCAACCAGAAACAATAGAACCCTACTTTAACAGTAGACCCTCCAAGCAACAAGTAACCCCCCCCAGCAACAATAGATCACCCCCAGTGACAATAGATCTCCCAGCAGCCAGCATCAATAGATCCTCCAGCACACCCCATACCCCTTGTCATTACATATATTTAGTGCTGGAGGTGCCGGAACTGCGTTCCCCCGTGTTCGCTCTGAAAAAAAGACCTGTTTAAAATAGAATTGAAAGGCAAAACGTGTGTATATACAGTATATATATATATATATATATATATATATATATATATATATATATATATATACATATATATATATATATATATATATATATATATATATAAAACAAAACATTATAAATACAATTTTTTCTTTTCTTTTTTCTTTTTTTATAATTGATCACATAATCTCAGCTGCATAAAGGGCTTGGAGAGTCTACAGGTCTACTGGAGGTGGAGAAGCAGCAGCACACTGATCCTCCCAGTGAATGGCTGTGCAGGAGGGAGGTCAGCACCAGTCTTCGTCATTGAAGGACAGGCAGACAGTTTTCCCAGCACAGCCAGAAAACTGACCACACTGGAATGGATGTGCTCTCGTGCCTAGCATGGTCAGTTTGAAATAGGAAAGCAGAGGGACTGGTAGAATCAAGAGGTATTCATTCACACAAAAGAAACAATACAAAGAGAACTGGATACTTTTTTCATACAAGTATATGGTACAGCAGGCACATATCAGGAATATTAAATGATGGAGTAACATATTCTTTAACTTTAATATAACACACAAGTCCTTTTATCTGAACTTCTAAATAACCCCTAAACCTGACTGTAAACCTGACGGATAATGCAATTAAGTTCTCTCAATAAAATTATAAAAACAAAAAAACCACTAGCATCCATAAAACTATAGCTGAAACGTCATGCACCCAAATGCATCTATGTTAAAATCCACCGAGCAGGAAAATAGTGGCGTTTAGAGTACATAAACCCATCAAATAGTTAACACAAAAGCACACAAATCCTCTCCAGACAGACGCACAGAACAGATTGGCCGATCATGCATGCCGCAAGGCTCTCTGTCAGCTGCAATGAGTAGCCAGCGTGATATGACCAACATACTGGGCAATTCCTATGTGGCGCTGTGCCAATCTGCACTAATTACTTCCCTGTGTTTTTCCTTCACGCCAGATCATTCTTGCTGTTCGTTTGCAACTCTTCAAGAACTGCATCTGTTTGTATCCAGCAAGCTCCTGTCCCCGGATATAGTCCTGAACCCCCGTGAAATAATAAACATTTTTATTCAGCTACAAACCTTTCCATGTGCCTAATTGTAATCTTTAAAGTGACACTAAACAATATCCTTATAAAGATATCTTCCACCGCGCTAAATCCCGTGATATAGTATTACTCATATTGACAAACTGCAACTTAAAGTGGACTTTTTTTTCAGCTTTCCATCTATTAAATCTTCTGCCCTTGTTGTTTTAACTTTGGATAGTAAAACATTTTTTTTTCTGCCAGTAAATACCTTATACAGCCCACTTCCTGTTTCTTGTCTGGTAAAAAGCCTAGGCTTATGACATCATGCACAGGCTTATGACATCATGCACAGCTCTCTTTCTCACTCTCGTGAGAGTTTCTCAGGAAGGGAGGGGGGGTGAGTCATAAGAGGGCCAATGAGAGCTGCAGAGCTGGAGGTGTGCCTCTGTGTGTCTGTGTAAATCCAGGAAGTGAACAGGCAGCAGCTTCAGCTGCCCACAGTTAAAATGGCTGCAGCCAGACTCAGTGGAGGGAGATTTCTGTAGCATATTTGGCAAGTACAGAATCACAGTATAGATAACACATACCTCCCAACATTTTGATATAGGAATGAGGGACACCTACTAACAAACGTATGTAGGCATAGGACACGCCCCCTGCCACACCCCCCTAAAGGAGAATTAACCAAAAAAAAAAAAAGGTTAATTGAATTCACAAGTGATTTTTTTTACCACTAACATCCCTTTATATTGGCTTTTAAAATGTACAAATGCAGCAATTTAGAATTGGGAAGAAAGGTTTAGCACTGGGAAACACTTTTTGAAAGATAAAAAGTGCATTTTATATACAACTATATAGATCACAGCAAAATGAGGGACAAATGATGGGGAAAGAGGGACATTGCTTGAAATCAGGGACAGTTGGGAGCTATGATAACATAATATGCAAAGTGGTTGGAGGGAAGCTTCAGAATGTCAAAGATGTTTTTATTAAAAATGAATGTCACTGGCAGGGAAGGTTAAGTGTTCTCTAGGGAGGTGTTTCTATCTGTGGGGGGAGTGGACTGACAGGGAGTAGAGAGAGATCGCTGTTCCTGATCACTAGGAACAGCAGATCTCTCTCTACTTCCCCGACAGAACAGCAAGCAGCTGGAAAATGCCCGACACGGTCGGAATTTCAGACAACAAGCTCCCATCGAACATTTCCCGTCGGAAAAAATCCGATCGTGTGTACGCAGCAAAAGAGTGACCGCGCTGAAAGCTGAAAATTGGTCCGGGCAGGAAGGGGGTTTAAGTGCCCAGTAAGCAAGCGGTTAAAGTAACGCATTGCCATATTGCAAGATATGGCCTGGTCAGGAAGGTGGGGAAAATCTTCCGGAGGTCGAGGGGTTAAATCCTGTTTACCGTATATACATTCAATTCGAGCCATCTTGGCGGCTCCACGTAGCGCTTATCCTGTGTGTGCGGGTTGTGTGCTTGTAGGGAGCAGATCTTTCATTTGAATGTGTTGTTGTTTCAGAGAACGGATAGTAGAGGGTGCAGAGGGAACAGATTTCATCTCTCACTGACGCCCACACATCCTAGACAGTCAGCTATCACAGCATGGAGGGGACACTTATTTGGACGTTCCATGTGAATGGATGGAGGTGATCTCAGCTTGGGGAAGCAGCAGAGGGTACAGTTTATAGGGGGGTGTCAGAGAGGAGAGATTGGATCTCCTTACATAAGTCTCCTTCCAAGGATGACAGAACATTCAGCACGTCCTTTGTTGCTAAGGCTTGCTGTCACCTGGCTTTATGAGTTCCGCTGACATTTCTACTAGATCGCCTCGCTTCTACACAATAACACGTTTTATGTTCAGAGCTGTTACCAGAACCGACTGACTTCTGAAACACGAAGCAAAGATGGGACCTGTCACTCCAAGCGACTAAAATCATGCACTTTTTTTATTTTTTACACTAAGGCCAAGAACCACTGAGACCTCTTTTATTAGAAGATGCCCATCATTTTTTTAGTTTTTTTTGTTTTTTTTTGTTTTTTTTAATCACTTGCTGACCAGACCTATTCTGGAACTTTAGTTTAAATCAGTATTGTTTGCTGGAAAATTACATAAAACCCCTAAACATTATATATATATGTATATCATTTTTAGCAGAGACCCTAGAGAACAAAATGGCAATCATTGTCAATATTTTCTGTCACACTGTAACTTTCAAATACAATTTTGGGGGGAAAAAAATACACCTTTTTAAATAAAAAAAAACCCCAAAACACTAAAGTTAGTCCATTTTTTTTGTATAATGTGAAAGATGATTTTACGCCAAGTAAAAAGAAATACCTAACATGTCACGCTTTAAAATTGTGCAGGCTCATAGAATGGTGACAAACTTCGATACTTAAAAATCTCCGTAGGCGACGCTTTAAAAATTGTTTTATAGGTTACCTGCTTAGAGTTACAGAGGAGGTCTTGGGATAGAATTATTGCTCTCGCTATAATGATCGCTGCGATATCTCACATGTGTGGTTTGAACATCAAAAAGACCCCACATCTCTCATTTACCTTTAAAAAAAAGACATTTTGCCCCTGTGCTTGCCTTCATCCAGCCCTTGGGGCACTATTACTCCCATCAATATGAGGCACTATTCCTCCCACTGATACCAACAATGGGGCACTATCCCTGTCACTGATCCCAATGATGGGGCACTATTTCTACCACTGATACCAACAATGGGGCACTATTCCTCCCACTGATACCAAGAAGGGGGCACTATCCCTCCCACTGACACCAATAATGGGGCACTGTTCCTCCCATTGACACCAATGATGGGGCACTATTCCTCCCACTGATAGCAACAATGAGGCACTATTCCTCCTACTGACACCAATGATAGGGCACTATTCCCCCTACTGACACCAACAATGGGGCACTATTCCTCCCACTGATACCAAGGGGGCACTATCCCTCCAACTGACACCAATGATGGGGCACTATTCCTCCCACTGACACCAATAATGGGGCACTGTTCCTCCCACAGACACCAATGATGGGGCACTATTCCTCCCACTGATACCAACAATGGGGCAGTATTCCTCCTACTGACACCAACAACGGGGCACTATTCCTTCCACTGATACCAAGAAGGGGGCGCTATCCCTCCCACTGACACCGATGATGGGCACTATTCCTCCCACTGATCCCAATGATGGGGCACTATTCCTCCCACTGACAACAATGATGGGGCACTATCCCTCCCACTGATAGCAATGATGGGGCACTATCCCCCCCACTGACACCAATGATGGGGCACAATTCCCCCCACTGACACCACTGTTGGGGCACTACCCCCCCACTGACACCAATGATGGGGCACTGTTCCTCCCACTAATATCAATGATGGGGCACTATTCCTCCCACTGATAGCAAGAAGGGGGCACTATTCCTCCCACTGACACCAATGATGGGGCAATATTCCTCCCACTGATACCAGCATTGGGGCACTATCCCCCGCCACTGACACCAATGATGGAGCACTATCCCTCCCACTGATAGCAATTATGGGGCACTATCCCCCCCACTGACACCAATGATGGGGCACTATCCCTCCCACTGATAGCAATGATGGGGCACTATCCCCCCCCCCACTGACACCAATGATGGGGCACTATCCCTCCCACTGATAGCAATGATGGGGCACTATCCCCCCCACTGACACCAATGATGGGGCACAATTCCCCCCACTGATACCACTGTTGGGGCACTATCCCCCCCCCACTGACACTAATGATGGGGCACTATTCCTCCCACTAATATCAATGATGGGGCACTGTTCCTCTTCCTAGTGACCACAGGCACTATGTAATTTATTACTCCCACTGACCACCAAGCCTGAAGCATTGTTTACTTCTACTAGCCACAGTCTGATCCCCCTAAAGTCTGAAGGACAGTAAAGTGGCCCTTTGTTAAGAAAGTTTGGAGACCCCTGATTTAGAGAGAAGTGAGAAATCTTTCCTTCTGGATGGACATAGATATAATATACAACAGTTGCTTGTGCTGTCCATGGTTCTGAAATGGCTTTACAATACTACAAACTCAGCTTCCAGCTAATGTCTTTATCTCCTTCAAAAAGATTTTTCTGTCAGATCTTAAAGTAATTGTAAAGCTTTGTTTTTTTTCCGTTTTTTTTAACCACTTCAACCCCGGAAGGATTTACCCCCTTCCTGACCAGGCCTTTTTTTGCGACACAGCACTGCGTCGCTTTAACTGACAATTGCGCGGTCGTGCGACGTTTACCCTAACCAAATTGATATCCTTTTTTTCCCACAAGAGCTTTCTTTTGGTGGTATTTGATCACCTCTGCGTTTTTTATTTTTTGCGCTATAAACAAAAAAAGAGTAAACATTTTGAAAAAAAAAGCAATATTTTTTACTTTTTGCTATAATAAATATCCCCAAAAAAAACATAAAAAAACAAATTTCTTCCTCAGTTTAGGCCGATATGTATTCTTCTACGTATTTTTTGTAAAAAAAACCTGCAATAAGCGTATATTGATTGGTTTGCGCAAAAGTAATCGTGTCTACAAAAGAGGGAATAGATTTATGGCATTTTTATTATTAATTTATTTTTATTAGTAATGGTGGCGATCTGCGATTTTTATCGTGACTGCGTCAGATCGGACACTTTTGACACTATTTTGGGATCACTGACATTTATACAGCGATCAGAGCTATTAAAAATGCACTGATTACTGTGTAAATGTCACTGGCAGAGAAGGGGTTAAACACTGGGGGGCGATCAAGGGGTTAAGTGTGTTCCCTGGGCGTGTTCTAACTGTAGGGGGGATGGGCTCACTAGAACATGACAGCGATCACTGGGAGAAGTAGATCCCTGTCATGTTGCTAGGCAGAACAGGAAAATGCCTTGTTTACATAGGCATCTCCCCGTTCTGCCTCTCCGTGTCACGATCGCGGGCCACCGGCTGACATCGAGTCCGCAAGACCCGCAGGCACGCTCCCGCGACGGACGCGGCGGTAGCGCGCACGCGCCCGCTAGCTGCCGTTGACACAGCGACGTACGGATATGTGATTGTGCGCACCCGTGCCACTTTGCTGACGTATATCGGCGTGAGCCGGTCGGCAAGTGGTTAAATATCAAACATGCCATATTTACCTCCACTGTGCAGTTTGTTTTGCACAGTGTAGCCCCGAACATCCTCTTCTGGGGTCCCCCGGTGGCGCTATCAGCTCCTCTCCGCATCGTATAACCCCCTAGGAGAAGCGCTCTCCTGGGGGGTTACCTTGCGGGCGCGCTCCCGAGTCCAGTATTTGTGTACATAGACGCAGAATGTAGGACTCGGCTCCGCCCCCCAGCGCCCGCATCATTGGATTTGATTGACAGCAGCGGAAGTCAATGGCTGCGCTGCTATCAATCTATCCAATCAAGAGCCGAGAACCCCGGGCAGAGAGGTCCAGCGTGTCTCCGCCATAGGATGCATTAAGGTGAAAAAACACGGAGGGTTTACAACCCCTTTAAATGCTGTCTGTGTCCCCTTAGAGGAGATTATGCTTCTTCTTGTTCTAGCTAACCTTATTACTGTTAACCCAAGGCATCAAAAAACAAATTTGGGGTTGTCACCAGAACAGGAGTAGAGGGGAAATCTTCCAATGGGGACAACCAGGGATTTCCTTCACTTTGGATTTCCTTTCACTTCCTGTTTTGGATATGAGAGAGAATGTGAGGGGAAATCACCCCAACGGTACACAAATATAACTGACCAAAAAAAAAAAAGTCTGCTGTTAGTTCTACTTTAATACTGGGATAAAGAATGGGGTAGGGAGGTAGAAACTAGAACTGAGCTTTAAAGTGGTTGTAAACCCTCACATATAACCAGTGAAGTGACTGGCCTCAGGTGATACACAGAGATTAAACAAATCCTCCTACATACGTTGTACCTGTTTATCTGCAGTCTTTTCTTCTCTACATCCATTTAAAGTGCTGAATTTACAAAGCTTGTCTGAGCGTTCAGAAAAAAAGGGGGTGGAGAGCTGAAGTCACACTCTGCAGGGTTCAGTGAAGAGAGCTCTGACAGTTGATTGGAGGAAAGGGACACACCCACGTTCACACAGCACACAGAGAGCTGATGCTGTCAATCAGCTGGAGGTCCGTCCCCTGTCACCATTTTTCTCTTGGTGTCACGAAAATCAGAAGTGATTCATGCTGATAGCAGAGGAATGAGGCAGTAGACAGAAATGACACTTAATGCTCTTAATTGAGACAAGTGCACACTATAGAGGGATTTGCTTTGTTCATATTTCATGTCTGAGGTTTACAACCACATTGAAGTGTGAATCTAAACTCGAGAACAAAAATGGAATATATTGCAGCCAACCAGTCCTTAGATGTGGAGGCTGCATTACTGTTCTTTTTATGAGTGATCCTGCCAGTAAGACACCCTCTGTCTTAGGATGACAATGCACATTCATTGTACTGTGCTTATGGAGCAGCAGCTTTGTCATCCTGGGACAGGAAGTGTGGACTAGAAAACACCTCCCACTTAATTTGTCTCCAACACAAGGGGAGCTGTTCTGTACTTCACCAAGATATCCTGGGCAAGTCTAGTAAGACTGCCTAAGAGAACAGTGCAGAGTGCACAGGACAGAACTGAATTTCGAACAGGATCAGTGTGTACTTTGCTGCACTTTTTGAACAGATATAATGCTTTTAATAGTATATTTAACCACTTGCCCCCTGGAAGATTTACCCCCCTTCGTGACCAGGCCATTATTTTTGGCGATTTTTTGCGATACGGCACCGCTTTCCTTTAACTGACAATTGCGTGGTCTTGCGACCCTGCACCCACATAAAATGTATGTCATTTTTTCCCCACAAATAGAGCTTTCTTTTGGTGGTATTTGATCACTTCTGTAGTTTTTATTTTTTGCGCTATAAGCAAAAAAAAGACAATTTTGAAAAAAAAAAAAAAAAACGATATTTTTTTTCCTTTATGCAATAAAACATATCCAATAAAAAAAAAGAAAAAATCAAATTTCTTCATCAATTTAGGCCAATATGTATTCTGATACATATTTTTGGTAAAAAAAAAAATCCCAATAAGCGTATATTGATTGGTTTGCACAAAAGTTATAGCGTCTATAAACTATGGGATGTTTTTATTTATTTATTTATTTTTGCTAGTAATGGTGGCGATCAGCGACTTATAGCGGGATTGCGATATTGCGGTCACTGACACTTTTTGGGGACCAGTGACACTAATACAGTGATCAGTGCTAAAAAATATGCACTGTCACTGTACTAATGACACTGGCTGGGAAGGGATTAACATCAGAGGCAATCAAAGGTTTAACTGTGTGCCTAGCCAGTGTTTTCTTACTGTGTGGGAGGTGCTTTTACTAGCGGAAGACATGGATCCTTGTCATTGCTTTGCAGGAACACAGGATCCATGCCTTTCCTACTGACAGAACGGCAATCTGCCTTGTGTACATAGGCAGACCGCTGTTCTCCCTCTGTACCGAATGATCAGCGGTTGCTGGCAGAGATCGAATCCACGATACCCACCGATCAGCTCCATCATCCACAAATCACAGCGGAAGAAGGGCCGCCGGCGGAGCACGTGTTCACCCCAGACCCGGAAGTGTTGGATTACGTACTAGCTACATGATCCGACGCAGCCATCCCACTTTGTGGCCGTATATCTAGGTTATATGGTTGGCAAGAGGTTAAAATAGGTTAAAGTATGTTTAAAGGCACATCATTCTTGGGGTTTGGATAGAGTGGAGAGGGGTTAGAACCGCTGTCAGGTTTTAATGCTGTCCAAAATGAAAAAAAAAAAGTTTTGGATATACTATAAATAAACTTTAAATATATATTAAAAAAATGAAGATCCCAATGATGACGTTGATATACTCGGGAAGATTATTTGCATACACTGAGCATCACACACGTAAGCTTGTGCAATGTGATTCAACATTCTGTGATTGCAAACCTGCGAGAACCGCGATGTCATAATAATTACCATCTGCGCTAACCTGACTCATTGTTATATTAATGTCACATTAACAATTTATAGTATCTCACAAAAGTGAGTACACCCCTCATATTTTTGTAAAGATTTTATTATATCTTTTCATGTGACAACACTGAAGAAATGACATTTTGCTACAATGTAAAGTAGTGAGTGTACAGCTTGTATAACAGTGTAAATTTACTGTCCGCTCAAAATAACTCAACACACAGACATTAATGTCTAAACCACTGGCAACAAAAGTGAGTACACCCCTAAGTGAAAATGTCCAAATTGGGCCCAAAGCATCAATTTTTTGTGTGGCCACCATTATGTTCCAGCACTGCCTTAACCCTCTTGGGAATGGAGTTCACCAGAGCTTCACAGGTTGCCACTGGAGTCCTCTTCCACTCCTCCATGATGACATCACGGGGCTGGTGGATGTTAGAGACCTTGACCTCCTCCACCTTCCATTTGAGGAAACCCCACAGATGCTCAATAGGGTTTAGGTCCGGAGACATGCTTGGCCAGTCCATCACCTTTACCCTCAGCTTCTTTAGAAAGGCAGTGGTCGTCTTGGAGGTGTGTTTGGGGTCGTTATCATGTTGGAATACAGCCCTGCGGCCCAGTCTCCGAAGAGAGGGGATCATGCTCTGCTTCAGTATATCACAGTACATGTTGGCATTCATGGTTCCCTCAATGAACTGTAGCTCCCCAGTGCCGGCAGCACTCATGCAGCCCCAGACCATGACACTCCCACCACCATGCTTGACTGTAGGCAAGACACACTTGTCTTTGTACTCCTCACCTGGTTGCTTCCACACACGCTTGACACCATCTGAACCAAATAAGTTTATCTTGGTCTCATCAGACCACAGGACATGGTTCCAGTAATTCATGTCCTTAGTCTGCTTGTCTTCAGCAAACTGTTTGCAGGCTTTCTTGTGCATCACCTTTAGAAGAGGCTTCCTTCTGGGACAACAGCCATGCAGACCTATTTGATGCAGTGTGCGGCGTATGGTCTGAGCACTGAGAGGCTGAGCCCCCACCCCTTCAACCTCTGCAGCAATGCTGGCAGCACTCATATGTCTATTTCCCAAAGACAAACTCTGGATATGACGCTGAGTTTCCATTATTTCCTATGGGAAAACTCGCTTTGATATACAAGTGCTTTGGATTAGAAGCATGATTCTGGAACAGATTATGCTCGTAATCCAAGGTACTACTGTATATTATATCTCTTTGTTTTAAACTTTTTTTTTTTTACATTTCTTCAGGTGCTTCCTGGTTTCTGGCCTAGGCCAAAATGATGCCATACATCCCAGGAGTGTTCCTGAGCATTTTTTTTTTCATCTGGAGGAGGGAAGGAGGGGGTTTCCTATGCTAACCACACCCCCTGCCTGCATGCCTGAGCTAAGGGCAAACAGATTCCAGGAAGTAAATGCTACACGAACCATAGGTCCTTGCTCAAGATGGCCACAGGTAGAAATGCTGGTGTGTGTGTGTGTGTGTTTGTGTGTGGGGGGGGGGGGGGTAAAAGTGATTTCTTAACAAAATAAAGCATGGAGACAAGGATAGAAGATTAAAAATGAATTAAATAGTAGTTTCAGTTTGTGGTGCTCAGGTAGGCCTCGTTCACACAAGCATACTACAGTGTACACCCATGTGAGGGCCGTGTTTATCTGCAGGGGGAGGCAAAGGTGTTCAATGCATCCCTGTGCAGGTAGTCCTATTCATGTCAATTGGGACACAAGGGCTGCATAGACACAGCTGCTGTTGCTCCCAATCTGACACCCATGTGGGTGCACAGCTCTGAAAGCACACTGTCCGCTTTAAGATGTAAGGCAGAAAAGCTTTTTTTGATGCAAAGGCTGAACGTTGACTGTTGTAGGTTACATAAAAATCACATTATGTGGCATCCTTGTACTCTGAAAAGTTGGAGATTTTATTTAGAATATTTGCACAGATTACATAAAAACAGCATTTGGATACATTGCTGGCATTTTTTTCTTTTAATATTTCTTTTTATAAGTGATCACCATCTGTTCTCAGCCACATAAGGAGCTCAGAGAGCTAGGGGAGGAGAAACAGCAGTACACTGGTCTTCCCAGTGAATGACTGTGCAGTTTGGGGGTGGGGGGGTTATGGGGGCATGTCAGCACGAGTGTGATCATTGGAGGAGAGCAATTTGAGTTCTCAACACAGCCAGAAAACTGACCATGCTGTGCTCTCATGCCTAGTGTGGTCATTTTTTAAATAGGAAATCAGAGGGACTGGAAGGCACATCACGGGTTCCACACAAAGGAAGCAATACAAAGAGAACTTTTTCAGACATATACATGGTACAACGCTAATGTTGAGCTAAAAGGATAATGTGGCCAACTTCACATGCATGTGAAGTTGGCCACATTATCCTTTTAGCTCAACATTAGCGCTGTTTTTAGTGTGTTATAATGATCATTTTGCTGATTTTGTTATGCTACTATTTATGATGATTTCTCTGCAGTTTTAAACGGCTGCTTCTCTGTTTAGTCTTATTTGACATTCTGTCACTTTTTAACAAATCAGTGTCATCTTTATATATTTATTTATGTTCCCTCTTTTTCATTTATTTATTACTGCTTTGGAACTGCCAGGGCCCTTGGCGCTGAGTGGTGTATTTTTGGGCCTGTAAATACACCTTTTCACATATACATGGTACAGCAGGCACATACTGTATCAGGAATCTGAAATGTTGGGTTTACATATTCTTTATAGCAAACCCAAACCTCCACAAAATGATATATATTGCAGCTTATAAGTCCTTAGCCACTTGCCAACCAGCCGCCACACTGCGGCAGAATGGCACGGCTGGGCGAAACTACGTTACCTTACGTTGCTTCGCCATGTGGCCACTAGGGGCACGCGCACACCGTCGGGCTCCCGCGATCGCTCGTGACACAGTGATTTTTATTACCAAAAATATGTAGAAGAATACATATCGGCCTAAACTGAGAAAAAAAATCGCTTTTTTTTTTGTTTTTGTTTTTTTAAATTGGGGATATTTATTATAGCAAAAAGTACAAAATATTGTGTTTTTTTCAAAATTGTCGCTCTTTTTTTGTTTATAGCGCAAAAAATAAAAAACGCAGAGGTGATCAAATACCACCAAAAGAGAGCTCTATTTGTGGGGAAAAAAGGACGTCAATTTTGTTTGGGTACAACGTCGTACGACCGCGCAATTGTCAGTTAAAGCGACGCAGTGCCGAATCGCAAAAAGTGCTCTGGTCATTCAGCAGCCAAATCTTCTGGGGTTGAAGCGGTTAAATGTGGTGGCTGCTTTCACTGTCCCTTTTAAGGATTTTTTCCCTTTATATCACATGGTGATTCAGCCAGTAACGTACTGTCACGGGCGGGGTGGGGGTGGGGGCTACACTCACTCCTCCACTGTATCTATGGGGAACATCGTAGCCATGCTTGGGAAGCAGCAATGTCACCCTGCAGAGAGTTTGGTGTGTTAGATGGACTAGTAGATTTAGATGAACTTTTTACATAAGTGACTAAAAAAATGAAAGCCAATCCACAGCTAACAGTTTTTAAGCAGAGACAGAAACTGTTTTTCTTTTGAAATAAAAGTTATATATAAATAAATAAAAGTTGACCAATGTAAGCACCAGTGTCAGTGGTAAATGGTTTGTCTCAACTCTCTATTTGCTACTTTGTCTGGACAGCTTGATCTGTTACAGAAAGTTGAAAAACAACAGACTTACAGGCCGGATTACCAGGTAAAGATACTGTAAAGGAAAAAAGCATAAGATAAAAAATAAAAAATGCAGTCACCACGTCTAATGATTGGTAAGCTGCCATATATTACATTGTTATTTTATGTTCTTTTGTTTGGATACACTGTAACTTTTCATGTTCTCAGAATTGTAATACACTAGCCCAGGTGATTTTATATTCTGTGCAGCAAAAAAACAGCTCAGCACTCCATTAAGAGCTCCTTCAGTACAACAGCTGTGCACGACCACGGGAATGCCTCATGCGGCAAATGGCAAAGTCAAATGGGTGCTTATAGTGCCCCACTTACATTGCCCTAGTTTTGTAGCAAATAGTAACACAAAATATCCGCCAACAGGCTGTGAGATGAGCGGCCGCGGGATAGTTTCTAAAAATGCTGCAAGCTGTGTGTTAGTGAAGCATCTCTTGCGGTAGCAGAGCGTTCGACTGTGTAAGCCATCGAATAATGCAGAATGTTTGAAGTTTAGGTGATACTCTTTATTGGCTAACTTAAAGCGGTTGTATACCCGCTGTCTTTTTTTTTTTTTTCTACACCTGCAAGGGAAAAGGCATAATGAGCTAGTATGCACCGCATACTAGCTCATTATGAGATACTTACTTTAGAACGAGGCGCCGGCATGTCGCTCGGTCCACGCCGAGGGAGCTGACATTTTCCCCTCGGCGTGTCTTCCGGGTATCGTGGCTCCGGCGCTGTGAGTGACCGGAGCCGCGATGTCGTCACTCCCACGCGTGCGCGCGGGAGACTTCTGCCCGGCAAGCTCCGGAGTTTGCCGGGCTGTCAGCCGAGAATCCCCTGTGCGCATGCGCCACTGCAGTCAGCGGCTCATTGCTAGGGGAATATCTCCTAAACAATACAGGTTTAGGAGATATTTTTTTTACCTGCAGGTAAGCCTTATTATAGGCTTACCTGTAGGTAAAAGTTAACAATAAAGGTATACAACCACTTTAAGGTGGCATTGAGGCTAGGTTACATTTGGGTGTTGCAGGAGCGTGCGCAAAATCACACTGTCATGAAGCTTGGAATACTGAAGTATTTCTCCTTTGATTCTATTACACAGTGGTGGGTCTCCCGCCCTGTCTTAAAGCGGGGTTCCACCCAAATTTTGAAAAATATCTGTATGTATTCTCTTCCTTGCCTAGATGTTGACACGCCGTTTAAAAAAATTTAAATCGTTGTAATTACCTTTTATTTTTCTATTCTTCTTTGCACTTCCTGGTTCTCCTCCCGTGGGAGTAGGCGTGTTTCTAGCCTCTCACAGACTCCTGGGAGCTAGTCTCAGGCTTCCCAGGATGCCACTGAGCATGTGCGGGAACGAGCAGTGAATGCTGGGAGCACAGCATTCACCACATCCAGGAAATAAATGCTTGTGGGCTTCAAATGCCCACAATGAAGATGGAAACCGCCTGCAGTGAATAATATAAGTTATTCTTTCCGATGAAATCTGACACAAGCGGACATTTTACACACAATATGTGAGTATGTAATGCTGAGAAGAAAAGTTTGTGAATGAACTAAAAAAAACGATAGATAGGTGGACCCCCGCTTTAAGGCTAACCCCCTCCAGACGGCTCTGGAAGGAATGCATTGTTCTGTGTTTGACCATTTGTTTATGTACTTTACCCCTTGAGGCCACTCTGTGTCATACATATCAGTCCTCCTATTCAAGCTATCGGACCAATCCCTGCTGACCCTGTTTCAAGTCCTCATTTGCATGGCCAAGAGGACCTGAGTGAGGACTAGAGTTTACTTTCCATTTGACCAATAAGAAAGTGGTTGTTGGGGGCGGGGTATTCAAACTGCTGTGTATAAAAGTGTGTTGTGTGCATCCAATAAAAGTGAGATTCCTGTTTGAACTTACATACAGCCTGCCTGGTGTTTGTTCTGAGCTATCACAACTGGATTCAAATGGCACATAGCTGTAGTTCTAATCCCGGAGCATCGGATGACCGAACCATTAGACTTTGCGATCTGCAATCTGATTCAATAGCTGCCATGCACAAAAACGCGTAGCGCCCCGCGCACTTTGCTAGCATGCACGCTTTTCATGCATGCCAAAATGCATAACAAAGTACAATGCGTTTTGGTGTAACATGGTTTGTAAAAAGGGTCATTCATTTCTTTTGTGCAATGTTTTCGTACAGGGCAGCCCACTGAAATGAAAAGGCTGCTCTGAGCAGGGCCGGCGCTGCCACTAGGCACTCGCCTAGGGCACACTGCCACCTAGGGCGCAGCCACGGCCCCTGTGAGGGAGGAGGTGGGGAAGCATCTGGCAAAAGTGACAAGCCGGCAGGAGAAGGAAGTGAGTGCTGCACCGTGCAGAAATGAGTTCCCTGGAAAACCCATCCACCTGCTTGTCTCCTCCCCCTGCCTCCTCCGATGGCCACTCCTCTACTCTCTGTGTGTCATTGTGTGCAAGTGACGGCTTGGAAGTGCAACTGTCCCAGGTGGAAAGGATCCATTCCCCACACCGCTCCGTCCACTCCACCCCCAGCATGCCTGCAACCTGCCCTGAACAGCTACATGAGTCCCGCCCTCCTGTGTGCTCCATCCAATCCATCACCAGCATACCTGCAGCCTGCCCTGAACTGCAACATGAGTCCCGCCCCTCCTGTGTGCTCCATCCAATCCATCACCAGCATGCCTGCAGCCTGCCCTGAACTGCAACATGAGTCCCGCCCCTCCTGTGTGCTCCATCCAATCCATCACCAGCATGCCTGCAGCCTGCCCTGAACTGCAACATGAGTCCCGCCCTCCTGTGTGCTCCATCTGTGAAGGGGAGGTGAGCGGGAAGATTAAAAAGAAGCCAACAGCCACACTGAAAAACTGCTGAATGAGCCAGTGAGCCTCCCCCACCGACCTTTTTAAGTGCGTGAGCACTTTTACTGACCAGACCTCCCAACTTTTTGAAATGGGAATGAGAGACACTTATCGGCAAAAGCATGCAGGCATAGGACACACCCTTGCCACACCCCCTTAAAGGAGAATTGTACAAAATAACAAGATTGGTTAACCCCAATTGGTTAAGTGCTTTTTTTTTACCACTACTATTGCTTTATATTGGCTTTTGGAATTTACAAATGCAGCAATTTAGAAATCAGATGAAAGGTTTAGTGCTGGTAAACACTTTTTGATAGCTAAAACGTGCATTTTATATACATCTATATAGATCAGATCAAAATGAGGGACAAATGAGAAGGAAAGAGGGACAGAGGGACATTGCTTGAAATCAGGGACAGACCCCCGAAATCAGGGACAGTTGGGAGCTATGCAGACCCCCCCTGTCTCCCTGACTTCCTCTCTCTCTCTCTCTCCCTGACCCCCCTCTCTCTCTCCCTGACCCCCCCCTCTCTCCCTGACCCTCTCTCTCTCCCTGACCCCCCTCTCTCTCCCTCCCTCTCCCCCTGAACCTCTCTCTCTCTCTCCCTGACCCTCTCTCTCCCTGACCCCCTCTCTCTCTCCCTGACCCCCCTCTCTCTCTCTCCCTGACCCCCCTCTCTCTCTCCCTGACCCCCTCTCTCTCTCTCTCTCTCTCTCTCTCTCCCCCTGACCCCCATCTCTCTCTCCCTGACCCTCTCTCTCTCTCCCTGACCCCCCCTCTCTCTCCCTGACCCTCTCTCCCTCTCCTTGACCCCCCTCTCTCTCTCCCCCCCTGACCCCCCTCTCTCTCTCCCTGACCCCCTCTCTCTCCCTGACCCCCCCCTCTCTCCCCCTGACCCCCCTCTCTCCCTGACCCTCTCTCTCTCTCTCCCCCCCCCGACCCCTCTCTCTCTCCTTGACCCCCTCTCTCTCTCCCTGACCCCCCCTCTCTCCCCCAGACCCCCCTCTCTCTCTCCCTGACCCTCTCTCTCTCTCTCTCTCTCTCTCCCCCTGACCCCCCTCTCTCTCTCCCTGACCCTCTCTCCCTCTCCCCCTGACCCCCTCTCTCTCTCTCCTCCTGACCCTCTCTCTCTCTCCCCCTGACCCCCCTCTCTCTCTCCCTGACCCCCCCTCTCTCTCTCCCTGACCCTCTCTCCCTCTCCCCCTGACCCCCTCTCTCTCTCTCTCTCCCTGACCCCCCCTCTCCCTGACTCCCCCCCCCCTCTCTCTCTCTCCCCCTGACCCCCTCTCTCTCTCTCCCCCTGAATGTTCCTCATTGTTCATCCATGTCTAAGAGGGTGATATGGAGCACAGACATGGACTGGACACATCCTCAGTCATCTGTGTACAGCACGCACCATGCACGCCACATTGCTCAGCTGAGACATCTGTGTAATGAAATGTAAGCACCCGAGTTGTCTCGTCTGTCAGGCTGACCAGACCCAGTTTCACTTTACATCTACAGAATTGCTTCAATGAAGACTGGCACCAGGCGGGTGATGTTTAGGTGGGCGATCTGACACACAGTGCTTCTCTTAACAGAAAACTCTGCTAAGTACAGATCACATATAAACTGCTGAAATAATATAACCCCAGAAAAGCAAACCCTTCCTGTAAAAAAACACATACTCCCGGAATTCAAGAAGACTGGTGCAGACAGATTAGCAAAAATGTCTCCAGTGGTGCAGCATTTGCCAAATTAATGTACCTGTCTATAACTTGTACATGAATGTGGCGCATGCTGCGCCACTTTTAGTATGCACGCTGGACACTTTTTTGTAAAATCTGTCTGCGCCGGGGTCTCTCTCTGTATGCAAATTACCTGTGTTGCACTAAACAAAAATCAAAAATAAGCAACTAAAATTATTATAGACATACATAATCATATATAGTTATATTGCAATAAATAAAGATTGATAAACAAGTAGGGTCCTTCCAAAATCCAAAAGAAATAAGCCAAAACCCAAGAGAATCCCCTTTAAATGTGTAAAGTGAATACACTTTTTCCTCCTTCCAAGAAAGTACCACAAGTGTCAGCAGTGTCCACCATCACCAAAAGTGATGTCAAGATGCAGACTTACCAGACCAAAATGACCCTCTTGTTCAGAGTGGTCAATACAGACTCAACCAGTATACACAGACATCAATGGTCTCTTTCTGCACTCGCCCCAAGATATCCATTTGGACTGCTCCGCAAGCAAGCTGATTAAATTTCCTAGTGGCTCAGATTCATGTAAAAAACATATAAATGCTCCTCAAAGTGTAGATAATCACCCAGTACATTTATTTACTTAAGATTACACTTACAGATATTAAAATATGTGCATTAAAAATAAAATCACCCAGCCGGCAAGTAGCGTCCACTTTCAGTCTACTTCCAGTAGGCAATGATGTCAATGGGAGGCTCCGTCCGATGTGTTTCGTCATCAAAAGGACGTCTCTGTACGCCAAAAGAGAGCTGGTCCTAAATAGCTTCATTTTTATAAGAAACAAACTACCGGTATTTTATTTTGAATTTGGCACATTTTAGCACTACCTGAACTTGGAGCAGGAGAATCAGAACCAAAAGTGTTGCTGATGCTTTATGAAATTGGCGCAATACATTAACCTCAGAAAAGTGGTACAGCAGTTTTATTGAATTCTCCTCACTGTTTATGAGCTTCTTGCTGTAGCAGTCATACATATGTAAAACAATTAGAATATAACACCTACTTTGGGTTAGTTCACACACACCCAACCAGGCACATTCCCAGGCTTGACAAAATCCAATGGAGGAAAAAGACATGTCAGCAAGTCAATTGGCCCTAGTATGTGTACGTATGAATTAGGAACCTTAGGAACTATATTAGGAACCTTAGATTGAACCTTAGAATGTCAGGTTAGGACTAGGAATTAGGAACCTTAGATTGTAAGCTCCTTGAGGGCAGGGACTAATATGAATGTACTAATCTATATATATATAAAATATATGTAAAGCGCTGCATAAAATTGTTGGCAAGTACCTCTAATATATGAATATATAGATAAAAGGGACAGTGAGACCTTCTGTTATTCAAAATCAGCACAGGATACAAGATTAAAGTGTAACTAAACCCTAAAACAAAAATGTAATATTCTGTAGCTTACTAATCAATGGATGTGGTGGCTGCATTAGCTTTCTTTTTCAAGCTTTTATTCCTTTTATATTTCATGTTGTGAACACACACTTGTCTTAGGGTTACTACATTCACTCCTCCACTGTATCTACTGTACATCTCCTCCTGAGCATATCATAGCTATAGCTCATGCATCGATCAGGATACAGTTATAGCGGAGGGGTTGGTTTGGGAAACCCAAATTGGTTGATTTACTAAGGGCAAATAGACTGTTTACATTTCATGGGAATTTCACTTTGAAATGTAATTTTTCCTTAGCTTAGTGAATGAGGTAAAGCTCTGCTGACTTCCATCATCCAATCATGTGCAAGCAAAAAATGCATCTTTTTTTTTTTTTCTATGCACGTAATTTGAAAAGTAAATTTCACCACATTCTCTAAGCTTAGGGAAATTCCTCTTGCAAAGTGTATTTGTTCTTAGTAAATCAATCCCGAAAGACCTCTGTTAGACCACCCGTGATATTAACGCTGAACTCCAGATATGATCTTAATTGTACAGTTACATTAGTCCATTGGTCACCATCCCTCCTCTCCACCTCAGCCAATCAGGGATTGCCTTGTATTCATTGAAAAAAAATACAAAGGGTTACATAAATGGCGGCGGTGCCAAACAAGCAACCCCATGAAGTCAGTGGGCAGTGGGGCAGCCACTCTCACAGGACCTGGAAGACTGCAGAGGTCACTGTAGTAGCACTGACTTCTACAAGGATGGTCATCTTCCACACACGTCCCTCAGGTATGACAGACACATACTTACATTGATTCTGCCTGGACCAATGGAAGTATGCAATTTGGACCATGCTTGGAGTTCAGCTTTAAAGAGGAAGTAAACCCTGATGGGTTTACTTCCTCTTTGTTTCCCTGCAAAGGTAAAGCATAATGGGCTACTATGCATCGCATAGTAGCCCATTATGTGTCACTTACCTGACACAGGAGCCTGCAATGTCACCGCTGTCCCCTCTGCTATGGAGCGTCCATCTTCTTTCCGGGTATTGTGGCTCCGGCACTGTGATTGGCAGGAGCTGTGATGACGTCACTCCCGCACATGCGCACGGGAGCTGCCACTAACTACATATCGCCGTTAGCAGCGGTATGCTCAGTGCGCCTGCGCGACGCTGTCTACGGCACATGCGCCGTAGACAGCGGTGCCTGTCTTTTTGCAAATATCTCCTAAACCGTGTAGGTTTAGGAGATATTTCTTGGACCTACAGGTAAGCCTTAATCTAGACTTACCTGAAGGTCAAAGTGGTCTGTAAGGGTTCACAACCACTTTAAAGCTGCCATGTAGCAGTAGCACAGTACAGACACTTCCCAATAAACATTTTATTCTTGATGACATACTTTTTTGGTATTTTCAAGTGCAAATCACAGACTACTTTAGTCTGTTTTACTATAGTCTACCTTAGGGCTTGGGAAGGGGTCATACCACATCCACAGGGGATGGGGAGGTGGAATCACACACTGCAAAGCTCAGCGAGAGCTTATTATTGGGGGGGGAGGGGGGACACACTCCTCTTCACACAGCACACAGGAACAGAGCTGAGGCTGTCAATCACAGACTGTGTGCTGGAGCTCCCTCCTCTGTCACCTTTTTTTCTCTTGGTGTCAGGAAAACTGTCAGAAGTGAGTCATACTGATAGCAGAGGAAGGAAGCAGCAGACAGAAATTGCACTTAGTGCTCTTAATTGAGACAAGTACATACTACATAGAGGGAAATGCTTTGTTCATATTTCATGGTTTGCAACCAATTTAAGGATGAGAGGGTGGGCAT
The DNA here is from genome assembly GCA_037952925.1 of Lithobates clamitans. NCBI lineage: Eukaryota > Metazoa > Chordata > Amphibia > Anura > Ranidae > Lithobates > Lithobates clamitans. Next base: position 836,269 of record JBBGZY010001008.1, read on the forward strand.
TAGGAAGGAGACTGCATTGCCTGTTAAGGGAAGAAGGCTTGCCAATCATCTCATTTATTCCACAAACACACCCTATGAGGGCTTTTCCAGCAAGATGCCGCACTCTTGGCCACAGCAAGCATACAACAAAGGAAAGGTCACCACACCAATGATGGGAACAAGTCTCAAGCAGTACAGCAGGAGATATCAGGAGAAAAGCCTCAAAGACCAAGTGGATTGTACAGCGTATTAAAGCCTAGAAAAGAAAAAAAGGTTATACTATAGAGTTAAAAGCCGTACAACATATAGTATGTACAACTGTCAAATGCTTGGTGCCTGGAGTTCAGCTGAACATTTCCCATTATCAGTGTTCACAGAATCTGCTGCCAAATATGAATTATTCAGCTTATATAAACAACTCATCAGTGCATAATCAGTGAACAAAAACTCTGCTCCAGTCTAGCCTAAGTGACCCAGTTTTTTCTCAGTGAAATCGACCCTCTTACCTCTTAAGCCGGCCATACATTATACTTTTTGTTTTTCATTCAACCAGCGAGTTGAACTAAATAAAATTATGCCGATTCCCCCATCCACACATTCGAGGTAGATAGAGGAATCCAATATCGAAGAGAAGGCGACCACCCTCCAGATGGCAGAGGATGACATACTTTACTCTATAAAATCCATAGAAGGTATCAAAACATAATCACGATACAAACAGCAACCAGCAAGGTTGACGCGTTTCACAAAAAACTTTATTTAGTCATAATTGGGATGCCTGCCTTTACACGCATATGACCTCCAATGGCATCCCAGTCTTAGCCCATAGGGTTCAATATTGAGTTTGCAGCTATAACAGCTTCAACTCTTCTGGGAAGGCTGTCCACAAGGTTTAGGAGTGTGTCTATGGGAACGTTTGACCATTCTTCCAGAAGCGCATTTGTGAGGTCAGGCACTGATGTGGACTGTGACAGGAGTCACTTAGGGTGGGGGGTCCGTAAAACGCAGCTTACCTTAGAGAGGTTGAGAAACCTCGATCTGAGCTCCCCATGCCCCTCCTATAAGTAAGTCAACCTGTGTCTATTGGATGCACAGGGTGACTGAGCAAATAATGGACAACTACTTAATGGATGCTAAGAATGTGGTTTGGATTACTTCAAATGGGACAGTATTATTTATCAACAATATCCCTCAAGAAATACGTGCAGACTATTCTTGGTTTGTTTGATTCTGAACTATACATGTTCATTAAAAGAGCTGGTCACATTCACCTCTGTTCCATATTCTTCAATGTAGGAGCCAGACAGTCTGCTACTGGGGTCTCCTGCTATTGTCTGAAGGTATCCTGTGTTTATACTTATAATAATGTGTAGTGTACAGAAGCGCATTTGTGAGGTCAGGCACTGATGTGGACGAGAAGGCCTGGCTCGCAGTCTGCGCTCTAATTCATCTCAAAGGTGTTCTATCAGGTTGAGGTCAGGACCGCAGGCCAGTCAAGTTCGTCTACCCCAAACCCGCTCATCCATGTCTTTATGGACCTTGTTTTGTGCACTGGTACAAATCATTTGGTGAAGGGAACTACTAAGGCGTCAGCATACCTAGATATTTTGGACAATTTCAGGCTCCCAACTTTGTGGGAACAGTTTGTTCCAACATGACTGCGCACCAGTGCACAAAGCAAGGTCCATAAAGACATGGATGAGCGAGTTTGGAGTGGAGGAACCTGACTGGCCTTCACAGAGTCCTTACCTCAACCTGAAAGAACACCTTTGGGTTGAATTACAGCAGAGACTACGCGCCAGGCCTTCTCATCCAACATCAGTGCCTGACTTCACAAATGCACTTCTGGAAGAATGGTCAAACATTCCCATAGACACACTCCTAAACCTTGTGGACAGCCTTCCCAGAAGACTTGAAGCTGTTATAGCTGCAAAGGGTGGGCCAACTCAATATTGAACCCTACAGACTAAGATCTGGGTGCCATTAAAGTCCATGTGCGTATAAAGGCGTGCGCGTATTTATGGACATGCATTGTTGTGAACAGAGCCCCAATCTTGCCCTCACCCTACAAAGCCTGTACTGCTTTTTCGTCACCAGGGGGCAGGAATAAACCCAGGGAATTTACCATAGCAAAATAGATTTATGACTCCTGGATCTCTAAGGATGAGGTATTCAATAGTCTGTGGGCAATCAGAATGACACAGAATAACATATAACAAACCAGCATCTTGGAGATTCCTGACATCCTTGTGTATTCAGCAAACTGTAGAGCAGTTGGGTTTTATTAGATAGTGACACATACAGCTGCCTTTTATTTTTAGCTAACGGATGTTCATGCAAAATTTATGGATCATCTCTATTAAGCCACCGCTTCAATAAATGCTGCTTAAACTCTGATGATCCTCATAATAAGATGATCCGTATTTCCGTGTAATTTTTGAGGAACATTTAACAGTGTGTGTTGGAAATACAGCCAGGAGACTAGCAGAAAGCTGAAGACATCTACTAAGATGTTATGGTCATTTCCTGCTGCCATTCTTACATTGTGTAGGGAGACGAGCCTTGCGTGACCAGGCTGCTATTATGACATTATCAACATTCGAGTTGTCCTAGACTATAGGCAAGCTTTGTCCACTGTGCCGTCCTCTACCACAGTCCCTGCTAATGAGGCTTTGTGGAATCCCAAGATACTCGTGACTGAGAAGTAGATGGAGATATTAAATGTAATGGGTTAAGAGGAAGGGGGGAGGTATAATCATAAAACTGCAGACTGAAAGGGGACGGAATGGAGAGACAAAGGCTAAGAGTATGAGGACAGATTCACATAGCATTTCAAAAGGGGTGCTTGGTGCATGGTTCTGACTCTTCCCAATGACCCCCACAAACCCTAACAGCGGCATGGAAAGTCAGCACTTATGTTGGGTGTAGCTTTGTGCTGTGCTGACATATGGGCCACATCTACCATGTAAAATGTTTCTCCTGGCTGGTCTCTCCACCGGAAGAACTTTGGTAGCACACAGGTAAAGTATACTATATTGTCAAAAGTATTGGGACACCGACACCTGCCTTTACACGCACATGAACTTTAATGGCATCCCAATCTTGGTCCGTAGGGTTCAATATTGAGTTGGCCCACCCTATAACAGCTTCAACTTTTTTGGGAAGGCTGTCCACAAGGTTTAGGAGTGTGTCTAATGGGAATGTTTGACCATTCTTCCAGAAGCGCATTTGTGAGGTCAGGCACTGATGTGGACTGTGACAGGAGTCACTTAGGGTGGGGGGTCCGTAAAACGCAGCTTACCTTAGAGAGGTTGAGAAACCTCGATCTGAGCTCCCCATGCCCCTCCTATAAGTAAGTCAACCTGTGTCTATTGGATGCACAGGGTGACTGAGCAAATAATGGACAACTACTTAATGGATGCTAAGAATGTGGTTTGGATTACTTCAAATGGGACAGTATTATTTATCAACAATATCCCTCAAGAAATACGTGCAGACTATTCTTGGTTTGTTTGATTCTGAACTATACATGTTCATTGAAAGAGCTGGTCACATTCACCTCTGTTCCATATTCTTCAATGTAGGAGCCACACAGTCTGCTACTGGGGTCTCCTGCTATTGTCTGAAGGTATCCTGTGTTTATACTTATAATAATGTGTAGTGTACTTTGTGAGCTTGGTGCTGGAAAGTCTGATCTGAAGTGGGGATATCTGATAAATCACACCATTGTCTAGGTGGGAATTGAGTCACCTAGGCTGGTTTAAGTGACTAGTTAATTAGCTCATGTTAATTATGTTTCTGGTTACAGTTTGTATTGTTAGGGTAATATGATCAGGAGGGAGATCTCCTCCTGTGGGGTATATATTCTGTGTGAGTTTGTTCAATAAAAGTTCCAGTTTTGTAGCTAAACTAGCCCTGCCTAGTTCTTGGTTGCAATAAGTGGCTATAATATCTGATATCCATGTTCAGACTGGAGGAAGATGCATACTGACAGAAGCACTCAAGCAGAGTGTTGGACAGTACCGTCACATGGATGAGAAAAGCCTGGCTCGCAATCTCCGCACTAATTAATCCCAAAGGTGTTCTATCGGGTTGAGGTCAAAACTCTGTGCAGGCCAGTTCCTCCACCCCAAACTCACTCACCCATGTTTTTATGGACCTTGCTTTGTGCACTGGTACAAATCATTTGGTGGAGGGGGGTTATGGTGTGTGGTTGTTTTTCAGGGATTGGGCTTGGTCCCTTAGTTCCAGTGAAGGGAACTCTTAAGGTGTCAATTTTAGACAATTTTATGCCCCAAATGTTTGGGAATGGCCTCTTCCTGTTCCAACATGACTGCACACCAGTGCACAAAGAAAGGTCCATGAAGACATGAATGAGTGAGTTTGGGGTGGAGGAACTTGACTGGCATGCACAGAGTCCTGACTTCAACCCGACAAAACACCTTTGGGATGAATTAGAGCGGAAACTGCGAGCCAGGCCTTCTCGTTCAACATCACAAATTGTGACCTCACAAATGCGCTTCTGGAAGAATGGTCAAACATCCATAGACACACTCCTACACCTCGTGGACAGCCTTCCCAGAAGAGTTGAATTTTTGTCTCAATACTTTTGACAATATAGTGTATATCTAAAGCAAGAACGCATTATTTTACTTTTTAGATGGTTGAGGGGTTAGAACACTTGTCAGGTTTTTTTTGCTGTCTGTTTCTCCATTAGAGAAACTCACCTTTTCTATTTGTCCTAGTGACCACTGTTGCTACAACAGAAAGTGAAAAAAACTAAATTTGAAGGTGACACAACCCTCCCCCCCCCCCCAAAATCAAAGATAAACTCTTCCAGTACTAATTCTGGTGACAACTGACTAAATGAAATTTAACTCATTTTATAGCATTTTTGTCTCACTTCTTGTTATGTACGGGATGTAAAATTAAGGAAAATCCCCCCCCCCCCCCCCCCCCCGAGAAACACAGATGGCTAAAATGAATTTTGACAGTTGTTTTACCTTTCCCTAATCTACCCCAAAAAAATACTAAAAAAGTGGCTTTAGATATACTTTACTGCAAGCACTGGAAACTCTTCTTCATCCATAATTTCCAGTTCTGGGACCTTTTGGCTAAGCTCTGTCATACCCTCAGGACAGAAGCTCCTGACACAGAACAGGTAAGTATGCAACCATACAGTGCTGAGAGGAAGGGGTAAGGCTAAGGTAAGTATCCTTTTATTGCACCAAGTGCATGTTCAGAACATACTTGTACTGCCTGTTCCAAAAGCTAACATTTCACCTTTTTGATGGCACAAATCTTCCTATAATCATGTGCCGCCATGATCTAATAGACCCAGATAAAGAATGGGCATTGTGAAATTCTTTGGTGAAAAGCAAGGTAAAATCTACCAATAGGCACAGAAGGCATATGCCTATAAAAGGCAGAGGCAAAGAGTTGGCTTTTCTCCAGGTAATTTTTGGCACATATTTCATTTCCCAATAACAATATGAATATATATCTTACATAAGCTTACTTACAACTAACAGTACTACGCAAAAGTTTTCGGCAGGTGTGCTAAAATGCTGTAAAGTAAGAATGCTTTCAAAAATACCGTATTTATCGGCGTATAACACGCACTTTTTTCCCCTTAAAATCAGGGGAAAGTCGCAGGTGCGTGTTATACGCCGATCCCCGCCGATCCCGAGCTGTCCAAATGTCAAAATCGCGGACCGCGATTTGAAAATGGCGCCGCCGGAGCCGAAGTACACAGAGCCGGTCCTCGGCTCTTTCCGGCGGCTCTCGTTTACTTTCGGCTCCACTCGTAGTCCCGAGCGGAGCTATCCGAACCTACTCGGATAGCTCCGCTCGGGACTACGAGTGGAGCCGAAAGTAAACGAGAGCCGCCGGAAAGAGCCGAGGACCGGCTCTGTGTACTTCGGCGCCGGCGGCGCCATTTTCAAATCGCGGACCGCGATTTTGAAGCCCTGGAAGCAGGGACAGGGGATCCCAGGCTGCACTGGGGCAAGGCTGCACTGGGGAAGGCTGCACTGGGGAAGGCTGCACTGGGGAAGGCTGCACTGACAAGGCTGCACTGACAAGGATGCACTGACATGGCTGCACTGACATGGCTGCACTGGCTGCACTGACATGGCTGCACTGACATGGCTGCACTGACAAGGCTGCAATGAAGGGCATTTAAATGTAGGTTTTTTTCCCTTCAACTTCCCTCCTAAAAGTTTTTTTTCCTTAAAATTCCCTCCTAAATTGGGGTGCGTGTTATACGCCGGTGCGTGTTATACGCCGATAAATACGGTATATATCGTAATTGTTTATTTTTATCAATATACAAAGTGCAAAGTGAGCGAACAGAGGAAAAATCGAAATAAAATCTGGTGTGACTAGCCTTTGGCTTCAAACCAGCATCAAATCTCACACTTGCACAAAGTCAGGGACTTTGTAGGATTAGAGTCAGGTGTGTGATTAACCAATTATATCAAGCAGGTTCCAGTGATCATCCAGTTCATATGTAGGTTGAAATAGTCATTAACTGAAACAGAAACGTTTGTATAGGAGGCTTAAACCTGGGTGAGGAACAGCCAAGCTCTGCTACTAAGGGGAGGTTGTGGAAGACAGTTTCATGTTACAGGTCACACACCATGGCAAGACTGAGCATAGACAAAAGGTAGTTATACTGCATCAGCAAAGTCTTTCCCTGGCAAAGATTTCAAACTGGGTTTTTAAGATGTACTGTTCAAGCTCTTTTGAAGAAGCACACAGAAACGAGCAATGTTGAGAACCGTAGATGCAGTGGTCGGCCCCTTGATGCAGAAGATGAAGGACACATCATGCTTACTTCCCTTCAACATCAAAAGTTGTCCAGCAGTGCCATCAGCACAGAAGGGGCAGAAACCAGTGGGACCCAGGTACACCCATCTATTGTCCAGAGAAATCTGTCTGGAAGTGCATTTCATGGAAGAATTGTGGATAAAAAGCCATACCTACAACATGGAAACAAGGCTTAGGAACTCAACTATGCACAAAAACATAGGAACTGGGGTCAGTTGCTCTTGACCAATGAGTCAGTGTGTTTCCCGAAGGGCTGGAGAGCAGTACAATGCAGGCATTGGCAGGGTCGCAATGAGGGTGATTAGGGTGTGCCCAGGCACATCCAGCACACCCCATGTGCATGCTTTTGAACACTTCTATTTTTGAAAGCGTTCCTAATTTACAAAAAAAAATTCACACCTGCCTAAAACTTTTGCACAGTAGTGTACATCTTACACAGCTTACATAATCACAATATTCTAAATTAAGTTTGGACTAGGGATGAGCCGAATGTACTTGCGATAAGTTTGAGGCGTATTCTGGTCATATTGATATTTAATCAATGACATAATCTGGGTGACCCCGCCCCTTTGTTTACTGTAAGTAGGAGGTTCCCAGGAGATGTAATGTGGTGCAAGCAAGTGAAGGGAGAGAATCATGTCACCAAGATTTTCTTTCTTTTGGCGGATGTTGCTCATCATGGATGACATGGATCTCGGTGAACACTGTGATTAACAATGGATTTACACTGTGGGACTTTTTTTTTTTTTTATTAAAGTGTTGCCAAAGCCACTCACTTTTGTGAAATACTGTATATACTGCTGATGGTAAAAGGTATTTAGCAGTTTATATTTACTACTACTAACTATTGCATTCCCATGTTCTGTGTACTGTGGGAGACCAGATATAGTGAATGCAGGCTCCTGGGTTTAGTAACATTTTAAAGAACTTCAAAGAGTCTCAGCATGTTTATTTTCTGTTTACTTTTTTTTGGTGAATGATTAGCGGTACTATGTACTCCTCACTCATTCAAATTGGGGGTCAGTATCTGGGGTTAAAGGAGCTACTAGATTCTGATAAGCCTCCCACCTGTACATCACCCCAACCACCTAGCCAGGGTTGTGGGGTAGAGGCCCCAGGGGTCTCCCCTTGCAATGTACCCCCCCCCCTCCATTTTGAGGGCATGTAACCTGGTATAGATCAGGAGGGGAGGGACTGTACACATGTCTCTCCCTTTCATGGGCTGCTCGCTTGGATCATGGGTCTGGTCTGGCTTTTGGGGGGACCTAATCCTTTTTTTCCTCATTTTTTGAGTAAGGTTACCCTGTAGCAGCTATGAACATTGAGGGACTGCACACCATTTATTGGTGCAGAATCCCCCTTAAAATCCTTTTCAGAGTTGAAGGAGGCCATGCCATTTTTTTTTTTAAATCAGTACAGGCTGTTGTTTTAGAAGCATTTATGAAGACACAGCTAGTTATTTCAGCAATAAAAAACTGACAGGGGCTCTAAACCTGTAGGCGGCACAGTGGTGTAGTGAATAGCACTTTCACCTAGCAGTAAGAAAGGGTCGCTGGTTCGAATCCCAACCACAACACTACCTGCCTGGAGTTTGCATGTTCTCCCTGTGCCTGCGTGGGTTTCCTCCGGGTACTCTGGTTTCCTCCCACACTCCAAAGACATGCTGTTAGGTTAATTGGATCCTGTCTAATTTGTCCCTAGTATGTATGAATGTGATCTAGGGACCTTAGATTGTAAGCTCCTTGAGGGTAGGGACTGATGTGAATGCATAATGTATATGTAAAGCGCTGCGTAAATTGATGGCACTATATAAGTACCTTAAACAAATAAAAAAAGACGTGACAGCCATTGCTGATAGCCTAAAAAATGTCAGTTGCTTGGCTGCTACTCTAATCCATTGACTTTAATACTTTGCATCACTGACCAGAAATAACTATGCGGAAAGACAGGGAATAAAATCTAAAATCCTTATCTGCATAATTGTTCTGGGTCAGCGATTTAAAGTACTGAAGCAAAAGCACCAGTAACTTTCAAAAGGAAGGGTCAGCAGCTTTATCCTCCATGTGTCTTTCCTTTAACAAGCAGAAATGTTCCCTGGAGCTGCCAAAGTACCTCCTAAGGGTACGCGTATCTCAGTTTCACACTAGGTGACTTGGGTTTGGAAGTTAAATGTTGTAAAAGTTGAGAATAATGAAAAAGAATTGTTAACTGGGAAAAGATACTGGCAAGAGACAGAATTGTAGGACATTATGGCCAATTTAGGACAGGACAGAAGATAGTTCCTGTGTGAGTGATTATCATACAGTCTTTGGTGATAGAAGCGGAGAAGTAATAGAGTCAGGGATTATGGTAATGATCCGGACTTCAGAAAATTAAATATTTTTTGTGAGAGCATAATTAGCTTTAGAGGTCACTAAGCAATGTTATAGAAATTTTACTTATGTTTGTCTGTTAAATAAATGAATTAGGATCAAATTTCATATGATTATATGCATTTCCTTGCTGCCTATAATTTTATTATGTCCTGTGTATATATATAGCACTGACATATTACTGAGTGCTTTGCTGTGGATATAGAAGCATATCCAAGCATATATATCAGTTTCTGCCCTGAGGTCACAAATCCAGCCAATTCAAAAGTGAGCATATGATGAAAAAGTTCTTGAAAAAAGGTTACCTTCAATGTCAAAATTATAATTAGACTTTGGAGGTATGAAGATGTATTTTCTGAATTTGGCCTCATTCCACCTTTCCAACTCCAAAAAAAAAAATCCACCCGTACAGTAAACATCCACCCACCCCCTTCCTGTACTGCAATGGTTAGTTACTTGTGTAGGGATCTCTTATCTTCTACTGTCTGAATTTGGAAATTTGTGTAAACTCCTGTAAATAAATTATGTATGCACTTCCTGCACCTGGCTTGGAAGCCCCAGAAGGAGGAAGTAGAGAGAGAGAGAGCCTCAGACACGTGTCCTGTCCAACCTATTAAATCCTGGACCAGAAGGAACTAATATACCCTACTAGGAATGGATTAAAACGCAGAGTAGATAAACTGCCTCTGAGTTACTTGGCTACACCACGGTTCCTGCCAGTGAGAGGCTCCATTCCAGGCTGGTCAGACAACAAAACGAAAAAACTGTTGAAGACTGCTGGGCTGCAAATGAACATGCATCAGATGAGGTGCACGCCCTGTCACTGCTGCAGGCAAATGGAAGAACAAAAAAAGGGTGGCCGCACTCCCAAAGTAGATGCAATGAAAAAATGTTTATTGAATATAAAAACAAATAGTCGGACAACAGTTGGAGGATAACCTCCATGACCGCTGATCTTGTCTTCAGGTTTCCGACACAAAGACAGATGCTTCTGCATATTCAAGGGCCCCTGCAACTGGACTTTTCTGCAACATTCATCTGGAGGTATCTCTATTACGGTATTAACCATATATACCTGGGTATATGTGCACAATATCACCAGGACTTCTATCGGGCCCTTTTCTCATAATACTTGTTTGTACATTGGATGTACAGTCCTGCTCAAAAGTTTGCGTACCCTGGCAGAAATTGTGAAAATTTGGCATTGATATTGAAAATATGACTGATCATGCCAAAAAAACTGTCTTTTTTATTTAAGGATAGCAATCACATGAAGTCATTTATTATCACATAGTTTTTTGGATCTTTTTTAAATCATAATGATAACAGAAATCACCCAAATGGCCCTGATAAAAAGTTTACATACCCTGGAAAGTTTGGCCTTGGTACAGACACAGAAGGTGGCACACACAGGTTAAAATGGCACTTAAAGGTTAATTTCCAACATTTGTGGCTTTTTATATCACAATTAGTGTCTTTGTAAAAATAGTCAATGAGTTTGTTAGCTCTCACATGGATGCACTAAGCAGGCTAGACACTGAGCCATGGGGAGGTAGAAAAGAACAGTCAAAAAGACCTGCGTAACAAGGTAATGAAACTTTACAGAGATGGAAAAGGATATAAAAAGATATCCAAAGCCTTGAATATGCCAGTCAGTACTGTTTAATCACTTACTAGGAAGTGAAAATGTGGGGCTATTTTGATACCAAGCCAAGGTCAGGTAGGCCAAGAAAGATTGCAGCCACAACTGGCGGAAGAATTACTCAGGATACAAAGAAAAACCCACAGGTAACCGCAGGAGAAATACAGGCTGCTCTGGAAAATGATGGTGTGGTTGTTTTTAAGGCACACAATTCAACAATACTTGAACAAAAAAGAGCTGCATGGTTGAACTGCCAGAAGGAAGCTTTTACTGCGCCAATACCACAAAAAAGCCAACGAGGCATGTCAAGGTGTTGTTGGACATATTGTAATCAGACTTTTTTGTGGTACAGTAAAGGCTTCTTTCTGGTAACTTGACCGTGCATCCATCTTTTTCCAGAGCAGCCTGTATTTCCCCTGAGGTTACCTGTGGGTTTTTCTTTGTATCCCGAAAAGTTCCTGTGGCAGTTGTGGCTGAAATCTTTCTTGATCTACCTGAGCTTGGCCTGATATCAAGAGATCCCCAAATTTTCCACTTCTTAAGTGATTGAACAGTACTGACTGGCATATTCAAGGCTTTGGATATCTTTTTATATCCTTTTCCATCTTTGTAAAGTTTCATTACCTTGTTACGCAGGTCTTTTTGACTGTTCTTTTCTACCTTCCCATGGCTCAGTGTCTAGCCTGCTTAGTGCATCCATGTGAGAGCTAACAAACTCATTGACTATTTATACACAGACACTAATTATGATTTAAAAAGCCACAAATGTGGGAAATTATCCTTTAATTGCCATTTTAACCTGTGTGTGCCACCTTCTGTGTCTGTACCAAGGCCAAGCATTCCAGGATATGTAAACTTTTTATCAGGGCCATTTGGGTGATTTCTGGTATTATTATGATATAAAAAGGATCCAAAAAACTATGTGATATTAAATGGCTTTGTGTGATTGCTATCTTTAAATAAAAGACAGTTTTTTGGCATGATCAGTCATATTTTCAATGTTAATGCCAAAATTTCACAATTTCTGCCAGGGTATGCAAACTTTTGAGCACAACTGTATGTACTGTTATTAATCGTTTCCTATATAAAGCTATTATTTCTATACTGGTGTGCATTCATATACTTATAATTAACGTCGTATGCTATTATCTGTAGTTCCTGTGCTCTCAATTACTTTGATTAGATTAGTAATTTCCAAGGAAGGGAATCCCCTCTGTTAACAGAGCACCTGTCCTGGGTGGAGGCACTGCCAACTGTATTATCAAACCCATTCCTCCACTCAGCCAAGGTTCTGGATCTCTTATTTACCTACAGGTTTAGCGCCGTATCCTGTTTGGGAAGGGCCATTTCCTATATTTTCTCCTTGAAAAGAGGGATAAATTTGTTATGTCTAGAGACAGAGGATCATTTAAGAAAAATACTAAAGCTGGTCATAGGTGAAGCGATTTTTTTCGATCAACCAGTGGGCTGAGCAAAAAAAATGAATAAATAGATTCCCCATCCACCCAAATAAGAGGTATAGAGAAATCCTCTCAGCGGAGACACCTACGCTGTCAGTATACACTGATAAGCGCTGATCAAAGAAAATTTATCCAACAGCACTCCTTAAAGGAATCTATGATTAGATCGACTTCTCTTGAGCGGGAATGGCCATAGACAGATCGAAATTAGGCCGGTCTCTGCTGAACCAGTACATTTTTGATCCATCTACGTTCCCTGCAGCTCCTCTTTAAGTCTGTGACTTCAGCCTCTAAAATGTACAATACAGAGTTATGCTGGCCATACACTATACGCAAAATCGGCCGAACCCATTTTCGAAAAACGAACATTCGGCCGCGAGCGCATACGACAGTGCCATCATGTAATGACTGATAAATCGTTCAGTGGACATAAATGAGTGCATTTTTTGTTCCTTTTTTTTACATATACATTAACCTTTCAATTTATCGTTCGTTCAGCAGAAAATTTCCAAACTTGTCCTTCATTTTTTCGTCTCAAAAACATCTCAAAGATTATCGATTTTGTGCCCATTAACTGGCTGAAAAACGAACGAACGGTCTAAATGACCGGATTTCGGCCGATTTTTCGTATAGTGTATGGCCAGCATGAGTGTCCCTGTATTGTACGTGAAGATGTCAGAGCTCTGCCCACGGATCGGAGCTTCAGATGAAGGAGGAGAGTGCCAGAGCTGGCCGAAGCAGGGTACAAGGTAAGTGATACAGCCTGTTCTAGATATAATGAGCAATAACCCCTGCAGTGCAACAGGCACCTCTGCAATGTAGTTTCTTTTTTTTTTTTAATAGAGTTGTGCTTTAAACTTCACTTTTGTTGAGAGAAAAACATTCCCCTCTGGGTGATCTATGTACTTTGCAGGGATTTTAACATACTTTGTAGCAGATTCCTACCGTTTGTTATTCTGAAGAAATCCCTGTGTGTTTGTGCTCATTAGAGGGAGTCTAATGGGAGGGGTTTCATAATTATCAACCAGCTGCTGCAGCTGCATGGCTCTAATAAGAAAAATGCCAATGCCTGCATCCCTTTAGACAAAATTTCCTATTGGGAGTATCACACCAAAAATGAAATTTTTGTTGCAGGGGATGCCTGAATTCTGACTTGTATCTTAGTGAAGACATTTAGGAAAATCAGTGAGCCAATCACACAAGCAGGAAATGACATACCTGGGAGGGGGGCTTCTGTACACCATCTGAGTACAGAACACCTCCAGGTAGCCATATTGCATTGCATTTTACAATGAAAATTACAGCGCTGCAGATTGAAAAGGAAAAGTAATTTTTAATAATATTAAATTACAATATGACTTACGTTGCAATTGTATACGCTATATTATTATTTTTTTATTTATTTGCTATTTTATTTTCCCCACGAAAGTGGAGTTACTTTTTAAGTCTCCTTGTTGATCATTGAGATCCCCTCTCATTAGGGCACCCAGGGTTCAACAATAAAATCAGTTGTTCTTTGATGACAGGGTCTCTTTAAATCACAACATTTTAATGCTTTAATACTTTTAAGCTCCAAACTGTCATTTTCTAGGTTTAAATCTGATTGGTGGCGGTGGAGGCAGTACAGCGAGTTCCTCGCACTGACGCCTTGATATACGAGACCTGCTGCGAAATAAAGGATTTCAAGACTTGCCGTGTGCAAAAATGAATTTAGCATACAATTCCCAGCTATGGTAATATATTTATACTGACACTGTATGCTGATGAATGAAGGAGGCGAAATGATGAAAAATTTAATTTAGCAACACGCAGCAGGAATTAATGTATTGATTAGTTCTAAAAAGTTAAATGAATGCGCCGCTACAGCAAATTGATGTATGTAGTGCAGAGAGAGCTGCAAAATCAAGCGGTAATGGATTGTTCGGGGGGGAAGTTTGGGGGCCCCCATGCTGGCAGCACACAGGGCCCATGGGCAAAGTAAAGAGACACCTTTATGTACTGATAGTGCTGTACTCATTCATTTCAAGCAGGGGAGATGGATCTCTTTCCACACCATAGAGGTTTTATATCACAGAAACTTGGAATTTATCTGGTTTCTGTGCAATACTAAACTGGCTGCACGGCTTGCAGGTTAAAAAAAGATGTATTTGTTTAACAATGTAGATTTAAACCAAATGGCTTTTAGTTTGTTCACCCTTTGGGTGTCATATTTTGTTTCCATCCCCTACCCACCTCCCAGTACCACCTCTTTTAACCAAACCAGAACCAAATATCATTTTGTGGTGCTAAGTAATCTGTGTGGAATTTGGTAATTATAATAAGAAAAACAGTAAAATGGAACCCACGCAGCCGGCAACAATAGCCTCCCAAAGCAAAAATAGATCCCCCCCACACAATAATAGACGCCCCCAACAATAATAGATCTCCCCAGCGACAATAGACCACTTGCAGCATAATACTGCCTCACAACAACAGACCTACCCCAGGAACAACAGGCCCCACCAGCCAGCATTATCAGACCCTCAAACGGCCAGCAACATTAGACTCCTACTCAACAGTAGATCTCTTCCAGCAACAATTGACCACCAGCAACATAAGCTACCTCCCCCCACATCAACAATACACCCATCCCTCAACAATAGATCCCCCAGCAACAATTGACCCACTAGCAACATAAGACCCCCCCCCCTCAGCAACAATAGATCCCCCAGCAGCTGGTATAATTCAACCCTTTAGCATACCCCATTCCCCCTTGCCACTGCATACAGTCAGTGCTGGAGGTGCCAGAACTGCGTTCCCCCCGCGTTCCCGCTGAAAAAAAAGCCCTGCATGTCAGACATCTTCCTGATCGTGATAACAAAAGAACATGCTTACACAAGGACAAAGTCCCAAAAAAAACCTTTCTGATTTAGGGATGGAGGTGCATGTTATTATGCACCTCATTTAAAATCCCAAAACCCCCTTTTGCTGCCTACACATCAACTTGGCTGCTTGTAGACTCCACCAGTAGCACATGTGACAAGGTGTCAACGCAGGGCAGAAAGTGGGGACAGGAATAGGGTGTAGCCACTTTATAATGGAATGGAGGTTTACACAAGGACATTCATGGCAGGATTGCCATGTATTGTTCATCTAATGATAAGTGTAGGTTTAAAAAAGTTAACGTAAAATTAAAGAGGTACTTCACTTCTTCCTCCCCTCTTACCTGTATAGCCACGTCGTCCACAAAAAGCATAGTCACACTCCCAGCGATCCAGCGACGTTCCCCTAGGGCAGTGGTTCTCAACTCCTGTCCTCAGGACCCACCAACAGGCCAGGTTTGCAAGATAACTGAAATAAATCACAGGTGATATCATTTGCTGCTCCCTGAATTCCCTGAATGGCACCCATATCAAGCAGCCAACCTCCTGTGTTCACAATATAGCATGGTAGCCGCTCAGCATGGGACTCGGCAGCTAGTGGAGTTCAATATAGTAGCGGTGCCTACTACAATGATTTTCAGCTTCTCTCTGAGCCCAGGGCCCTTTCCTCTGGAAGGGGGTAAGATGATATGTGCCTGGGGGTGCTTTGGGACTGGAGAGGACCTGTGCTGGGGGGGGGGCGGATTTGAAATCCCCCCACCCCACGTTCTAGCACAAGTCCTCGGTCTCCCCTATCAGAGCACCCCCCCCCCCAGCACACAACCTCTTCCCCCCTTTCGAAGGGAAGGGCCTTGGGCTCGGAGAGAAGGATACCGGGACCAGAGGAAAGGGCCCTGGGACCGGAGGAAAGGTCTCCGGTGGTCAGGGAGGCCCTTCATGGTTTCTTGCATGGGGGCCTAGAAGGTTCTAGTTATGCCTACGGTGGTAGGGCTCTATAGATCTCAGATTTGAATGAGCAGAAATAGAATTCCTTTGGCAGGCAAAGAAACTCCTACATACTGTATATATTTCATCTGTGTATGTAGATGTTTGATGGGAGTTCCAATTTAAAAAGTTTGAGCTCACAGTATATCCAGTGTAGTTATAAAAATACATAAGTCTATATTTAGTTTATTCTGCATACACAATGAAGCGTGACACTTCACTGTCTGAGTCTGCAGTTATATAATTCAGTGTTACTATCCGCCTCTTCACATATGCTTTCACGCCAACTTCCTGGTGATATTTCAAATCTGGGTAGGCACCAGTGAACTGACCTACCCGTCTGCTTTACTTATCCCTCTGAGATTCCAGCGGTAACATTTAGTTCACATTTCAATCCCCTGCCATGAGGCCATTATGAAGATATCCATTTCTCATAATTACGTCTTCATTATTTATTTAATGTACATTATGAAAAACCAATCAGGGGAGCAAGATACCATCTCCCCACTTTTAGTGTCACTACATCTGGGTGGAAATGGTGATGCTGCTGAGGACATCGCGGCAGTGGAATTACAGGGAAATATAAAATAAGACAGCAGCCACTGGAGTTGGTTTGGCATCTCCCCAGGTTTCTGACCTACATGTGTAAAGGAAACCTTTCCTGTAAGAAATATGAAGTTTGCCGCTGCGGATTTCTCATTACACAAATCCATATGACCTGGAGAGAAAACAACCTTAGGACTGGTTCATACCACAAAAACATCCTGCAGATGCATTTCTGCATGCATGTTTTTGATGCTTTTTTAATGTGTTCCGGTGCTTTATTTTTTTATTTTTTTTGCATTTTGGATGCGTTTCCAGTGCATTTTTCTTATTTTTTCGTGTTTTTTTTCCCCATTTTTTCACTGTACTGGGATCCAGTGCATTAGGTGAAAAAACCTTCTGTGCTGCACTCTTCCCCAGACCCCCCCTCCCTTCCTCCCTTTTCCCTAACCTGAACCCATCTGATCCAGCAATGTGCCCGAGCACAGCAGCTCCCGCTGCTGCCTATCTTCTCATTGGACAGATTGATAGCAGTGGGAGTGATTGGTTCCCGCTGCTGTTAATCAAATCCGGTGACACAAGAGCGGGGGGCAGGGCCAAGTTCTGCTGCCTGTGTCAATGCACGCAGCAGGGGGACTCAGGTGCAAAGCAGCTTTCCCTGGGGGGCACCCAATGAAAAGGAGGGACCTGAAGCGCAGGCAGGGGACCCTAGAAGAAGAGGATCGGGGCTGCTCTGTACAAAACCCTTGCGCAGAGCAGGTAAGTGTAATATGTTTGTTATTTTTATAAAAATAAATGGAATCCATTAACTCTAAAATGCTCTAAGCAATGCATTCTAGCACATTATACCTTTACTTTGCAGGTCAGAAAAAAAAGCCAGCAGTTTACTTCCTAAACCTTAAACCAGACTCCAGAAATTAGAAAAAATCTACCCCTGTAGTGAGACCCCCCCTCACTATAAGGGTTAAATGCTTGTCTTGCCTATATAAATATTTGTCTCATTCCGCACTCCAGCAGGGTGCATGCAGCAGTGCAATCAATCCTTTGTGGCCTCCTCTATAAGCCACGGTCAAATGCCCGCCCCCACCGCCAACCAGCCAGGGCTAATAGCCTTGCATTGTATGTGAAGACGCTGAGGGGCTACCAACATTCCGAAGCTTCAGGGAGAATAGGGCAGCTTTGGAGGCAGCCAGAGAGGGGGATAGGTTTAGTAAGCCTGCTTATTTCCTTACCCTCTATACATAATAAGCATTTCACCCTTGAGGGCCCCACCCCAGAGGTATTTTTCATGTCCAAGCACCTGTCCCCTGCCACTGTCATCTCTGCTGCCCATTCTTCCGGGTCCCACATTATTCCCCTTTTGCCATAGGGTGGTCACTAAAGTGGTTTTAAAGCCTAATCATTTTTTACTTGCAGTCCTTACATTAAGGTAAAAAATGTTTTGGTAAAAGTACTTACCTGAGGAACCACTGACCGCTGGCAGTCAAATCCTGTGAAGAGGGAGCGGGGGGCAGGGAGCAGGGGACAAGGTCCGAGCTGCTCTGTCTGTGTCTATAGACCCAGGTAGCCCACCATAGAAAGCGGCTTCTTTTGGTGGCACACTGAGAAGAAGAGGAGCCAAGAGAGCCGACGGGGACCCCAGAAGAGGAGGCCTACCACGGGGTGGGTTCTTCTGGGCTTGTACAGGGTCACTTTGCTACACACATGGTGTACCTTTACTTTGTGCCATCTTCATCAATGCCCTGGGACAAGGCTGAGGCTGCTGCGAGGGAATACTTGACCTTAAGGTGGACCTCTACTCTTAGAGATGAATGTACAACAATGCGCACTGACACTGTAAGTGTTCTCCAGTTAACTCTTGGTTCCTTGTGACAATCCACACCTTCTCTGTAATCTGCATTTAGGAGGGACATGCTGAGCCAATGTCCATATGCACCAGTCCAGTGTTTTCCACTACTAATCCCCAGTAGCAGAGTGGGCCCCAACATGCACTCTGTGTGGGCTCCACATGTGCACTCCTGTGGTGCGAACCCACTCCCGTTGCTCTGGGAGACAGATCGCTGACAGAAGGAGTGCCCACAACATCTCCTTTGCTAGAGGCCATACCACCTATAATTGGTACACACTACCGACCAGCTGCTTGTTATACTTTCATTGGCAACTACTTATGTCTTAAAATTACTCCCTTTCACGCAAATTCCTTCATACCACAATGCGTTAAGACCCACTCAACAACTATGTGTGCCTGTTAGTTGCGATACACCTCTTTAGTAACTTCAATCCAGGCAAGGAAAACAGTTTAATACTTTACATAGAAAAAGTGCACAAATGAACATTCCACAATCCAATGTACAAATTCAAGGTTTTTCCTACATCCCTACTCCTAACTACAGGCTTGTGCTGCCCCGGCATACCTGCAAAGGTGAAATCCGAGCAATTACAGTCCTTCAGAGGTGCTCTCATGCAGACATAAGTCCTTCGGAGGCATGTTTCATTGTTGGCGTCTTCAGGGTGAACCCCAGTTTCTGAGGACTTTACATCCCAATGATAATAGATGGCCCCTTCTGCTGCTTGCAGGTATCATTCTCCATCTCACTCCCTTATGGGAACTCTCGTTAAGGCCCCTTTCACACTGGGGCGGTGGGTGCGTCGGTGGTAAAGCGCTGCTCTTCTTAGCGGCGCTTTACCGTCAATTCCGCTGCGCTATTCAGCCGCTAGCGGGGCGCTTTTACCCCCCACTAGCGACCAAGAAAGGGTTAAAAAACACAACATCTACTGTCATTCCTAGGTCCATGTATTATTCCCAGAAAAAAAAAAGGGAGTGCAGAATGTTCCTTATGAGCTGGCATGAGTCTGAGTGGACTTTGTTAAAATAGAAATTTCGCAGAAGCAGTTTTCTCAATCTATCAATCATCTATTTTTAAAACTAAAAAAAAAAAAAATGCACTACGACTTAGTATTACTATTTATGTACATTTCTATTTGGCTGCTTTTGGCTGTGTGACAAAAAAATGTTGCTCAGTGCATAACCGTTTATGTACAGCATGTCCTTTTAAAGTATGTCAAATTTTTAGTAAATAAAAAAATATGTAAGCTAAAAAAAGGCTTTAGGCCTTATTCACACAGCCATAAAAATTGACATGTGTTTTATAGCAGAAAAGTTTCCGCTTAACCTTCATGACCAGGCCATTTCTTGCGATACAGCACTGCATTACTTTAACTGACAATTTTGTAGGCATGCAACGTTGTACCCAAATAAAATTTCTGTCATTGTTCACCACAAATAAAGCTTTCTTTTGGTGGTATTTGATCACCTCTGCATTTATTATTTTTTGCGCTATAAACAAAAAATATTTTTTACTTTAAAACATATCCAATAAAAAAAAAAAAAAAAATCGAATTTCTTCATAAATTTAAGCCAAAATGTATCTTGCAACATATTTTTGGTAAAGAAAATCCCAATAAGTGTACAGTCGTGCTCAAAAGTTTGCATACCCTGGCAGAAATTGTAAAATTTTGGCACTAATATTGAAAATATGACTGATCATGCCAAAATCACACTCCATCAGGCTCCATCACACATTTTCCATCAGATTTTCCGACACACAAAGTTTGAGAGCAGGATATAAAATTTTCCGACAACAAAATCCGTAAATAAAGAGATGAAAGCTATTGGCTGCTGCCCCGTTTATAGTCCCGACGTACGTGTTTTACGTCACCGCGTTCAGAATGATCGGATTTTCCGACAACTTTGTGTGACCGTGTGTATGCAAGACAAGTTTGAGCCAACATCCATCGGAAAAAATCCTAGGATTTTGTTGTCAGAATGTCCGATCAATGTCCGACCGTGTGTACGGGGCATTACTGTGTCTGTGTATAAATAGTCAATAAGTTTGTTAGCTCTCCCATGGATGCACTAAGCAGGCTAGACACTGAGCCATGGGATGGTAGAAAAGAACAGTCAAAAGACCTGCGTAACAAAGTAATGAAACTTTACAAAGATGGAAAAGGATATAAAAATGTAGCGATGGCCCTGCGTGTTACAGCATCCACACATTTCACCTCTGTAACTAAAATGTGTGCTTTTTCAGCCTTGATTGTATGTCTTTGCTCAGTTAGAGGGAAAGGCTGCAGAAGTTCATAGTTCATAGTAATGCCACTGCCAATGAGAAAGGATAGAATATCAGGGAGAGAAGATAAGACACTATCCTTGTAAGGTTTGTGTCTCCCGGGCAGCAGAGTTTGTCCTGTCACCTCTCCTGCTTTTCTTTTCTCTCTCCTAATCAGTGTTCCCTTAGCATGGTCTGTGTCATTCCAGTTGCTTCCTCTCCCTCAGCAGCACTAAATATTTAGGCTGTCAGTCCAGTGACTTTCTGATTATCGGCACAGTGCTGAGAATACAGGACAGCTAAGGGCGCGTGAAGCAGCGTGAAACAGGGCCTTACTGGACTTTAAATTGTTCCCGACCGGCCACCACAGTTTTACTGCGGCAGGTTGGCTCCCCTGTGTGAGCCGCTGTAACTGTACATTGGCCCTCTAAGACGCTGTAGAAGGCGCGTGTGTCTGCAGCATGTGCCCGGAGCCGATGCGAGTGGCAGCCGCGATCGCTCGTCACAGAGCGAGAATCGGGATCTGTGTGGGTAAACACACAAATCCCCGCTCTCTCAGGGGAGAGGAGAGAGATTGTGTGTTCATAATAAGTATGAACACCGATCTCTCTCCTCCCCTAGTCAGTCCCACCCCCCCTACAGTTAGAACACACCTAGGGAACACAGTTATTCCCTTGATTGCCCCCTAGGGTTAACCCCTTCACTGCCAGTGACATTTATACAGTAATCAGTGCATTTCTATAGCACTGATTGCTGTATAATTGTCAATGGTCTCAAAAATGTGTCAAAAGTGTCCAATTTGTCCGTCGGAATATCGCAGTCCTGAAAAAAATCGCAGATTACCGCCATTACTAGTAAAAAAAAAAATAATAATAATAAAAATGCCATAAATCTATCCCCTATTTTGTAGACACTATAACTTTTGCGCAAACCAATCAATATACGCTTATTGCGATTTTTTTTAACAAAAATATGTAGAAGAATACATATCGGCCTAAGCTGAGGCAAAAATTATTTATTTATTTTTTAAATTTGGGATATTTATTATAGCAAACAGTAAAAGATATTGTGTTTTTTCCAAAATTGTCGTTCCTCTTTTGTTTATAGCGCAAAAAATAAAACACGCAGAGGTGATCAAATACCACCAAAAGAAAGCTCTATTTGTGGGAAAAAAAGGACGTCAATTTTGTTTGGGTACAACGTCGCACAACCGCGTAATTGTTAGTTAAAGCGGTGCTGTGCCGTATCACAAAAAATGGCCTGGTCATTGAGCAGCCAAATCTTCCGGGGCTGAAGTGGTTAAACAGTATAGGCACTTCTTAAATGTTTTACATACAAATAGCTATACCTGCAAAAGGGGCCAGCATGGAGTAATCTACCAGGACTTCATTTTCTGACTTTTCCACTTTAAGAAAGAGACAAACAAAAGCCCCAGCTTCAGCTAATACTTTTCAAGCAGTTACAGCAACCTATTTTTTCCTTTACAGAAAGCTTTTAACCATGAATAAGAGTTGACAATTATAGGCACTCTAGGTAGCGTTGCGTGGTTGTTCCCAACAATGTAAAAAAAAATTTGAAGAACAATTATGCTGGTGAATGGTATAAGGGAATGGTATTAAGTCATGAGAGCCACCAGATACCGGCAGGTCAATCTTCAAGCAGAGTTGGTCTATATTGTTGATATCACACAGTTGAATGCATAGGTGTGTGAAGCCTACTGCGTTTTGCACCCCAAAACTCAAACACATACGTGTGTGTGTGTGTATGTATGTACAGTATTTATCGGCGTATAACACCCACTTTTTTCCCCTTAAAATCAGGAGAAAATCGTGGGTGCGTGTTATACGCCGATCCCCACTGTCTGTGTACCAAAAAAGAGTGATCGCCGCCGAAATAGAGCGAGCGACGCGAAAAAAAACGAGCGACGCCGGAAAAAAACGAGCGCCACCGAAAAAGACCGAACCTAGTGCTCGGCTCCACTCGCAGTCACGCCTCCCTGCTGTCTCTGAGAGGATGAGGAGCGAGTGCTGCTGAAAAGGACCGAGCCGAGTGCTCGGCTCCGCTCGCAGTCCCGCCCAGCTCCTTTGATGGACATAACACTCCGTCCAATGGCAGGACTGGAAGGGACTGTGAGCGGAGCCGAGTACACTGTATACTTGGCTCTGTCTTTTTCGGAAGCGCTCGCTTCTCATCCTCAGCAGGGAGGCAGGGTGGCGTGACGAGCCGAGTACACATCAGCGGTAGATTTAAATGGCGCAAACGGCAGGCTGCATTGGGCAAGACTGCACTGGGCAAGGCTGCACTGGGCAAGACTGCACTGGGCAAGGCTGCACTGGGCAAGACTGCACTGGGCAAGGCTGCACTGGGCAAGGCTGCACTGGGCAAGACTGCACTGGGCAAGGCTGCACTGGGCAAGGCTGCACTGGGCAAGACTGCACTGGGCAAGGCTGCAATGGGCAAGGCTGCATATGACAATGGGTAAGGCTGCACTGGGCAGGGCTGCATATGACAATGGGCAAGGCTGCAAACGGCACTGGACAAGCTGCAAATGGACACTGATCATTCTGCAATGATGGGCAAGGCTACAGATGAACACTGATAAGGCTGCATTGATGGGCATTTAAATGTAAGTTGTTTTTCCTTAAACTTCCCTCCTAAAAGTTTTTTTCCCTAAAATGCCCTCCTAAACTTGGGGTGCGTGTTATACGCACCCCAAAACACCCCCACAGCATGATGCCGCCACCACCATGCTTCACTGTTGGGACTATAATGGACAGGTGATAAGCAGTGCCTGGATTTCTCCACACATACCGCTTAGAATTAAGGCCAAAAAGTTCTATCTTGGTCTCATCAGACCAGAGAATCTTATTTCTCACCATCTTGGAGTCCTTCAGGTGTTTTTTAGCAAACTCCATACGGGCTTTCATGTGTCTTGCACTGAGGAGAGGCTTCCGTCGGGCCACTCTGCCATAAGGCCCTGACTGGTGGAGGGCTGCAGTGATGGTTGACTTTCTACAACTTTCTCCCATCTCCCAACTGCATCTCTGGAGCTCAGCCACAGTGATCTTTGGGTTCTTCTTTACCTCTTTCACCAAGGCTCTTCTCCCCCAATAGCTCAGTTTGGCCGGATGGGAACGGAACGGAAGGGTTCTGGTCGTATCAAACATCTTCCATTTAAGGATAATGGAGGCCACTGTGCTCTTAGGAACCTTAAGTGCAGCAAAAAAATTTTGTAACCTTGGCCAGATCTGTGTCTTGCCACAATTCTGTCTCTGAGCTCTTCAGGCAGTTCCTTTGACCTCATGATTCTCATTTGATCTGACATGCACTGTGAGCTGTAAGGTTTTATATAGACAGGTGTGTGGCTTTCCTAATCAAGTCCAATCAGTATAATCAAACACAGCTGGACTCAAATGAAGGTGTAGAACCATCTCAAGGATGATCAGAAGAAATGGACAGAACCTGGGTTAAATATATGAGTGTCACAGCAAAGGGTCTGAATACTTAGGACCACGTGATATTTCAGTTTTTCTTTTTTAATAAATCTGCAAAAATGTCAACAATTCTGTGTTTTTCTGTCAATATGGGGTGCTGTGTGTACATTAATGAGGAAAAAAATGAACTTAAATGATTTTAGCAAATGGCTGCAATGTAACAAAGAGTGAAACATTTAAGGGGGTCTGAATATTTTCCGTCCCCACTGTGTATATATAATTTATATTTATTTATTTATTTAAACACACACAGACCTTTTTTTTTACTATTTTATTTTTTTAATATATTTTTATAATTTTTTTTACAATTTTTTAGGAGCCTGATGTTTTTCAGATGCCTAATGTCTCACTTTTGAGACAGAGAAAGGGACTGAGGACAGGGATTCCCCAGTCTGTTTCTCTGCAGTCTTATCTGCACTGGTGAATGAATAGGAAGTGCCCCATGCTGAGCGGCTTCCTGTTCATTCACAAACCAAAGCATATTAAACACAGATTACTATGGTTTAGTTGTGAATAAACACAGTCAGTTATTGGTACTGGGGCTGGCAGGAAGGATAGCGGTCTACCCATCACCTGCCCGCAATTGACAGGTAGATCACAATTGATGGGTTGCCGACCCCCCAGGCACACCCTGTACGCACGTCTATGGATGAATGCAATATCCTATGAGATAAGGTAACTGTCTGCATTGTGTGAGAATACTGATGTAAACTGACTTGCGGTTGCTCTTTTTGTGTACACTGAGCACACCCTTGGTATGTATGACTGTACAAAATGAAAAATAAAGAATGTAAAAAAAAGCATGTGAAGAAAAAAATGATATTCATATACTAAATAACATCATGTAGCGCTACCCCCGTAAGGGCCGCTGGTGAATGTGGGATTCCCATTTGATCAATGAAACTGTAGGGACTTGCACTGTATACACTCCAGTATATACATTCTCTCCTCTTCTACCTCCAGCACACGCTTGCTTGCAGACTATCACTCCCAGGACAAGCTAGCACAGGTTTCAGACTCAGCACAATCTCAGCGGGTCTGGTTGAATGCCCTTTGTTGGCAGGGACCGCGGGCCCCTATGGCGTAGCAAAAATTAAAGTCTTGGTGCTAGTTGTCCTATATGCGACTAATGCTCCCAGTACCACCTCTTCAGGCACTGCCAACCCTCCTGGCTGCAAATGCCCCTTTCCACTGCCTCTGCCACCACAATTCTCCTCACTAGCTCTCCACCCATCCCAGACTGCTCCATCCCAGACCTTTGAGGGGGCCTGCCCCTGCCAACCCAAGCTGGGGATTGGTCAGGGCCCTCAGAAAACTGCAGGCAGCTACACCTTACTTCCTCTCCCAGTTTTCTAGAAGGTTCCAGTACATTCTAGCAATAGGGGGGGAGGTCTCAGTGATGCTGCCTGTGAGTCATCCAGCTCTCCCTGGATCTCTGCCCAACCCAGGAAAAAACGCAGACAGGCTTGGCTGCCAGCCAAGCCTGAAAAAATTTACCTACACTATATATACTAGAGGGTACTACAATCACTAGAGATATTAAAGGAGTTTTAAACCCTCATGTTTTTTCACCTTAATGCATTTTATGCATTAAGGTGAAAAAGCTTCTGTGCTGCAGCTGCCCCCCCCTACTTTTTCTTACCTGAACCCGATCTGATCCAGTGATGTGCACGAGCACAGCAGCTCCAACCGCTGTATCAAGTCCTCATTGGATAGATTGATAGCAGCAGGAGCCATTGGCTCCCGCTTCTGTCAATTAAATTCAGTGACACGGGAGCTGGGGGACGGGGGCCGGATCCTGATGTCTGTGTCAATGGACGCAGCAGCAAGTCTCGGGCGCAGGACCCATGGAAAGCAACACTCCATGGGGGCAATCAATAAAGAGGAAGGGCCAAGAGCACCGCCGGGGGACCGCACAAAAGGAGGATCAGGCCGCTCTGTGCAAAACCCTTGCACAGGGCAGGTAAGTATGACATGTTTGTTATTTTAAAAAAACACAATAAAAAACAAACCTTTACAATCACTTTACATAGGTTGTCAGAATACAAGATTTTTCACTCTATGAGCATTTGAAGAATTGTTATTCTCATTGTTATTGTGGTGAGAATGTGAATGTAATGATACAATTTGGCATAAGGTTTTCCTTTTCTTATTTCGCATACCTTTATTTATATATTTCTACAAATTACCTGCCGGAACAAAGCTGTCCACGGAAAGTGACAAGGGTAAAAAAAAAACATAGAAATGACAGTGGTGCATGTAGCCTCCCTGACGGTATTCCCGAGTGTGGCTCGGGGGTTAAATTTCAGCACCATTAGCGGTAACCCCGAGCCACACTCGGGATTACATCTCAGGATCCTGGTGCAGGTTACTTACCTTGTCCCCAGGATCCTGCGATGTCCCCCCGTGCTGTCTGCGGGCTCCGTCCTCTGCCTGAAGCCTCTCTGTGCCAGGCTCCGTTCCTTGCGAGCGTCGCAACACACGAGGGCGGAGCCTGGTGGCAAATTCAAAAAAATGTGAAAGTCATAACACATACAGTGCTATAATCTTACAGATTACAGTACTGTATGAAATCATTTCACATCCCTTTTGTCCCCAATGCTTTGTCCAACGCCCTGCATGCAGTTTTATATTACATATACTGTTCTTTCTGCCTGGAAACTTGAGATTGTCCATAGCAACGAAAAAGTGTCCCTTTACATCAAGGCTTTAGACCAGCTAGAAAACAGCGATAGTAAATTAGAACACTTGCAGAATTGAGCGATAGTGAATCGTGGGGAAATTTATTTTATTATTATTGTATTATTAATTTTTGTAATTATTTCTATTTATTTATTATTTTATAATTTATGATTTTGTGTTTCAAACTTCATCATACCCGGGATATCTACTAGACTCTTGGTGGACAGATTTAAGTGTGTTATTGCTAAGAATTACAGACCTACAATATAAAACGCCAAATTTCTATGCAAAATAATTGTGCCGCATTGAGACGCAAAAATCTGAAATAATCATACCGCCAGGGAGGTTAATGGTCCTCATTTATACATTGTTTAAATTGATAAAAAAAATGGTTGCTGAAGCAGAAAATAGCATGACAGTCAGGTACCCAGCATTTGCAATTGCTATGTTAATTCCCAGAATGATGTATTTGTTTTGCAATCGGGTAAGCATGGCCTTCAGTAGACTGGCAGCCAAATTTACTATACTGTGTCACTTGGTGTCATTTAAATTTGGCGTGTCTGTTCTAAGAGAATTTTTTGGAAACGTTTACATGGAAGAATAATCATTTTGAACCTATGTTCCCTGTGGCCTCTATTCTGATATCGATCATTTTTAGAGATAAATGAAACCAAATCAATTTTTGTTGCAGCCACTGGTGACCTTTTACCTCAGGAGAACTGAAATTGATTTGAGTTTTTGCAATAAATCAATTCCTTTTGGGTCGAAAATCATAATTATTCTCAAATTAAAGGGACTCCCTGAGCTCTCTGTATCCACCAAATTGCGTTCGTATTTTATTGGCGTGTGGGACAACTGACACCAATTTAACCACTTCAATACCAGGCACTTATACACCTTCCAGCCCAGACCAATTTTTAGCTTTCAGCGCTGTCGCACTTTATATGACAATTGCGCGGTCATGCTACACTGTAACCAAAAAATTTTTTATCATTTTGTTCCCACAAATAGAGCTTTCTTTTGGTGGTATCTGATCACCTCTGGGATTTTTATTTTCTGCTAAACAAATAAAAAAAAGACCAAAAATTTAGAAAAAAAATGTTTTTTTTTGTTTCTGTTACAAAACTTTGTAAATAAGTAAGTTTTTTCCTGCACTGATGGGCACTGATAAGGCGGCACTGATGGGCACCAATGAGGTGGCACTGATGATGGGCACTAATTTGTGGCACTGATGGGGCACTGATAGGCGGCACTGATGGGCACTGATAGGTGGCACTGATATGCAGCATGTTGGGTACACATAGGTGGCACTGATGGGCACTGATAGGTGGCATGGATGGGCACTGATAGGCGGCATGGATGGGCACTGATAGGTGGCACGGATGGGCACTGATAAGTGGCACGAATGAGCATGGATGGGCACTGATAGATGGCACTGATGTACACTAATGGATGGTACTGATGGATGCCAATCAGTGCCAAACAATAATGCCTGCCAATCAGTGATGCCCATTGTGGGCACTAATTTGCATCCATTGTAGGCACTGATTGGCATCCCTGGTGGTCTATGGTAGCATACCTGGTGGTGACTAGTGGTGGGCATCCCTGGTGGTCCTGGTGGCGTCCCTGGTGGTCCAGTGTGGGCATCCTCAGGGGTGCTGCGCTAATAATCAATCAGACCCGCCCTGTCAGAAGAGCAGGCGATCGGCTCTCCTCTACTCGCGTCTGACAGACGCGAGTGAGGAAAAGCCGATCAATGGCTCTTACTGTTTACATTGTGATCAGCCATGATTGGACACGACTGATGACGTGGTAAAGAGTCTCCGTCAGAGACTCTTTACCTAGATCGGAGTTGTGGTGTGTCAGACTGAAACACCACAACAACGATCGCCGCGATGCGCACCCCCGGCTTGATATCCTGGCGACATCAGATGATGTCCGGTCAGGATTTCACAACCACTTTGCCGACGTCATATTTCTATATGGTGGGCGACAAGTGGTTAATAATCTCCCCCTTGCATCCCGCAGTCCTCATAAAATACATGAAGATTACTAAAACAGACCACCAAGTGAGTCGAGGTGTAGGAGCAGCAAAACAATCTGAAGGCAGGATGTATAGATTTTATTGTTTTAAAAAATCAACATTTTTAAAAATTCCTAAGCTACCTTCTCTGTGACCGTTGCGTCGCACGGGGACGGAGAACGGCGCCAAATTCAAAAAGTAAAAAACACAATACGCATACAGTACACTGTAATCTTACAGATTACATTACTGTATCAATTTATTTCACCTCCCTTTTGTCCCTAGTGGTTTGTCCAGTGCCCTGAATGCAGTTTTATATCATTTATAAATACTGTTCTTTCTGCCTGGAAACTGGAGATTGTCCATAGCAACCAAAAAGTGTCCCTTTACGTCAAAAGTGGTTTTAGACCAGCTAGAAAACAGCGATAATAAATTAGAATCACTCGCAGAATTGAGCGATAGTGATTTGTGGGGAAATCCGTCATTAAACACTGAAAAGTAATGACAGCGACAATTCTACAACTGAGCAAATTTCAGTGTTTTTTATTTGATTACATTATTGAATAATTTTTTTTATTATTATATTATTATTTGTTATAATTATTTATAGTTATTTATTATATTAAAATTTATGATTTTGTGTTTCAAACTTTATCATACCCGGGATGTCTACTATACTCTTGTTTGGACAGATTTACGTGAGTTATTCCTAAGAATTACAGGCCTACAATATAAAACGCCAAATTTCCATGCAAAATAATGGTACCGCTTTCAGCATCAAAAATCTGACATAATCATACCGCCAGGGAGGTTAAAGTGGAAGTAAACCCTCCTATCATTTTCATTTTCAGCCAATGAAGCTGCCATCTTGGCCTCTGATTGATCTGCAACTACCATGGTGCTGAACATGTGATCAGTTATGACATCAGCCATTGGATGGTTTGACAGTTTGGTTAAGAACACAACTAATGTAACAGCAATCCATGCATGCTGGGAATGTAACTGTTTTTTGAAACTGTTAAATTGATGGGTTTACTTCCGCTTCAAGGACTAAAATAAAAGATCAAACTATACAGTACATTCCTAATAGATGCTTCAAGCGGAACATTACCCATAACAGCTTGATAAAAAATAATGTTCTTTGGCAAGGAACATTCATTGCACATTAATAATTATGCTACCAAAATTAGCAGGGTGAGACAGTGTATTACTGAATTTTAAACAGCACAGGCTTATTTTTAATGTTTTACATAGCTATAGCTGCAAATGGGGCCAGGCTGAAGTAATCTAGCAAGACTTAATTTTCTGACTAAAGTTCCACTTTAAATAGATTCTAATGCCATGTACACACGATCGGACTTTCTGGCATACTTAGTCCGCCACACTTTTTGACGGACTTTGTCCGCCAGGTGCGCCGGACTTTAAAACGGACGTCTTGCTCACACACGACCGGACTTTCCGGCGGGCTAAGTCCGCCCGTCTTTCCAACGGACTTTCGCCGGAGTTACGGCGGACTCTCAGAATGAATGGACTTGCCCACACACGGACAAGTCCGTTCATTTTGAACGTGACTCGGGTACGACGGGGCTAGAATAGGAAGTCAATCTTGCCGCTTTTAGCAGTGAGATTGACACCTTGCGAGCCCCGTCGCGGGGCATACCAGGCCCTTAGGTCTAGTATGGATTATAAAGGGAAACCCCCTATGCTGAAAAAATCGGCGTGGGGTCCCCCCTAAAATCCATACCAGACCCCGATCCGAGCACAAAGCCCGGCCGGTCAGGAAAGGGGGTGGAAACGAGCGAGCGCGCCCCCCCTCCTGAACCGTACCAGGCCACATGCCCTCAACATGGGGGGTGGGTGCTTTGGGGGAGGGGGCGCCCTGCGGGCCCCCCCACCCCAAAGCACCTTGTCCCCATGTTGATGAGGACAAGGGCCTCTTCCCAACAACCCTGGCCGTTGGTTGTCGGGGTCTGCGGGCGCGGGGCTTATCTGAATCCGGGAGCCCCCTATAATAAGAGGGCCCCCAGATCCCGGCCCCCCCACCCTATGTGAATGAGTATGGGATACATGGTACCCCTACCCATTCACCTAGGGAAAAAGTGTCAATAATAAAACACACTACACAGGTTTTTAAAATAATTTATTAAACAGCTCCGGGGGGATCTTCCTCCGGCTTCGGGGGTCTTTTTCAGGCTTCGGGGGTCCCTCCGGTTCATCTTCTTCCGGCGTCTGGTTGGTTCTTCTCCGCTCTCTCCGCTCTCTTCTCCCGGTGTTGCAGTTCTTCGGCCGGTTCCTCCGCTGTCTTCAGGTAGCTCTCTTGCCAGCGGAGGTCCGGACTTCTGGGCTTCTTGTCTTCTCTTCTCTTCTCCAGATGTTGACACGACGCTCTCTCCGGCTGGACTGCTCCCTGAGGGCTCCGTTGTGACTTATATAGGCGGAGAGCCCACCACCTATGATGTCACAGTCCCTGGGCATGCTGGGACTGTGACGTTTTAGGGGGCGTGGTCACTGGGTGATGTTGACCACGCCCCCCAAAACATCACAGTCCCAGCATGCCCAGAGACTGTGACATCATATGGGGGCGGGGTCTCCGCCTATATAAGTCACAACGGAGCCCTCAGGGAGCAGTCCAGCCGGAGAGAGCGTCGTGTCAACATCTGGAGAAGAGAAGAAGGAAGAAGACAAGAAGCCAAGAAACCCAGAAGTCCGGACCTCCGCTGGCAAGAGAGCTACCTGAAGACAGCGGATGGGCCGGCCGAAGAACTGGAACACCGGGAGAAGAGGCCGGAGAGAGCGGAGAAGAACCAACTGGACGCCGGGAGAAGATGAACCGGAGGGACCCCCGAAGCCGAAAGAAGACCCCCGAAGCCGGAGAAAGATCCCCCCGGAGCTGTTTAATAAATTATTTTAAAAACCTGTGTAGTGTGTTTTATTATTGACACTTTTTCCCTAGGTGAATGGGTAGGGGTCCCATGTACCCCATACTCATTCACATAGGGTGGGGGGCTGGGATCTGGGGGCCCTCTTATTATAGGGGGCTCCCGGATTCCGATAAGCCCCCCGCCCGCAGACCCCGACAACCAACGGCCAGGGTTGTCGGGAAGAGGCCCTTGTCCTCATCAACATGGGGACAAGGTGCTTTGGGGTGGGGGGGCCTGCAGGGCGCCCCCCTCCCCCAAAGCACCGAAACCCCATGTTGAGGGCATGCGGCCTGGTACGGTTCAGGAGGGGGGGGCGCTCGCTCGTCCCCACCCCCTTTCCTGACCGGCCGGGCTGCGTGCTCGGATCGGGGTCTGGTATGGATTTTAGGGGGGACCCCACGCCGGTTTTTTGCCGTAGGGGCTTCTCTTTATAATCCATACCAGACCTAAGGGCCTGGTATGCCCCGTGCTCGCCGCAATAGGAAAATTAGTTTTTCCTATTGCAGCGAGCGCGAGATGCAATACCCTGCCCTCGCGTCGTATCTGGTCCGTTGGACCAGCATACACACGAGCGGGCTTTCCGTCGGACCAGCACACAGACGAGCGGACTTTCCGCCCGAAACTGAGTCCGACGGAAAGATTTAAAACATGTTTCAAATCTAGGTCCGGCGGGCTTTTGGGGAAAAGTCCGCCGGAAAAGTCCGCCGGAGAGTACACACGGGCAGATTGTCCGGCACACTCTGGTCCGCCGGACCAAGTATGCCGGAAAGTCCGACTGTGTGAACGCGGCATTAGATTGAATAGATAGTATTGATCCAGAGTCACTTTACCCATGAGGATAGACCCTCTAGGAGAGCAGCCAACCACTTGCCGACCACAGTATATATACGTCATTACTTTGACGCTAAATACCATTGTTAAGGCAGCAGATAGCTGCCATAACCCCCGTATCATTTTTTTCTGTGGGCAATTCGGCGTCTGCTAAAATGGAACCCAGGGGAGTTTTCCCACCACTTCACGGTCACTTTTAGCGTCTGCTAAAAGTGATCCCAGACACGACCCCCACTGTGCCAATGTCATTTCCGCGCCGCCCGTAAGCCCGCAAACAATCCGATGCGGTCGATAGCTAGGGTCCCGCGGACTCGAACGCCGCGGGGGTACCCACGATCGCCTCACGGAGAGGACGAACAGAGAGATGCTGATGTAAACAGCATCTCCCCGTTCTGCCTAGTGACAGTGTCACTGATCTCTGCTCCCTGTCATCGGGAGCAGAGATCAGTGACGTGTCACAGCTAGCCCATCCCCCCTACAGTTAGAAAACACTCCCTAGTACTGACTTAACCCCTCCCCGCCCCCTAGTGGTTAACCCCTTCACTGCCAGTGTCATTTACACAGGAATCAGTGCATTTTTATAGCACTGATTGCTGTATAAATGACAATGGTCCCAAAAATGTGTCAAAAATGTCCGATGTGTCCGCCATAATGTCGCAGTCACAATAAAAATCGCTAAACGCCGCCATTACTAGTAAAAAAAAAAATTATTCATAAAAATGCCATAAAACTATTCCCTATTTTGTAAACGCTATAAGTTTTGCGCAAACCAATCAAGAAACGCTTATTGTGATTTTTTTTTAACCAAAAATAAGTAGAAGAATACATATTGGCCTAAACTGAGGAAAAAAAATGTTTTTTTTATTATTTTTTGGGGATATTTGTTATAGCAAAAAGTAAAAAATAATGCGTTTTTTTCAAAATTGTCGCTATTTTTTTGTTTATAGCGCAAAAAATAAAAACCGCAGAGGTGATCAAATACCACCAAAAGAAAGCTCTATTTGTGGGAAAAAAAGGACGTCAATTTTGTTTGGGAGCCACGTCGCACGACCGCGCAATTGTCAGTTAAAGCGACGCAAAAAGTGCTCTGGTCAGGAAGGGGGTCAATTTTTCCAGGGCTGAAGTGGTTAAAACATGATGTTTACGTTCCCTGTAATAGGAATAAAAGTGATTAAAAAAAGAATAAAGGGACAGTGTAAAAATATAAAGTAAAATAAATAAGAAAAAAAAAATGTAAAGCGTCCTATCCCTCCGTTCTCGTGCGCAGAAGCGAATGCATATGTAAGTCGTGCCCGCATATGTAAACTGTGTTCAAACCACACATGTGCAATATCGCCGCGATCGTCAGAGTAGGAGCAATAATTCTTGCACAGGATCCCCTCTGTATCTCTAAACAGGTAACCTGCAAAAAATGTTAAAATGTCAACTATGGAGATTTATAAGTACCGTAGTTTGTCACCATTCCATGAGCATGCGCAATTTTAAAGCATGACATGTTAGGTATATATTTACTTGGCGTAAAATCATCTTTTACATTATAGGAAAAAATGGGGTAACTATTCTGTTGTGTTTTTTTAATTTATGAAAGTGTATTTTTTCCCTAAAAAAATGCATTTGAAAGACCGCTGCGCAAATACAGTGCGACATAAAATATTGCAATAATCACCATTTCATTCTCTAGGGTCTCTGCTATATATATAATGTTTGGGGGTTCTAAGTCATTTTCTTGCAAAAAATATTAATTTAAACTTGTAAACAACTTGTAAACAAAACAAAAAAAAAAGTTCCAGAAAAGGCCTGGTCAGCAAGAGGTTAAAGCCCCAATCCAGGAATTAGAATTTTTTTCACCCCTACAGCCAAAGCATTATAATAAAGAGTGAAGCCTTTCCCTCTGAGGGGACCCTCTTGAAACGCGCCAGCATTTGCAGACCCGTGTGGCATCTTCCCAGTATGCATAGCGGTTCTGGCAGTTTTTCATGTGGATATTTATGATGAGCATGTTCTTTCCATTGGTGTGGGAGCATGATTTCTTCTTAATAGATCGTTTTTAAAGATAATGCACTTGGCTGGTACACCCTCTTTTTGTTTTGTTTTTTTGTTTTGTTTTTATATACTTAAAAATCCAGGACCTGAGGAATTAAAGAGGAACTGCAGTCTGCTTACATAATTTGTAATAAAAACATCTTTGCCATTCTGAAGCTTCCCTCCAACCACTTTCCATATTATTTTATATACTGTGATTCTGTAATTGCCAAATATGCTGCAAGAATCTCCCTTCACTGAGTCTGGCTGCATCCATTTTAACTGTGGGCAGCTGAAGCTTCTGCCTCTTCACTTCCTGAATTTACACAGGCACACATAGGCACACCTCCAGCTCTGCAGCTCCCATTGGCCCTCCTATAACTCATCCCTCCTCCCTTCCTGGCAAACTCTCACAGGAGTGAGAGAGAGACCTGTGCATGATGTCATAAGCCTAGGCTTTTTACCAGACAAGAAACAGGAAGTGGGCTATATAAGGTATTTACTTTGCTTCCAGCAAACATTGGCATGGCAACTTCAATACTAAACTTTGTCTTTATAATTTCCTTTACAGGAAAACTATATTGTATTTTTAGTGAGTAAAGTAACACCATGAGTTATTATTATGATGTTTACTTAAATAAAATATAATGTCACTTGTACATTTTTATATGTTTTCTGTACTGCATTTCCAATACTTTACTGCATATGAAGATTTGTAGATGCTTCTTGTAGTGACTAACTGTATATCATGTGTTATTCATTTTCCTCCATGTAAAAAACTGCTGAGAAAGTCTCAGTCACCTGGAGTGAAATGTTTAAATCAGACAAGGCCTAACTGGTAGACTTGCATTCCAAAAGAGAAATGGTAAGGCAGTAGGGTTGCCCCTTTTTCTTCAAGCCAAACCCGAACACTTTAGTGTGCACAGCAACATTTTTGTTTTCAGCATACACTATAGGATTATACTAGACCTGGTACACCTTTGGGTGCTCCAAAGAGAATAGTAATGAGGCATGCATAGTGCGCCCTCGCCCCCCCCTGTCAGGCCCTGTTCCAATCCACATTCCTGTCTGAATATTGTGTCCGGGTTTCAGGCGGACACATGATTCAAAACCTGGACTGTCCGGGATTCACCCTATAGGGAAATACTGCTAAGCAGGAAGAAGAGCCTGCATATGTAATATATATCTATGGACGCCCTCATTTACAAATATATTTGGAAAGTTTGTAGTTTAAGTGATACCCTTTATTGGCTAAGTTTAGTTATTAAAGATGCAAGCATTCCTTCTTCAGGCCATAAACAAACAACTGTATAAAGCTTTCAGGTTGTAAGCTCTAATGAGCAGAGCCCTCTGATTTTACTTATATTGAATTGTATTATAACTGTACTGTCGTCTTCCATTTTCTAATAATAACAATAATAAGCAAGCCTGAAAAGGGATCTAAGTCACTCTTAAAGCTTGCTTCTTTAAAGTGTAACTAAATCACATGTGATCGGTTATGACACCAGACATTTGATGGTTTGACCGTATGGTATTTTATTTCAGAATAACACTTACCAAGATGTATGCAGTATCGGTCTAATGCTGCATCTGTCCCCCACTGACTCTAATGCTGCGTACACACGAGCTGACTTTCCGGCAGACTTGGTCCGGCGGACTCCGTCGGACAATTCGATCGTGTGTGGGCTCCAGTGAACTTTTTTTTCCCCAAAAGTCAGACGGACCTAGAAATGAAACATGTTTCAAATCTTTCTGACGGACTCAAGTCCGGTCAAAAAATCCACCCGTCTGTATGCTAGTCCAATGGACTAAAACCGACGCTAGGGCAGCTATTGGCTACTGGCTATCAACTTCCTTATTTTAGTCCGGTCGTACGTCATCACGTACGAATCCGTGGGACTTTGGTGTGATCATGTGTAGGCAAGTCCGTTCATTTGGAAAGTGCATTGGAAGTCCGTCGGATAGTGCCTCGGACCAGTCTGGTCGAAAAGTCTGCTCGTGTGTACGCGGCATAAGGCTGAGAACAGCGCAATCAAACACTGCTGATCGCTCGGTCTCAGAGCTCCCTGAGCAGAGAGCTGGGGACTGGCAGTCACCGCTGTCTGCTCTACCACCCCCTTGCTCACTGGAGCGCTGGGCTGTGGAGGGGGTGGAAGCGGCTGGCTCAGGCTCTGAGCTGTTCGCTGAGAGGCTGAGCCAGGTGTAGGTCCAATCATGTGGGTGGATCCCGAACATATGGTTGCGATCTTTCCCAAGCCTGGACTGGTTCCAAGACATCAGCCGACAGCGGGCTTTAGCTGAAAACAGGTGACAGGAGTGCATAACGGACTGCACTCCCGTAATCTACAAGAGAAGTACAACCAAACAAGCTTTGGCTGTACTTCTCCCTTAAGAGCACAAGCAAATGTGACAGTTAGTATTCGTGGCATGCTGGGGAATCCAACTGTTTTTTTTTAATCGTTAAATTGATGGGTTTAGTTTCGCTTTAACTACATAAAGCAGAACAAAATCTTCCTATCTTTTGCAGCCAAGGAAGCTGCCATCTTAACTTCTGTTTGATCTGCAGTTGTCATAGTACTGCACAATATGATCACTTATGACACCAAACATTTGAATGCTTGACAGGTCAGTTGAGCCACTGTGACAGTTATCATTCATATCATGCTTTTGTTTTGGGAAACAGGGTTTAGTTCTGCTTTAGTTAAGTCAATAAAGATTATCACTTAAACATCAAATGTAACATAAATTGGGTTAACTCCAAACTTTCTACAAAGATATTTACTGAAGTAACCAAGAGACAAGAATTCACAGAATGAATATTCACATTAAGCTGACTGCTTTCAGAAGTATATCTAAAACAAAAGAAATAAAAAGACTAGAGTTCTCCTGTATAGGTCATGTTCATACTGCTTTTATAAAAAAAACTGGACGCAGTGGGTTTAAAAGGTTTAAACTTCCATTTTCTTTGGATAATGAAATCCCATTTAATATAATAGACATAACAGTTTACCTTTAGAGGGAGCTTCCCTCAAACCAAGGAGGTCATACTAATGAGGAATACCCCAAATATAGAGGTTCGGCCCCAGGGTCCCATTATCCCAATTAGCAGGCTAACACAGAGCTCAGCGATGCTCAGAGGATGCTAATTGGCCGGAATAAAGGGCAGGAGTCCCAGAGCATAGTGCGTTTCTGCAACATGAATCACTCTGTTTGCAAACTGTGAGTCTTGTAAACAGATCTCTAAAATAGCCCGGGGCACAATCAGTAGCAGACGGAAGGGAGTTATGAGATATGCAGTATGTCTGTCCCCTTACAGAGCGATATCGACAGACTGGGGCCAGGAGATATCTGCATTACTGCAGGGTCACATAAGGCAAAAAAAGAGGAGGAGACCTGTACTCAAACCCCCCCCCCCCCGCAGGCTGCAAGTGGGTGCATTGATAACCCCAAGCACAGGCGTCAGTGACGCATTAATAACCCACAGCACAGGTGTGAGGGGATGCATTAATAACCCCCAGCACAGGTGTCTGTGGATGCATTAATAACCCCCAGCACAGGTTTTAGGGGGTGCATTAATAACCCCCAGCACAGGTGTCAGGGGATGCATTAATAACCCCCAGCACAGGTGTCTGTGGATGCATTAATAACCCCCAGCACAAGGTGTCAGGGGATGCATTAATAAGCCCCAGCACAGGTGTCAGTGGATGCATTAATAAGCCCCAGCACAGGTGTCAGTGGATGCATTAATAAGCCCCAGCACAGGTGTCAGTGGACAAATTAATAACCCCCCCAGGTGTCTGTGGATGCATTAATAAGCCCCAGCACAGGTCTCAGTGGACGCATTAATAACCCCCAAAACAGATGTGATTGCACACAACAGTGACCTCCAGCACAGGTGTCACTGCATGCAGTAATAACCCCCAGCATTGTCAGTTTCAGTATTATTAACCCCCTCCCCGACATTAGTGGTCAGTGGCATTGAAATTTACCCCCCCCCCATGACCACAAATGTAGAAGGGGGGTGGTGGGTTAAAATTTCACTGTCATTAGGACCAATGCCCTTCCCCAATTCTAGTTTCTTGTGCTCTGGGGTTAGACAGGGAGCAGCAGTGATTCTAATCCATGACATCAAATACTGCCAGCTGTGCTTACCTCAGCATACACTCGCTGTTTTCTGCTCACGCCACCCTCTTCCAGGCAGACAGGCAGGATTTTCAAAGCTGGTGTAGCGTTACATATGGGGACCCATCACATTTCGCTACCCGCTGGAGTGCGCATGTGCGACGCCGCCATATGCGTTCCAACACTTTTACGACAAAGCTCCACCCCTAAGTCCAGGTTCAAGCCCCACCATCCAAGTGGACATAGAGTCAGTCTATAATTATGCTGAGCGAAGCGAGGCTGTGCCCGAAGCATGGCGAACAAAGCGAGCCAACGAGGGGTGTGGAGTCTTGTCCTAAAAGTGTTGGAATGCATATGGCGGCGTCGCGAATGCGCACTCCAGCGGGTAGCGAAATGTGATGGGTCGCCATATGTGACGCTACACCGGCCGCATCCCCATCCTGCCTTCACTGCAAGCAGCAATAGCCGGGAAAGGGGAGGCTCCGCTCCTGGGTTGTTCCTGCAGTCATGCAACCAAGTGAAACTGCCAGAGAAATGTGTGGGTGGGGCGGGGGCGGGGATTCCAGTCCTGCAGCTGAAGGGAGGAGAGAGCAGAATCCTCCCTCCAGCAGCTGTTTCAGCCCTGCACTGTGCTCTGTTCTGAATGACAGGAGTGATGGCAGCGTCAGTAGCCACAGCCTACAGAGTAGAGAAGCCTGCCCCCTGCCAGTAGAAGCAGAGTAGGACCGTTGTCCTCTGTAGGGAAACAGTTGTCTCTCTGTAGAGGTTTGAAACACCCCCTACTGAGTCAGACCTATAGCTCTGCAATCAGCAGAGCTCATGCTCCCTGGCGAGTTCTGTCTGAGATGGTGTATTGGACCAGCAAAAAAATCAATACAATCTCACAGGGAACAAGGATTTCTCTCTACAGCATGATGAAAGGGGATAGGCTTTTTTACTAAGTTTGTGGCTGTTTTTTTTTTTTTTAAGGAAAAAAACTGTAAGAATTTGCACATCCTTTGTTTTGATACACCGCCAATGTTTTTAGCTAACCTAAATGAAGGTCTGGTTCACACTATTGTGGCTCTGCGAGCCGCTTTTTGCATGGCAGCCTATTCATTTGAATAGGCTTCTGTGCCTGTGTTTCATGCAGGCAAAAGGTTCCAGAACCATATTTAAAATGGTGCTACACCCACACTGCATTTTTAGATCCATTGAGAAGTAATGTCCCCCCCACGCATTTTGGATGTGGGTGGTTGCGGTTGTAGGAACAGGTGTGAACCTAGGCTAAAAGGTTAATTGGTCTTTAACGTCTTGTCCTGTTGTCCAGTGGCATCTCCAGCTTTCATATTTAGGGGGGGGGCACATGGGGGGACAGGGACAAAAGTAGGGGGGCAACTATAAAATGCAATTATATATATATATCCTGGCGCCCTTTACTACGATCCCACAACGGCCCTTTCACATGTTCTGCAGTGAGCTGTGAGCTCCCTTCCTACTGTATTGGGTCCCCCCCCAGGGTGGCAAAAAACAAGAGACATATGTCACCAGCATACCAAGAAAATATAAGGGTCCAAAGCAGTGGGAGAACTATCATGGTTGCAAAGGATGTCTTGCCACCGGGCCCTGGTGTTCTGCCACTGTGGGGTTCCCCAGCCTCCTCTTGCTGTCCTGCCCCTGCTATTGACTGCCCCTGCTATTGACAGCGCTGGTCTGGCATCTCTTGGAATTTACAGGCTGGTTCTCCTGTCCTAAGGATGGGAGAAATCAGTCAGTTTTTTCAGTAACTGAGAGTCCTGGTGGAGTCCTTCCTGCAACTCGCTCTTCTCCCTGCCAATGAGGATGCAGGGGAAGGAGCAGATCGGGTGGCCATGGTTGTGTGAGCGCACGCATTATGCAGTGTCACCAAGCAGAGGGAGGGGGGAGGAATCACCCGCAGGAGCTGACTGGGGACGCTCTCCCTCTTAGACATTGCCTTTTTGTAAAAAAAAAAAAAAAAAAAAAATTAAAATTCGGGGGGGCACATGGTGGGGCACAGCATAATGTTGGGGGGGGGGGGTCAGGGCCCCCTCTGGCCCCCCTAGGGACGCCATTGCTGTTGTCATGAACAGAACAACACATCTCTCTCCAGCTGTCATCAGAACTAGTGTCCCCCAAAGGAAGTTTTCCCCTTTATTCCTGTTTCAGTAACAGCTCAATATTTTGGACTTTACATCACTTTGAATCCCAAATAATGAAAAGTCAAGGCAGAAAAAAACAGAAAGAACACCACATCCCAATGAACATAGAAAGTGGAAAAAAGGAAAGAAGGGGTAACAAGCCCTGGGACTTTAACGGTGTATAATAGACTAGGCAGGATAGAGACACGTTTGTATCAATTAAAATCTAACAAATTTTTATTAAACAATATTAAAAAACATGAGGAAATTAGACCATCAGTGTCAGGGTTATAGCTTGTAAGGCCTGAGCTTGTGGTAACACCTCTGCCAATAGCTCTCTGTATCCCTGATGTTCTTCCTACATTGGTAAGTGTTCTGCTCTACTCTATTTTTGATCATAGGTTGTTCTTTTGTTTTAATATTACAGATCCTGCTGTTTGTCAGCACACTATATCAATATAACAACCTCAAGTCCAGTTCCGGTATGCATGTATTTGACCATGCCCTAATCTGAATTGCTCTTGTTTAGTATCCAGCCCTGTACCAGTTTAATCTGGGAATTCTGCTGGTTACCATTTGGTTCCTATTTCAAATATTATTTCCCTATTAGGTAGTAAATTGGTTTACTATTTACTCAACTTTATTCATAGGCTGCCGGGGTGTTCTACAACCCCTGGTGGCCGAATATTAAAGCGCATATTTTAAAATACATTTAATTCTCCCTTCTCAGGGACATTGAAAATTCTTTTCCTCCTGCGATCACTCCGGACAGGACATGTGGTTGATGGTGCTTTGAATCCATATGGGATGTATAATTTTTCCATTACTTAATTAGGTTTATGCTTGGCTCTTTCTGGCAACACAGGTGAGGTTAATTTCCTCCCCGCTTGTTTATACTTGTATATATATTTATGTCCTTTTTTTTATACGACCCCCTATATGCATTGAATATATTTGTACTGGCAATCCCGGCCAAATGTACTTATTTTATAGTAGACAACTTTGGCTGTCTATTCCAGTTAAACAAACGCAACATGAGAATTCATCCTTGTCTTTTGTTATTTCTAGCATAACGTACTCCCTACCAGAAACTCCTGAAGAAGCTGCAATAGTGAAACATGTTGAATGGTATCTGTTGTATGTATGCTACCAAATGGAATCTATAACCCTGACACTGATGGTCTAATTTCCTCATGTTTTTTAATATTGTTTAATAGAATTTGTTAAATTGTAATTGATACAAACGTGTCTCTATCTTGCCTAGTCTATCGAACACCGTTAAAGTCCCGGGGCTTGTTACCCCTTCTTCCCTTTTTCCACTATCACTTTGAATCCCAGTGGCCAAGGTCATCAGAGGGTTACTCTACCCAGCGAAGACACAGACCGTAACAAAAGTCCGACAGGGGTTCTAACTCTCCTCTACACTGTCTAAGAAAAAAACTATTAGCCCAACTGTCATGTCTATCTAGTGACTTCAGTACATGCTGAGTCACAAAAAAAGTATGCAGATTATGATGATTATGATTCTTTCTTGCTTCCTTGTTCCAGTTCCTCCAAATACACTGTGGGGTTTATTTGCTAAGACTGGAGAGTGCAAAATCTGGTGCAGTTGTGCATGGCCAATCAGCTTCTAACTACAGCTTGTTCAATTAAGCTATGACAAAAAAAAACTGGAAGCTGATTGGTTTCTATGCAGAGCTTCACCAGATTTTGCACTCTCCAGTTTTAGTAAATCAACCCCCATCACAAAGAGATTATCATTAGGATCTCCAGGCTACTTGCATTTTCAGAATGTCCTCATTGCACCAAAGTAGGCTCACTGACACATAGAGGTTGATGTACTAAAGGCAAATAGACTGTGCACTTTGAAAAGTGCAGGTGCAATTGCAAGTGCAGTTGCTCCAGAGCTTAGTAAATGAGCAGAAGTGCTGCTGACTTCCATCATCTAATCATGTGCAAGCAAAAATACAGTTTTCTTTGTAATTATCCATGCACGTGATTGGGTAATCATTCCAAAAATAAAGAGATTTACCCCATTTACTAAGCTCTAAAGCAGCTGCACTTCACAAAGTGCACAGTCTATTTGCTGTTAGTTAGGGTTGCACCGATAACGATACTAGTATTGGTATTGGTGCCGTTACTGAGCATTTGCCCAAGTAATTGTATTCGGGCAAATGCTCCGATGCTTAATCCAATACCTGGACAGTCAGGGGTGACCGCTGCGGATCTGGGAAGGAGTAGCAATCAACAATCTCCCTGTATACATTTCAATAAAGCAGCTGACAGCCGCTTCTCCTCCTCTCCCTCCCGTGGCTTTCAGCTGCTTTATTGAAATCTATACAGGGAGATTGGTGATTGTAACTCCTCTCCAGCACCGCACCATTCACTAGACATGTGCAATTCGAATGTGTTTTCTAACGAATTTTGTTAAATTCGTTGATTCTGAAATTCTGGATTTTCGAATTTCCGAAAATTCGAAATGCCGAAATTTCCGAATTTTCGAATTTCCGAAAATACGAAATGCCGAAATTTCGTAAATTCGGAATTCGGAAATTCAAAATTTCGGAAATTGGAAAATTTGAAATTTGGAGTTTCGGAAATTGGGAATTTTCAGAAATTCGAAAATTTGAAATTTGAGGAATTTCATTTGGGTACAGTGTTGTATGACCGCGCAATTGTCATTCAAAGTGCGTCAGCGCTGAAAGCTGAAAATTGGTCTGGATAGGAGGGGGGTTTAAGTGCCCTGTAAGCAAGTGGTTAAACCTAGCTCACAAAATTGTAAACCTCCAAGCAAATAACGTATTTAAATAAGGAATTTTAAAAGTGACTGTAAAATAAGCATGTAACAAATAGGAACAAAAGCCTTCTGATACGTCAATGACTTTTTCTTTTTAAATAAAATTACACTTTAAAGTGTTAATAAAATGCAATGACCAGTTTTAGGCTTATTTAGAAAAAGTGGAGCTATTATCCAAAGCAATTTATCTAGTTTTGAATGTCATTCACTGCTAAAAAAGAATTGCTTGATTTTCTAATGGTTTAATATGAAAAAAAAAAAATGACAAGCGCTTTTGACTGTTATGATAAGAAAAATTGAAGGTGAAAGATGGAAAAATGGTCTTGTTACTTATCTGATAAATGAAATTCTAACTGTCAGTGTGGTCCTCA
This sequence comes from Lithobates clamitans, assembly GCA_037952925.1. Lineage (NCBI taxonomy): Eukaryota > Metazoa > Chordata > Amphibia > Anura > Ranidae > Lithobates > Lithobates clamitans. The sequence goes on from JBBGZY010001008.1 coordinate 880,451, forward strand.
GTTGGTGAAAAATGTACTTATTGTAATGTGCAAGTGCTAATGCCCGTACACATGGTCGGATTTTCCGACGGAAAATGTGTGATAGGACCTTGTTGTCGGAAAATCCGACCGTGTATAGGCTCCATCACACATTTTCCATCGGATTTTCCGGCACACAAAGTTTGAGAGCAAGATATAAAATTTTCCGACAACAAAATCCGTTGCCGGAATTTCCGATCGTGTGTACACAAATCCGACGCACAAAGTGCCACGCATGCTCAGAATAAATAAAGAGATGAAAGCTATTGGCCACTGCCCCGTTTATAGTCCCGACGTACGTGTTTTACGTCACCGCGTTCAGAACAATCGGATTTTCCAACAACTTTGTGTGACCGTGTGTATGCAAGACAAGTTTGAGCCAACATCCGTCGGAAAAAATCCTAGGATTTTGTTGTCGGAATGTCCGAACAAAGTCCGACCGTGTGTACGGGGCATAAGAAAAGTTTAATATGTAATTAGAACCTTTAGGCTTGCTAACATTCGTTCGTTACATGATTATGAATGGTAAAAGGTTATATATAAGAACAATAAAAAATATGTTTTCTCTATAGTTTATGCAAAATTGGATTTATAAGTACATTCTAATATACTGTATGTATAATATATATGTAGCGCACTGGGGTTTAGTCAGGGAGCTCCTCACCTAATTCCTTGTCAGGGGTAGCTACCATAGTTAAATTGTCAGAAATCCATTGATTTCTCCCTAATTTTGGCCTTGTTGTACTTTTCTCTTCTACCACTAGGTGGCCAGGCACTTGATGGTACTAGATATGAGAAGGACAACTCAAGGTCAGGTTATGGATATATGGGGTATCTCAGCCAATGGGCAGGGGTTTTCTTGTATTCCTTGGCCTGCTGGGAGAGCCTATATATTTGGGTGGAGTCAGGTGATCTAAGTTCTGTGCCACCTGGACTGCCGTCTGGGTGGACGTATGTCGTCTGCCCCGGGCTGCTAGGTCGGAGATTGGACCTATCCCGGGGGGCATCTGGGTGCCAGGCTGTGTGAGGGCCTATCCACAAGTAAGAGGGCAGTGCAGGGTTTGGACTGCGGCTTACAGTCCAACCAAAAGTGAAGGTTCTGTTGGCCGGGGGAACTTGTCGTGGTCGGAGGTAGAAGGGAAGCTCACCGAATGGACAGGGTGGAGAATCGGGAAACTTCAGGCGGTGATCAAGTCAGGGACCCAACCAGCGGAGGTGACTCTTGCAGAGCAGCCTTGTGTGTCAAGCTAGGGACCGAGCCGGTCAGCAGGGCTGAAGCTTGAAGGTATCCGAAGTGCCAAGCTAGGGACCCAGCAGGTAAGTGTGGGTGACACTTGAGGGAGATACCACCGCAAAAGCCTTGAGGAGCTCACAGGATTCAGAGTTAGTGAATCAGAGGGTCCAGTGAGAGACCAGGAGCTCAAGGGGCTGAATAACTACAAGAAGAAGTTGTAGTAAAGCTGAGAGAACTGTTACGTTTGAATTAGGAACTGTTAAGTACTGTAGCCATAGGGGACAGCAAACCTACACGTGCAGAAGTGGCACCTTGCTGGGGCCTTTCCCTGTACGGCTGTCCTCCTATTGAAGTCTCAGGACCTGCCTATTGAAATTGCTACTACTTAAGGGTGTCCTGGCCCCAACCCTCTTTCCCTTGCAAAATATAAAAGGACTGTTAAAAAAATAAAACCTCTTTTGCATCCAAGAAGTGTCTGGCGCCCAATGACTTTTACCACCTTTGCACCCACTATGCTTCACAACCTACTACATATTGAAGGATGTCAGCGGTCTGTGGCCTCAAAGGTTCTCATAAGACTGGAAGATTTTTAAGAATTCCGTACAAACATTTGAACAAAAATCTAACAGTGTATGGCCCGTTAAATGTAGTAAGTAGTTTTCAAACCTCCAGATGATAGGAATGACAGTTGGTACATCTGTCCTGGAGTGTCCAGGCCGTTAAACAATGATAATTTGGAGTGACATCACAAGCAGCTATGGTTGGATCCATTCTTTGGCCTGGGTGAGTACACCCCTAGGCACCAGTACAGTCCTGTCACTCAAGAGAAAGAAAAGCACTGTGAATGTAGAAATTAAAATTCCTGGCAGACGGTTTGAGGGATTCTATTTTATTTTCAAATCAAATATTCTGCCCCCGGTTTTAAACTAGGTGCTGTTTTGATATGTGCGGGTTAAAGTTATAATGAAAGAAGGAAAAGAGCTGACATGGATTTAATTTGTCTTCTTTGCTCAGCAGAATCAAATGCATTGGCTTGGAATCTAAGAGTGCAGAATTAAAGCATGACAGCAGATATCTGAAGTGGAGATAATCTGGGAACAGAAGAGAACAGGATTTTCTCGGCTGACATTCTTAATTACAAGCACCAGCACAAAGAAAATGGGTGATTCGGTGGCCAGGGCTGAAGATTTAAACTTTGAAATCATTCAGAGTTACAGAAATTGCTTTGTGAAATGTGAAGAAAGGTTAAAGGGTATTTCCACTTTGGCAGCCAACTTGGGATAAAGCCTAATTTACATGTTACATGTTCTCATTCACATAGCATAACTTAAAATCCTACATAGTTCTCTTTATTTATGGGGGCCTGTGGAACTGTGTTTTCCATAACCTTGTCTGCACTGTGCTGGCAGATCTGACTACCAGTTGCAAACTAGATTTGAACACTATAGGTTCTAACAAAGGGTTAAAGATTTATAAGCTGGCCTCCTTCGTTGATGGGAGTTAGTTCCGTTTTAACACCCTGCCCAAGCAAAATTGAGGGAAGTTTTTTGTTCTTGCCTTTCTTTCTATATTTTTTTTTAGCCCTGCCCCCTCCTGACATTCTGTTCTGTGTCAGTGATGAGTACCCGGTCCTGCAGCCTCCTGGGATACTTGGATCATATCTCCCAGGAGGCTGCAGGATCGACACACAGAGTAGCCGGCCTGGAGGGGCCAGGGCCGAAGTGTCATCAGAGTTGGGTGCCTACACTTGGAAGAGGCAACACATGACTGTGCAGGATCAGCTGTGTGGCACCCGAACAGCGGGTTGAAGCAGAACAATGCTGGATTCGCTTCGTGAGTACATGAAAGTGGGAAAAAAAATTGGAGGGGAGGTAGGGGCAGTCGAGTACTGCTTTAAAGATAAACACTAGGAACATGAAAAAAAAAACAACCCTTCTACTGTTCACACTTCAAGGTTTAAATGCTTGTTTAGTTTAAGGTGAGCTGAACAGGCATTATTACTTACCATACTCCTCTCTCCAGCAGTATCCGGTGCTCTCCTTTTCTCCTTAAAGCTCCAGTTTTTGAACAACACTTCGCCACCATCATATGCAATGCAGGACTATTGACCCTACCCTGTATGTGTTGGAGTGAGCATGTGACTGCAGCCTGAAGTCCCTAAAGAGGAGCCTGCAGGTGACTGTTCGCACAGATCAAAGGAACTTGTTGGAGTCAGAAGTACGGTGTTCCTCATTATATGTGCACCCGTTGACATATCGAGAATTTACCCTGAATGGGAACACACAACAAACATATGGTGGAAGGTTTCTCAAATTTGACCTTCAAGTTGAAAATACAATTTAACTTGACGTTCAAGTGGTTGGTTCGTAAGTTCAGTTATAAGAGGATGGTGGTGGACAGAACCTTCCACTGGCTTCTTCGAAATTTTGGAGCTTCCAGTCATTCCATATCCTTACATATTACCATCATTGCAAAGCTAAGCATGGAAGGTACTTTAGTTTTTCAGTTTTGGGTGTGATCAAAAAGTTGTTCTTTTAGGGTGCATTGGTTTTAACCCTAATGCCGCGTACACACGATCGCACATTCCGACAACAAAGTCCATGTTTTTTTTCCTACGGATGTTGGCTCAAACTTGTCTTGCATACACACAGTCACACAAATCTTGTCGGACATTCCGATCGCCAAGAACGCAGTGACGTACAACATGTATGACGAGCCAAGAAAAAAGTTCAATAGCCAGTGCGGCTCTTCTGCTTGATTCCAAGCATGTGTGGAACTTTGTGCGTCGGAATTGTGTACACGCAATCGGAATTTACGACAACGGATTTTGCTTTCGGAAAATTTGAGATCCAGATCTCAAATTTTGTTTGTCGGAAATTCCGACGGAAAATGTTCGAAGGAGCCTACACACGGTCGGAATTACTGACAACAAGCTCCCATCGAACATTTCCCATCGGAAAATCCAACCATGTGTACGCGGCATAACTCATCAGAACCAAAAATCTAACCCCTACACCCAACCATTAAACCTAAATTTAACATCATAACCAAAATAATTTGTAGTACAACATGCTAATGACATTACATTGAAAATAGTTTGCACCAAAATACAAGCAAAAAACATCTGTACCATAAAATCAGCACCAAACTCCCCTATCAGGGTAAAGTGACTTTTTTAAATACCCCCCTCCCAACCTTAATCAACTTATACTCACTTTCCCCAAAATTCCCTGTCAATCCTTTCTTCAGAAATTCTGACCTTGCGTAAGGTGACTGATGGTCTTGGAGCTTACACAGGGTTGATTATGTCACCCCCTCCCTTGTGTGATTGTGGTCATTTGTAATTGACTACTCAGGCCTAAGCACTAATAATGGGAGGTCAAATGGTCCTCCATACCCAAAAGCACTGGGTATTTTTCAGTGGCCTAAATGTAGATAAGGGGTGGTAGGGGCATTGCAAAGGTGAGAATAAGTGGGTCATGGAGTGATCTTTAGAGAGACTCACTTTTCCCATTACAGTATATTTAAGTCTGAGTGCCTGTCCATCCAGTCCTGAGATTTACACATTTCCATTGCACAAACCAGCCAGGTAGACCATTTAAAGTTAAAGGTATACAGTGGTGTCCTTTCTCCAACCCCAGCCTGCCTCCAGAAAATTGAAAAAGACATCAGCAGATGGATGTGGTCATCCCTCTGCTTACACCTCCTATCAGCATGTTCTGTGTCAGCAGATTTGCATGCAGCAGATCTGATTGGCTCCCAGGCTTGCCCTTCCCTCTTCCAATCAGAGTGCTGCTTTATAGGGATTGTAATAGGCTGAAACCACATCACATTTAAAATGTTTGGCATTTTTTTGTTGTTTCAATGGGCCCCCCAGGCAGGCTACATAATAAACAGGAGATCAAGCTGCAATACTCACCTTCACTCTGAAGCAGATCTCCCACTACTTATAGCTTCATAGTTGGTAAGGCTGAATAAAGATGCCAGTCCATCCAGTTCAACCTGTGTGGGTGTATGTATTTTTGTATCTATGTATCTATGTATCTATCACTTCCCATATCCCTGTATATTGTGTTCAATAAGATGTCTATCTAAAAGTTTTTTGAAACTCGCAACACTTCCCACTGAAACCACATATTGTGGAAGAGAGTTCCACATCTTTACCATTCTAACAGTAAAGAACCCTACACAATATCCTCAGTCTTCTTGCCTGAGTAACGTTAAGTGCCATTCAACCCAGAAGCCTGAAGCTATACTATGAATGAAATGGTGTCAAAGTCTGCCCCTAAAAGGGCATTACAATGGCACCCTTCAATGATAGTATTATGGAGCAGAGTGCAATGCTTAGGTACTTACATCAGCATTGTGCTCAACATCAGCAGTGGGCCAACCCAGGCTGGAGAAAATGCAAAGAGTAAGACCCAGGGTGTCACATGACTGGTCAGAAGACATCTAAAAACACTTTATAAACTTATTTTTAAAAAAGTGCAAAACATTCATGCAGGGGACCCTCTAGGGAGGATGATGGGATGTCAGGGGGCTGAGAGTTGGGCTTTAAACCAGCTGCATTTAAAAAACATAATGATTTATTAATTACTACAGAACTGCTTTAATTTATTTATTTTATATCTGCCCGAAGTTCAGCTTTGAGCAGGAATGCTAAAATGTGCTGAAATTCAGATAACCGCTAGAAGGAGTATTTACAAATGTGTATATGAAAGACAATAATTAAAATATGGAACATCAAGCATGTAAAAATGTGGAAATCTCAACAAGAATTACTTCCAGGTAGGTATTACAATAATAACTCAAAATATGCAATTAAGGAAATTACACTTCAGTTCTCTCCTAAATTTGTTTCTCATGTTGTATTAGTTTGGGTATTACCGACTTAGCTTCACATGGTTTATTTATTGCTTGATTTTTCATTGATGTAACTGCATTAGAATTTTCCTCAAAGTAGGACCTTTTTATTACAAAACGCATTGTACCATGCAGCATTATAACATATCGCACAATTCCCAGAATCTAAATATAGACGCTTAGAATAAATTCTGTCAGTGGCTGCTGCTGGCTCGGCACTGAAATAGGTGAGGATAGGTTATTATATATGCATTCACTGTATATGTCCATGCTATAGGCTTCCCTTCACATGCTCCCAATATCAATAATTAGAAAATTTACGGGATACCTAGCAGCAGTCTGGCACAAATAAATTAGTAATCAATAACTCGCTAATGAGAAAAGGTCACAACCTTTTTCACGCTAATAAGAAAATTCAAATGCAAGCAATGCTGTGATGACCCAGAACTAATCAGTGGGAGGACTATATATAAGGATGTGACTGAATTGATAAAAAATATTGTAGCACCCCCTGGGTATACTGGGAGCAAAGAGGATACCTCCAGATACAGGGACATTCACCCCAGGGCTATAATGGGATGTTAGAACAAATGTGGGCGCCAGTCACTTTAGGTATTTTTCAATGCTTTAATTAAAACTTGAGAGAGGTTGTAGAAAAGAGGTTGAGGGGTTTCAGATACCTTTTTAGCGGATCACTTACAGACTCCTTGAATCAAAGGACAAAACACAGCTTTCTTTCAGCAGATCTTGAATACCTGGGTAGGTCTCTCAAACAGACCTAGCAACCAGTAAGATTTCTGGATAAGCCTCTCTCACAAACTTAGCAGCCAGGAATGTATTACCTTGATTAGATTGTAGAGCAGCTTCACAGTATCAGAACCTTTAAGCCTACCCGGCAGTACTGTGAGGATAGTTAGATGTACAAGATATTAAACAAAATATAGTTAGATGTAGGTGTGTCCTCCAAACGAGTTACCAGGCCCTTCTGAGATACCAGCCTTCATTCTGGCTCTCTCCAGCAAGGGTCCTCCCCTGGATCTCCTCAGCTTGGCTCGGCTTCTTCCAAACAGGCAAGACAGCCTAAAGACCACCTCCGGGCTAGTAGGCCCCAGACATGCTTCTGGGCCTACTTGCAGAGCTTGCATCAACGTAGCCTCAGTCTTGGAGGGCCACAAGGTAAGAACTGACTAAAGCACATGGCATCTGTACAATAAATACCCCTTCCCAGAATGCACAGCGGCTAAGAACCTCCTACTGTGCTGTTTCTGGAAAAAGAATATTCATTACAGCTCAACCTAGTTGTTATTCTCACACTGTCCTGTGGTACCAGTGACACCTACTGGCAACAGTGGGAAATGCACAACACAGTCAAATTTAGGACAGAACCAATAAACTATGTACAATCAATCTGAGCTGTTTACAGCTCAGCCAAAAACTAAATTTACATTATAGCCCCATTTATGAACAGGGGGCTACAATATACAATATTAAAATATAGGGTCTTCGTTTAAAAGTGGTTTGGCCATAAAGCAGTCATAATGTTACTTTAAAAGCGCACATACACAAAAGTATCCTTTACAAATGTGAGTTGTGCACTCCCTGCTTTGTGATTCTGAAGCTGGGTGACATTCAAATGCATGGAATTTAAACACAAAAAAAAAGATCTGAAGGAAAGCCTTGTCAAGTGACCAGTGAAAGTCATGTGACTGGCCTCTTCTCCAATCACAGATTTCTCTCCATAGCGTTAAGCATGAAGAATTACTTGGCACACCACAGCTTGAAACTGGACTGACATTTCTGATTTGACAAGGAGAGAATACAAGTGAATAACAGCACACACACCTATGCCTAAAAGATAAAGCGGCACTATTATAACAAAGTAGTTGTAAATCCTAACATAAACAATTTCTGTTTAAATATTTGCTCAATTTATTTTAAATATTTTGTGCATGTCAGTGCTACTGTGCTCCTGCAGCCTCTTTCTACCTACATACACTCCAACCGTGGCTCCATGGCATTTCTCAGGGTGGGCTTCCTACTTGAGAAACAGTCTATTCCTAATGTGTGTTGAAACGGCCACCTGTAGTCTTAATCAGAATGTGTGACTGTGACAATGACTATAACAGGGTGACAATGCAAGAACACAGTTGTGAGACAGGGGCACAGTGTTGTCACCCTATAATTGGAATTGCCTGAACAAGGACCTTCATGCAGGATCAATAGGTATTATTTTAATGAAAATATTGAATACTTGGAAAAGAAAGAAAATATTGAAAATGGCTTTTCAAATTACATTAACATGATATTTTAGTGATTGGCTTTAAATATACTTAAAGCGGAACTACACTCCCTAGCGTTTCTGGCCATGGCCACCTTAAATAAGGGCAGATGATTCATGCAGCTTTTACTTCCTTAAAGCGGGGATCCACCTATCTATCGTTTTTTTTTTTTTTTTTTAGTTCATTCACAAACTTTTCTTCTCAGCATTACATACTGACATATTGTGTGTAATATGTCCGCCTGTGTCAGATTTCGTCGGAAAGAATAACTTATATTATTCACTGCAGGCGGTTTCCATCTTCATTGTGGGCATTTGAAGCCCACAAGCATTTATTTCCTGGATGTGGTGAATGCTGTGCTCCCAGCATTCACCGCTCGTTCCCGCACATGCTCAGTGGCATCCTGGGAAGACAGGAGTCTGGGAGAGGCTAGAAACACGCCTACTCCCACGGGAGGAGAACCAGGAAGTGCAAAGAAGAATAGAAAAATAAAAGGTAATTACGGCGATTTAAATTTTTTTAAACGGCATGTCAGCATCTAGGCAAGGAAGAGAATACATACAGATATTGTTCAAAATTTGGGTGGAACCCCGCTTTAAATCCATTTGCCCTTAGCTCAGGCAGGAGGGTGTGCTTAGCTGAGAAAACATCTCCTCCCCTCCTGAAGACTCCTGGGATGTATGAGATAATTTGCCTAGGCATAGAAACCAGGAAGTAACTAAAGAAATGTACAAAACAGTTTTAAAACACCTAAATATAATATACTTCCCTATCTATTTACTAATGCTAGCAGCATAAGGATTCAAAATAGTCAATGTTGATTAAGGGTGAAGTCCTACTTTAAAGGGCAACTTCACTCTCCAGCTCGCTTGTTTACGGACCATTCACAATGTGCAGCAGGGATCGAATATGCGCAGTGGGGACCTGGCTGTGAAACCGCCACAAGTCACAGCCGGATTTCCGCAGTTAACATGCCGGCACCAGGGACCCAAAAACCGGTGAAGAGCTGGCCCCGGTGAGGAGGGTGCTGGATCCTGGGACAGGACAGTTTCTATTTATTAAAAGTCAGCAGCTACAGTTTTCTGATTTTGTGACCCTGGCTAAAGCTCCTCTTTAAAGAGTTGACATTCAATATGTATATAATAGAAAATGTCTCACAAACAAGGAAAAATAACCATATTCAGCAAAATGTAAGTGTGCTTGTTGGTGTACACATCAAAAATGAGGTTGGAGTTGCGAAGCGACAAGGACAGGGGCAAAAATGTAATCTTTCTTAGTGTAGATTAGAAATAATATGTGTGTAACATAAATTAAGAGCTTGCATGTACTGAAAAAATACATTTAGGGTATTTATTTTATAACATATTAGTACAATATATCATTCAATAAATGCGGTGTAATTTGTTCACTTTGTGGCACTAAAGTAGATCTAAACCCAACCACTACAACTAAAAGCTTTAACATGTTAATGTCATTACAAAACTTGCTTTCAATAATTTTTGGGGGTCATTCACGTGGGCAGAGAGCACCATTATATACCTTTTTGTACTAGCATGTAGCGGCATGCAGGCAGCCTATATAAGTAAATGGATACGCATTGGCTGTACAGACTCATCTCCACGGCTGAGTTTGACGTATGGAATGGGTACATAGCCCCGAAGCAGAGCCTATGCATCTGGGGCTGCCATAGGGTCGTTTCTTTATAAACTGACTGAACACTGTCAAATCATTTAGGATAGACATTAAAAAAATGACCATTGTGGTGGAGAATTTACATAGTTGTCACAATTAAATGAGAGAAGATTGTTTACAGCTGTTAGTATACCAATTTAGAGAATCAGTAAAACGCTTCTACAAATACTTATTTTTGGCTGCCAAACTAACTATAGCCAAGACCTGGAAGAGGCCCAAGGTTAATCTTCAAGAAGTTAAAGAGCGCTTGAACACAAAGCTAATCAATAAGAAGCTGTCTAACATCCTTAATGGTTCACAGGTCAGGTTTTTAAGGAGAGGGAACCCGGGCTTAATTGTTTTTCTGTCTTCTAATCTTTCTAGTCTTGGTTATTTATTTATTTTTTTAATTCAAAAATTTTTTTATTAAAGATTTTAAATAACCATACACAAAAAAACAGAAATAGCGAGGGCCAAGGACATGTTAATGTAACATAGTTAATTTTACAATGCTGTGCATAATATCAAACTTAAAGTGGTGTTCCGGCCGAAATTATACTTTTTAAATAAAAATACCCTATAATACACAAGCTTAATGTATTCTAGTAAAGTTAGTCTGTAAACTAAGGTCTGTTTTGTTAGTTTATAGCAGTAGTTTGTTATTTTATAAACTTACAGCAGGCCGTGGCCATCTTAAGTGTGGGCATCTGAAGCCAGACTGTATTTCTTCCTGGATCTCATCCTTGCAGATCTCGCACATGCTCAGTGCAGCACAAGCAGTGTAATAGGTTTCAGGTCAGGTTTCCATAGCAACGGCAGTTTCAGAGGAAGTTGCCGCCCCACGTGCTCAGTGCAGCACAAGCAGTGTAATAGGTTTCAGGTCAGGTTTCCATAGCAACGGCAGTTTCAGAGGAAGTTGCCGCCCCTTCCCAGAAGGCATTGCAAACAGGAAATGATGCGATGGGCCGCAGCCAGGGAGGAGGAAGTGAAAAATGAATACAGCAGATATACAGTAGGTGCTGAGAAAAAAAATTAAAAAATATAAAATTTTTTACAGTGCACAGTTTAGTGAGGGATGCTGAAGAGTTGTAAAAGTGGGTGGAACGCCACTTTAAAATAATTTTACATAAACTTATCTTAAACACAATTCATATTTAATCCACTTGCCCTAAAAGAGGGTACTGCTTATACTTCCACCCTGACACATCTGTTTATTCTATATGATTTATACCCCATCCCTCCGTTACCCCCCCTCCCACCCCACCCTCCTCAACTCTCTCTATATTCCAATATAGACCATCTTATCTGTGCACCGTGTTGATTTACATTGTGAATATATTATATATGTTTTATTTTACTCCACTTTCTCTCTCTACTCTCCCCCATCCCTGTCCCCTCCACTCCCCCCTCATCTTCCCAATCAGGTCCTCCGGCTCTTTCAACTGACCTCTCTGTCGACCTTGTAGACACCTTTATGGTGGACAACCCATTTTATCTAACCATAACTTCCACAACTTTAAAAATCTTTCAACGTTCTCTAGTCTGGTAAATACCACTTTTTCCCTCCATACAATGGCATCCATCACTTTGACCCATTCTTCAAGTGTCGGAGGTCTCGCTGATTTCCAATTCTGGGCAATTATCTTTCGTGCTTGAAATAAACACCTTATTGCTACCGTTTTAATGTTTACCGACGCAATAATTTCCTCAATTTTTCCCAGCAAACATACAGTGCCATCTGGCTCCAACTTAGTCCCAAAAGTACTATTAATTACTTTCAATATCCCTGCCCAGTACCCAAATAGCTTTGGGCATCTCCGCATCATATGTATCAAGTCACCTGTCTCTTGACACCTTGGGCATTTGGCATCAGCCCTATAACCGAACCGAAAAAGCTTCTTTGGAGTATAGTAAACTCTATGTAAGAAAAATAACTGTGATATCTTCTGTGAGGGGGAAATTGATACCTGGGGACTCAACTCCACTATCCTACTCCACTGCTCTTCTGTTATTATTTCCCCCAAATCCTCTTCCCATGATAGTTATTTATAGTTTCACATCCTATATTTGATCCCGAGTTCATTAGAGAAGACACTCTCTCTTCCTTTATTTGCCCACCCTCTCACCTTTACCTTCCCCCTTCCTACATTCCTGCCATTTTGCTTTACATTCTCCCTGCCCCGCTTCCCCTCACCCACTTCTATTCTTCCCTTTCCCTCGCTGCTCCCCCTTTCTTTCCCGCATACCACTCTGGTTGGGGATACCCTCCAGGTTACACACATCACAAGGCCCCATTAAGGGGCACCTGGTATAATTTCCTGCTTTTGTTGACCATTTATTGCAGCCTTCCTCAACTTTTTTACCCCAGAGAAGCCCCTAAAATAATTTTCAGGTCTTGGGGAAACCTTACTTAAACCAACTCATCGGATGGTAATGGCAAAAATGCTTCTTCTGCTGGTCAGAATTCTACCCATGGATAGCTAAAAAGATAATTAGTGTCATGCCACTGGCTTTGCCAAGTGGCATTGGTTCTGCAACTATACAGACACCATCAAATGGGAGGTCAGTCAACCACTGTTCAAGGAACCTCTTGAGAAATCCTAGGGTTCCACAGAACTCCGGTTGAGAATGGCTGGATTATTGTATTCCACTGATATCACCCCTGCTTGTCTGTTATTATTGCAAAACGTTCCACTGCCCCTGCATTAATGTTGTTATTTCTGTCTTGAAAATCAATACAATTATTGAAATGGAAAATACTTCTACAAATAAACATGTTTTGTGGCTTGAAAGCCTCATTCAGGCTTGGTTCACACCTATGCAATTTTTAGTGCGTTTTCAGTTTTGCAGAAATACACTACAGTCCATTTAACATGGTTTCCTATGGGTCATTTTCACACTTTATGGAAAGGGCCAGGGACCAGCAGGTTGTGTTTTTGGTTCCATAGACTTCAATGAATCAAAAATGTGCATTAAAAATGCAAAATGCACCTGGAATATGCATCAACTGCAACCTGCATAAGTGTGAACCAGGCCTTATAACCAATAGGCAGGAAGATATGTCACCACAGGGTGACACTGTGGACACCAATAAGATAAGCTAAGCCACGTCCTAACATTAACCAGAAAGAAATTTGTAACAGAAGATGGACTTTTTAGGCATCAACACTGAGTATATTAAAATGTGTACATCTTTATTAAAAAAACTATATAAAAAACAACATTTAAAATTGAATCTTATCAAAAAGTGTGCATTGTTACTTTCCAAAAATGTACCAATCTGTCCCACAGGGTTTACTAGGCTCTCTGACATATAAATATGCTAACGATTAACACCTAAAGACAGGGCTTTTTTTCAGCAGGAACGCGGGGGAACGCAGTTCCGGCACCTCCAGCACTAAATGTATGTAATAGCATGGGGTTTGGGGTGTGCTGGAGGGTCTATTGATAAGGGCTGCTGGGGGATCTATTGTCACTGGTGGGGATCTGATTTTGTGTGAGGGTCTATTGTTGCTAATGGGGAATCTATTGTTGCTGGGGGGTCTTATGTTGCTGGAAGGGATCAACTGTTGAGGGAGAGGTCTATTTTTACTGGCTGCTGGAGGATCTATTGATGCTGGCTGCTGGGAGATCTGTTGTTGCTGCTGGGGGGTCTAATGTTGCTTGGGTGGATATTATGTTACTGGGTGCGATATTTTGTTGTGGGTGGTTCGCTGTTGCTGCAGGGAATCTATTGTTGTTGGGGTGGAGTCCATTGTTGCTGGGGGAGTCTATTGTTGTCCCCATCTATTGCTGGGATTCTTTTGTTGCTGACTGCAGGGGATCTATTTTACTGCTTTTCTTTTTATCATCAATATGTTTCATAGAAATGATTTAGCACCACAAAACGATACTTGGTTCTGTATTCTCTAAAAGGGGCCATACTGGTAGGTAGGTAGGGGGTGGAATCAAGGGACGGCGGTCAGAGGTGGGTAGGGGGCAGAGACAAGTCATGACTCAGACAGGGGGAGTTCCTGCACCTTTTCTCCGAGAAAGAAAGCCCTGCCTAAAGATACTCTGTGCACTGATGACACTTAGTTGGGGGCTGCTGCAACCTGGGATAATTAATTCCTGCTCAACATGTTTCATGCTAAAGAGCGCTTCTTTAGGAGCTTAAAGCGGGGGTCCACCTATCTATCGTTTTTTTTTTTTTTAGTTCATTCACAAACTTTTCTTCTCAGCATTACATACTCACATATTGTGTGTAATATGTCCGCCTGTGTCAGATTTCGTCGGAAAGAATAACTTATATTATTCACTGCAGGCGGTTTCCATCTTTACTGTGGGCATTTGAAGCCCACAAGCATTTATTTCCTGGATGTGGTGAATGTTGTGCTCCCAGCATACACCGCTCGTTCCCGCACATGCTCAGTGGCATCCTGGGAAGCCTGAGACTAGCTCCCAGGAGTCTGGGAGAGGCTAAAAACACGCCTACTCCCACGGGAGGAGAACCAGGAAGTGCAAAGAAGAATAGAAAAATAAAAGGTAATTACGGCGATTTAAATTTTTTTAAACGGCATGTCAGCATCTAGGCAAGGAAGAGAATACATACAGATATTGTTCAAAATTTGGGTGGAACCCCGCTTTAAGCAGATGTACAGAATGATATGCAAATGTGGAATGCAGGAAGTGAAGGCGGAGACATCATGCATAGACGTGGACTGAAAAATGGATATGGGGGCAACAGGGTATGTGAGAAGTGTTTGTGTCTACTAGAGTTGAGCAACATATCTATCTGAGCATTGCCATAAACCAGCTTCTATACACCACACAGTCCAGTGCCTGGGAATGTAATGCCAAAGGTACAGCTGATGATATGATATGATTTAAATGTTATTGTTTTTTTATATATATTTTTGGATAAAATATATATAATCTGAGCGGCGGTGCCTCTTCTTTTGCAAATTGCGCAAGGTTTCTAAAAAGCCATTTTAAAATATAAACAGTGAAGCAACTGCCCACCATTTCTTGTAAAGAATTGTACCTCCCACCTTGTATACACTGCTATTGGCCATCAACGGGGGCGTTGCTAGATCTACAAAAGATCTGGGGCTAGAGCCCATAGCAGCGTAGTAAAGAAAGTCATACGCTTGGGTGGGCATACACATGTATATACAGTAATATACGTGCGTGTGTATATATATCCCCAGAGAGCCCTCCACTTACATCAGGGTCCCCAGAGAGCCCCCCTTACATCAGGGCCCCAGAGAGCCCCCCCCTTACATCAGGGCCCCCAGAGAGCCCCCCCCTTACATCAGGGCCCCCAGAGAGCCCCCCCTTACATCAGGGTCCCCAGAGAGCCTCCCCCTTACATCAGAGTCCTCAGAGAGCCTCCCCCTTTCATCAGGGTACCCAGAGGGCCCCCCCCACTTACATCAGGGTTCCCAGAGAGCCCCCCTTACATTAGGGTCCCCAGAGAGCCTCCCCCTTAAATCTGGGTCCCTAGAGAGCCTCTGCCTTAAAATCAGGGTTCCCAGAGAGCCTCTACCTTGCATCAGGGTCCCCAGAGAGCCCCCCATTTACATAAAGGTCCCCAGAGAGCCTCCCCTCCCATTGGGGACCCCAGCAGAGACTCGGGGCTATTGGCCCCAGATTCGGGGCTATAGCCCCAAAAGCCACCCCCTAGCAACGCCCCTGGCCATCAATATTGTAGGTTGCCTCATTGTCCAATAGAAATGTGCAGGAGGCAGGAAGGGCAGGTAAGCTTTGTCATTATCAGAGAGTGCCTGCAGGACTTTGACAGCAATGGCAGGATTTTGGAGGTTCCTGCACCTCTTGGTGTCTGCACTTTATTTCTGCAGCAATTTTTTATTTTTTTTTGTATGGCGTGAGATGGGATGAACATGGACTAGGCACTACCTTCTTTATGTCTGTAACTAGCACTAGGTCGAGGGATTTGCATCATGAAGCCAGTAGAACTGGTGATGCAGAAGCCTGTTTTCTCATTTGTATGTATCGGGGGTAGATGGGTGGCTGTTTCCTATTACAGATTTTATGCACAGCCCTCATCACAAGTGACACTGGGAAATATATGCCTAAACTAGCAGGTGTGTGAAGCTTCCTCACTTTAGAAATGTCCTGCTTACCCAGTAGATTAGAAAGGAGTGAGAAGCCTGTGTTCTGATGCTTCTTTAGTTGAAGTGATCCATCTATCATTAATACTGTGAAAGCTCCTCTCACTCACACAGAAACACTCAGCCCACGCTCCCTATCGGGTGATTAAAATGCGGTAGCAAAGAAAAAAAAAAAAAAAACAGTGTCTTGGTTCAGCAGAAGTGGTGGGCGGATAGGACTCTGCTATGCTGCAATGATCTGCTATCAGTATCTCCTCATTGCACAGGGTGGCATGGGCTGCCAATCCAGCTTAAGCTTGCCACTGGAATATAAGCAGAACTTTTTCATGGTGCGCTGTAAATGAGCAGATCTGAGATTTTTCAGGCACATTTGCGTATGATGATTATTGCACTCTACAACCAGTCATGTAATCCATGGGTTTTGAATACACAAGTGTTGATTCATTGTAGGTTACACAGAACTATGCACATAGTTACATAGTAGGTGAGGTCGAAAAAAGACACAAGTCCATCAAGTCCAACCTATGTGTGTGATTATATGTCAGTATTACATTGTATATCCCTGTATGTTGCGGTCGTTCAGGTGCTTATCTAATAGTTTCTTGAAACTATCGATGTCCCCCGCTGAGACCACCACCTGTGGAAGGGAATTCCACATCCTTGCCGCTATTACAGTAAAGAACCCTCTACGTAGTTTATGGTTAAACCTCTTTTCTTCTAATTTTAATGAGTGGCCATGTGTCTTGTTAAACTCTCTTACGCAAATTTTTTTTATCCCTATTGTGAGGTCACCAGAATGGTATTTGTATATTGAAATCATATCCCCTCTCAAGCGTCTCTTCTCCAGAGAGAATAAGTTCAGTGCTCGCAACCTTTCTTCATAACTAATATCCTCCAGACCCTTTATTAGCTTTGTTGTTCTTCTTTGTACTCGCTCCATTTCCAGTACATCCTTCCTGAGGACTGGTGCCCAGAACTGGACAGCATACTCCAGGTGCGGCCGGACCAGAGTCTTGTAGAGCGTTTTATCTCTGGAGTTGATCCCCTTTTTAATGCATGCCAATATTCTGTTTGCTTTGTTAGCAGCAGCTTGGCATTGCATGCCATTGCTGAGCCTATCATCTACTAGGACCCCCAGGTCCTTGTCCATCCTAGATTCCCCCAGAGGTTCTCCCCCCAGTGTATAGATTGCATTCATATTTTTGCCACCCAAATGCATTATTTTACATTTTTCTACATTGCCATGTAGTTGCCCATCCCATTAATTTGTTCAGATCTTTTGCTGAAAACAAGGAATTGCACTTTGCCAGGAAATGGCACCTTTACTGAGGTTTGGGTTGGGAAACAAATTTTCCTGTAGCTTACCAAGAGTCAAGTCTGCTATTTGTGGGATGATAGAAACCACAGCCGCCATTTGCCTTTGCCTGGTCAAGGTTGGACTTGGCCTGTTATAGAATATTTGTGGGCTGGTGCAAGTTTTTGGGAGGTACTTGGTCAAAAATTGATGAAGAAGCCAACACTCTGTGTCTTCTTAGTAGGATTAAACCCTCCTATCGTTTTTAGCCAAGGAAGCTGCCATCTTAGACTCTGTTTGATCTTTACCTGCCATGATGCTGCACATGTGGTTAGTTATGACACCAGGCTTTTCGTGGTTAGGCAGTTTGATTGAGAGCACAAGCAAATGTGATGTCTACATTCCCCGTACGTGCCAGGAATGTAACTGTTTTTTGGAAATGTTAAATCAATGAGTTTAGTTCCACTTTTAGATTTTATTACTTTGATAAAGGGTTCCTTTGTGTCCCTGAAATGTTGGCTGTTGACTGTGACTTAAAGTGATTGTAAAGGTTTGTTTCTTGTTTTTTTTTTTTTAGAACAAACATGTTATACTAACCTGCTCTGTGCAAGGGTTTTGTACAGAGCAGCCCCGATCCTTCTCTTCCGGGGTGTCCTGTCGGCGCTCTTGGCTCCTCCTCAGCATTGGGTGCCCCTACGGAGACCCGCATTCCCTGTGGGGCACCCGTGCGGGTGCGCTCATGAGTCCTGCTGCTGCATCTCTTGACACAGACAGTAGGACTCGGCCCTGCCCCTCCGGCTCCTGTGTCACTGGATTTGATGGACAGCAGCGGGAGCCAATGGCTTCCTGGTGGCTTCTGTCAGACGAGCATGCTGGAAAACCAGCAGCCGTCCAGCCCCCCATCAGCACTCATAGCCAATGGCTGAGAGAGCTGACCAGAGCGTTCTGGCTGGGGGGGGTCCCCCTGTCAGAGCACAATAGAACAGCAGGGAAGATCGCTGTACTGACATCAGATTGTTAGTACAGTGGCTTTGACCTGAGCTGTGAACCGCTGGGTTTAATGAAAAAAAAATTAGCGATGTGTATACTAGGCTTAAAGGCCCCCCATAGATGGCTGGATTTTTATCCAATTTCTGCTGAACTGACTGAAATTCAAAAGTACCAGCTTGACAAAAGTTGATTTATAAATCAAAATTATCAGACCAACAGGGAATGTGACTGATAAGATGCAGTCACTGTTCAGCAGTGCCACTATTATCAGGCAGCTGCGGGTGGCGAATACAATAGCTGGCAGGGGAGCTTCTTCCATCCATGCTGTTAATGTTGATGGGGGAATCAACTGAATATCTCTAATTTAGCCTGTGGGCTTAAAGTGTTACTAAACCCAGGACCCTGCATTCACTTTATCTGGTCTCCCACAGTACACAGAGCATGGAAATGCTATAGTTTTAGTAAATATAAACTGCTAAATACCTTTTCTCATCAGCAGTATATAGCAGTCTTGTGACTTCTATCAGTGTCTGGTTAAAGCTTGTAGGAGGGGTTTTTATTCTACTCTGACTGTCCTATGAGCCTGCAGGACCCCTGACCCTCTGTCTGGACAGTACTGAATGGCCCTGTGCTGATCACATGCACACTCCCAAGAAAAAAAAAAACTCTCTAGCAATACACACCAAACTGAGGATATGCAGAGTTCCCCCAAGGCTCTGTACTACCAGCAGATGGATTGGGGACTGTGGAAGTAGGGGAGGATCAGAGAAGACAGGATTAAACAGCCTTTTTACACAATGCAGTGGATTATCCCCACAGGTTTCACAGTGAGTATAACAAGCATGCTTTTCTATGCATTAAGATAAAAAGCCTTCTGTGTGCGGCAGCCCCCCTTATACTTACCTGAGGTCCCTCCAGCTCCAGCGATGTTGTAGGAATGTGTCAGCCATCCAGGACTCCCCTGTTCATTGGCTGAAACAGCAGCGTGGCGCCATAGGCTCCTGCTGCTGTCAATCAAAGTCAGTCAGCCAATGAGAATAGAAAGGGGGCAGGGCTGGGCCGCAGCTTCGTGTTTGAATGGACACAGGGAGCTGTGACTTGGCTCGGATGCCCCCATAGTAAGCTACTTGCTGTGGGGGCACCCAACAGGAGGGAGGGGCCAGGAGAGCAGAAGAGGGACCCAAGAAGAGGAGGATCTGAGCTGCTCTGTGCAAATCCACTGCACAAAGGAGGTAAGTATAACATGTTTAAAAAACGAGACTTTACAATCACTTAAAGTTTTGATTTTGCAAAGATTATTTTCAAGATCTTTGTGGAGTGCCAGCTTGAGCTTACCACCTGTAATCCTCATCTTCATACTGCTGACCTCACATGTAGGGGTTATACGAAGCTATCTGCATGCTAACGCAGACCACCCAATAACTCCACATCTTGCTTGATGCTACAGAGATCATAGGGGTGTTTTCTGCTACTCTATCCATGTCCATGCAAGGCTGGCAGACTTTCAAAAAGGAACCTGCATGAGCCAGCCCAGTGAATCAATGAAGGCTGAAGACTCTTGGGAGCACATGACTACATGTGAAGAAAGGCATACGGGGTGCCCTGCCAACCCCTCCAACTAGCAGCTGCTACAGAGAGAGATTTTCTAGAACCCATGATCATGTCAAAAGCTTTAAAATAGTGAATATCTGATAAATAAAGCAAAGTATTTACAGAATTATCTCTGTATGATTGACGGGGATAAAGAGAGAACGATGGGAATGTTTATATTGTTTGCTTTGACGTCTGCTTTAACATCTCCGCATAGAGCTCAAGGTTGTTTTTTACAAAGCTGCCTGATGCTTGCTGAAAGCTCTGCAAATGCTTTACAAAAGCTTATTGTACTTATACAAGCAGAATCTCGAGTGTGCAAGAAATTATGCAAATTATAGTATTAGGTCCAACTGAACATATCAGCACCTCATGCCTTAATACAGTGGCCTCCAAACTGTGGCCCAGGGGCTAAATGCGGCCCTTTGCTTGCCTTTATCTGGCCCTTGAGGCACTATTTCTCTCACAGACACTAAAAATGACTATTCATTCCACTGACACCAACATTGAGGCACGATTCCTCCCACTGACACCAATAACGGGGCACTACTCCTCCCACTGACACCAACAATGGGGCACTTTTCCTGTCACTGACACCAATGATGGAGCACTATTCCTCCCACTGACACCAATGATGGAGCACTATTCCTCCCACTGACACCAATAACGGGGCACTTTTCCTGCCACTGACACCAATGATGGAGCACTACTCCTCCCACTGACACCAACAAAGGGACACTATTTCTGCCACTGACACCAATGATGCAGTGAAATTCCTCCCCCTAATACCAAAGATGGAGCACTATTCCTCCCACTGATGTCAGGATGTTTTTCTACTTCCGCTGGCCACACTCCAGCCCCCCTAAAGTCTGAAGGACTGTTAACTTGGCCCTTTGTTTAGAAAGTTTGGAGATCCCTTCCTTAATATATAGAATTTGACAATAAGCAACTTAGAAAGTCATATTGATAAAAACAAGAGAAAACAATTCATCGTTAAAAGGTTTTTGGGGAATTAATCCCCTAAAATACATGCAAGATAAGATATAAACAGCTCAGCCACCCTGAAGTGTCCCCCCCCCATAGACCAATCACAGTGATAAATAAAATAAATATTCCACATATGTGTGATACATAGATGAAGAGGGAAGATGGTGAATAACCCAACACGTTTTGCAGTTGCAGCTTCCTCAGGGGTTTAAAGGTATTGTTGAGCAGGGTTACTGGATTACAAATCACCTTTGCACCAGTGGCGGCCTGTAACGCAGGGTGCAGGGGCACTGCCCCTTAATCCATGCGTCTGGCCCCCTAATGTACATGCAGGGCGCTGGATGTATGGATTCCAATGGGGGTGTGTGTTTTTTTTGTGAAGCACGTGATTAGAGCCAGAGGCTCTAATAGGCTTCAAAAAAGGGTGGGCTTGGGGCGCAGAGCACTGTGCCCCGAGCCCACCCAGTTGTGTGATATAGCGAAATAATAGAAAATGAATATTGTCTTCCTGATTACCTCCCGGCCAATCAGGAAGCGGATCCGGAGACCTGTCGATTGGCCGAGAGGAGAAGCGATCCTATTGGCAACCAAGTAGGAGGAGGAGGGAGGAGATGCAGAGGAAGCCGTCGTAAAGCACCGGGAGGAAGAGACGCCGCCTCGAGGAAGCGCTGCCCGCGACCTAGATGGGGTGAATGCGGAGCTTGGGACCCACCAGCTCGGGGGGGGTGCCTGTGATCGACCTGACTGACTGTCTGATCGGGGGGGTGGATTGTTTGACGCCCCCCCCAAAAAAATTTACCACCAGCTGTTACTGCTTTACACTTTGAATGTGGGGAACACAGGCATCCCAGTCTATGAAGTTTATCTTCAGAAGAACCCCTGCTCAACAACACCCTTTGAACCCCTGAAAAAGCTGCAACTGCAAAATGCGTTGGATTATTCGTCATCTTGTCATTAGTCACCCCTTGTTGTTGCCCCCCTGATGACTTCTGAGCACCGCCCCTTGGTTCCACCCCTACCCACCTCCCAGTACTGCCCCTTTTAGAGAATACAGAACTAAGTATCATCTTGTGGAGTAATTCGTATGCAATGTGTTTTTGATAACAGGGAAAGCAGTAAGATAAATTCCCTGCAGCCAGCAACATTAGACCCCCCCACCAATGATAGATCCCCCTAGCAACATTAGATCCCAACCCAGCAACAATAGAACCCCCCCCCCCCCCCAGCACCAATAGATCCCCAATGGAGTATCAAAGTATTAATTTATTTTTGAGCTTGAATTCATTATGTATAGGCCAAAACAAATCTGACCAAAATAAAAAAAAACTTCCAAAATGCTCTATAAAGGAAAATGAAGCATACACTCAACATTCTAAATATAATAATCCAAAAGAGTCTCGCTTTTACAAATGTGCGCACAGAAGTGGCGGATGAAAAGTATAAAAAAGAGGAAGAGATTTGGATAAAGCACAGACCGATGTCTCAATGACCTAAAAAAAGGAACATTGATGTCTACTTAGTCCTGAAATCATCCTGCTAGATGGACACCATAGGCAGCACAGATAGAAAAGAAGTGTGCATAAGCCTGCCTGCTCTAACCTCCGATTATTAATGTGCCTGCTAAGTGGTGTGAGGAGAGATAAGAGAACTGAGAATAAATTGATTAGATAAAAAAGACACAGAATCACAATCTGGCAGGGATAAAATGCTAGGTAGACACTGACAGTGACAGAGGATTTTCTGATGTTTTTATCAAACATTTAGGTGCACAATGAGCATCTACAAGGGGAACTATAGTCCATGTTCTGATGGGTTTTTTTAGCTAACATGCATAAAGGTTCAACTCAATTTAAGCAATCTTATCAATGTGTGAAAATTCTACTGTAATAACCATGTCCCTGTTTATAGTTCATATTTATTTATGTACATATGGGGAGCCCTCTTGATTATCCTATTTGACTGCCTGATAAAGAGGAATTTGCTCCTGTAATATTTGCCATCTGCTGCCCCTCTTCCGCACCACCATCTTTAAATGTCCTGTGCATGGACAGATGTACTGCAGGTCTGTGCCAGGTATTTGGGAAATGGCAGAGACATGTGGCATATCTGTGCACCGGGGGATGCCCAAGCATGTGCATAATCATCACTGGTTTCTGGTATCCAGGACCTTGCAGCATCTGTGCGCTTGCATGGGAACCCTCCCCATAACAGATGAGTGTACAGACATGCTGCAAATCTTTGCCAGTTCCCAAATACATGGCAGAGAGCAATACCATCCACTTAAAGTGTTACTAAACCCAGGACCCCGCATTATTATTATACACGATTTATATAGCGCCAACAGTTTACGCAGCGCTTTACCATGTAGAGGGGGGACAGCACAATTACAGTACAGTTCAATACAGAAGGGACAGGAGGGCCCGGCTTGTAGAGCTTACATTCTAAAGGGAGGGGGTCAGGGCAGGACTTAGGGTGGTGGGGGCCCCTGGCCTTGAGTCAGTTTCGGGCCCTACCTTCTATACATTACCTTAAACCTTTCATTTTCTTTTAAGCGCGCCACTCTGATACCGTTTGTCCGCTATTACATCACTGTCTAATGCAGACAGGTTTTCTCAACGGCAGTACGGTAAACGAGGCACTACGTAACTGCCAATAACCAATCAGCAAACCTCAAGATAAGAGTTTAAGGAATTTTAAGGAAAAAAATTATTTATGGAAAAAAAACTTACATTTAAATGCTTATCAATGCAGCCTTGCACAGCATCCATCTGCATGCTTGTCCAGTGTCATTTGCAGCCTTATCAGTGTCCATCTGCAGCCTTGTCAGTGTCATTTGCAGCCTTGTCTGTGTCATTTGCAGTCTTGCCCAGGCTGCAGTTAAACTGCAGTGACTTGTCAGTATCACTGCAGTTTAAATATGGCGCCGCCAAAATACACAGAGCCGGTCCTGTGTATCTCGGCTCCTATCGGCTTTTCTCGGCTCCTCTCGCAGTCCTGACTTTGTGACTATGAGCAAAGCCGAGCGCCGACATACATAGCCGAGTGTACTTGGCTAGCTCCACTCACAGTCACGCCCAGTCCCTGTGTTATGTCCATCATAGGGCGGGACTAGGCGTGACTGTGAGTGGAACTGGCCAAGTATAGCCGAGTACACTTGGCTGGGGCCCACGAGGCCCTCTATTGGGCGGGGCCCATGGGCTTGAGCCCAGTCAAGCCCAATGATAAGTCCAGCCCTGGAGGGGGTGGTGGTACAAAAGGTAATAGATGCAGGGAATGATTTGATGGGGGGGGATTCACTATATCTGCATTCACTATATCTGGTCTCCCACAGTACACAGAACATGGAAATTCAATTTAGTAAATATAAACTGTAAAGTATGAATAAAAAAAATATTCCCATACTTCTTTTTAAGCTTGTAGGAAGAGTTTTCATTCTACTCTGACTGACCTA
Organism: Lithobates clamitans; assembly: GCA_037952925.1. NCBI lineage: Eukaryota > Metazoa > Chordata > Amphibia > Anura > Ranidae > Lithobates > Lithobates clamitans. Next base: position 904,941 of record JBBGZY010001008.1, read on the forward strand.
TGAGGCTGCAGGACCCCTGACCCTCCATCTGGACAGTGCTGATTGGCCCTGTGCCGATCATATGCATCGTTCCAAGACAAAAAAAGTTCTCTAGCAATACACACCAAACTGAGCATGTGCAGAGTGCTTCCAAGCCTCTGTTCTATCAGCAGGTGGATTGAGGACAGTGGAAGAAGGGGAGGATCAGAGAAGACAAGAGCAAACAGCCTTTTTTACACAATGCGGAGGATTAACCCCTTAAGTTCCACAGTGAGTTTAACAATCATGTTTTACTGCATATACAGACTGATTTTACTGCTGTGGGTTTAGTAACACTTTAACCAGATGACGTCTGTAAACTGGCTTATAATGTTCTTACACATGATACCCCATGACTTGAGAATGTATATGTCAGGTGACAGCTCATCATAGTTCATGACCATGAGATCTTCATCACAGCTATGACATGGTGATTAGCGATGAGCTTGGGCATGTTTAGACTATCACTGGAACCTATACGTGGAAGTCCACCAGGAGGCTGCCACCTCTGTAGCGCTCACTCCTGAAGGGGCCACTTGGAACATACCCGAATGCCCCTTGCTAGTACATAGGCAGCCTGTCACAGACACAGTTCCATGCACACTGACAATACAGACTCAGTCTAGGGGGTGTCTTTTTAGAATATATTGTTGAATAACTTGAATAGAAGAGAGGTTCAGAGATCAGGATACTCTAAATGATAGAAAAAATAACAGGAGGATGGCTTCTCACTAATCCTCTTTAAGCTTTCCCTGGAAGTAACAGGGGCTGGCCAGAATATCTAGGACTCTATAAGAGCAGTCCCAGTCCATATAGCACCTTCTGACACTAAGGCTCCTTTCACATCTAGGCATTGCTCTTTTACATGCGTTTTTCAGGCGCTTTTGAAGAGTTTTGCAGCGTTTTTGTACAGGCGTTTTCAAGGTTAAAAGGTCACCAATGTAAAAGCAGTAAAATACCTGTAATCTGCCAAAAAAGAAGCTCATGTACTTTTTTGAGCAATGGGCGTTTTGCTTTAAGCAACCGAACGCTAAGATGTGAACAGGGGTCATTGAAATGAATGGGATTTGTCTTGTTGGGCATTTTTAGAGCTGAAGCTTAGAGCAGAAAAACGCCCAAAAACACCTACATGTGAACGGAGACTTAGTCCCCTTCTAGCACTTGCACACCCAAGAGTCCAAAGAAAGGTCTTTACTCACAATGTCCGGGGCATTGTCTGTCCCCGGCATCCACAGGTAGTTTCTCAGTGAGGGAGACAAAAGATCCTTCTCCAGACCAGGATTCAAGGATGATGCCCTCCAGCAAATATTCTTTTAGCAATCTTCTTCAGGCCCTCAGCCCAGCACCTGCTGAAGCCCAGACTGCAATTTCTTGTCTCACTAGCCATCTGCCCAGGGCAGCAACCCCAGGAAAGCTGGAACCCTCCCTGTAGACAGAGGAAAGAACACTCCGGAAAGGCCTCCCAGACATTTATCACCACCCCAGCCACCTTCTGGATGCCTCCTTCCAGTGATTAGCTGGGGCATGATGAATATTCATACTGGTCATTTGACTTTCCCTGTCCTATAATATGGAAGCTTCTACCAGAAGTGGGCGAGAGAAACCTGCTAGAAAACCCGGACCAAAAAAAACAAAAACACAGTAGATCACTGTTCTACTTATTAAAGTGAAGCCAAAAATTAAATTTAGTTTAGAAGCCTAACTAGAGGAGGGAGCTTCACCTGTGTGGGCCAATCATCTGTGACTGGGGCATTCTTCAGCCCACCACCACATGTATATAAAGGGCGTGTACATGTGTGGCTGTGGGGCAGGGAAGGCCCCAGCTGCAGATCATTGGCCAATACAGGTGACAGCTTCCTGGAACCTAGCCTTAACATGCCCAAGCACATTACAGTGGAGCCTTGGTTTACGAGTAACGCGGTTAACGAGCGTTTTGAAAGATGAGCAACTTTTTTTCTTTTAATTCTGACTCAGCTTGCCAGTGTTGTCTTGCAAAACGAGCAGAATTCAAGCTAATGTCCTGTGAAGCACCGCATTTGGCCAGAGGTGCGGGGACGCCGGAGACACTCGAAACGGTCCGGAGCCGTTTAAGACTCGAAAATACTGGGAAACACTCGGAAATACTCAGTTCCCGCGTGTTTCCGAGCCTTTCCGAGTTCAGCCAAGGTGTCCCCGAGTATTTCTGAGGCTCTCCGGTGCCCCCCCACTTCTGGCCACATGCGGTATTGCATGTAATAGAAATGCGGAACAAATTATCTTCGTTTCCATTGACTTCTATGGGGAAACTCGCTTTGATATGCAAGTGCTTTGGATTACAAGCATTCTCCTGGAACGGATTATGCTCGTAATCCAAGGTTCCACTGTACTAATAGTGATCACATGGGTTTGTTCACAAACAAACCGACAAGCTCATGTTGTCACAAAGAGAGGCTCTGGGACAGCTGGAGCCGGCACGTAACAATTTTGTCCATTTGTGAGTTTATAATAACTACAACTAAGTAGGATATTTATTAAAATAGTGTACTAAATAAAAACATTTCGTTGTCCTTTAAAAAATGTAAAAACTTTTAGGTATGCAGATTAGTCACAACTTTATTTCAAGTGAACTGATACTGTTAATTTTGGTTTGGGCTTCTAGGCTCTAACGATCGAACGCTGGTCATGAAGAGGAGAATGCAAATCATTTTTATCAGCGAGTGTTAATGTTTTAAAACCCTTGTTTCCGAGTATAGTCTGTAAATATTTATGTGCATGGGAGCAGCCACGCACAATGGTCATGCTTCATTGCTCCTCTCATTAGAAGTCAATGGCACTGATTTACTAAAGAAGTAGAGATTGTTCACTTTGCAATGTGTGTGTTTACTCTGCAATGTGAATGTTAGTAAATAAGGTTCACTTCATATATATAAAAAGAAATCTGAAGTGCTTTAACCACATGCCGACCAGCCGCCGCAGTTATACTGCGGCAGAATGGCACAAGTGGGCGAAACTACGTTGTGTAACGTCGCTTTGCCCTGTGGCCACTAGGGGGCGCGCGCGCCCCCGCTCACTCCCCGCGCCAATGCGAGTGCCTGGCGGTCTCGATCACCGCCGGGCTCCGGCGATCGCTCGGGGCACACGGAGAACCGGGATCTGTGTGTGTAAACACACAGTTTCCGGTTCTCTGAGGGGAGAACTGACAGATCGTTTCCCTGCACAGTCCCCACCCCCCTTCAATTAGAACACAAACTAGGACACACATTAACCCTTTCACTGCCCCCTAGTGTTAACCCCTTCACCGCCACTGACATTTTTACAGTATTCAATGCATTTTTAATCACACTGATGGCTGTATTAATGCCAATGGTCCCAAAAATGTGTCAAAATTGTCCGATGTGTCCGCCATAATGTCACAGTCACAATAAACATCGCTGATCGTCGCCATTACTAGTAAAAAAAAATTATTGCTAAAAATGCTATAAAACTATCCCCTATTTTGTAGACGCTATAACTTTTGCGCAAACCAATCAATATACGCTTATTGCGATTTTGTTTTACCAAAAATATGTAGAAGAATACGTATCGGCCTAAACTGAGGAAAAAAATGTTTTTTGGGGGGATATTTATAATAGCAAAAAGTAAAAAATAATGCGTTTTTTACAAAATTGTCGCTCTTTTTTTTGTTAAAAAATAAAAAAACGCAGAGGTGATCAAATACCACCAAAAGAAAGCTTTATTTGTGGGGAAAAAAAGGACATCAATTTTGTTTGGGAGCCACATCGCATGACCGCGCAATTGTCAGTTAAAGTGACGCAGTGCCGAATCGTAAAAAGTGCTCTGGTCTTTGGCCAGCCAAATGGTTCGGGGCTGAAGCAGTTAAACAAAGTTAAGTAAGATTGAGATGTGCGTCTAAATCTTCCTTTTCTCTAAAGACTGATCTGCGTTCAAATCGCGCTTCAGAGGCTCAGGTGATATGTGTTGACAAAGCGATGTGATACCTCCTCACCTCCTGTTTTATCCCTATTTTTGTAGACAAACACACTGCAACTGCATCCATTACACGTGGTTGCAGGGCGTTTGTGGCGCTTCCCTATTTTCTTGAGTGTGTAGCGGTCAGTGGGGTTGCCACCTGCTGATCGCCACATGTCCGGTAAACTTTTTCCGCGGGCGCAAAGCAACGCATCATGACTGCCGCATGTAAACACCCCCCATCCGTTGCCTATTGCAGCTTAAAGGGCGGTTGGCGTCCAACCGCATCTCTAATTAAAGCCTTATTGCCTCTCTACCTAAGTTGGAACCTAAAGCAACATTTTTGCATCGATATTGCAAAAGTCCCAACGTGACAATGTATCAGCTATTAAAAAAAAATGTTTAAAGAGATAAATTTATATCCAAGCCCCCCCAGTGATGTGAATACTGACACAACAATAAACAGAGCACTATATCCATAAATCATAGCATACAGATGAATATTGTTGCATTCAAAACAGGCCGTCCTTTTTTATGGGGGTAAGAAATTCTACATCCAAATGTTTAGGCTGGTATGTAAATCCAACATATGATTATTATTATTATTATTATTATTATACACAATTTATGTAGTGCCAGTTTACGCAGCACTTTACAATGTAGAGGGGGGACAGCACAATTACAGTACAGTTGGGACAGCACAATTACAGTACAGTTGGGAGAGCACAATTACAGTACAGTTGGGACAGCACAATTACAGTACAGTTCAATACAGAAGGGACTGGAGGGCCTTGTTCAAAGAGCTTACATTCTAAAGGAGGGGGTGGTGGTGATGATTAGATGTGATGATATGATGAGTGTTGTCACCGGCTCACATCAAACCTTCCAAACAATATATGCTGATACACCCATCAATAAACCGCACCATGACAACCACAAGCATGGAACACCATTCAGTGATCATGGACCATTCATGTAATTTGCTCAAGGGCTTCTCTTACATTCCACCTTGTGCCTCCTATGAAGTCAGTAGCCACAAATAGTATTCATCTGTAAAGATGAACCATGCAAGCAATCAAAATATGCATATCATGGATGAAAACGGGCCGCTGCCTCACCTACGTGTTTCATTCAAGCATGAAATGCATCCTTTTTTTTTTTTTAACATCTCTTCAATTATTTAATCTCTAATGTTTCATCACCTTTTTAAATCCCCAGAACTGTAAAACTGATGGATTCTCTTTATGATATTTCCTATAATAAGATGATAAACTATGATTTTTAAAGATCCTTCTTATGTGATACATATGCTCTGACAATTTTTCAATAAAATCCTCAATATATATTGCAGGCCACATAGGCACAGCAATAAACTACATGTGTGGAAAGACAATGAATACATTTCTTTAATTCATATTTTTTCCCTGTAGTATTAGAGACCAATTATTTTCTTCTTTGTCCTGTTACAAGCCTTTTTCAATATAAATCATCGTTTATTTTTTCTTACATGGGTCAAATTTACCAATTTATTTTTAGGAATAGGTGCCTTTAATCATTTTCCTTTGGAATCAATAAAGCATTCTGAATCTTTCAATAGATTATCCTTGTGTTTTTAGGCACGACCGAGGCTAGAATTCAATCCTTTCTAAAAAATGGGCCAAAATCTATAAAAAATCTTCTCAATTCCCTTATATTGAAAACAGAACTCCATAAAATAGGCGTATCCCCTATTTCCTTAAAGCGGAGCTCAGGCTTGGTAGTCAGTGGTAGTAAAATAATTACATAATACCTGTGGTCGGAAAGATGTCAGTAGTACCATCATTAGTATTAGAGAGAGAAACAGTGCCACATCATTGGTATTAGTGGGAGAAATAGTGCCCCATCACTGGTGTCAGAAGGAATGGTGCCTCATTGTTGGTGTCAGTGTGAGAAATAGTGCCCCATAAAGTCAAGCAAAGCATCCGTCTCGCAGGCCACAGTTTGGAAACCATGGGCCTAGGGCAGTGGTTCTCAACCAGTCTAGTGCCGTGACCCCTTGATAAATGTTCTTAAGTTGTGGGGACCCCTAACAGTAAAATTATCTTCGTAGCGTGGGTTGTCAGCACCTAATTTGCTCCCCCAATTTGCGCCCCTAACCCATGAACATTTAGTGCTCCCTGAGTCCCTTCCACTGGTACAGTATTAAAACCCTTATGGTACACTTTTGGATGTACCACTCTCTTTGTTCTCCTATATTTCCCCTTTATCTCTCACTATCCTAATTTCTTATTTTTTCCCCCCATCTCTCTCTCTCTCTATCTGTATTTCTTGTTATTTCTCTCCCTTTTTATTTGTTCCTTCCCCTCTATTCCTCTCTCTTCCATGTATTCTCTCTCTTTTTTTTCATTCTCTAGTTCCTTGTTGGGGTGGGGGTTGGGGGGGGGGGGGATGGGATGAGTGGCAGTGCTGGGGGCGTTCTGATCAGCCAACTTAGGTGCTCTCGATGAAGGTCATCTGCTGATCTGAGAACTGTAGTGGGGACTTTTAATGACAACTATAATCTCAGGCAGTGTTACTCACTGTGTCTCCGGCTCCGTGGTGTCTCGCAGCAGTGACACCTATGCTGAAATCAGGAGATGGGGTCTCTTCAATCCCCTCCCACTTCACGTTCCTCACCAGGCAACTGTCTCTAGTCTCCACCCCCCAGCCATGCCGTGAACTGAATGGGTGGCCGCAGGCTCAAGGAACAGCCCAGCTGGGCGGCCATAGGCTTCAGTGACAGCCCTGCTGGGCATCTGCGAAAAGGCTGGGAGAGTGGGGCTGGCTCCAGGAACAGCCCGGGATTCAGCGACCCCTTGGCAAATCGGCATTCGACCCCCGAAGGGGTCGCAAACTAACGGGTTGAGAACCTCTGGCCTAGGGGATAAACACGACCAAGTATCCTTTTCATAATAGGGACCATTTTCTATGCCTCAAAGCCATTTTTACCATGCACAGTATGCCCCGATACCCCACTGGTTGGTGGGCCTGGTGAAAGGTCTGTGATTCTAAAGGACATGCTTTATTGTGACACATCTTCACATATTCCAGCATCAGTTTCCTTTGCAGTTCTTGGCATTTAGTCCCAGGACATATCAGATTGTTTTGGAAGTCATGCCTCTGTTGGACGCATTTAGATGGTGCTCTAAATGGGAGAAGGAAGCTATATAATGGCCATAGGAGTGCGCATGGGGTGTGCCAGGTGTGCCTGGGCACACCCTAATCCTGGAGTTGGCAACCCATCAATTGTGGGCAGGTGACAGGTAAGCCACGATGCTTACTTGCCGACCCCCAGAACCTGGACAGGATAGGCGGCTGGAGTGGAAATTAAGGAACCGATCTGTATTTTCTTCTGCAGCAGCTAAAAGTAGGCTTCTCCTCCTCTTCCTCTCGCCGATATTCAGCTGCCACGGGAGGAAAATACAGGGGATGGTACCTATGTATGCCACTCCTCTTGTCCCAGTTCCTTTTCTTACTGCTGCCCAGGTCCCCCTGTGTGCTCACCTGCCCCCCCCCCCCCCATTGTTTTAGGATGACGAGTGGGGGAAGAGGCCGGTTAAAAGTCACAAAGGCATATGTGTTGGAGCTTTGAGGTGCACACCCTAATACAATAGGCTGCACACACCTATGATAATGGCCAACATGTGTATTCAACTGCTGGCCCCGCTCTGATTGAAGAATGCATGGTGAAGTATATCAGTGTTTCTCAATTCCACTCCAGTCCTCAAGGCGCCCCAACAGTTCATGTTTTCAGGATTTCCCTCAGATGAAACAGCTGTGGTAATTACTAAGGCAGTGAAACTGATCAAATCATCTGTGCAAGATAATGGAAAGCCTGAAAACATGACCTGTTGGGGCGCCTTGAGGACTGGAGGTGAGAAACACTGAAGTATATCCATTTAGGCTCACCAGTCCAACATACTGTATCTCATTAGTGCCGGCTCAGTGCTGACCACTCCTTTAGTAAATCAACCCCAATGGGTCGGGCAGATGAATTGAAGGTGGGCAACTAAATTAGTAAAAGTAATGTAAGCTCAACATATTGAAAAATTGTTAAACTGGGAGTTTTTTTTGTTGAAAAGTCTTATTAGATATGGCTTAGGGCCCATTTCTATTTTCGCACTGTGGTAACACGTAATAATGTGTTTCTGTGTTGTGGTAGCATTTATTTTGAATGGCACTCCAATACACTACTATAGCTCCCAACTGTCCCTGGCACTGTCCCTGATTTGGAACAAGGTCCCTCTGTCCTTCCTTTCCTCATTTGTCCCTCATTTTGGTCTGATCTATATAGATGTATATACAATGCACTATTTATCTTTCAAAAAGTGTTTCCCAGTGCTAAACCTTTCATCCAATTTCTAAATTGCTGCATTTGTAAATTTCAAAAGCCAATATAAAGGAATAGTAGAGGTAAAAAAAAGCACTTGTAGGGTTTAACTAATCTTTTTTTTTTTTTAGAATACTCCTTTAAGGGGGTGTGGCAGGGGGTGTGTCCTATGCCTACATACTTTTGCTAATAAATGTCCCTTGTTCCCATCTCAAAAAGTTGGGAAGTATGCACTAAGGCAATGCATTTGCATTGTAGCGTGCCACAAGGGCGTTGTGGTGTTTTGCATTACAAGAAAAGGTTTGTATGTTTTTTGGGGTTTTTTTTGCACTTTAGGGTGTGTTGGCTAGATAATAATACATGCAAAATGAAAAAACAAACACATAAAAAATCACTGAGAAAGCAAGAAATGTGCAAGACAGAGAGACCGCTCTGTATCACTTGACTGATAGAGTACCCAGACTAACTGCTAAATATGCATTTACCAACCAGTAACTCTGATATCGAGGGATTTGATAAAAGCTTTAACTTGTTCCTGCCTGGTGTACTCAGCCCCCCTCCCCCCAGCACTCAATGACTGCTATACACATTTGGGCACTCTGCAGTGGGAGTGGGAAATCTGCTTTTTCATGGCTTGCTGCTATTACAACCTTCTGGCCCAGTTTTCCTCTTGTAACAGCCGAATATCGACTCTCTGTTAACGCCTTTCTGACAGATCTAAAAACAAGATTAGTAGGTAATTAACTCTTCCTGAAAACAACATATGATTCTCCTTGGGGAGCCCTGTAGTGTGCAGGACCAGCTCTAACATTTGAATATAATGCTATCCCTTTGCTTCCTTGTCAAAACATTCAGAGTCTCTTAGTTAAAAGGGTCAGTTTATCATAAATGGACATTCCAAGTTTTCCAAGTCAAGGCCGCTGTCTGAACTATTCAGCAGCTTCCTATATCTCTTAGGGACTCTGATGGGGATATCTCTGCACTGTGTTCCCAGCTCCTCCCACTTGTCATTACAAGGCAGCATTACTCTCTTTGTCAGATTATTGATTTGCACTATATTACCAAAAGTATTGGGGCGCAGCCTTTACAAGCAACCCAGTCTTAGTCCGTAGGGTTCAATATTGAGTTGGCCCACCCTTTGCAGCTATAACAGCTTTAACTCCTCTGGGAAGGCTGTCCACAAGGTTTAGGAGTGTGTCTATGGGAATGTTTGACCATTCTTCCAGGAGGACATTTGTGAGGTCAAGCACTGATGTTGGACGAGAAGGCCTGGCTCGCAGTCTCCGCTCTAATTCATCCCAGAGGTGTTCTATCGGGTTGAGGTCAGGCCAGTCAAGTTCCTCCACCCCAAACTCGCTCATTCATGTCTTTATGGTCCTTGCTTTGTGCACTGGTCTAAATCATTTGGTGGAGGAGGGATTATGGTGTGGGGTTGTTTTTCAGGGGTTGGGCTTGGCCCCTTAGTTCCAATGAAGGAACTCTTAAGGCGTCAGTATACCAAGACATTTTGGACAATTTCATGCTCCCAACTTTGTGGGAACAGTTTGGGGATGGCCCCTTCCTGCTCCAACATGACTGAGCACCAGTGCACAAAGCAAGGTCCATAAAGACATGGATGAGCCAGTTTGAGGTGGCGGAACTTGACTGGCCTGGACAGAGTCCTGGCCTCAACCTGATAGAACACCTTTGGGATGAATTATAGTGGAGACTGCGAGCCAGGCCTTCTCGTTCACAATATTGAGTTTCCCCACACCCACCGGGGCTTAGTCATAGAGGAGGGAGGATAGAGATTTTTATGCATCATGAGCCGCTTGCAAAAAAAAAATGTGAATAGTGTGAGTGGAATGAGTGAATGTGTGTGTATGTGAGGAAACGAATTAATGTGCTTGAAACTAAATGAAAAAAAAAAAAATATATATATATATACCTAATCCCTTCCCGCTGATGTAACACATATATGCAGCCCCACTGCACTGGGCTTTTTTCCATGTGGTTCCCATATATGCGTATCTCCCAGCATAGGGAACGGGGTCCGTACTGACGATCGAGACCTGGGACTCCTGATTCTGGGTCACCTGATTTGCTACCACAGTGATCAGTCACTGCAAAGCCCTCCCCTGTGTTTCTCTCTCTGTGAATGGAGAGAAAAGAAACAATGTATCTTTGGCTTTCCTTGCAGGGAGGTAAAAATAAATAAATATTTTAGAATAAAATAAAAATTAAGAAAAAATACCTAGATCAAGGTTTGATCTAGGTTAGTGCCAGGGTTAGTGTTTGGGTCAAGTAAGGTTCGAAAGGTCAAGGTCAGGGTCAGTATATTTTGACCAGGATTTTTTTTTTTTTAAATTAGCATTAGTGTCAGTAAAGCCTCATACACACGAACGGATTTTCCGCAAACAAAACCTCGGACTTTAGTCCGAAGGCGTGTGCCTGGATTTTGTCTTGCATACAAACAGTACACAATTGTCGGCCAACAAACACGAACGTAGTGACGTACTACAAGCCGAAAAAAAGGAAGTTCAATTGTCAGGCGCCACCCTTTGTGCTCCTTCTGCTAATTTTGTATTAGCAGAAGTTTGGTGAGTGTTGATTCGTGCTTTTCATTTCGCACTTTTCAGTTCGTTTCTTAACGGCCGTTCGTCAACCAGACATGTTGCCCGAGGGCTTTCACACTGGAGCGGTGCACTGGGAGGGTGTCAGAAAAAGTCCTGCCAGCAGCTTATTTGGAGCGGTGAAGAAGCGGTGAACTCACCGCTCCTGCACCGCTGCTCCCCATTGAAATCAATGGGGCAGCGCTGCGATACCGCCGATAAAACACCGCTCCGGTGGCGTTTTGCGCCCGGATTTAACACCTTTTCGGCTGCTAAAGCTACGGTAAAGCGCCGCTTTACCGCTGACGCCCGGGGCGGCACAGTGTGAGAGGGGTCTTATTATGCACAACTGACCTTTGTGATGAGGGTCAACTTTAGTTGAGCGGACACCTTTTAGGGTTCAGTGGAGTTCCAATTGATGTTTTTTGATGTTTTTGTCATTTGTGGATATATACAGTATGCATATTATTTTGTGTTTATATATAGGTTATATTTACATGCTATTTAAAATCATACACTTATTATGGGCATTTATTGTTACTACAATGCTGATGTTATAAAATGAAAAGGTATGCTGTGACCCTATATTTCCTTTAAAGTGATTGTAAACGATCCCCTTGTAAAACAACCCATTCAGTTTAAAATAGAAATGAAGGGCAAAACATTTTTATACAGATATAAAAAAAACATTATAAATAAAGTTTTTCTCTTTTTTCCCCTCTGTTCTCAGCTGCATAAAAGCTGGGGGTAGGAGAAGCAGCAGTACACTGAGCTTCCCAGTGAATGGCTTTGTGTTGGGGGCGTGTCAGGACAAATCTAATCATTGGCGGAAAGCATAGCTAGAGAAATGACAATGGTGTGTTCCCCTGCTTAGTGTGGTCAGTTTTTAATAGGAAAGCAGAGGGACTGGCAGGATCACCAGGGATTACACACAAAGGAAGCAATACAAAGAGATCAGGATACTTTCTCATACAAGTACATGGTACAGCAGGCACATATCAGGAGTATGAAGTGTTGGGGTAACAAACACTTTAAGTTCAAGTTTTAGAAGAAGATGAAAAGGTGTTTATCCAGAACACAGAAGGGTAAAGCAAGTGCTGGCAGGCTGCACAAAATCACACAAATAAATAACTGCAGGTTCAGAAAATGTGACATTTCATTCAGTTCTATTGGCCGTTATGGATTGTACGCAGCACACACGCAGCTCAGTGGTATGAACTGCCATAATAGGGAACAAGGCTTTTTGCCTTGAATGGGCCCTAAAACTCTAAGACATTGGTCATAAGGTAATAAATAGGAGAAAATCTACCCAACAGGGTCAGTGGCAGCAATAAAGGTTTGACAGAGGTTCTAACCTTTCTCAACTCTACCCAAAACTAAAGAAGACATTTTGAGATTTTTTTCATTCAATAGCAGCAGAACATAACACAACCGCTGTGCCTACCTAATTATCTGCACAGTTGTTAACAAATTCTATACCTGTCAACATCTGCCTTCCCAAGAGGTGTTAATTACTCTAAAATCAAGTTTGGCTTCCTTTCATTAAAGCTGAACTTTACCCAAAACAACTTAAGAAAAAATAATGTTCCTTAGCAAGGAACATACATTCCACATGAATAATTATGCGACCAAAATGAGTGTGTGCTGTAAATTGCCTCCAGCTTTGCTCCTGTTTCTTCTTGCTGGAGGCTGCCATTTTGCTGAAGCCCAGAGCCCCTGAGCAGCAGTAAATATTTAGGCTGTCAGCAGATCGGCCTCTAGTGACTCAGATTTGTGGGCAAAAGGCCAACAACGGAGAGCAACTGAGCATGTGCAGAGCAGGGTGAGACAGTGCATTACTGGATTTTAAACAGCATAGGCACTTATTTTTAAGGTTTTACATAGCTATACCTGCAAAAGGAGCCAGCATGAAGTAATCTAGCAGGACCTAACTATCTGACTAAAGTTCCACTTTAACCCCTTCCTGCTCACCAGTCCTCCATGGCCCTTAAAGAGGAAGTAATGTAGAAATGTAGTGCATTGCATACTAGCACATTATGTGACACTTACCTGCAAACGAAGCCTGCGCCATCCCCGCTGCAGGCAGCATCCATGTTTGCCCCTCTTCTTTCCGGGGCTGCGGTCTCCGGCTATGTGGCTAGCCGGAGCCGCACGACGTCACTCTCGCGCATACACGCGGGAGCCGCCAGTCACGGCACTCGCTCCTGAAGAAACTGCACGGGCAGCCGTTCCTTCAGAGCGTATGTGCCAATGACATAATCAGCGCAGTTTACAGTAAATATCTCCTAAATGGCGCATGTTTAGGAGATATTTACAGTACCTATAGGTAAGCCTTATTCTAGGCTCACCTATAGGTACAAGTACTGCAGGGAGGTTTACAACCTCTTTAACTGGGTTTTAAGGCTGGAGGCCAGGATGGGCTTCCCGATCAAGTGGCCGCTGTGATTGGCTGTCACAGTGGTCACATGATCGGGTGGCTGTCCGGCCAGCTCCCGATCATACCTAGAGAAGACTCAGCCGCCATGGACTTAAACAGTGTGTGCGGCGTTAGGGCCCACCCTCCTTGCCAGTGCACAAATGAGTTAGATGGTTGGCAAGAGACCAAAATCTCCGGGTCAGCTATCCCCATCTGGTCCCATGGCACCACAGCAGATATTTACAACAACAGGCAATTAGACTATTTGTCACAGTTTCTTCAAATGACAACTGTAATTAAATCTGTTAAAGGTCTGCTCATCAGGGCACAGGCCAGTGTATTGTAGGCATGGTCACCACGATATCTAGGGAGTAGTTACAGTATATGTAAAGGGTTTAGGACTCATGAGGTCAGCGGGCCCAGCCATCAGTGCGGTTTCTTTTTTTCCCCAGATGACAGTCACATAACTTTTTATACAAAATGAAGCAATTCTGGTCTTTCATTCACATTCCTTTTTCTGTTCTGTCAACTGTGGCTCTAGAACAGTAATTAGGATTACCGCGCGCATAGGCAGGAAGGTTGTTAGAAGTTCAGGCACAATCCAACCGCCTCTAGGCAAAGCTATCTTCAGACTTCACTATAAACATTAACGCTTGGCACATTTATTCCATTTGAGAGCGGAGGAGGAAGGAATAAACTCATAGCTCGGATGCAACTGGGCTACTTTTCATAGCATGGGCAACGCATATTGGCTGGCCATGATCATATGACTTATGCAATGCTATCGGTTTCTATCATTGCTGGGGCCGTCTTAGAAAGGTTGGTGTGGACTGGAAGATAGAATCCCCTTTTTTTGCTTTTTAATATTCTTTTTTATTGAAAAATTATATGTCAATAGGTATATTAAACATAACAATAGCCAGAGCCCTGATGCATATTCTCAGAAACAATAGTAAAGACCACAACTTGATAGTTTACATGCGAAAATTAAAGTCCAACTCCATCTAGATCAGTCGTTCTCAACTCCTGTCCTCAGGACCCACTAACAGGTCAGGTTTTATGTATTACCTTGGGGGAGATGCAGACTAGAATACTGCAATCACTGAGCAGCAAATGATTTCACCTGTGATGTATTTCAGTTATCTTGCAAACCTGGCCTGTTAGTGGGTCCTGAGAACAGGAGTTGAGAACCACTGATCTAGATAATCCAAAGAGAGGGGCTAGACAATACACAAAGTACAGTTGTATTTCGGTCATTAAAAGGGCTGGCTGGTAATAAATGTGCATGCAATAGGGTAAACCAATCAACAAAAGAAAAATCGGGGCTCATAGCCTCATCAAAACGTAGGGCTAATCCCTGGTAGTAGAGAGAACCAGAGAAGCTAGAAAGAGAAAAGAAAGAGCAAAATGTAGGACGAGCATCAAGAGATGATGGAGGAAAGACAGGGGAACCCGGAGAGAAGGGGGCCTTGTAGAGCTCCTATAGGTTTAAGATGAACAAGACCTAGACTCCTAGAGTTTAATATGAACATAATAAGCCCTGGGGCTTCAGATGGCCTCAAATTGTTTAGTTGTATCATTAACCACATTTGTGAGTTGTTCATTGAACATAATCCAAGATACCTCTCATCTATACAGAGTCATGCACACGGAAGATTTCTTCCACAACCGGGGTATAGTCAATTTAGCAGCTAGAAACATAAAAAAGATTAGTCTTTGCACGGACCGAGGCAGGTTCCCTACTGGTTCATTCAATAAAGTAGTATGAGGTTGTTGGGAAACCGGGATCCCCGACACTTTTTGTATCTAGGCAAAGACATTGTTCCAAAAACCCCAGAGCTTCAGGCACTCCCACAAGATATGATACATAGTACCAAATGATCGACAGCCATGGAAACACAGGGGTTAGGAGGTCAGGTAGAGCCTCGATAGGCAGAAGTGGACCATGTACCATCTGGTCATTACCTTTATATTTGCTTCCATACGGGAAACATTCATTAAGTGCTGTTCTTGACATTGCTTTCCTATTTCCTTGCTTCCTTTAGAAGGACAGAATTCTGTGGCATAATAATAATAGCCATAGTAGTCAAAGTGGCTACTATAGGGCCTAGGGGTGAAGGGGGCCCCATCCCTCCCTTCTAGATTGTAAGCTTTAACAAGTAGGGCCCTCTGATCCCTCCTGTATTGTATTGTATTTGTACTTTCTTTCCTGATGTTGTAAAGTGCTACGCAAACTGTTGGCGCTATATAAATCCTGTATAATAATAATAATAATTAAGGGGGCTGTTGAGGTGACTTAAACATAGAAAATCTGTAAGCATGTGAAGATAACACAAATCCATCACTGTATTAAAGCTGTATTAAACCCAACACTAACAATTTAACAAATTTTGCAGCTTACCAGTCCTTAGATGTGGTGGCTGCATTAGTTTTCTTCTTTAGGCTTTTTTCCTTCTGTTTTCACCTGGTGCCAGTAACAGCTCCTATATGAATGTGTCTACACTCTGAATGAACAAGCAACAGAGACACCTTTGGACAGCAGCATTGTCAGTCTGGGGGAGGGGAGCGTTAGATGCACTAACACAGTGGTCACCAACCTTTCGGACCTCACAGACCACTAAACAATTTTAAATCCCGAAGACCACTAACATGAATTTTACATGCCTTATACACACAATGCTCCAGCTCTCTGCCCCCCCCCCCCAGATAACACTGCTGCCTTATACACACAATGCTCCAGCTCTCTGCCCCCCCCCCCAGATAACACTGCTGCCTTATACACACAATGCTCCAGCTCTCTGCCCCCCCCCTCCCCCACACTCTGCATCACACTGCTGCCTTATACACACAATGCTCCAGCTCTCTGCCCCCCCCCCTCCCCCACACTCTGCATCACACTGCTACTCATCATTGGATGTCACCTCCTTATCCAGCCATGTGCTCGAGCTCTGTGCTCCCTCCCTCAGTCTATGATTAGCGCTGCCATTGGAAGTCCCCTCCTTATTCACCTCCCACTGCACTACTCCTGGCACCTCCCTCTGAGTTCACAAGAGCCAGAACTACAGAGGAAGC
The DNA here is from genome assembly GCA_037952925.1 of Lithobates clamitans. NCBI lineage: Eukaryota > Metazoa > Chordata > Amphibia > Anura > Ranidae > Lithobates > Lithobates clamitans. The sequence goes on from JBBGZY010001008.1 coordinate 921,334, forward strand.
ATCGGTTATTGATGCACAATGACAGTATTGATAGTCAGCGCGCATTGACAACAACGCTGGAAACAACCTTGGGTGGTATACATCCGCCACAATGTTGATTCACGGCAGACCCCCTGGAGACCACCAAAATTTTCTCGTGGACCATTAGTGGCCCACAAACCACTGGTTGGCAACAGGTGCACTAGCAGATTTGGATGCATTCACAAGTTGAAGCCAAGCTCCAGTTAACACTTTATAAGCAGTTTTCTTTTATAAGTTTTTTCCTTTTGTGATAAAGGTTTGACATAAATAAAAGCTGGTTATTGTAAACACCTCTGTTAGCAGTAAATGGCTTGTTTTGTTCTGGGGTTTAATACTACTTTAACATGATTGTAAAGTCAGTGCTTACAATTACTGCCAGTCCCTCTGTTGTAACACGCTATACCACACAGTTTCTCTTTATTGTTTTTAATTCTCCTGCTAAATACTGTTTTCCACATCGCCGATGTGCGGTCATGTGACCACCCACTGCTCTCCTTCCCCGATCTAAGGATTATAGAGGGAGGGGCTGAGATCCCCCTCTGATGTCAGCCGGACAGTCATGTGACCGCACATCTGCGATGTGAAATTAAGTATTTAGCTGCAGAATTAAAAAAAACACACACACACTGTGTAGTATATTTTGCTATAGCAGAGGGGCTGGCAGTAATTGTGAGCACTAACTTTACTGCCACACGGAATAGCGGCAGGAGGGGAGGGGCGGGTTTGTCCATTGGCTCACACACAGGAGCTGACAGGCAGGGAGGCAGGAGGAGAGCAGGATGACGGAGGCACGTAAGCTGACCACAGTATCATGAATCAGAACCCATGCCTACCGTGGTCAGCACACCTAGGGGGGCACAGGAACAGGCAAGATCAACCAGGTTTTTTACAGCATAGGAAAGGACAAATGACACCGCACACGTACTATGCGGTTTAAAATGCTTGATAGGAAAAGGATCTTTTTATTTTTATTATTTATTTATATATTTTTAGGGTTACAACTTCTTTAAGCGTTGCTGAATTTGCTGTTGGCACTGACCCTGTACCCCTCTGTGACATTTCCAATCAAGTTAGAAAAATTCACATCTGCACTGGAAGGCTAAATCCTAAGCTGGCCATACACAGTTCCAATTTTCGGCTAATTCACACAATTCAAGCAGTGGGTGTTCCTGGAGCCAGTCGGAAAAAAGGCAGCTGCAGTCTCTGTATGGGTATTTTCAAAGCTGTGGGTGTCAGAATACAATAGCTGGCAGTGGGAGATTAGTCTATCCAGGCTGTTTAATGTGGATGGGGGAAGCCATGGCTTTCTTTATATAAATGGACAGCTTTACTGGTGATACAGCAAGCAGAAAAATAGAGGTTCCATAGCAGAAATTTGGGGAAGCAATCTCACCTCTCTCACATATGGAACGCTCTGTGAAATAAGTCTTTAGAACAGCCTTTATCAACCTTTTCAACACAGAGAAACCCTTGAAATAGTTCTCCGGTCTCAGGGAACCCCTGCTAAAAATTAGAAATCTACAACTCATGATACATTAGTGTGATGGTCAGTGGGAAGAATGGTCCTTACACTTGTGGCCACTGGGAAGAATTACCTCCTTACAGATAGTTAAAAAGATCATTGGTGTCAGTGGAAACTTATCTGAGAGGTAGAAATTGCCCAATGCTGAAGGAACCCCCAGCAACCTCTGGTGGAACCCTAGGGTTCCACTGAACCCTGGTTGAGAATCACTGCTTTAGAATGATACCTAAAACTCATATTAACCACTTGCCGACCGCCGCACGACGATGTACGTCGACAGAGCGGCACGGGCAGGCAAAAGGGCTTACCTGTACGTCCCTGCCTGCCCGCGGGTGGGGGGTCCGATCGGACCCCCCCCCCGGTGCCTGCGGCGGTCGGCAAATGTCCCCCGGCGATCGGTGGTGAGGGGGAGGCCATCCATTCGTGGCCCCCCCCCTCGCGATCGCTCCCAGCCAATGGGATTATTTCCCTGCCTCTGTATTGTACACAGAGGCAGAGGAAATGATGTCATCTCTCCTCGGCTCGGTATTGTCCGTTCCGGGCCGAGGAGAGAAGACTGTAATGTGAGTGCACCAAACACACACACACAGTAGAACATGCCAGGCACACATTACACCCCGATCGCCCCCCGATCCCCCCCCCTGTCACAAACTGACACCAAGCAGGTTTTTTTTTTTTTTCTGATTACTGTATTGGTGTCAGTTTGTGACAGTTAGTGTGTTAGGGCAGTGAGTGTTAGGCCCCCTTTAGGTCTAGGATACCCCCCTAACCCCCCTAATAAAGTTTTAACCCCTTGATCACCCCCCGTCACCAGTGTCGCTAAGCGATCATTTTTCTGATCGCTGTATTAGTGTCGCTGGTGACGCTAGTTAGGGAGGTAAATATTTAGGTTCGCCGTCAGCGTTTTATAGCGACAGGGACCCCCATATACTACCTAATAAATGTTTTAACCCCTTGCTTGCCCCCTAGTTAACCCTTTCACCACTGATCACCGTATAACCGTTACGGGTGACGCTGGTTAGTTCGTTTATTTTTTATAGTGTCAGGGCACCCGCCGTTTATTACCGAATAAAGGTTTAGCCCCCTGATCGCCCGGCGGTGATATGCGTCGCCCCAGGCAGCGTCAGATTAGCGCCAGTACCGCTAACACCCACGCACGCAGCATACGCCTCCCTTAGTGGTATAGTATCTGTACGGATCAATATCTGATCCGATCAGATCTATACTAGCGTCCCCAGCAGTTTAGGGTTCCCAAAAACGCAGTGTTAGCGGGATCAGCCCAGATACCCGCTAGCACCTGCGTTTTGCCCCTCCGCCCGGCCCAGCCCACCCAAGTGCAGTATCGATCGATCACTGTCACTTACAAAACACTAAACGCATAACTGCAACGTTCGCAGAGTCAGGCCTGATCCCTGCAATCGCTAACAGTTTTCTTGGTAGCGTTTTGGTGAGCTGGCAAGCACCAGCCCCAGGCAGCGTCAGGTTAGCGCCAGTACCGCTAACACCCACGCACGCACCGTACACCTCCCTTAGTGGTATAGTATCTGAACGCATCAATATCTGATCCGATCAGATCTATACTAGCGTCACCAGCAGTTTAGGGTTCCCAAACACGCAGTGTTAGCGGGATCAGCCCAGATACCTGTTAGCACCTGCGTTTTGCCCCTCCGCCCAGCCCACCCAAGTGCAGTATCGATCGATCACTGTCACTTACAAAACACTAAACGCATAACTGCAGCGTTCGCAGAGTCAGGCCTGATCCCTGCGATCGCTAACAGTTTTTTTGGTAGCGTTTTGGTGAACTGGCAAGCACCAGCCCCAGGCAGCGTCAGGTTAGCGCCAGTACCGCTAACACCCACGCATGCAGCATACACCTCCCTTAGTGGTATAGTATCTGATCGGATCAATATCTAATCTGATCAGATCTATACTAGCGTCCCCAGCAGTTTAGGGTTCCCACAAACGCAGTGTTAGCGGGATCAGCCCAGATACCTGCTAGCACCTGCGTTTTGCCCCTCCGCCCGGCCCAGCCCACCCCACCCAAGTGCAGTATCGATCGATCACTGACACTTACAAAACACTAAACGCATAACTGCAGCGTTCGCAGAGTCAGGCCTGATCCCTGCGATCGCTAACAGTTTTTTTTGTAGTGTTTTGGTGAACTGGCAAGCACCAGCGGCCTAGTACACCCCGGTCATAGTCAAACCAGCACTGCAGTAACACTTGGTGACGTGGCGAGTCCCATAAGGGCAGTTCAAGCTGGTGAGGTGGCAAGCACAAGTAGTGTCCTGCTGCCACCAAAAAGACAAACACAGGCCCGTCGTGCCCATAGTGCCCTTCCTGCTGCATTCGCCAATCTGCATGAGAGGCATTTTCTTTATGTCCTCCCGAGTACCCCTACCCAACGAACCCCCCCAAAAAAGATGTCGTGTCTGCAGCAAGCGCGGATATAGGCGTGACACCCGCTATTATTGTCCCTCCTGTCCTGACAATCCTGGTCTTTACATTGGTGAATGTTTTGAACGCTACCATTCACTAGTTGAGTATTAGCGTAGGGTACAGCATTCCACAGACTAGGCACACTTTCACAGGGTCTCCCAAGATGCCATCGCATTTTGAGAGACCCGAACCTGGAACCGGTTACAGTTATAAAAGTTAGTTACAAAAAAAAGTGTAAAAAAAAAAAAAAACACAAATAAAAATATAAAATAAAAAAAAAATAGTTGGCGTTTTATTGTTCTCTCTCTCTCCATTCTCTCTATTGTTCTGCTCTTTTTTACTGTATTCTATTCTGCAATGTTTTATTGTTATTATGTTTTATCATGTTTGCTTTTCAGGTATGCAATTTTTTATACCTTACCGTTTACTGTGCTTTATTGTTAACCATTTTTTTGTCTTCAGGTACGCCATTCACGACTTTGAGTGGTTATACCAGAATGATGCCTGCAGGTTTAGGTATCATCTTGGTATCATTCTTTTCAGCCAGCGGTCGGCTTTCATGTAAAAGCAATCCTAGCAGCTAATTAGCCTCTAGACTGCTTTTACAAGCAGTGGGAAGGAATGCCCCCCCCCCCCCCAACGTCTTCCGTGTTTTTCTCTGGCTCTCCTGTCTCAACAGGGAACCTGAGAATGCAGCCGGTGATTCAGCTAGCTGACCATAGAGCTGATCAGAGACCAGAGTGGCTCCAAACATCTCTATGGCCTAAGAAACCGGAAGCTACGAGCATTTTATGACTTAGATTTCGCCGGATGTAAACAGCGCCATTGGGAAATTGGGAAAGCATTTTATCACACCGATCTTGGCGTGGTCAGATGCTTTGAGGGCAGAGGAGAAATCTAGGGTCTAATAGACCCCAATTTTTGCAAAAAAGAGTACCTGTCACTACCTATTGCTATGATAGGGGATATTTACATTCCCCGAGATAACAATAAAAATGATTTAAAAAAAAAAAATGAAAGGAACAGTTTAAAAATAAGATAAAAAAATAATAATAATAAAAAAAAAAAAAAAAAAAGCACCCCTGTCCCCCCTGCTCTCGCGCTAAGGCGAACGCAAGCGTCGGTCTTGCGTCAAATGTAAACAGCAATTGCACCATGCATGTGAGGTATCACCGCGAAGGCCAGATCGAGGGAAGTAATTTTAGCAGTAGACCTCCTCTGTAAATCTAAAGTGGTAACCTGTAAAGGCTTTTAAAGGCTTTTAAAAATGTATTTAGTTTGTCGCCACTGCACGTTTGTGCGCAATTTTAAAGCATGTCATGTTTGGTATCCATGTACTCGGCCTAAGATAATCTTTTTTATTTCACCAAACATTTGGGCAATATAGTGTGTTTTAGTGCATTAAAATGTAAAAAAGTGTGTTTTTTCCCCAAAAAATGCGTTTGAAAAATCGCTGCGCAAATACTGTGTGAAAAAAAAAAAATGAAACACCCACCATTTTAATCTGTAGGGCATTTGCTTTAAAAAAAAAATAATGTTTGGGGGTTCAAAGTAATTTTCTTGCAAAAAAAATTTATTTTTTTATGTAAACAATAAGTGTCAGAAAGGGCTTTGTCTTCAAGTGGTTAGAAGAGTGGGTGATGTGTGACATAAGCTTCTAAATGTTGTGCATAAAATGCCAGGACAGTTCAAACCCCCTCCAAATGACCCCATTTTAGAAAGTAGACACCCCAAGCTATTTGCTGAGAGGCATGTCGAGTCCATGGAATATTTTATATTGTGACACAAGTTGCGGGAAAGAGACAATTTTTTATTTTTTTTATTTTTTTTTTTGCGCAAAGTTGTCACTAAATGATATTTTGCTCAAACATGCCATGGGAATATGTGAAATTACACCCCAAAATACATTCTGTTGCTTCTCCTGAGTACGGGGATACCACATGTGTGAGACTTTTTGGGAGCCTAGCCGCGTACGGGACCCCGAAAACCAAGCACCGCCTTCAGGCTTTCTAAGGCCGTAAATTTTTGATTTCACTCTTCACTGCCTATCACAGTTTCGGAGGCCATGGAATGCCCAGGTGGCAAAAAAAACCCCCCCCTCAAATTACCCCATTTTGGAAAGTAGACACCCCAAGCTATTTGATGAGAGGTATAGTGAGTATTTTGCAGACCTCAGTTTTTGTCACAAAGTTTTGAAAATTGAAAAAAGAAAAAAAAATTTTTTTTTTCTCGTCTTTCTTTATTTTCAAAAACAAATGAGAGCTGCAAAATACTCACCATGCCTCTCAGCAAATAGCTTGGGGTGTCTACTTTCCAAAATGGGGTCATTTGGGGGGGGGGGGGTTGTGCCACCTGGGCAGTCCATGGCCTCCGAAACTGTGATAGGCAGTGAGGAGTAAAATCAAAAATGTACGCCCTTAGAAATCCTGAAGGCAGTGATTGGTTTTTGGGGTCCCGTACGCGGCTAGGCTCCCAAAAAGTCCCACACATGTGGTATCCCCGTACTCAGGAGAAGCAGCAGAATGTATTTTGGGGTGCAATTCCACATATGCCCATGGCCTGTGTGAGCAATATATCATTTAGTGACAACTTTGTGCAAAAAAAAAAAAAAAAAAAAATTTGTCACTTTCCCGCAACTTGTGTCAAAATATAAAACATTCCATGGACTCAACATGCCTCAAAGCAAATAGCTTGGGGTGTCTACTTTCCAAAATGGGGTCATTTGGGGGGGGGTTTTATGCCATCTGGGCATTTTATGGCCTTCAAAACTGTGATAGGTAGTGAGGAGTAAAATCAAAAATGTACGCCCTTAGAAATCCTGAAGGCAGTGATTGGTTTTCGGGGCCCCGTACGCGGCTAGGCTCCCAAAAAGTCCCACACATGTGGTATCCCCGTACTCAGGAGAAGCAGCTAAATGTATTTTGGGGTGCAATTCCACATATGCCCATGGCCTGTGTGAGCAATATATCATTTAGTGACAACTTTTTGTAATTTTTTTTTTTTTTTTGTCATTATTCAATCACTTGGGACAAAAAAAATGAATATTCAATGGGCTCAACATGCCTCTCAGCAAATTCCTTGGGGTGTCTACTTTCCAAAATGGGGTCATTTGTGGGGGTTTTGTACTGCCCTGCCATTTTAGCACCTCAAGAAACGACATAGGCAGTCATAAATTAAAGGCTGTGTAAATTCCAGAAAATGTACCCTAGTTTGTAGGCGCTATAACTTTTGCGCAAACCAATAAATATACACTTATTGACATTTTTTTTACCAAAGACATGTGGCCGAATACATTTTGGCCTAAATGTATGACTAAAATTGAGTTTATTGGATTTTTTTTAGAACAAAAAGTAGAAAATATCATTTTTTTTCAAAATTTTCGGTCTTTTTCCATGTATAGCGCAAAAAATAAAAACGGCAGAGGTGATCAAATATCATCAAAAGAAAGCTCTATTTGTGGGAAGAAAAGGACGCAAATTTCGTTTGGGTAGAGCATTGCATGACCGCGCAATTAGCAGTTAAAGCGACGCAGTGCTGAATTGTAAAAAGTGCTCTGGTCAGGAAGGGGGTAAAACCTTCCGGGGCTGAAGTGGTTAAAGCAACTCTGAAGTGTTAAATGCATGCCTAATCACATGCTGTCTCTCTTCAATGTACCTTATTGATAATCCCACATGTGCACTCCTGATGTGGGCCAGAACCCAGGAGCTCCATTATCCTTGGATCAGCTCTGAATGTACGTGGAGTGATTGATTACGTCACCATGGCACCCAGAGCTCCTCTTAGCAGGATCACACAGGTTCTCATTACATTAGCAGCAGAGCACAAAGGCAGCAGTGACACCGATGACAAATGCCAGGTAAAGCATTGCATTTTTCTTGGGAAGAACCTCTCATATACCAACGGATAATACACCACAATACGTTTTAGCAAAATATTAATTAGGGTTTGAAGTTCTCTTTAAAGACGAGTGGCCTGCAGACTTATTAAGGTTTTGGCTGGACTCCTCTGCCCTATTAGCTGTCTGCTTTAATAACAATTTTAATAACATTGGTTATGTTTACTTGGATGAAAATGTATGCTTGTATCAGTAATTAATTGGCTCTTTTACAGGTCCAGGACATGTTCAGATGAATGCTTCAAGAGGATGCTCTCACAATTAACAAAATGTAAAGTAATAGCAGACAACCCTTTAAAACACACTCTTTGATCATTGACCCTTGCCCTATCAAACTGTTGCCTGAACACTCAGTCAATATTACACAGGCACAATTATTTTTTTCTAATGCCGCGTACACACTGTCGGACTTTCCAGCATACTTGATCCAGCAGACCAGAGTCCGCCGAACAATCCGACCATGTGTAGGCTCCGGCGGACTTTTCCGGCGGACTTTTTCCCAAAAGCCCGCCGGACCTAGATTTGAAACAAGTTTTAAAACTTTCCGTCGGACTCAGTTTCTGGCGGAAAGTCCGCTCGTCTGTGTGCTGGTCCGACGGACCAGATACGATGCAAGGGCAGGGTATTGCATTTCGCGCTCGCTGCAATAGGAAAAACAAATTTTCCTATTGCGGCGAGCGCGGGTCATACCAGGCCTTTAGGTCTGGTATGGATTATAAAGGGAAACTCCCACGCCGAAAAAACGGCGTGGGGTCCCTCCTAAAATCTATACCAGACCCCGATCCGAGCACGCAGCCCTGCCGGTCAGGAAAGGGGGTGGGGACGAGCGAGCGCCCCCCCTCCTGAACCGTACCAGGCCGCATGCCCTCAACATGGGGGGTGGGTGCTTTGGGGGAGGGGGCGCCCTGCGGGGCCCTCCCCCACCCCAAAGCACCTTGTCCCCATGTTGATGAGTACATGGTACCCCTACCCATTCACCTAGGGAAAAAGTGTCAATAATAAAACACACTACACAGGTTTTTAAAATAATTTATTAAACAGCTCCGGGGGGGTCTTCTTCCGGCTTTGGGGGTCTCTCCGGTTCCTCTTCTCCCATCGTCCGGTTGGTTCTTCTCCGCTCTCTCCGGCCTCTTCTCCCGGTGTTCCAGTTCTTCGGCCGGCTCCTCCGCTGTCTTCGGGCAGCTCTCTTGCCAGCGAAGGTCTGGACTTCCCCATACTCATTCACATAGGGTGGGGGGCCGGGATCTGGGGGTTCTCCTATTATAGGGGGCTCCCGGATTCCGATAAGCCCCCCGTTTGCAGGCCCTGACAACCAACGGCCAGGGTTGTCGGGAAGAGGCCCTTGTCCTCATCAACATGGGGACAAGGTGCTTTGGGGTGGGGGGGCCCCGCAGGGCGCCCCCTCCCCCAAAGCACCCACCCCCCATGTTGAGGGCATGCAGCCTGGTACGGTTCATGAGGGGGGGGGGGCGCTCGCTCGTCCCCACCCCCTTTCCTGACCGGCCGGGCTGCGTGCTCAGATCGGGGTCTGGTATGGATTTTTGGGGGGACCCCACGCCGTTTTTTCGGCGTAGGGGCTTCCCTTTATAATCCATACCAGACCTAAGGGCCTGGCATGACCCGCGACGGGGCTCGCAAGGTGTCAATCTCGCCGATAAAAGCTGCAAGATTGACTTCCTTATCTAGTCCCATCGCACCTGAGTCACGTTCAAAATGAACGGACTTGTCCATGTGTGGGCAAGTCCGTTCATTCTGAAAGTCCGCCGTAACTCCGGCGAAAGTCCGTCGGAAAGACAAGCGGACTTAGCCCGCCGGAAAGTCCGGTCGTGTGTGGGCAAGTCCGTCCGTTTCAAAGTCCGGAGCACCTGGCGGACAAAGTCCGTCAGAAAGTGTGCCTGACCAAGTATGCCAGAAAGTCCGATCGTGTGTACGCAGCATAACTCTCAAGTGAATAATAGCACCACAAGGATTGGATTAGGGCCCTTTCACGCGTATGCATTATTATGGCAATTTTATCCTGCTAAAAGCGCAAGAAAAATGCAATAAAAATATTTCCCTTTAAAGCCAAGGAACTCTTACACCGGTGTCCTGCAGGTGCGTTTCATTTTTAATAGTCCTGCATGCTGCATCTTTGCATCTCTGTTTAAAAAGCACACCAAAAACGCACCTCCCACTGCAATCACTGGAAAACACAACAAAAACAAAACACATTTGCGTTTTTGGTGTGCTTTTTGTCCATATTGCACAGGTACATGCTGGGAGTCAGACAACCAGAAAACGAACCAAAAATACATTAAAAGTGCATATGGGGTTTTATCATGTTTTTTAGCAAAGCAGTGTGAAATGGCCCTTAATATTATAGACGCTTTGTACGCACACAACCTCTGAGAGCTTAAAGGAAAACTATACCAAATTTTTAGTAAGTTGTCACTGTTATGTTTCATTTAAAACTCTGAACAAATTAAATAGGTAAATAGCAGTCTGTACCATAGTTGTGTTGCCCCACTGTGGCCCTCTGACTTCTGATTACATCTGGCTATGTGGAGTAAAGAAGAACTCTCACCAGAAGTTTAAAAGGCTTGTTGAATTCCACAGGGGACACAATGCACATAGCACATGTCCCAGTCAGCACTGTCTGTAGCTCCACCCCTGGCAAAAGCCCAAATTATGAAAATTCCTATGGGGAGAGCGAGAGACAGCACAGAAGCCACAGTACCTTCTCTGTCATGCAGCCCTCCTAGCCGTTTAGCCCTGTCCCTTCTCTGCTGCCTTTGTACTATGAAAAGACTAAGCCCACAATCTCCCACAGCTGGTACCTAGTCCAGAGATTTCTGCTAGGGATGAACTTGGATTTGGCCCCGACACCTAATATATCCATATGAGGTCAAAATCATTGACCTCATTCGTCCATGTGGCCATATTAGGTCACTGCTGTGTTGAGCATCACTGCTCCATGCAATAGCCCGACCACAGCTCATTGACCCAAAAATGACCACTACCTTCCTGATTTGGTCAAACCCAAATTTAGACCAAACCAAAGCTTATCACCAATTAATACAGTAGTGGCTGACAGCTTGTGTTGTGAAGAGGCCAAGAGGTGGCAGCATTGTTTTGCTGAACACCCAGAAATGGCCGTTCAACCGTCTGAGAAGAGATTCACTCTTTTTAAAAAAGCAAGAAAAGTATGCTGCCCATGTGAAAGGGCCCTAACAGAGACCTTGTTATCAGACTATTTCAAAGAAAATTGTTCTGTAAGATTATATTGCATTTAACATGTTTTGTGCATTATTTACCTGTAAGTACCTCTCTTGTTCAAAATTTCTAGGCACCACCATCTTGGATGAGATGTAAGCGGATTCTGATCTGTCACTCAAATGACACTCTATAGTATTCCCATCCACTCCTTCATCGGCAGATACACAAAAGGTTTTGTGTGGAGGCGAGGGGAGGGGTGGAGGAGTTGGGCCAGCTCAGAGAATAATTAGATACTCTCAGAAGAGGGGAGAGTTTTGATGTGCAAAGAGGGAGGGGGCTATGCTAGGGAATTGATTCTCCTGAAGTAGTCAAATTTTCTAGTGAGCTTAAAAGCACATTTCAAATGAATAAAAAATTACAGAATGGAAAAACACTGCAAGTAAGCATTTAAAATACTTGACCTTTCTGTGCTTTTACTTGCAACCTTATTAAGTTGCTTACAGCGTCTCTAAAGTACACTAAATAAGATGGCTAAGTGCCACTGCCATTGGTATTTAATTGGTGCTTGCTCACCAGGTTAGTTTTCCTGTTAAGTGTCTTTGTGCTGAAGCCCTGGGCTCTGTGGTACTGTATGTCAATTTTGCCCTGATCCCCTTCCTAGATAGCAAGCAATTGTGCTGCAAGTTTGAAAATGACTTGCTAAGCTATTGCTAGACTCGCCAGGCTTCACAAATTTGTTGCAGAATTACAGTAAATCCGCATTGCGTGACTCCAGATCAACCTTCTTTGCAAACATTCTGCAAGTCTGCTGCAAGTTCTGGTTCAGTAATGCTGTGCAATAGTCATCCCAACACAGGGGTCACTGTAGCTGAATTTTCATGCTGTAGACTTGCAGAGCTCTTGCTGTAGATTCACCACTGCAACTTTGCTCTTGCTAGAGACTTGCCATGCAAATTTGCTACAAATAGTAAAACCGTCAACTAGAATTTGTGCTTCAAGTGCTCTGCAAGTCGACAACTTGCCAATGAAAATGTGCAACAAGTTAACAGACTTACAATCAGGGCTGTCATCAGGGGGGTACAGCCCATACACTTGTAAGGGGCCCCAGCATCTGGACGGGCCCGGCCGACTGGCAGAGATGTGAGAAGGCAGGGGCGGGTGCAGAGGAGCTCCGTGGATGCTCCTGTATGTGTGTGAGTCGGCAGGCTCCTGCTCTCCTGCTCTGTCATTGAGCTGACATTGGGCTCTTTGCTGCCACCTCTGCCCATTTCCTGCATGTGCACCCCTCTGCATGTGGAGACAAGAGCTGGGACTAGGACCACCTTGCAAGTAAGGGTTGTTGTGCAGGGGGGGCTGTGTTTGTGTCTGTGTACATGCCTGTGTGTGTACATTTTTCTGTGTGTACATGTCTCTGTGTGTGCACATGTCTCTGTGTGTGTGTGCATGTCTCTGTGTGTGTACATGCCTCTGTATGTGTACATGTCTGTGTGTGTACATGTCTCTATGTGTGTACATGTCTCTGTGTGTGTACATGTCTTGTGTGTGTACATGCCTCTGTGTGTGTACATGTCTGTGTGTGTGTACATGTCTCTGTGTGTGTACATGTTCTGGGAGCGTACAGGTGTGAGGGGGCTGAGAGCGTACAGATGTGAGGGGGCTGAGAGCATAGAAGTGTGAGGGGGGGCTGAGAGCGTACCGGTGTGAGGGGGGCTGAGAGCATACAAGTGTGAGGGAGGCTGAAAGCGTACAGGTGTGAGGGGGCTGAGAGTGTACAGGTGTGAGGGGGGCTGAGAGCGTACAGGTGTGAGGGGGGCTGAGAGCGTACAAGTGTGAGGGGGCTGAGAGCATACAGGTGTGAGGGGGGCTGAGAGCGTACAGGTGTGAGGGGGCTGAGAGTGTACAGGTGTGAGGGGGGCTGAGAGCGTACAGGTGTGAGGGGGGCTGAGAGTGTACAGGTATGAGGGGGGCTGAGAGCGTACAGGTGTGAGGGGGGCTGAGAGCGTACAAGTGTGAGGGGGCTGAGAGCATACAGGTGTGAGGGGGGCTGAGAACGTACAAGTGTGAGGGGGCTGAAAGCGTACAAGTGTGAGGGGGCTGAGAGCGTACAGGTATGAGGGAGGCTGAGAGCGTACAGGTGTAAGGGGGCTGAGAGCGTACAGGTGTGAGGAGGGCTGGGAGCATACAGGTGTGAGGGGGGCTGAGAGCGTACAGGTGTGAAAGGGAATGAGGCACTGAAGGACCTGGTGGGATGGCTAGTGGGCAGATTCCGTGGGGCGGCAATTGGGCGGGACCCTGGGGAATGTTGGTGGTCAGGCTCAGGGGGGGGGGGTCCAGGCCTAAAGCTGTGTAAGGGGCCCCACAATTTCTGATGGCTGCCCTACTTACAATTCAACACTGCCACAAATTTGTGGCAAGTTATCCTTGCTATCTGGGTTATTAAGACCCTAATCCTGCCTCTTCCACCTCACTATGGGTTTACTGCTGTGACAAGTGGCCTCATTGGCAAATAAAAAACCACAGACAAGTGGCTCTTAATCATCTCTTACATAACTGGTGGCTTTATGTAGGGGTGGAGCAGAGTTATAAGTAGTTTTTTCTCAATGATCAAGATGTGCTGCAGGCTAAACTTTTGGGCAGGGTTCGGGCCCCATGGCCTGCTGGTGACATAGAAAAGAGATGGTCCCTAATATGAAAATGGCTGCATTATGGACACCATTTGAACATTTTTCCGGGGAAAGGTTAAAGATTCATCAAAGTATTTTTCATTTTAATGCACAAATGAGAAAATGTGAATCCTTCAGACATAATAAGATTAAATACAGCTAAAAAATCTGCATATTGTATGTGGTTAGACAAAAACGTATTAGGGATAATGAATAAGCAGCTTGCAGTTTGATGGATCAATCCTTGAACAAAATGGTATAGTATTATAGTACTATAGTAGTACAATAGTTAAATACACACCTTGTTGACACATGACATTGCTGACCAGAGGCCAGTCTGGCCTGCTAGAAACCTAGTTATAAATTGTACATTGATTGTGGTACTTACACAGTTTCATCATTCAGGAACTCCAGTTCTCCATAAGCATCTTCAAAGTCAATACCTCCTGCCCGAGCTGTACCCTCTACTGTCCGATATGGTATAATCACAGTCCCTCTTGCCCCTGAGTTCCTCAGCACTCGTACCTCCAGAACCCCAACACTTTCACTGACACGAACCAGTTTCTCCTCAAAAGTAAATATTCCAGCATGATCATCATCCAGAATTGTCACCGTAGCAATTAGCGGTGAGACCAAGCGTGCCTTGGGGCGTCCTTCCCCATCTGGTTCAAACATTCCTTCTGCGTCTCCCACCCTCAAGTTCATTAGACGTACAAAGAAATGTTCATCTTCCTCAAAGATGTCATCATCAATTATACCAACTTTAATTTCTTTTTGGGTCTCACCAGGTTTAAAAATCAGTGTTCCTTCACTATATTCGAAGTCTGAACCAGCATTGGCTGAACCATCCTCTGTCTTGTAGTCCACATAGAAAGTGCTTGTGCCATCTCCTCCTTGGCAGGCAACATTGAGTGTAACAAAGCCACAGTTCTCTAGACACTGGTAATTGCAGGGCTGGAAGAAGATCTTGCTAGTATTTTCTTCCCCAGCTTCAGAAGTCACCTCCTGTAGGTTAGCTGGCTTTTTGCTATGATCAGCTGCATGTTTTTTCAGCACATTGCCTGCCCCAATCATCATACGTGTGGCTTGAATACGGTAAAATGCTCTGCTCTTCTGTTGGTGCAACAAGGCATAGTAATTGGCCATTTCAACCAGCTGGTCCAACTCCCGCTCAGGGTACTTCTGCTTCAGTTCTTTTAGTATGCGGATCACCTCTTTGCGGCTTTCATCAAGTTCCTTGGCTTCAGCAGCAGCAGCAGCTGCACTGTCTTCGTCTACCGGGTCCTTCATTTCTGGTGCCACCACTGCCCCAGACCCCAGTTTTCCATCCATCTCAATGCTTTTGGGAAACTCACCCTCTGTCTCGATAATGATACCTCTTCTCTTATCTGCTCTGTATCTCTTGTAAACATATTTGTAGAAGAGAAGTCGTTTGTCTGCAACCCAGGCAAAGAGTACACAGGCTGGAAAAAATAAGAGGGTGACCAGTCCCTCCCAGACCTGAACACAGTTTGGGGAAATCACAGCAAGGATGAGATACAGCCATATGTAGGCAAAGATGCTCCAGGTGGCAGTGACAAAAAAAACTCTTGGGTGCTTGATCTTTCTTGATTCACCATTGGGTATGACATAGACACAAATAGCAATAATGACAAACATATTAAAGGCAGCAGAACCTACAATTGTTCCTGGTCCTAGCTCTCCAGCCTGGAAATTGTGTCCACACACTTCAATGACAGAAAGAAGGATTTCTGGAGCAGAGGAGCCTAGAGCCATCAGCGTTAGGTTAGAAACAGTTTCATTCCATATTCGGACAGTAGCCACACTGGTTTCCCCATTTGGCTTGGTAAGAGTAATCTCCTTCTCTTGAGAGGTAATAACTTCAATGGATGCCATGAATCGGTCAGCAATGATGGACACTCCCAGGAAGAGGTAAAGCATGGCTACAAAATAAACAACAGCACGAGCAGCTTTGTCTCCTGTTGATGGATTGTGGGGCCTCCAGACTGGAAGCAAGATACCAGGCTCACACGTTGCATCCTTACTATTATCACAGGTTCCATTTTCTGTTTCTTTTGATGAGGCGGAAGCCAGGACATAGACCACTAGAACAAATCCAACTTTCAGGAGGTATGCCATGGTTGATCTTTCTCTTGTGATAGCCCTCAACGAGATGGTGGGTTTATGGCAGCTCTGGACAAAATCCCTGTATGAAAAAAATTATAAAAGTAAAAACAGAGTCAGGATGAAACATATTATATAATGTTTTTAATCACACACTTGTATTGACAGACTGATTTTGAGGAAATAATTATAGACGTAAGGCTCTTTCACACAGGGGGACTGACCGGGTCCGCCTGTCAGTTTTTTAGGCGAGCCTGATTGGACCATCCACTGCTCTCTATGGATCGGTGGATGTAAACGGACATGTGTCCTTTTACACCTGCCAACATCAGATCCTATCCACTAAACACAGTAGAATGGGGAATCTGTTCCCCATCCGTCTAGCGGATCAGATCGGATGACAGTCAAATGTAAATGGACAGGCGGTCCGTTTCCATCCGACCACCCATAGAGGAAAGTGCATAAGTGGAGCAGACACAGACCTGTCATCCGCCTGCTCAGTGGGGATCAGCGAGCAGATTTCCCGCTAAGCAGGTTGAGTCCACCCATGTGAAAGAGCCCTTACTCCTTATTCTAAAATCACCTACATTATATATTCTACCAACTTACCTATACCAAGCCCTATAAATAGACCTCAGATAAAAATATTGTAGTAAAAGACAGTATCAAGTAAAGAAATATGGACTATAATTTTGGAAAGAATTGCATCAACAAAATACAGTATAACGCCTAAGTTGTCCATTTATGCTATGTTCTTTTTTTTACTTCTAATGCTTTATGGTATTTTACCATCATTTGTACACATGTGGTTAAAGTCAATCTGTAGCCAGACAAAGGACATTTAAATATTTACATATTCTTAACACCAGTAAATAAACTTTAAAACTTTTTTAGTAGCAGGAACTGTGGAGCAATTCATAGCCTAGGTATAGAAGTCATTCATGTTGTTCTCTCTCAGCTGCTCAGCCTACCCTGCTATCTCTCCCAGGGATCCTACTTTGTGTCTACATTTTAGATTAGAAGATTGCCGAGTCACTCTACTGGAAAAGGGGAAGGGAGCAGGGTGAGCTATTGAGAGAATAACTTGAATGACTTCACTGTTTCTTCTTAGAACGTTGAGGATTATTGCTTCATAATGCCTGCAGCTATAGAGGTAAGGGAGAGCTCATTTTAAAGTCTATTTACTACTGAAAGAAAAATGTAAAACAAAAATGTCCATAGTCTTGACACAGATTCACTTTAAAGGGTCATGGTGATTATGCTGCATAGTCAACATTTATACCTCCCAACTTTTTGAGATGGGAATGAGGGACACCTATTAGCAAAAGTTTGTAGGTATAGGACACCCCCCAGCCACGCCCCCTTAAAGGAGAATTATACAAAGAAAAATGATTAGTTAAACCCGCAAGTGTTTATTTTTTACCACTACTATTCCTTTATACTGTCTTTTGAAAATTATAAATGCAGCAATTTAGAAATTGGATGAAAGGTTTAGCACTGGGAAACTTTTTGAAAGATAAAAAGTGCATTTTATATACAACTAGAGGAATCAGACCAAAATGAGGTACAATGAGGAGGAGAGAGGGACAAAGGGAAATTGTTCCAAATCAGGGACAGTCCCTCGAAATTAGGGACAGTTGGGAGCTATGAACATGGGCCAGGGTTTCAGGCCATATATAACTACCCACACATCCTGTCACTGAATGTCAGTAAAGCATTATTGTGTATCATATAAGATTCAAGACTGACTCCTTGCTTGCCAGTGCATTCAAACTGTGTCCTCATAGTTGCTTTCCTTGCACATTGAGTAATTACAGTTCTGACACACTGTGGTTCATAAACTTTAAGTGGTTCTAAAAGCTTAAAGTGGATGTAAACCCACTCTCATTGTTTCTAAATTACTTCCATAGTGCTGATCTATAAGGATATACATGCCTCCTGCATGTATTCTTACCTGTCAAATATCTCCCCTTTAGCTGTTTGGAGGCCTGTAATACTCCGGATTCTGTGGGTGGGTCTGTTGTCTGGAGCTCGGTGGGTGGAGTCGTGATATCAGTAGACTCCCCGCCCACCTCTACACTCTCCTTGGCCAGGCATTGATATTTCTTACACTGAACTTCTGCTGGTCTCGTGGATTATGCCCCATGATCACTAACATCTAGTTAAAACCCAGGAAAGTCACCACATGACTTCAGCATGCCCAATCATGCTGAGGTGTGGAGCAGCCAATCCTGAGAGAGCTGGGGAAGAAAGGAGGGGGGATGTGAAGTACACAGAATGCCTCTCTCACACTCCTGCATGAGATAAGGAAATCACCTGTTACAGCAAGGGGGAAGAAACAGACACCTATTTATCTGTGTGTCTGTTTTTATCTTACTGAAAAAAAAATAAGAGGATTGCTCAGAGCTGGATTAACTCTTCGTGGCAAGACTGGGATGAAATTACATCCTCTGCTGTAAGGCCTCATTCGCAGGAGGCGGATCCGCTCAGCGGAGTCCGCAAGCTCAGCAGGAGATCTCTCCGTTGATCTCCACTGAGCCAACGAGTGACAGGTCCATCTCTGCTCACTGAGCGGGCAGGGGCCTGTCAGAGCGCCGCTGATTCCTATGGAGAGATCGGATGAAAACAGACAGCATGTCCGTTTCATCAGATCTCATCTGATCCGCCCAGATGGATGGTGAACGTAACGCCATACGTCTGATTTTAGCGGATCGGATGGCAGACGGGTGTCAGTGGACACATCTCGCTGACATCCATCTCCCAATGGATGGCCCGTCTGGATCCTCCTGAAAAACAGACAGGCGGATCCGAGTGGGCTGGCCGTGTGAAAGGGGCCTAACAGATGTGAGTCTTTAATAAAAATGTTTGGGGGTTTACATCTACTTTAAGGTTTCTTACCTTAATGCATTCTCAGGGCAGATTGATAGCAGTGGGAGCCATTGGCTCCTGCTCCTATCAATCAAATCCTATGGCAAGGGAGTGGGGGGTGGGGCAAACCTCCGCTGTCTGTGTTTATGGACATGGCCAGCGGGACTCAGGAGTGAGCCGGCACATGTACCGCAAGCTGCTTGCTAGGGGGGCAATGCTGTATCCTGGCCTAGGCCGACAAGGCCCAGGCCTAGGGCAGCACTTTGCAGGGGGGCAGCAGAGACAGAGTCTCCGCCGGCTTAGTGTTAGTGTAGCGCCAGTCTTATGGGGCGGACTGGGCTGAGAGGCAAATTAGTCTAGCGCCCCCATAAAGCGGCCGTACTGCCTCCGGTGTGCGGACGGCCGGCATTCCGCAACTGGGGGGGGGGGGGGGCGCTTCTAATTTTGACCTCTCATCCTGGACCACAAACCTTCCTCGCTGTGCTATGTTTTCTGCTGCACCATTGGCATGGTTATATCTTCTTAGTCCTCTCCATAAAATTATCAGAAATTTGTGCTTAAAGTAGAACTATAGGCAACACATTTTTTTTCATTTTGGATAGGATAAGGGAGGGTTATAGCCTCTGTCAGTTTATTTTTCACCATCCCTGTCGCATTGCAGATATTTTCTTTCACTTCCTGCCCCATAGCCAAACAGGAAGTGAGAGGAAATCTATGCAAATTAAGGGAATCCATTGCCCCCCAGGCCCTCAGAACTAGGGTCCCCACTCGAAAATTTCAGGGTCTTAAACAGCAAGGGGTGTGGCCTTGACAGGAAGGGGTGGGTCATATTTAAATTAGGGGGTGCACAAGTTTAGTCAGGCCAAGGGCAGCACAAAACCTAAATACACTACTGAGGGGAGGAACTCGGAAGGCAGAAGGAGCCAGGAGCTCTGGTGGGGGACCCGAAAAGTGGGAGTTCAGGGCTGCTCTGTGCAAAAACCAGTGCACGGAGCAGGTAAGTGTTTGTTTTTTAAAGGAAATGAAAGGTTTAAAATCACTTCTAAAAATTGAACTGCCAGCGGAGTAGGGTCATTTTAGTCAAGGTTTAGTGGTCCCCACAATCTGATCAGTCATAAAGCAGTAGAAAAGCTATGGTTATATGCAGTTTATAATGCTCAAGGATTTCTGATTGGTTGCTGTCGGTTACTATAGTTTGCACATCATTAGTGCTGTTTTTTACTTCCTTGCTGAATAAGGCCATCTATTCCTAGTGATGTCTGGGTAAAAGCTTCAAAGGGAAATCAATACTTTTTGCTTTCTACTACCTATACTCTTATAGACTGGAATCCATAATAAACAAACAGTCAAGCATTCTATTCCTAACATAATGACAACTCAGACCAATTTCATGATATTCTCATTGCCTCTCGTACATTACAGAGAACACTGTTCAAATGGAAGGCAATCTAGCATTTAAAAAGGCACGGAAGAGATCAATGATGAAATGCAAAGCACAGTAATCTCAAGCAAGCAATTAGCAGACCTCCCAACTTTCTGATGTGGGAAAGAGGGACAATTTTTTGCACAAATGATTTAGGAATGGGACATATCATTGTCACACTGCTAGCCAGGCTGACTGTGAAGAATTAATTAATGTGTAATAATATTCAGTTTAACCCACTGAGGATCCATTAGCATTTTTCTATCCTGCTCACATCATAGTATTTGACAATTACCATTGCAATAAAGACAGAAAAAAAGTTTAGCCCATTAACACATTTGATAATATATTAGTACATTCACTTATCCAAGTCTCTACAATATAACCTAAAGAGGGGCTTAGGAGAAAGGATGGACAGGATCTGTTTTCCAAAAGAGGAACAGTTGGGACTTATGAATCAGGCCCATCTAAGTACCGTTTACTACACTCTGATTGAATGCTATAGATTATGACATTTTAGTAACCACCATTATTCTATGCATTGCCTTTATGAAACCACCCTAAATAATTAATGGGATGTAGGTCCACAAACTATATAGTAAATCTTTCAAACCTGATAGAGGTATATATAGGTGACTATGTTTCGCTAACATACATCTCAAGAACTTCCTGCATCTACCAATGATAAATGAAACATTCCATCAAATATATAAAGTCATAACAAATGCATTACTTGGTTCTTACTAACAGCCCATCAACGCTTTGCTTTTAAAAAGTAATCCATTAATTTACCTTTGCATTATAAACATCCTTTCCATTGGAATGAATAAAGGAAGTAAGGTATGAGATGGGAAGATTTGCAGCAGTAGCCATTTGGCTCCTCCTCATGGGTAGTACAATGTAGAGCTGGCAGGAGTATAGATAGGTATATAGTATATAGTGGAGGTCAGGTCAAATAAAGAATATGACCCGAGTTTTTTCTAGGGCCCCCAGGGCCACAAAAGATATATACTGTATTTATCGTCGCTGCCTCGGAGGGGACAGGGAGGGGGCGGGACAAGTGCCATCAGATTACATACAGGTGAATCTCCTGTATCTCTGTAATAGGAAGTCCCGTCTCCTGGGCTGGCATTGGACGACTGTTCTGTCTATCATAGGAGGACTTTGTATTAAAGAGGCCACCAAGTAAACAGGAGATTCTCCGGTATCTAATCTGTTGGCGCTCGTCCCGCCCCCCTCCTTGTCCACTCCGAGGCTGTAGATGGGCATGGATCAGGCTTCACTGATGGCAATGGTGAGGCTGCATTCATGGCAATGGTAAGGCTGCATTCATGGCAATGGCGAGGCTGCATTCATGGCAATGGTAAGTCTGCATTCATGGCAATGATGAGGTTGCATTCATGGCAATGGTAAGTCTGCATTCATGGCAATGGTAAGTCTGCATTCATGGCAATGGTGAGGTTGCATTCATGGCAATGGTGAGGCTGCATTCATGGCACTTGTGAGGCTGCATTCATGGCACTTGTGAGGCTGCATTCATGGCAATGGTAAGGCTACATTGATTGCAATGGTAAGGCTGCATTCATGGCAATGGTGAGGCTGCATTCATGGCAATGGGAGAGCTGCATTGATTGCAATGGTAAGGCTGCATTCATGGCAATGGTAAGGCTGCATTCATGGCAATGGTGAGGCGGCATTCATGGCCATGGTGAGGCTACATTCATGGCAATAGTGAGGCTGCATTGATTGCAATGCAATGGTAAAGCTGCATTCATAGCAATGGTGAGGCTGCACAATGGCCATGGTGAGGCTGCTGATGGGCACTGATAAGGCTGTATTGATGGGCACTGACCCTTATTTTGCTTCACAGTTCTTTATTTAAAATTACATGTTTTTCCTGAAACTTCCCTCTTAAAGTGAAGGTGCGTGTTATATATATATATATATATATATATATATATATATATATATATATTAACACACCTGAGCAGCGAGAATTCCAATTGGGCAGTGTATTAGTCCTCGGACGAACAGACTTTAATGGTTCAAATAATGTCAAGCAAAATGGTTGGCCCTCACGCATGTTCACTTTATCAAATCTGGCCCTCTTTGAAAAAAGTTTGGGCACCCCTGGTATAGACAGTCCTCCCAAGGCCCCCCACCCAATGTTTTGTTCAGATTTTAGTCCTGTCTTCCCATTATCTTAAATTCATAGGCCAGGAAGGTCAAACTCAAATGCATACAGTGGGCAACACAACATTTAGTTTAATAAATCTGGGAGGGGCAATTACTATTATGGAAAATTATAATAATGCAGTTTACTCTTCGCTCCGGAGTAAAAAAACATTTCATTAATTATTCAACTGCAAAATTATAATAGGAATTGTAGCCTTTTTCAACTGGAGAACAGCTGGGGCCTCATTCAATTTCAATTCGTAAACTGCTTAGAGCTGTAGAGAAGGAGCCAGAGGGATACAGGCAGCCAAAAAAACACCAGTTTCACATGCCGGCTTCAAGCTTAACCAGTTAACTCCTAACACTCCCAAGCAAGTACGGTATATTTTACCAGTATCAATTGCATCCTTCACAAATGCCTTATAGTTCCAGCAGCTGTACCTAAAATAGTGAGCACTGAATATATAGTTTATGTGTTTTAACTGTGTATTTATTTGTGTAGCCAGAGTTCCCATTTCAACTATTCTCTCCATAAAATGTAGGTGACAGGTCTACTTTAAAAAATCTACCAGACTCCCTATTGCCATAAATTACCATTGGTCATAAAAATTGAATGACTCTGGGGTAATAAAAGTCCCAAGTAAATATAGTGTGGTTGATTCTCTGACACAGAAGATAGAGTACAATTTTGGATATGCTTGTTGCTTGATTTGTGAAGCAATACATACAGTGGATGTTTTATAGTTTATAGTCATTCAGGCATACTCAGAAAACTCTGGAAGAAATGTATTCCTGTGCTGGAACAAGGAGTGCGGCAAAGTGTTATTAGGACTCTACACATGTGCAAAACAATAAAATGAAAATATTTTTTAAAACAAAAAGAAGTATAGATGTTACAGGAAGTGTGCAGTTATATAGCAATAAATTGTCAATTGCCATGTAATTGCCTTTTGACACTTTGTGGGAACCAGTGACGCTAATACAGTGATCAGTTCTAAATATATGCACTGTCACTGTGTTAATGACACTGGCTGGGAAGGGGTTAAACATCTAGGGCAATCAAAAGGTTAAATGTGTGCCTAACCAGTGTTTTTGTGTACACCGTGTGCTGCTTTCACTAAGGCATGTGCTTTGCAGGGTAAGAAAATCCATTACATCCCTGCTGACAAGACAGAGCTCTGCCTTTTTTAGGCAGAGCTCCATCCTGTGTTTCTCCTCGACGATCAGCGGGTGCCAGGGGACATCCATTGGCCGGTGCCTGCTGATCAGCTTCTGCTGTGACCAACCACCCCCTACCCAGAAGTGCAGGATCACATATATATATATACGTGATTCTGCACAGAACGACCGCCCTGTAAATCTGCTATAGGGCGGTTGGCAAGCAGTTACATTTGAAAATATTGTTTTTATGGTAATGCACAAGGCTGGTGCGCCCTTTCTCATGTCTTTGTTTTCAGCCATTGTGTAAGGACTCTCCTAATCTGAAGAGGGCAGTAAGGCCAACACATTACCTGTGGAATTCATGGAGGAATTGCTTTTGGGGTGACATTACAATAAACCATCTTTATCAGTGGTCTCCAAACTGTGGCCTGGGGGCCAGATGCGGCCCCTTGCTTGCTTCTATCTGGCCCTTGGGGTATTGTTATTGGGGCATAATTCCCCCTACTGATGCCAACGAATGGACACAATTCCTCCCCATTACACCAATGATGGGGCACAATTCCTTCAAATTACACCAACAATGATACCCAGTGACAGGGCACAATTCCTCCTAGTGACACCAACGATGGGGCACAATTCCTTCCAATGACACCAACAATGGGGCCCAATGACCCCAATGATGGGGCACAATTCCTCCCAGTGACACCAACAATGGGGCACAATTCCTCCCGCTGACACCAATGATGGGGCACAATTACTCCCACTGAAACAAACAATGGGGCATTATTTTTTCCCCACTTACATCAGGACCTCTTCTACTCCCAGTGGCCACAGTCCAGCCCCCCCTAAAGACGGAAGGACAGTAAACCGGCCCTTTGCTTAGAAAGTTTGGAGACCAGTGATCTTTATGATTGACCTCTTTCTATGGGACTGATAATGGCCATTTTCCTCTAGCGCTTATTTTGTTTTTGACCTACTAGCATGCAACCTGTTTTACATGCGCTATCCTACTACATATTTTAGACATCACTTATGAAAATTGGATAAAAGTGTGGCTGTTACCCACAGCAACCAGATTCCAGCTGTCATTTTCTAGTCTACAATAGAAATCACAGGCCATGGTAGCAAAGCAGGTGTCTTTTGCACATATAAAAGATTCACTGTGTATTGTGATTCTCAATACATAATAATCTTGTGTAGCATCACTATAGCGTTATCTATTCATCCCATACTGCATGCTGTGTCTTCAAACTTTCATGTAATGTGTTTCATAGTGTAGGTGAAAGGTGTTCTTTAAAGTAATTGTTGATTTCTTCTCGGAATAAATACGGATGCTGACAACAGAGAAAAAGTGGTAAGTGCTGTCTGATAAAGGGCCATGTTTGTATACTTTACATATAATTGCTCAGCTGGGCCGTTTGCTTTGCCACCCCACACTGTGCCATGCCTTTGTTTGCTGCCGTCCTCAAGAGAGATGTCAAACAGGGACATACTTTAACGTCTGCGCTATTTATACAGTTCCCACCCCTGGGAGAGCTCTGAAGCGCTTCTCTCCCTGTGTACCAGCTGGAGACGTACAGGAATCCATCGCCAGGTGCTACAGGTTTCATACCGCCATACAGAGAGGGGCCCCTGGGAGCCTCCTGGTCTGCCAGTGCACATGGCTCTGCTCTGCTAATCAAGTGAAAAGCTGAAGAGTCGGGAATAGGCAGGAGCACAATAAATACAGTACATGCTACTTACAAATGTATTACTCCAGCAACATTCCGTGGACTGCTGACAGCCAGCATATTGCATGCACTTAGTACCACATCATGTAGCTGGGCACAGTAGCACAGTGGTTAGCACTCCTGCCATGCAATTCTAGGGTCCTCGGTTTGAACGCCACCCAGGACATTATCTGTATGGAGTTTAAATGTTCTTTTGTGGGTTTCCTCTGGGTACTTTAGTTTCCTCCCACACTCAAAAGACATGCAGGTAGGTTTATTGTCTCCTGTCTAAATTGGCCCTAGTACGTGAGATAGTGACCTTAGATTGTCAGTACCTTAGAGCAGTAGTTCTCAAACCTTTTGAGACCAGGGTTTGATAAATTCTTCCAAAACCTTCCATGCACCAACAGCAGGGGTGTTGCTAGGTCTACAAAAGATCTGGGGCTAAAGAAAGTCGCTTGGTCAGGCATACACATGTATATAATATGCGTGTGTGTGTATGTATATATATATATATATATATTTATATATATATATATATATATATTGTATATTATCATTACATCAGGGTTCCCAGAGAGCCCCTCCTTACCTCAGAGTCCCCAGAAAGCCGCTCCTTACATCAGGGTCATCAGAGAGAGGGCAGGCAGTGAGAGATGATGTCATCTCTCTGCTGCCCACGGCTGCACAGTGAGAGCAGAACAGCGGTAATGCAGGGTGGGTGGTGAGAGATGATGTCTTCTCTCTGCTCTCTCGCCCGCCTAGCTCTCCCGTGCTGTCTGCCCGCTCTCTGGTGCTGGCCGCTATACACTCGCGGCCCGGCTGCAGAGAGGCCACGACCACGGCCATCTCTGAGAGACTCGGGGCTATGGGCCCCAGATTCAGGGCTATAGCCCCAAAAGCCACCCCTAGCAACGCCCCTGCCCAACAGTAAAAAATGTAGGGCTTGTGTACACAGGCATTGTTTTCCTGTGTTTGAAACACTCATCGAAAACTCACTCACACAGTTATCAAGCACAATCCGCTGTGAAAAGCCTGTCCCATGCCAGCATACTGCAGAGATGGATGTTTGTTTTATTGTGGAAGCAGTGGTCACTTTGCAGAGGTCTGACACCTCTCACGTCCACCTGCTGAGTCAGTCCTATAGCACTGCAGTTAGCAAAGCTTGTGCTGAATCCAGAGTTTTACATCTGACTCTACAGGGGGCGTGTAGGACCTCTGCAAATAGACCACTGCTTCCCTACAGAGAACAAGGGCCCTCTCTGCAGCATGCTGACAGGGGACATGCTTTTCAATTCCAATTGTTTTTGTTAAGGTTTGACACAGAACATAAGGAACATGCGTGTACAAACATTGCATTGCAAAATTTCACAGTAAAACCTCGTACACACGGTACAATTGTTGGCCAAGTGAGCGTCTGATCTTTGTCAAAAGAGCGTGTGCCAGGATCTTGTCTTGCATACTAACGGTATACAATTTTCATGCCACAAACACGAACGTAGTGACGTACTACGAGGAATTTCAGCTCTTGAGCGCCACCCTTTGGGCCCCTTCTGCTAATTTTGTGTTTGGTGAGCATTGATTCCGAGCATGTGTGTTTGTACTTTCGACTTTTGTGTGACGGATTTGTGTACTGACCATGCGAAAATCTGATGTCAAACCTTTGTCCGCTGAAAATTTACTAGCCAGTCATCCAACATTTATTGGCCGAAACTTGGACAACAATTGTCAAAAGGAGTGTACTAACGGTAAGATTTTAGGACAACAGTCAGTCAACAGACAATCCCCTGCCAACAATGGTACCGTGTGTACGAAGCTTTAAGCTTAGGTTGTGGCCTACTGGCGCACCTTTCTTGGCATACGTAACACCATGTTGTTTTCACTGACCATAAGTGGTCATAAATTGCTTAACCACCAAGTAATTTATAACAGTAAAATAAAATAAGAAAACAAGAAAAGAGAAATCAAACTGAAAACAAAAATAACCAGAAAATCTTGCCAGAAAAAAAATATACATCGCTGACCTAGTCGCCATAATGGGTTATAATCACACTTATGAGGTTCACTTGAAGATAGACACAATCATTCACAATTAACGGGTACCAATAGAGTTGTATACATGGGTTCCAGCATAGGTTATAATTGAGGACAGGCTTTTTTACTCAGGCTGTGGCTGCTCTCTAAACAACGCAAAATGTAAAACTTTGTACACCTTTTGCTTGATGCACCTGGAATGTGTCTGGATGATTTAAACTGAAAGTTCTGTTGGGTATAAAAAAATCTAAAGACATTGATAGCATTGGTGGAAACACCAGAGGGCATATGTGCCCCCCTCAAATTTAGGGGTCCATTTATACTAAAAGTGGTTTTGGGACCCCATTCTGTTATAGACTTGGGGGGTAATATAGACTTGGAAACTACTTATTTCTATGGTGGGTAGAAAGCGGGAGGCATTCTTCTTGATGCCCCAACCATTCTCTTGGATTGTAATATCCAAATGGTGGCAGAAGGCGAGTATTTCTTTAACTCCCTGTCTGAATGGCACTGAGACATGCAGAGCAGAATGATTCTCCCTTTTCTTCTTGACATCATTTGGACTGGAAATGAAGGGGGTGACCTTCAACTGTATATTGTGGACCATGAGAGAGCTGATCTTCATCTGCTGTCTATGTATTTATGTATCTGTCTATCTACAATACATACGGTAAGTGTTTGTACTTGGGCAGTAGATAAATGAGGGGTATCACAATTGTTTTCACGTAGAGACCTTTTGGTGACTTTGGAAAATAAAGATGTTATTAGGAGTGATAATGTTTTCTAAGACACTGGCGATTCCCATGTCAAAGAACAAAACACGCTGCCAAAATAAATAGGATGCACAAGTGACATGAATATGGAGTATTTGTATAGGTGTGGGAACATTTAAAGACCATTTAAAGACTCTATAAAAAAGTTCTAATTCTGTAGGGCCCATGTATAATTTACATTAAAGTATTCAAATGTCATGCATTAATGTGTGTTGTGTTAAAGTGGTTCTAAATGCTGAAGGCTTTTTTATCTTAAAGTGGTGTTCCACCCTAAAAAAAAAAAACATGACTGTGCCTAAAAAAAAATGTAAAAAAAATTTGGAAAATTTTTTTTTTACTTACCTCTAAGTGCCTGTTGCTAGGGGGTCCCTCGTAGTCTGCCTCTTCCAGTGCCTGGGCTGGTGACATCACTTCCCCCTCGACACAGGAAGGACTCGGCTCTGCTCCCTCCCTCCTGTCAATCATCTGGGACCCATTACAGGCCCCAGGTGACTGAGCGGCTAATCACGGCGCGCGGTGCCGCTCGCACATGCGCAGTGAGTGCCAGGCTGTGAAGCCACAGCATGGCGCCCACAGTTGCAATGCCAGTGCCACTGAACGGAGGGGGAGACGAGCGGGGCTTCGATCCCCCGCATCGTTGGACCCTGGGACAGGTAAGTGTCCAATTAAAAGTCAGCAGCTGCAGTATTTGTAGCTGCTGACTTTTAATTTTTTTTTTTTTTCATGGGCCCTCCTCTTTATTGCATTCTTTGCATTAGGATAAAAAACCTTCTGTGTGCATCGACCCCCCTAATACTTACCGGAGCCCCATCCTGATACAGCAATGTTGTACAAGAGACTCGGCTGTCAGGGACTCTCCCTCCTGATTGGCTGAGACACACGGCGGGCGCCATTGGCTCCCACTGCTGTCAATCAAAGTCAGTGAGCCAACGAGAAGAGAGAGAGGGGGTGGGACCGAGCCGAGGCTCTGTGTCTGAACGGACACACAGAGCAGCGGCTCGACTGCGGTGCCCCCCATAGCAAGCATCTTGCTGTGGGGCACTCGGCAGGAGGGAGGGGTCAGGAGCGCTGGTGAGGGACCCAAGAAGAGAAGGATCCAGGCTTCTCTGTGCAAAATCACTGCACAGAGCAGGTAAGTATAACATGTTTGTTATTTTTAAACATAAAAAAACAAGACTTTAGAATCAGTTGCCAATTGTTGACATGGACTGTTTTTTCCAATGCAGTGCACCACTAAGTTACTCAATACTGTATAGGTGCCTTGGGGTGTCATTGAAATACAATGCAACATGACATAATGGACCCTAAATGTTAATTAATTAAAGAAGAATTCCAGGTATGGATATTTTAAACAAACATTTCTCAAGCACGGTACATCGACCAGGTATAGCATTTGCTTAGTTACATTGGTCCAAGCTGGACCAACTAGGAATAAAATTTCTACACCTGGAATTCTTCTTTAAGCCCAATATCTCACTGCATCCAAGAGACTGAATTCTGACCAACTACTATTGATTATTGCACTAGATGCATGGCTGCATTGGCACTTGTCCTTTTTCAGGCACTTACGTTTTCTATGGAGATGAATAGAAGTAAGTGTCCATGCACATTAATGCGTATTTTAACATGAGCTTTCAAAAAACTTTGAATTATATGTAAAGGCATGTAAAACAAATGTCAATGTGCGTGAAGGCACTTTAACAAGCACTTTCATGCTTTTCCACTAATTTTACTGGAAAACAGATGTGCCTAAAAATAGACAAGTGGAAATGCAGCCTTAGCATATGAACTCTTTAGTATATAAAGCCGATAGTTGAGAATGCAATTAATGCCTCTAATGCACATCATTTATGTTTTTACATTTTTTAGGTTTAATGGTCATTAACCAAGGCGAGAGTTAATGTGCAGTGCCCGGAGCCCCAAAGGGATCAGTCAGTGATCATCTTTAATTGTTCTGACTGCTCTAAATTAAAGCTAAAAGCTTAAGCTGGCAAAACACAGTCATTTTTATTTTTATTTTCAGCCTGCGGGCTGAATAAAAAAAAAAATCTAACAGATTTCTCCATCCACACTACACAGCGCGGATGGGCGAATCTCCCGCTGCGGGTATTGTATTCTGACAGCCGGCACCAGCGGGAACCAGCTGAAGTACGCATAGCGTATGGCCAGCTTTTTTCTTACAGTACGTAGTGTTGCAGCTTCTCAAATTTGGCATAGTTGTTTTGGAATGGAGGCACTGAGAGCTAAATGTTTGAGCATATGGGTTTTCTGCACAAACAAAAAGTTTGTCACCTAAACCCGGCACTAACGCTTTTGAGATGTAACATTTGGGTGAAAATTCTTCAGAACCAAAAAGCGAAGTCATTATCTGTGTACTTGTTCTTTTTCTTGCCATTAATAAATAACTCCTGAGCTTCCAAGGCAGCTTATTGCTCTGACTATGAGCATTGTGTGTGTTTAATGTCATTAGAGATTGCAGAGATTCTACTGCATTCACACAAGCACTTTTGAAACAATTTTCAGTAATTATAATATGAGCAAGCAATGTGGTGTGCTGTTAAAAATCTATTAAATGATCATATATAGTGCATTATTCCAACAAATCAACTGTGAATTACAGAAAAGTCCGCACTAAATAAATTCCAACAAAAAACGTCCACTGTAAAGTTTAAATCCTTCACTGGTTCTAGAGCTCCTGGCCACCACCACATGGATTAGCTTACCAGAAAATCAGACCTCAGTACACAGGAGGTCTAATATGGCTTTATGCTGCCCATGGATGGATGGAGGGCTCTCCCCCCTATGCAGGTTGCGAATGGCCACACGCACACTAGAAGCTGATCTCATATGCAGAGAAAGAAAGAAGGATCCACATAGTGTAGTAGCTTCCCAATGTATTTATATTAAAAAAAAAAAGAAAAAAGTAAAGCAAGCAAGGGATTACAAATCAAGCATTGAAACTAACACTCAACGACCGTCCCGAGCTGCTCTGCCCTTACATGTTTCGTCCTACAGAACATCTTCTCAGGGATCCCAGAGTCAATTTACATGTGTAATAAAGCTTCCGTTTTTTTTTTTTAACCAGTTCTCACGGGCTAAAAAAACACCTGAATTACGGCGGAAAAAATACCCTGAAACATTTGATTTGAGCGTTTACAGGTATTCCCATGACTATGGGACTAAAAAATGCCCAAATTTGTCTCAAAAGTAGCTAATGTAGCTTTGTGAGAGTTAAGTTCATATGTGTTCATATGTGAACCATTTAAATACATGGGATTTTGTTTGTTAAGAGCTTCGTAGCTTCAAGCAATAAATTGTTCAAAGGACGTTTCACACCGGGATTCACATGCATTTCAGCCTATTCATTTTGAATGGGCTGAAATCACACTGCCTCAAAAGTAGAGCATGCACTACTTTTGCAAATTCACTGCAACCACACCGCATGGTACTTTTGCACTATGCGATCCAGTGCAGACAAGCACACTATGTTTGCAACCTGTGTTTGGGGTGTCATTAGCTTAATATTGACACCCTTTGCAGATCGCAACTGCAGTGCTTTTAAATGTGGTGCAGAAAACGCGCACGGAACAAGGATTTCCCGCAGCGCATTCTGATGGGAACCGGCACCAAGGGGGAATGGACCCACATTCCTATATATAGTTACAAAGTTTTCATAGAAACAAGTATACAAAACATGAACAGGTACTGATCTTTTCATTACGTTCACATGTATATCTATACATTAAAAAAATGGTTTCTCTTTCAAAATTTTGAATAATGGACGACTTGTTCAGATATCGACCAGTTCATTTCCCTTTTAAGAAGTGATTAATATGTTACAGTACTATGCAATTAATAATTCGTCCTTTAATAATGAATTCCTTGATTTCTAAAGGAAAGGGGTCTGTTTTGCTGTAAGGCATATACTGTCACTGGCCTACAGTTTATTAAATATTCAACAAAGACTTCTGCTGTGGCAACTAAAAAAGGACACTAAATCTAATATACAACTTTCATTAAAGTGTAACTACACTTTTGAATGCAAGGATGTACTCACACACTTTGAACGCAATCTCTTAACCTATCTAGCAAAGCATAGACTAAGGTAGAGCATGCACTACTTTTGCAAATTCACTGCAACCACACCGCATGGTACTTTTGCACTATGCGATCCAGTGCAGGCAAGCACACTATGTTTGCAACCTGTGTTTGGGGTGTCATAAGGCTCGATTCACACAAATGCGTTTATTGATGCATTTTGCATTTTTCAAATATGCAGGGAATTTTTTTTAGCATGGGTTCCTATGGAACACGTTCACATCACACAGTGTACTGTGTACTCGGCTTGGCTAGGCTCCGCTCGCAGTCCCACCTCTTAGCCCTGCCATTGGACCAGTGATGTGTCCATCATAGAAGCCGGGTCAATGGGCGGGACTGTGAGACGAGCGGCGCAATAATTTAAAAAATCTCAGCTGCAATTTTGGGCAAGG
Source organism: Lithobates clamitans (assembly GCA_037952925.1). Taxonomy (NCBI): domain Eukaryota; kingdom Metazoa; phylum Chordata; class Amphibia; order Anura; family Ranidae; genus Lithobates; species Lithobates clamitans. Next base: position 953,826 of record JBBGZY010001008.1, read on the forward strand.
CTGCAGATGGACACTGGGCAAGGCTGGACACTCGGCAAGGCCGGACACTGGGCAAAGCTGCAGATGGACACTGGGCAAGGCTGGACACTAGGCAAGGACGGACACTGGGCAAGGCTGCAGATGAACACTGGGCAAGGTTCGACACTGGGCAAGGCTGGACACTGGGCAAGGCTGCAGATGGACACTGGGCAAGGCTGGACACTGGGCAAGGCTGCAGATGGACACTGGGCAAGGCTGGACACTGGGCAAGGCTGCAGATGGACACTGGGCAAGGCTGGACACTGGGCAAGGCTGCAGATGGACACTGGGCAAGGCTGCTGATACACACTTCAAATGTAAGTTTTTTTCCTTAAACTTCCCTCCTAAAAGCTTTTTCCTTAAACTTCCCTCCTAAACTTGGGGTGCGTGTTATACGCCGGCGCGTGTTATACGCCGATAAATACCGTGCCTTTCCTTTTCAATCTGCAGCTCTGTAATTTTCTATAAAATGCAAGATGGCTATCTCGAGGTGTTCTGTACACAGATGGAGTACAGAACGTCCCCCCCAGATATGTCCTGCTTGTGTGATTTGGCTCACTGATTTTCCCAGAAGTCTTCACTAAGATACAAGTCAGAATTCAGGCATCCCCTGCAACAAAAATTTCATTTTTGGTGTTATACTCCCAATAGGAAATTATGTCTAAAGGGATGCAGACCCTGCAATTTTCCTCATTAGTGCCCCGCTGGTGCAGCAGCTAATTGATAATTATGAAACCACTCTCATTAGACTCACTGTGCACATGGGCACAGACAAACACACAGGTATTTCTTCAGAATAACAAAAGGTAGGAATCTGCAACAAAGTTTGTAAAAATCCTTGCACTGTACATTAAAAGATTTTTAAAAGGCTATCTGTATGTATGTATGTGTGTTTATATGTGTGTATGCAGGGCTTTTTTTCAGTGGGAACGTGGGGGAACGCAGTTCCAGCACCTTCACCACTAAATGTATGTAATGGCAAGGGGTGCTGGGGTGTGCTGCAGGGTCTACTGATGCTCACTGCTAGGGGATCTGTTCTAGCTGGAGGGGATCCATTTTTGCAGGGGGTCTTTTGTTGCTGAGGAAGTCTATTGTTGCTGGTAGGGGACCTATTGTTGGTGGGGGTGGGTCTTATATTGCTGGGGGGTCAGTTGTTTCTGGGAGAGAACCACTGTTGAAGGAGGGGTCTATTGTTGCTGGCTGCCAGAGAGTCTATTGATGGTGGCTGTGGGGAGATCTGTTATTGCGGCTCTATTGTTACTGGCTGCAGGGGTTCTAATTTACTGCTTTTCTTTTATAATTATCAAATTCCTTACAAATTATTTAGCACCACAAAATGATACTTGGTTCTGTAGGGCAATACTGGGAGGTGGGTAGGGGGTGGAACCAAGGAATGGTGCCCGGAGGCAGGGCCGGATTTGCCATAAGGCCACCGAGGCCAGGCCTCGGGGCGGCAGCGGTGCAGGGGCGGCGCCGCTCCTGCGGCGACTTCGCGGCCGCCCCCCCCTTTCAGGCTGCCTGTTAAAGTTGATTAAGGGCACTGGTGCCCTTAGATAAGATGGCCGCGAGCCGCCCACTACTGCGCATGCGCAGTTCCGAAGCGGCCGGGCTCGGGAAAGCTCGTACGCGCTCGGGCGGGCGGCGCATGCGCAGTAGCGTGATTGCGCCGCCCGGCGCCATTTTTAAAAAGATTAAAAAGTAATGACAGCGGTGCGGCGGCGGGGGGAGAGAGATGACATCTCTCATTGCCAGCACCGCTGTTCCGCCCTCCTTCATCTGGTGGCAGACAGGCAGCGTGGCAAGTGACATCAACATCTGGTGGCAGCATGGCAAGTGACATCCCCATCTGGTGGCAGCGTGGCAAGTGACATCAACATCTGGTGGCAGCGTGGCAAGTGACAACCCCATCTGGTGGCAGCGTGGCAAGTGACATCCCCATCTGGTGGCAGCGTGGCAAGTGACATCCCCATCTGGTGGCAGCGTGGCAAGTGACATCCCCATCTGGTGGCAGCGTGGCAAGTGACATCCCCATCTGGTGGCAGCGTGGCAAGTGACGTCCCCATCTGGTGGCAGCGTGGCAAGTGACGTCCCCATCTGGTGGCAGCGTGGCAAGTGACGTCCCCATCTGGTGGCAGCGTGGCAAGTGACGTCCCCATCTGGTGGCAGCGTGGCAAGTGACGTCCCCATCTGGTGGCAGCGTGGCAAGTGACGTCCCCATCTGGTGGCAGCGTGGCAAGTGACGTCCCCATCTGGTGGCAGCGTGGCAAGTGACGTCCCCATCTGGTGGCAGCGTGGCAAGTGACGTCTCCATCTGGTGGCAGCATGGTAAGTGACATCCCCATCTGGTGGCAGCATGGCAAGTGACATCCCCATCTGGTGGCAGCATGGCAAGTGACATCCCCATCTGGTGGCAGCATGGCAAGTGACATCCCCATCTGGTGGCAGCATGGCAAGTGACATCCCCATCTGGTGGCAGCATGGCAAGTGACATCCCCATCTGGTGGCAGCCAGGCAGTGTGGCAAGTGACATCTCTATCTGGTGGCAGCGTGGCAAGTGACATCCCCATCTGGTGGCAGCCAGGCAGTGTGGCAAGTGACATCTCCATCTGGTGGCAACCTGGCAAGTGACATCCCCATCTGGTGGCAGCGTGGCAAGTGACATTCCCATCTGGTGGCAACGTGGCAAGTGACATCCCCATCTGGTGGCAGCGTGGCAAGTGACATTCCCATCTGGTGGTAGCCAGGCAGTGTGGCAAGTGACATCCCCATCTGGTGGCAGCCAGGCAGTGTGGCAAGTGACATCCCCATGTGGTGGCAGCGTGGCAAGTGCCATCCCCATCTGGTAGCAGGCATAGTGTCAAGTGACAAGCGATGGTGGCAAGTGACACGCTCAGGGCTCCCAATGATTCTGCATTATGGTGAGTTGAACTATTTCATTTTACATTACAATGTAATGATAGAAATAATGCTTTCCAATCATCCTGACACCATAACAACCATGGTGCTGGGGATGATTGAAGCACTAACACCAGCCATTGCCTTGAAAAATTGCCCGCGAAAAATCCTTACCCCTCACGCGCTTACCCTGAAATATTTTTAGTCTGTACAATTAAAGCCAGTTATTTTCAGTGTTCTCGTGTGTGGAGATATGTTTTTAATTGATCTATTGTAGAAGTCATCGATAAAGAACGAGAATGGTGGGGTGTGTGTGGGGGGGGGGCGGCATTGAAGGACCCGGCCTTGGGGCGGCAAAGGGAGTAAATCCGGGCCTGCCCGGAGGTGGGTAGGGACGGAAAAAAGGAGTGACTTAGACAGGGGGAGTTCCTGCGCCTATTCTCTGAGAAAAAAAGCCCTGTGTGTATGTATGTGTATGTGCATGTATGTGTGTGTATGCATGTATGTATGTATATGTGTGTGCATGTGTTTATATGTGTGTGCATATAAGCATTTAATATATGTGTGTGTTTATATATATGTGTGTGTATGTACATATATAGTATATGTGTGTGTATTGTGTGTGTGTTTATTTATGTGTATGTATGTGTGTGTGTGCGTACATGTATTTTTACATGTATGTGTATGTATGCACATTTTATGTATGCGCTTTTAATCCTGACCCCCTATATGTGTACAATCAGAACAGATTTTTTTTCTTGCTTGTTCATAGTATCAGCAAAAAAATGTTGTTCCTCTGAAAAGCGATCCATGCTCAGATTGCTTTTCAGAGGCATTTGACAGCCGCTAAAGAGGCAATATGTTGCCTCCTGACCGCCTGTTTTAACCCCTTAAATGCATCATCACTATGCTGCAACTGGGTGCAATGCACAAAGTTGCGGAGTGGTTGCAGTGCAGCCCCATTCCCCTAGGGGTATACTTCAAGGGTGCCCTAACTGTAAAAAGATTGAGAAACGCCGACACAGAGGAACCAATCTCTCCATTTTCCTTCTGCAGCCACTGAATGCCTGCGGGAGGGAGAGGAGGAGAAGTAGGGGGAAATGGAGAAATCAGTTCCTTTATATGCAGCCACCCACTTGTGACCGGGCCCTGTTGTTCCGCCACCTTGCTCGGAGGCCCTTCATGGTTTCTTGCATAGGGGCCCTGAAGGTTCTAGTTACGCCACTGTTTGGTAGATATGGTTTTCTTTAAAGATAAGATCCTGAAGATTCAAGTTTTGTCAGTACGGTTGTTTATCTGGCTGTAAACTGGAATGAGAGAGAAGTTGGCAAGGTGCAAATTACTGGCACTGATTAAACTTTATTTCTTCAAAAGCATGCAAGCTTTAGAAAAATACATTTTTAATCTCTAAATGGTGTGAATATATGTATAAACACCTGTGACAATATCATTACCTTTGACTACCAGTATCTCAAGTCATCAAGGATAATAATATATTTTAGCATTGTGGCTCTGTAGAGACTTACTTTATTGATGCCAGAGAGAGATATAATTAAGAAGCGAAAAAAACAGAACAAAGAGTCGCTGAACTCTTGTCTATTGATCAGATTCCATGTTTCCTTTTGGTAAAGGCCAGAGAATGACAGATGAAATCTGTTGCTTTGGACAGCTCTACTTTTTTTATTTCTAGAAATGCTGGTCTATTTGTTTATGCCATATATGTGCATTGGGGTGCCATTCGTAATAAATGGCAACCCACTGCAACGCATATATACAGTGTCTTGTAGCTTATTGTCTATATATCTAAGCGTAAACCCGTGCGAAGGCTGTATTTTTCCTGCATGGGATGTACAGATGTTTTGTGCATACGTATGCAGTAAATCCCATTCATGTTAGTTGGTATGTAGCAGCTGTTCTCAATATAACATTCGTGTGGGTCCCCAAACGCAGGCAGTTTGAGTTGAGGACTCACGTCTGCACCCACATTGCTGTCAAATTGGGAGCAGCGGCTGTGTCTATGCATGCGCTGTGTCCCAATTGACAGGAATGGAATTGCCTGCACATGGATGCAAGGAACACCTGTACATTCTATGCAGGCAAGACATGGCCCTATCACGGGTATTAGGTTAATGAAACTTTAACATTTTATAATTTCTCAGCAGATATCAATGTTTTCCAAAGATATTTATGCTCTTATGATGTGTATTAGTGTATTGTCAATGTAATCTCAGTCTTTGTTCTTTTGGTTTTCCCTCTTTTTATATGGTGAACTGTCCTTTTACCTCTACTGTAATTTTAATCAAACATTTGTGGCTATAACCCCTCTTTCTTAACATTGGCTTCATCTTCAAAGACCTCCCGTACATGACACTTTCTCTGGGTTCTTGGGTATTGTCCTATATGGATTCTATTTACCAAACACCAGGAATGGAAATGATTGGTATGTAACATATTATTAAAGTTTATTCTTTTAGTCCATCATCCATTATTTCTTTCCAGAAATGAAAAAATGTAACTGTGGTTAAAAGTGTTCGTAAACTTTAGTTATTATTAATTGAACAGCACACGACCAAAAAAAAAGAAAGAAGGTCATCTATGTATCTTCACCTAGTCAAAACTCAGCGAAGATACATAGTGGCCAGCTCATCCATGAACAGACTACATTCTCACCCCCCAGATACAGGTTGGCATATGATGGGGCACATTTAGAGCCCATTGCTGAACCTTCAATCTTCTCAAACTTGAACTTATATGTCAACAAGAACTCTAGCAGGTCCAATATGAACTTGTTTTGTGCTTGCCCTACTTTTAAGAATCCTACCAACAGCCTTCAAATCCACCTGATAAAGTGCCCTCTGGTACCCTGATGTCATTCAGTAAGGTCATTAAATCAGAGGTGTATTTTCCAACCACAAAAGGTATTGTTGGTTTAATCACCTTTAAGAACACCTTTTCAGTCATTCTAAATAATTCTTGCTTATCACCCTTTAAGAGATAAAAAATGAATAGTTCTTTACCCCTGGCACCCAAAGTGTGGCCCATTCTGTCTGTGCTGGCTGCTGCATCCTGGGCATTGTTCGCCATCTGCTGGACACCAGTGCAGAGTGACAGTGGCATTATAATGAAGCAGGGTGGCAGTGGGATGGCAGGTGCTGAAACACTCTCTGCAATCCCACACCTGCCATTATAAGTGAAGCAGAGTGGCAGCAGGGTGCTGGTACATTCTCTGCATTCTCATACTAGGCTCTATAATGAAGCTAATACTATTAGGCAGAGTGCTATTTACCCAACAGAAGAAGTATAGTTTCAACCTGATGTCATCAGAAAGAGCTGCATTAGGGTTAAATAACCCTGCCAATGATCACCAATGTTGGGTGGAGTGAGGATTAACAGTATTGTCATTGACCACCAGTGCAAGGATGGGGTTGATGGGGGGGGGAGGGCAAGAGCATTGACAATGACTACCAATGAAGGTAGTAGTGATGGGGTGTTAACAGCAATGCCACTGACCACCAATGCAGATAGAAGGTTTGGAGGGTTAACAGCACTGCCACTGTCAACCCATGCAGAGAGGGGGTTGGGGAGAGAGGAGGGGGGAGTTGTTGACAGCATTGCCACGGACCACCAATGCAAGAAGTGGGGATTACCGGCAATGCTACTGACCATCCTTACAGGGAGAGGGTTATGGTAGGGTTAATAGCATTGCCACTGACCACCAATGACGTGGAGGGAATGTTAATAGCACTGCCACAGTCCACCAAGGCAGGGAGGGGGGTCAAGTATCACTAAACAACATCCTTATTCTCCAAAACTAATCCTTACACTTCCACTACTTAATGGCCCTGTAATCTATTTTTAATTAAATCATTTCTTGCTGTGTTTTTCAGCTTCCTCCTACATCCTCCATGAGCTCCTGAAGTTTTCCTCTTCCCCTTAAAGGGGTTGTAAAGTCAAAAGGTTTTTTATCTTAATACATTCTATGCATTAAGATAAAAAGCCTTCTGTGTGCAGCAGCCCCCCTCAGCCCCGCTAACACTTACCTGAGGTCCCTCTCTGTCCAGCGATGTCCATGAGTGTCTCAGCCATCCGAGATTCTCCTTCCTGATTGGCTGAGAAGCAGCAGTGGTGCCATTGGCTCCCGCTGCCGTCAATCAAAGGCAGCTAGCCAATCAGGGGAGAGGGCGGCGAGGTCGGGGCGGGTCTCTGTGTCTGAATGGACACAGGGAGCTGTGACTCGGCTCGGGTGCCCCCATAGCAAGCTGTTTGCTGTGGGGGCACTGAACAGGAGGGAGGGGCCAGGAGCACAGAAGAGGGACCCGAGAAGAGGAGGATCCAGGCTGCTCTGTGCAAATCCACTGCAACAGAGCAAGTAAGTATAACATGTTTAATATTTTTATAGGAAAAAAATTTGCCTCTACAACCACTTTAACTTATGTACGATTAGAACAGACAGTGCACATTAGTTGTGGTCATGTTCACTACTCTCAGGGCCATCTTTAACGTGGGGCAAAAGGGGCATCTGCCCAGGGCCCTGTCATTGTTGAGGGGCCCTGCGCTGCCCGTTCCTTGAGCCCTGCGCTGCCCACCAAGGTTCGGCCACCTCCGGTGCTGGTCGCATGCTGGCTGCTCGCTACTGTCACTTGGAAATACACAAGCATTGCTTGTGTATTTCCAAGTAACAGCGCTCCTCTTCCGGCGGCCGCTCTTATCCCTCAGGTATACACATCAATCTATGAGAACAGAGGAGGAAGGGGGCAGGGACTCTGCACAGGGGAAGCTGCTTCTGGGACTGGCAAGTTGCACGGACATCGGAGGACAACATGCTGTGAGTAGCATTTGGGACAGAGTACCGGTACTGGAATCCGGGGGGGCTTTGTGGGAGGAGAGCCTTGTACTTAGTGGGAGTGGAGCTCTGTACTGGAATCTGGGTGGGAGGAGAGCCGTGCACCCCTGCACTCTGCACCCACCTCACTCTGAACCCACCTCACCCCTGCACCCACCTCACCCCGCACTCTGCATCCACCTCACCCCTGCACCCACCTCACCCCTGCACTCTGCACCCACCTCACACCTGCACTCTGCACCCACCTCACTCCTGCACTCTGCACCCACTTCACTCCTGCACTCTGCACTCACCTCACCCCTGCACTCTGCACCCACCTCACTCCTGCACCTTGCACCCACCACACTCCCGCACTCTGCACCCACCTCACCCCTGCACTCTACACCCACCAACACTCTGCACCCACCTCACCCCTGCACTCTGCACCCACCTCACTCCTGCACTCTACACCCACCTCAGCCCGCACTCTGCACCCACCTCACCCCTGCACTCTGCACCCACCTCACTCCTGCACTCTGCACCCACCTCACTCCTGCACTCTGCACCCACCTCATCCCTGACCTCTGCACCCACCTCACTCCTGCACTTTGCACCCACCACACCCCTGCACTTTGCACCCACCTTACTCTGCACCTACCTTATCCCTGCACTCTGCACCCACCTCACCCCTCCACTCTGCACTCACCTAACTCTGCACCCACCTCACCCCTGCACTCTGCACTCACCTCACCCCTGCACTCTGCACCCACCTCAGTCTTGCACTCTGCACCCACCTCACCCCTGCACTCTGCACCCACCTCAGTCCTGCACTCTGCACCTATCTCAGTCCTGCACTCTGCACCCATCTCAGTCCTGCACTCTGCACCCACCTCAGTCTTGCACTCTGCACTCACCTCAGTCCTGCACTCTGCACCCACCTCACCCCTGAACTCTGCACATAGCGCACCCCAACCCTGCACATAGTGCAGCCCTTAATGCTAGTGCAGTTTGGCCACACCCGCAATTTGCACTGAGAGGTTATGAAGTGTAGTAACCTCTAGCAACTAATCAGTGAGCAATAATGATTTGCAGTAACCTCTAGAATCCAGTTAGTGATCAGTAATGATGTTCTTTAACCTCTAGCAACTAATCTGTGAGCTGTAATGATGTGTTGTAATCTCTGGCAGGCAATTTCAATCGCTGCTTGATCTGCTGCAGTAAACTCATTTTGAGTCTAGCTGGGGGGGGCTCAATAATATCTTTGCCCAGGGTCCAATCAATATTAAAGACTGCCGTGGTTACTCTTTACATACTACACATCCCATAGTCCATACTCCCTAGTCCATCTCAAGAGTGAGTAAAAGCAGGTCTCAAAGTCATTATTTACTGTCTTTAGAAAACCCTGTAGCCCAAAAGAGAGGAGAAAATGTTTAAATATAAGTCTGTAGTAACTCTCCAAGACATACAGTAAAGTGCAGCATGTAGCAGTCATTTTCCCATGCTCAAACTTTCTCTACTCTGAAAGTGCTATAGATTTCTGTTAATAAAAAGAGAGGAATGGTGCTGATAGGTACAGACACTACGTTAGGGCAGGTAACATATACATAGAGGGAAACGCGTCATCTGATACGCCCGACATCACTTCCGGTTCCAGACTGCACCGAGTGCGGACCAAGCTGACTCGCACGCCGCTGCCGAGTCACCCATAGACCGGTAGGGTTTACTGCAGACTCCAGGATACGCTCGCTCCTGCTCAGCAAACCCAGATTTGGCTGACAACTTCTTCTGGACCCCCTAATCTTATCCAGTATCTTCTCAGCATTACAGGACCGCACCAAGGCTGCATCTCTGGACAGCAGAGTGACCATACACTCCACACCATGATTAACTTCCTCATATCCGCGCTATTGCCAAATGATGGCAACAGCCCAGACCTACATTGCCGGGACGACGTCTATTGACGTCGTCCCGTGCACGAGCGGCCTGTGTGCCCCCTGCAGGGCGCGCGCGGCACGCTCGGTGATGAGCGAGTCTATGAGACTCGCCTGATCACAGATCAGAGTAAAGGGTCGGTCCCGACCCCTTAGCACATGATCAGTTGTCAGCCAATGACAGCTGATCATGTGATGTAAACAGAGTCGGTAATCGGCTATTTTTTCTCCTCGCGCTGACAGCGTGAGGAGGAAAAAAAAAGCCGATCACCGGCGGCTGTGAGAGGGACATCAGTCCTGATCACGGCGATCATCTGTGCCCCCTGCCAGTGACACCTAGCAATAAGCAGCATTGCCGCCTACGAGTGCCCACCAGCGTCACCCATCAGTGCCCACAGTGCCACCCATCAGCGCCCACAATCAGTGCCACAACAACAGTGCTGCACATCAGTGCCTCCTATCAGTGCCCATCAGTGTCACCTACCAGTGCACATAAGTGCCCATCAGTGCCGCCCATCACTGCCCATCAGTGCCGCCCATCACTGCCCATCAGTGCCACCCATCAGTGCCCCCCATCAGTGGTACCTATCAGTGCCACCTATCTGTGCCACCCATCAGTGCCACCCATCAGTGGCCATCAGTGCCGCCTTATCTGTGCCCATCAGTACCACCTTATCTGTCCCCATCAGTGCCGCCTTATCTGTGCTATCAGTGCCGCCTTATTTGTGCCTATCAGTGCCGCCTTAACTGTGCCGACTTAACTGTGCCTATCCATGCCCATCAGTGCAGCCTATCAGTGCCCACCAGTGCCGCCTCATCAGCGCATATCAATGAAGGAGAAAAATTACCTGTTTGCAAAATTTTATAACAAACTATGAAACAAGATTTTTTTTTTTTTAATTTTTCCATCTTTTTTTGTTTGTTAAGCAAAAAATAAAAATCCCAGCTGTGATTAAATACCACCAAAAGAAAGCTCTATTTGTGGGAGAAAAAATATAAAAATTTCATTTGGGTACATTGTTGTATGACCGTGCAATTGTCATTCAAAGTGTGACAGCGCTGAAAGCTGAAAATTGGTCTGGGCAGGAGGGGGGTTTAAGTGCCCAATAAGCAAGTGGTTAACCCAGGCCTTTTTCTCACAACTGACATGTGATGTGAGTAGCCATTTGGCTGATTGATTATCATTAAACGATCCTTTTTAACATATTGCACCCCTTTTTTGTTCTAAAGTTTTCTGTAGTAACTCTTCTACAATATCCTCCACTAGTTCTTCTTCCCATAGATCTACCAAATATTTCAGGATCCTATATTCCTGCCTTGTTAGTTGGTTGGTACCAATAATTAACAGTCCCACCCAAAGGTCTAAAGTTCTTCTTATCATATTGCTTATATAAAATGAACTTACCTGCAATCAAGTAATAATCCCTATCCATCTCAAGACAATCATTCTTCATTGTGGGACAAAATATAAAACTTTCATAAGTACCCTTTCCGGACAAACTCATACAATAAATGAATTCCCTTCATACTATTCCCTCTTCTTGAATCTTGATATAAAAACAGATTTGTCCGATGTGGTCCTATGTGTAGGTTTGTATTCTGAAAACCATCCCGTGCTCTGCCTCCTGTGTCCCTCTCTTCTTCGTTCTTTTACTATTCTATTTTTGAACTATACATAAACATGACACCTTTGTTCAAACATTTACATCAGGATTCACATCGTTATCCATGCTTTGTTAACTCAACATTTCATTGTTACTTTTTAGTAAAACATACAGAGGTATGCACAAGGTTTATCCTATTGAAAGGAAATTGTGTTTTAATCCTCTTGTGCATTTCTACTTGCCGACCGCCTAACTGTAAACATATGTCGTGTTTTTGTCGTTAAATACCGGGGTTATGGCAGCAGCTACCTGCCATAACCACGGTATCTTTTTTCGTTAGGCAGCCAGCTTTCCAATAAAAGTGATCCCAACAGCGCATTCGCCGCAAATCACTTTTATAGGCGGCGGGAGAGGTACCCGCCACCGCTTCCCGGTCTTTTTCAAGCTTACCAGAGCCATCTGTTAGGCCCGGAAAGGATTAAGTGTGGGCAATCGCTGGGCAGGAAGTCAAGTGAGGGCAGGATGGCCCCCACTCGGCTCTATGCCCTTGGAGGACCAGAGCAACCTCTGACGTCACTTCCGGTTCTCTCCGTTTTTTTTTTTTCCCATAAAGTCAAAAAAAGTTTTTTTTTCTTTTGCTTTTAAAGGTAAATGAGAGATCTGGGGTCTTTTTGACCCCAGATCTCTCAATAAAGAGGATCTGTCATGCTTATTTATATTACAAGGGATGTTTACATTCCTTGTAATAGGAATAAAAGTAATAAGAAATAAATAAAATAAAGGGACAGTGTAAAAATAACAAATAAAAAGCAAAAGGTATCTATTTACTAGGTATCTATTTAATTGGCGTAACATCAAAGGCCTGGTCAGCTATATGCCCTTGGAGGACCGGAGTGCCCTCTGATGTCAGTTCCATTTCTCGGTCATAAACAAGGGATTTTTTTTTCCCTTAAAGTCAAAATGTAAAAAAATAATAATAATTTGCTTTTAAAGGTAAATGAGAGATCTGGGGTCTTTTTGACCCCAGATCTCTCAATAAAGAGGACCTGTCATGCTTATTTCTATTACAAGGCATGTTTACATGCCTTGTAATAGGAATAAAAGTGATAAAAAAATAATAATATAAAGAGACAGTGTAAAAATAAAAAATAAAAAGGTAAATAAAGAAGATTTTTTCTTTTAACCGCCTGCTGACTAGCCGTCGCAGTTTTACTGCGGCAGAATGGCACGTGTAGGTGAATCAACTTATGTTACGTCACTCCTTTAGGGGGACACTAGGGGCGCGCGCGTGCCTGCCGCTCGCCCCCGGAGCCGGTGCGAGTGCCCGGCAGTCTCCCGCGATCGCTTGTGACATGGCGAGAACCGGGATCTCTGTGTGTAAACACAGAGATCCCGGTTCTCTGAGCGGAGGAGTGACAGATCGTCTGTTCATACAAAGTATGAACAGCGATCTGTTATCTTCCCTAGTCATTCCCATCCCCCCTTCAGTTAGAACACACTTGAGGGAACACAGTTAACCCCTTGATCGCCCCCTAGTGTTAACCCCTTCACTGCCAGTGACATTTTTACAGTAATCAGTGCATTTTTATAGCGCTGATCGCTGTATTAATGCCAAAGGTCCCAAAAATGTGTCAAAATTGTCCGATGTGTCCGCCATAATGTTGCAGTCATGATAAAAATGTCAGATCGCCGCCATTACGAGTAAAAAAAAATAAATAAATAAAAATGCTATAAATCTATAAATCTTGTAGATGCTATAACTTTTGCGCAAACCAATCAATATACGCTTATTGCAATTTTTATTACCAAAAATATGTAGAAGAATACATATCGGCCTAAACTGAGATAAAAATAGCTTTTTTAAAAAAAAATGGGGATAAAAGTACAAAATATTGTGTTTTTTTTCAAAATTGTCGCTCTTTTTTTGTTCATAGCGCAAAAAATAAAAACCGCAGAGGCGATCAAATACCACCAAAAGAAAGCTCTATTTGTGGGAAAAAAAGAACGTCAATTTTGTTTGTGTACAATGTCACACGACCGCGCAATTGTCAGTTAAAGCGTCGCAGTGCCGAATCGCAAAAAGTGCTCTGGTCAGGAAGGGGGTAAAATCTTCCGGGGCTGAGGGGGTTAAAGTGCCCCATCCCTCATGCACAGAAGCAAATGCATATGTAAGCCGCGCCCGCACATACCAAACATGTGAGGTATCGCTGCGATCGGTACAGCAAGAGCAATTATTCTAGTGCAGGCTATCCTCTGTAACTCTAAACAGGTAACCAGTAAAAATGTTTAAAGCATTGCCTATGAAAATGTTTAAGTACCAAAGTTTGTTCCCATTCCATGAGCATGCCCAATTTTAAAGCATGACATGTTAGTTATCTATTTACTCGGCGTAATATGATCTTTCACATTATACAAAAAAATTGGGCTAACTGTACTGTTTTTTTTTTAAATTAAATTCGATTTTTTTCCCCCAAAAAATTGCATTTGAAAGAATGCTGCGCAAATACAGTGTGACATAAAATATTGCAACAACCACCATTTTATTCTCTAGGGTCTCTACTTAAAAAAAATATATACTGTTTGTAGGTTTTAAGTAATTTTCTAGCAAAAAATACAGATTTTTACTTGATAACAACAAATGTCAGAAAAAGGAATGGTGTTTCAGTGGTTAACATCACCTTGATTTGGCTTGAACATACTACTTTCTTCTCTTGTGAAATCCCCTTGCGTATTTCTTCTATTATGTCTGAGCTCAAATTGTGTATTCTGTCTTAATACACATCTAGAGACAAAGGCATATAGATACCTTTCTCATTTTGAAGATTAATTTATAAGAAGCCCCCTTCTTAACTTTTCGATAGATTGGCATATCTCTTCTTCCCTCTTCTGATAAAATAAAATTCTGTTTAAAGGTTTCAAATGTTTCCATGGTGGATTTGATCTCCTTATTGATCTCTGTAAGTTAGCGAGGGACTTTAAAGGCACCAATATAGACACATGATTGTATCAAATGTAGAAAAGTGTATTTGTACGTACAATTAAAATCAATGTTAAAATTTATGCACACGGAAAATACATGTTATGCTGTGTACACACGACCGGACTTTCGACGGACTGAATCACGTCGGACTTTTCGACGTACTTTCGACTGACTTTTCGACAGACTTCCGTCGAATCGGACTTGTCTACACACAATCACAGCAAAGTCCGACGGATTCGACCGTGATGACGTACGGACTAGAATAAGGAAGTTCATAGCCAGTAGCCAATAGCTGTCCTAGCGCCGGTTTTCGTCCGTCGGACTAGCATACAGACGAACAGAATTTTTGACCGGACTCGAGTCCGTCGGAAAGATTTGAAACATGTTCTAAATCTAAAGTCTGTCACATTTTCGATAGAAAAGGTCCGCTGCAGGTCCGATGAAGCCCACACACGGTCGAATTGTCTGACGGATTCGTTCCGTCGGACAAGTTTGGTCGAAAAGTCCGGCCGTGTGTACACGGCATTACACGTAGTGAACAAGAGATAGCAATGATTTCTATTCCTCAAAGGAGCATTGCAGCTCAAAGGGACCCCTTTGGGCTGCAATGCTCCTTTGAGGAATGGAATTCTTTGCTATCTCTTGTTCACTACATGTAACAAGAATTTTTTCCGTGTGCATGAATTTTAACATTGATTTTAATTGTATGTACAAATAAACTTTTCTACATTTGATATAATCATGTGTCTATATTGGTGCCTTTAAAGTCCCTTCCCAATTCTGTCTTTCTTGATTTACTCCTAGGAGGTGGCACCTTTTCACATTAGGACAGTTTAGGCCAGTGGTTCTCAACCTGGGGGTCGGGACCCCCTCGGGGGTCGAATGATGATTTGCCAGGGGTCACCAAATCCTGGGCTGTTCCTGAAGCCCACACCACTCTCCCAGCATTTTCATGGCCGCCAAGCAGGCTGGCCATGGAGCCTGTGGAAGCCCAGCTGGGCTGTTCCTGGAGCCCGCAGCCGCCCACTCAACCTCTTCCCAGCCCCTCATTCAGTTAACGGCAGAGACTAGAGGTCACCTGATTGGTGAAGGAGACCCTATCTCCTGATTTCGGCATAGGTGTCACTGCTGCGAGACACCACAGAGCTGGAGACACAGTGAAGCTGGATACACAGTGACTTACTCTACCTGTGATTTGAGTTGCCATTTAAAGACCCCACTACAGTTCCCAGATCAGCAGATGACCTTGACCTAAGTTGGCTGATCAGAACTCCCCCCAGCACTGCCACTCATCCCAACTCCCCGCCAGCACTGCCACTCATCCGATCCCCCCCACCCCCCAAGGCGTATGAGAAGGAATAAAAATAGAGAATACATGGAAAGGAGAGGAAAATAGGGGGTGGGAACAAAGAAAAAGGGAGAGAAAGAATAAGAAAAAGAAGGCTAGAGAGAGGGATGGGGGAAAAAAACAAGAAATTAGGATAGAGAGAGATAAACGGGAAAGAAAGAAGAACAAAGAGTGTGGTACATCCTAAAATGTACCATAAGGGGTTTTAATACTGTACAAGGGGAAGGTACTCAGGGAGCGCTAAATGTCTATGGGTTAGGGGCGCAAATTACTTGTCTTGCCTTGGGTACTGATAACCCAAGCTACGAAAATAATTTTACTGTTAGGGGTCCTCACAACTTGGGAAATTGTATCAAGGGGTCACGGCACTAGAAACGTTGAGAACCACTGGTTTAGGCATTTCTGATAGAAACTGTTAGTGGTTATAAAATCACATACAGCAACAACATCATGTCCTAGAAGAGTTCTTGAGGTCTTCCTTCCACCTAATTTTTAAAGTATAATGAACTTTTTTTTTTAATTCAGAAATATTTGTGTTCTAACCTTTTGGGTAGATGTTATCTTCCAAATATTTTATAAAGAAGAAGACATAGTATTCCAATAAAGTGTTGGTTTTTTTTTTTTTAGTCATAATTATTTCTATACATTTTTTTCTTGCGTGTTTTGAAATAAACCCTAAGGCAGGTGCCTAAAATTCTGGCTGGCCCTTGCCATAAAAAAAACATATGGGGAAAAAAAACAAGTCTTACACCCCAACAGCTTTATATGATTAGAATATCATTGTATGCGCAAGATGTCTCTTATTAACTTACCTTATTAAAAAATATAGGGGAGCCAGAGGATACTTTATTGATGACCTTGGACATCGAAGACTTGTTCTCCAGTCATCCCCATTATATTGGTTTGAAAGTATTATCTGTCATTCCAAATTTCCCAGATGCAGTTTGCCATATGATAGGACACATTTAGAACCCGTCATATGTGACCTGGATGATAGAACATTCTATTTGTTGTCGAAGCAATCAAAGACATGAGATGGTGGTTTCAATCAACCGCTAGGTGATGGGTTCCAAATTGCCCATAGAATTTGAAATTGCCATAGTTAGTTCTGTGTTCAATTAGATTTTTCAACCTGAAGCTGCCAATTTACTGCTCAGTTTGGACTTCACAATCGATCTGGTGGTTAATTGAACACATTTGTGGTAGATCTCTTAGTTTCTTGCCACCTGCAATTGTACATGTGATTTCTAGTG
Organism: Lithobates clamitans; assembly: GCA_037952925.1. NCBI lineage: Eukaryota > Metazoa > Chordata > Amphibia > Anura > Ranidae > Lithobates > Lithobates clamitans. Next base: position 970,677 of record JBBGZY010001008.1, read on the forward strand.
AAAATTACAATGTGTATGGCCAGCTTCAGGGAGGATTTTAGAGGTGAAGCCATATTGTTGAGAACTACTATGTTTAGAAAGATAGGTTATAGCCACAAATGTTTAATCAGAGCATACGATAGAGCTAAAATTAGGTAAAGGGACAGTCTACTGTATAAATAGAAAAAGGAAAACAAAAAGAACAAATAGTAAGTTTAAATCTACAGTAGACTGATGTACACCAAAAGGTCAAGAATACCTGTGAAAAACACTTGATATTTGTTGAAAAATGATGAAAGTTTAAGAGAATTTGAACTGGAACATCCTGCAGTTGTATACAGGAGAATCTGATATATTCTAGAACAGTGGTCTCCAAACTGTGGCCCCGGGGCCAGATGCGGCCCTTTGCTTGCTTTTGTGGCCCTTGGGGCATTATTTTATCCATTGACACCAATAAACAGGCACAATTCCTCCCAATGACTCCAACAATTGGGTGCAATTTCTACCAATGACACCAATGATGGGGCACAGTTCCTCCCAATGACACCAACAATGGGGGCCAAATTACACCATTGATGTGTCACAGTTCTTTCCAATGAAACCAACAATGGGGCCCAATGACACCATTGATGGGGCACAATTCCTCCCAATGACACAAATGATGGGGCACAACTCCTCCCAATGACATCAATGATGGGCACAATTCTTTTCACTGACACCAAAGATAAGGCATTGTTTACTTCCACTGATGCCAGGACATTTTCTTCTCCCAATAGTCTAAATTCAGTCCCCCTAAAGCCTGAAGGACAGTAAACTTTGTTTAGAAAGCTTGTAGACCCCTGTTCTAGGAACATAGGAGAACATAATGGAGGCAATAGATTGAAAGAGTGCAAAACAGATTGACACAAGGGGATTGCCTGAAAGAGATACACAAAGAAGACCATGGTTTAAATAAGGATAGCCATACATGTATAGATTTCTCTCGCTCAGACCATCCTGATTGGATGCAGTCACTGTTTGGCTCACAATTCTCCACCCGGCTCCTTCCACAAAAAAATTATTACAAATTTGACTTTTGTTGAGTTGGGTGGTACCTACAGAGGCAACCGCAGTTTGAAATTCAGCTGATTTCACAGTAATTGGCTAAAATTTGATCCATCTATGGCAGTCTTAAGAATACACATGGCTCCTGTATGTAGATAACACTTGTTTAGCCCTGATTTCACCTGATTTTTCAGCCCTTAACAGTTTTTAGCCCTGATGAGGGAGGGGGCAGTGACCCCAAAACGCGTTGACTGTTACAAAATAAGAATCTTTTAAAAGAGAAGTTCAGGACTTGGTAAAAAAACAAATGATTATACTCACCTAGGTGGATGCAGCATCAGTCCAATGCTGCATCTGTCTCCTGTCGGCTCTGTAGTGAAAACTGAGTGATCAGACACCACTGATCACTCGCTCACTGGAGCGCTGAGCTGTGAAGAGGGAGGAAGGCACCAGCTCAGGCTCTTAATGGCTCGCTGAGAGGCGGAGCCAGGTGCCGATCGAGGCTTCTAGGCGGATACCAACAATGCAGCCAATTAGCTGCACTGTGTTGCATTGCATTGGCTTTGTAGTGAGAATTGAACGATCAAGCACCGCTGGGAAGAAACATGCTGGGAAGGATGTGCTTCAGTGCTTAACCACTTGCCGACCAGCCGCCGCAGTTGTACTGCGGTAGAATGCCACGACTGGGTCAAAGCGACGTTATGTAACGTTGCTTCGCCCTGTGGCCACTAGGGGCGTGCGCGCCCCCTGCTCTCCCCCGGAGCCGATGCGAGTGCCCGGCGGTCACGATCACCACTGGGCTCCCGCGATCGCGGCTGACACACGAAGAACCGGGATCTGTGTGTAAACACACAGTTTCCGGTTCTCTGAGGGAAGAAAAGACAGATCGTCTGTTCATACAGAGTATGAACAGATATGTTTCACTATAGATAGTGAAACATATCATTGAAATATATCATATATATTTGACTTATACCTGAATATATCACCCCTTGAAGGCAATTCCTGGCAGATCCTAGCAGAAGAGGACTGCTGTTTTGTTTTTATTATTGTAGGATAACAGCTGGATTGGTTAACACAAAGATATTATGAGTGGGCACTTTTAGGCAGACCCTAATACTTGGAGCAAGAGGAGAGAAGAGGAGCTAGCAGAGGGCCAGCATGACAGTAGTGATAAGGGAGACAACAAGGGGTTAAGGAGAATAGGGATACGTGGGGGGGGGTGAATTGGGTTGAAGGAAAAAGGTAGGAGAGGAGGGGTCTAACTTTTAATGGGATGTGGGGTGCCCTGGGAAGTGCACTGGAAGATGGTAATGGTTGCACTGCGGGTAATGGGTTATATCCGAGCTGGTGTGTCACGGCTGGAGGCCTAGTATGTAAAAAGGTCCCCCAGTGTAGAAGTGGAGGTTCAGGTTTTTTTTACAATCTATAGGTAAAGCACTTGTGTTATATATCTGCTTGTGTGTTTGGCTCCCTGATTTTCCCAAAAGTCTGCACTAAGATACAAATCAAGTTTTAGGTATCCCCTGCTTTTAGAATATCAGAACCAGCATCTGAACCCACAATCCTGCCTCGTGCCTTGTTTTTGGTGAACCTTGAACTCTTTGCTCCTCCCATTAACTTCTTATTTAAGCCATGCCTTTGTACTTCCTGTTTGCCAGATTATTGTGCTCTTTTCCAGCCAATATCTTACTCTTGTCTCTCCTGCTGCTATCCATTCTTTACTACTTCTCATTACCAACCTTGGCTTGTTCCTTGAAGCTTCCACTTGATCCCAACCTGCAACCATTCAGTACTGACTTTTGTCCTATTTCTTAGCTGCACTTCTGCTTGATCCCTACCTGCTATATCTGCTATTGGACCCCAGCTTGCTCACCTCCTGGTGGGGCGATCCTGAGGACCGTGACCTGCTATTAACACGCAGCAAAACCCATCTCCACAATCAGGAGCTCTAGTGAATACTGTTTAGAGCTTAGACCCCAAATCTCAGGTGAGCCCTCGTCATCTACCAGTGTGACCTGCTGTTCGATAGGAGCCTCTCTACTTCTATAGCTACTGGTCTGTGAGCCTGACCCCCCGACTGTGACAAGCAATTTCAGTTTTGGTGAGACACTGCCCAGGGGTCAAATACTTCTAAAGGGAGCCAGACCCTGCAGCTTTACTCATTAGGACACCAGGTTTTTTTTTATTGAACCAGTCACTCCTACTCAGAATCAGTCCACACAGGACATGGTGAAACAAACACCTATTTCTTCAGAGTAACAAAAAGTAGGAATCTGCTTTGTTAAAATATCTGCATCCCTGTACATTGATCAACCAGAACTCTACAAAAGTGGAGTGACTCTTTAACTGTATCACAGTAAGATGCCTGTATATTAGCATACCTTCCAATTTTCGGAAATGATAAAGAGGGACACCTTTTAACACACATATAGACAAAAGCCCCCTTTACCACTGACCCCTTGACATGGACCACAAAGATCGAATATGCAGAAAATGGCTGGCTAAGCTATACAAGTGCTTTTTTTATCTCTATTTTTCCTTTATATTGTCTTTTAAAACAACAAATGTAGCAATTTAGAGACTGGATTAAAAGTGCAATGCAACCTGACACTTTTGGTAGTAAAATAGTACATTTTGTATAGAGATTTGTATAGGCTGCACAAGGGGCAGACAGATTTGGTCTCAAATGAGGGATAGTTGGGATCTCTGTATCATTAGGACACATATGCTGTGCCTGTGGAACACTGTACAGTCATTTAGCAGTCAATTAGGCAGACCTCCCAACGTTCTGAGATGGGAAAGGGGGACACCTATTAAAAAAAAGGATATAGAAAAAGAATACAGCCCTCATTACGTTAGGAAATAATACACAAAAAAATGATTGGTTAAACCCACAAGTCCTATTCACCACGACAATTCATTAACCACTTCAATACAGGGCACTTTCCCCCCTTCCTGCCCAAGCCAATTTTCAGCTTTCAGCGTTGTTGCTGTTTAAATGACAATTGCGCGGTCATTCTACATGTTACCCAAACAAAATTTTTATTATTTTGTTCCCACAATTAGAGCTTTCTTTTGGTGGTATTTGATCACCTCTGAGTTTTTTATTTTTTGCTAAACAAATAAAAAAAGACCAACAATTTAGAAAAAAAAGTTTTCTTGGTTTCTGTTCTAAAATTTTGTAAATAAGTACATTTTCTCCTTCACTGGTGGGCACTGATGAGGCTGCACTGACGGGCACTGATAAGGTAGCACTGATGAGCACAGATGAGGTGGCACTGATGATGGGCACTGATATACGACACTGATAGGCGGCACTGATATGCAGCACTGGGCACTTATAGGCGGCACAGATGGGCACTCATAGGTGGCACTGATGGGCACTGATAGGCGACACTGATGGGCCCTGAAAGGCTGCACAGATGGGTACTTATGGGTGGTACTGATGGGCACTGATAGGTGGGCACTGATGGGCATGGATGGGCACTGATAGGTGGCAGTGATGGACACTGATGAGAGGCCCTGATTTACACTGATAGATGGCACTGATGGGCATCGCTGCTATTGAGGCACTGGCAGGTATTCCTAGTAGGCACTGATTGGCATTATGTGTGGGCACACATTGGCATCATGTGTGGGCACACATTGCCACCTATGGCCACCAGAGATGCCATACCTGGTGGTCATCAGTGGTGGCCATCCCTGGTGGTTCTGGGCGGGCATCCGTGGGGGAGGCTGCACTGATAAACAATCAGCACAGACCCCCCCCCTGTCGGAGGAGGAGCCAATCGGCTCTCCTCTACTCGCGTCTGTCAGACGCGAGTGAGGAAAAGCCGATAAACAGCTCTTCCTGTTTATATCGTGGTGAAACAGCTGATCACGTAGTAAAAAGTCTCCGTCAGAGACTCTTTACCTAGATCGGAGTTGCGGTGTGTCAGACTGACACACCGCAACAACGATCGCCCCGATGCGTGCCCCCGGGGCGCGCAGCGGCTTGTTGTCCTGGTAACGCCATATGACGTCCGGTCAGGATTTCACAACCACTTTGCTGCCGTCATTCTGCTATATGGCGGGCGGCAAGTGGTTAATACTGGCTTTTGAGATTTACAAATGCAACAGTAGAAGTAGAAATTGTATGAAAGGTCTAGCACTGTAAAACGCTTTTGATAAATAGCGCATTCTTGTACAGCTGTATACATTGGACCAAAATGAGGAACAAAGAAGGATAGAGGGGCAAAGAAAGGGACAAGTCCTCCAAATCAGGGAGAGTTGGGCAGTCAGAGAGGCGGGCTAGTGATGTCACAACCTCTGACTCTGCCAATCAGAGTAAGCTTTGTATTCATTGCTAGAATAATTACTTTTTCTGAAAATCTGAGCGCCGATCAGATAGACTCTATTGTGTCCCGGGCATGAGACAGGAAGTCTCGGCTCGAACCCGAAACACAGTGCGGTATGCTGTATGGAGCCTCAGCTACATACAGTTTATACTACACATCCAGCGGCCTCACATGTTAGCGAGGGACATAGCCAGCTTGTCCCAAACAAACTATGTAAAGTGTAACAAAAGCTGAAGTTCAGCTTTAACAGCTTGCCGATCATATAACTTACATATATGGTGGCAAGCCGCTCTGCTACCCTGTTTCCCCGAAAATAAGACCTAGCGTGATTGTCGGTGATGCAATATAAGTCCTACCCCTCAAATAAGCCCTACCCTGTTTCCCCGAAAATTATCCCTACCCTGAAAATAGGATCTTCAAGGACTGTAACTAGGGCTTATTTGGGGGGTAGGGCTTATATTGCAGCCATCACCGACAATCACGCTAGGTCTTATTTTCGGGGAAACAGGGTAGTATGTGATCCTGCACTTCCGGGAGCACCCCTGTCGGCCCACTCCCAATGTGATTATATATGGTTGCATCAAGGGTGACCACACACTGCTAAGGATTTCTTTCAGCTACTTTCCTTATCTGATTTATATCCACTTATCAGTAATTACTAACATCACACGGCACCCTTGGCTTGTCTGCACATCATCAGCTTGTACATTTGGTCCAACTAGACCTTCTTTGACCATTTCTTTGTGCCCCTTGGAGTATGCTGCTCTGGCCCTGGCATTCATTTGTAGCTCCCGGGAGTTTAGACTGGTGACGTATACTGCCTTATTTAAACATATCCCCTGAGGAAGCCCATGGTGGTGAAACATGTCGAGATAACTTCATAACTGCTACCTTTCATATGATAAGATACTCCCACATTGTACTTCCATATCTCTGGCATATCTCCACACAAGCTGTATTGATGTATATGTTTGTTTTAGAATAACAAATTATTTATTTTATCCTGTGTGTCTTAATAAAAACTTTTTTAACTGAATATTTGTTCTCACTATATTAGCACCCAAAAAAATCCCACCAAAACAAATCTCTTTGTACCTAGTGATTATACACTGTGGGAGCTGATCTGCGGGTGCCACAGACTCAATGTCCACTGGCACCCGTTAGACAGAGAGCCAGAACTATGTAAACAAGGCAGATCGCTGTTCTGTCAGTAGGGAAGGCATTGATCCTGTGTTCCTGTAAACCAGGAACATGGATCAATACCTTCCCTTAGTAACACAGTACACAAACACTGGCTAAGCACACAGTTAACCTTTCGATTGCCACTGATTTTAACCCCTTCCTAGCCAGTGTCATTAGTACAGTGACAGTGCATATTTTTAGCACTGACCACTGGTTCCCAAAAAGTGTCAAAAGTGCCAGTTAGGTGTCCGATTTATCCGCTGCAATATCGCAGTCCTGCTATAAGTCGCTGATCGACCGCAATTACTAGTAGAAAATAAATAAATAAATAAAAATTCCATAAATATATCCCATAGTTTGTAGACGCTAGCACTTTTGTGCAAACCAATCAGTATACGCTTATTGGGATTTTTTTTACCGATAATATGTAGCAAAATACATATTGGCCTAAATTGATGAAGAATTTTGGTATTTTACATTTTTTTTTATAGGATTTTTTTCAAAGTAAAAAGTAAAAGATTTTTATTTATTTTTTTTAATTGTCAGTCTTTTTTTGTTTATAGCTCAAAAAAAACAAAAATGCAGAGGGGATCAAATACCACCAAAAGAAAGCTCTATTTGTGGGGAAAAAGGACATAAATTTATTTGGGTACATCATTGCGTGACCGCACAATTGTCAGTTAAAATAACGCTGTGCCATTTTGCAAAAAATGGCCTGGTCATGAAGGGGGGGGAGGTAAATCTTCCGGAGGCCACGTGGCTAACGTCTATGTGAACCCTCACCTTGTAAAATAACTCATTCACTTTAAAATAGATCGCATTGAGCCAACAAGTGGTTGTCAGCCAGATCCACTACCGATGAAAGCAAAAGAGTAGCTTATGACCCGTACACACAATCCGAAAATCGGACGTGATCGTGCGATAATCAGATCGTTAGCACAGAGCTTTTCGAGAGCCGATCACGACAATTCATCTGATATTATTCGATCAAACAAGCACGAAAATTTTCCTCGTATGATACCAGATCGTACGATTTTCATTTAGCCAGTACAGTTTTCGCCCGAAAATACAATACAAATACATTACAAGACATGACATCACTTCCGATTTTCTGTTGTACGAGAATTCTCGTGACTTTAGTAACCTATTCAATTTCTACTTGAGACTATTGGGCAAAAAAAAGTTGTACGATCTGTCGTACGATATTCGGATGGTGTGTACGGGCCCAGAGGCGGCTCTCTAATTAGGCAAATTAGGCGGTCGCCTAAGGCCTCGCACTCACAGGGGCCTCGCGGCCGCCTAATTTGCCTGTTCTCAATCACTGAAGTTGACGCCGGTGGCTCCGCCTACCCCCACTGGGACTCTGTGGCTTAGGAGCTGACGGACAAATCAGATACTGCCCACAGCCTGAGGAATAGCGGCCTCATCATGGAGCGTCCCAGTCCGTGGGGCCTCATGTGTAAGTTTTGCCTAAGGCCTCACAAAGCCTAGAGCTGCCTCTGTACGGGCCATTAGTAGACAAGGATTCGTCCCAAAACATAGGGGGTTGTTTACTATAGGCAAATCCACGTTGCACTGCAAGTGCACTTGGAAGTGCAGTCGCTGTAAATCTGAGAGGTAGACCTGAAATAAGGGGAAGCTCTGCTGATTTTATCATCCAATCATGTGCAAGCAAAAATGCTGTTTTTTATTATCCTTGCATGTCCCCCTCAGATCTAAATCCACTTCACTTTCAAGTGCACTTGTAGTGCAAAGTGGATTTGCCTTTAGTAAATAATCCCCATAGTATCTTCTTCACAGTTATCAGATGACAGTTGTTCTGACTTGTCACTATGGACACATTCCTATGTGGCTGTTCAAACCCAGCAATACATTCAGTTATACAGATAAAAATGCATTTGTATATATTTATAAGCCTTTTTGAAATCAGATGTTATCTAAACAGAAATCTTACAAGAACATAGTACACACAAGAAGGACTTCTCCGTTCCACCTCTTATCTAGAAAGCTTTTTTTTTCTCATAATCTTGCTTTTAATAGCCATAATAAATGAAAAGCTCAATGCTAGGCCAACAGATATAACACCAAGGAACTGTCCAATGTGAAAAGATTTGTAATTTTGTACAGCAAATCTTATGATGCAGGGTCACAGCCTCACCCACATAGGCGTAGGTAAGTGTACACCTTTGTGGGGTCCGTTTTGTTTGCTTGTATGGGATACACAGGTGTTCCATGACTCCACATCCAGGCAGTCCAATTCTTATCAATTGGGAAGCAGCAGTTGCACGGACACAGATGCTGCTCCTAATATGACATCCATGCGGGTACAGGTGCGTGTTCCTGCAGCAGACAGTGTTAGTTAAAGGACACCCATCTGCATGCGCCAGCACCCACAACAGCTGTGTCTGTGCAGCCACTGCGTCCCAATTGGCATGAGTGGGACAGCCTGGACAGCAATGCATAGAATACCTGGGCATCCCGTGCAGTCAAAACACAGCCATCACACCAGTTTACACTTAAAACCAAACTTCAGTCATTTTTTTCATTGTTTTCATCTATTAAATCTTCTGCCCTTGTTGTTTTAACTTTGAATAGTAAAAGTTTTTTTTTTTTCTGCCAGTAAATACCATATACTGCCTATTTTCTGTTTCTTGTCTGGTAAAAAGCCTAGGCTTATGACATCATGCACAGCTCTCTCTCTCTCACTCTCTCTCCTGAGAGTTTGCCAGGGAGGGAGGTGGGATGAGCCATAAGAGGGCCAATGAGAGCTGCAGAGCTGGAGGTGTGCCTCTGTGTGTCTGTGTAAATCCAGGAAGTGAACAGGCAGCAGCTTCAGCTGCCCACAGTTAAAATGGTTGCAGCCAGACTCAGTGGGGGGAGATTTCTGCAGCATGTTTGGCAAGTACAGAATCACAGTATATAGAAAATAATATGCAAAGTGGTTGGAGGGAAGCTTCAGAATGGCAAAGATGTTTTAATTACAAATTATATGAGCAGACTGCAGTTCCTCTTTAAATATGCCTGTGCGAACGAGATCTTACCCTGCATAGCCATAGCAGTGACCTCAATTTGTCTTTAAAGCACTAAAGCTTGGTCACTACCATACCCCTACCTGTGATTGGACAATGAGGGAGCAGCAACATATGGAAATCTTTTTTCTCTGCCTGCCATCCCCTCTTATCTCCTTGACAATGCTACATATATTTCACTTGAGTGTTTTTTTCACTTTATTGATAGCAGCTGATATATATATACAGTATCTCACAAAAGTATCTCACCCCTCACATTTTTGTAAACATTTTATTCTATCTTTTCATGTGACAACACTGAAAAAATTACACTTTGCTACAATGTAAAGTAGTGAGTGTACAGCTTGTATAACAGTGTAAATTTGATGTCCCCTCAAATGAACTCATCACACATCCATTAATGTCTAAACCGCTGGCAACAAAAGTGAGTTCACCCCTAAGTGAAACTGTCCAAATTGGGCCCAGTTAGCCAATTTCCCTCCCCGATGTCATGTGACTCGTTAGTGTTACAAGGTCTCAGGTGTGAATGGGGAGCAGGTGTGTTACATTTGGTGTTATCGCTCTCACTCTCTCATACTGGTCACTGGAAGTTCAACATGGCACCTCATGGCAAAGAACTCTCTGAGGATCTGAAAAAAAGAATTGTTGCTCTACATAAAGATGGCCTAGGCTATAAGAAGATTGCCGAGACCCTGAAACTGAGCTGCAGCACGGTGGGCCAAGACCATACAGCGATATAACAGGACAGTTTCTGCTCAGAACAGGCCTCGCCATGGTCGACCAAAGATGTTGAGTGCACATGCTCAGCTTCATATAAAGAGGTTGTCTTCAGGAAATATGTGTATGAGTGCTGCCAGCATTGCTGCAGAGGTTGAAGGGGTGGGGGAGGGGGGTCAGCCTGTCAGTGCTTACTCCATACGCCGCACACTGCATCAAATTGGTCTGCATGGCTGTCATCCCAGAAGGAAGCCTCTTCTAAAGATGATGCACAAGGAAGCCCGCAAACAGTTTGCTGAAGACAAGCAGACTAAGGGCCCTTTCACACTGGGGCGGTTTGCAGGCGCTATTGCGCTAATAATAGCACCTGCAAACTGACCCGAAACAGCCGCTGCTGTGTATCCAGTGTGAAAGCCCCAAGGGCTTTCACACTGGAGCGGTGAGCTAGCAGGATGGAAAAAAAAAGTCCTGCTAGCAGCATCTTCGGAGCAATGAAGGAGCGGAGTATACACTGCTCCTTCACTGCTCCTGCCCATTGAAATCAATGGGACAGCGCGGCTATACCGCCGGCAAAGTGCCTCTGCAGAGGCACTTTGCGGTGGTTTTTAACCCTTTCTCGGCCGCTAGTAGGGGGTAAAACCCCCCGCCAGCGGCAGAATACTGACAGTAAAATGCCGCTTACAATACCGCCCCCGCCCCAGTGTGAAAGGGGCCTAAGGACATGGATTACTGGAACCATGTCCTGTGGTCTGATGAGACCAAGATAAACTTATTTGGTTTAGATGGTGTCAAGCGTGTGTGGTGGCAACCAGGTGAGGAGTACAAAGACGAATCTGTCTTGCCTACAGTCAAGCATGGTGGTGGGAGTGTTATGGTCTAGGGCTGCATGAGTGCGGCCGGCAATGGGGAGCTACAGTTCATTGAGGGAACCATGAATGGCAACATGTACTGTGACATACTGAAGCAGAGCATGATCCCCTCCCTTCGGAGACTGGGCCGCAGGGCAGTATTCCAACATGATAACAACCCCAAAAACACCTCCAAGATGACCACTGCCTTGCTAAAGAAGCTGAGTGTAAAGGTGATGGACTAGCCAAGCATGTCTGCAGACCTAAACCCTATTAGGCATCTGTGGGACATCCTCAAACGGAAGGTGGAGGAGTGCAAGGTCTCTAACATCCACCAGCTCTGTGATGTTGTCATGGAGGAGTGGAAGAGGACTCCAGTAGCAACCTGTGAAGCTCTGGTGAACTTCATGCCCAAGAGGGTTAAGGCAGTGCTGGAAAGTAATGGTGGCCACACAAAATATTGACACTTTAGTGTTGATTTACTAAAACTGGGGAGTGCAAAATCTGGTGCAGCTGTGCATGGTAGCCAATCAGCTTCGAACTTCAGTTTGTTCAATTAGGCTTTGACAAAGAAACCTGGAAGCTGATTGATTTCTATGCAGAGCTGCACCAGACTTTGCACTTTGCAGTTTTAGTAAATCAACCCCTTTGGGCCCAATTTGGACATTTTCACTTAGGGGTGTACTCACTTTTGTTGCCAGTGGTTTAGACATTAATGGCTGTGTGTTGTTATTTTGAGGGGACAGCAAATTTACACTGTTATACAAGCTGTACACTCACTACTTTACATTGTAGCAAAGTGTCATTTCTTCAGTGTTGTCACATGAAAAGATATAATAAAATATTTACAGAAATATGAGGGGTGTACTCACTTTTGTGAGATACTGTATATATACACTGTATATACATTGTTGTCCCATTGGTCTATTGGGGCAGATTATAATTGAGAATACCTCTCACCCCCTGTCTGTAAGTTCCCTGTTTTAGCATTAAATAAATTGAGCTCTTATTGGCTTAAACTACTGCGGGTCCCACTCCCTTTCTGGGGCCAGATGGGCAGGGGATTACAGGAAGTTAAAGTAGAACTAAAGGCAAAACTTTTTTTTTTTATTTTGGCTATAGTAAGGGAGGGTTTTAACCACTGGCAGGTTTTTTGCCATCTGTGTCCCGTTGGGGAGATTTCTCTTCATTTCCTGTCCCAAAAAAGGAAGTGAGTGCTGATCCCTCCAAAGTAAGGAAATCCCCGGCTGTCACTAGGGTCACTAGAACTAGTGTCCCCATTGGAAGATTTCCCCTCTATTACTGTTCTGGGGACAGCCCAAAATTTTGAACTTCTTTTACTGTCATTTTCCTTGATAATGGTAAGAATGACAAATAGAGAAGGCAAATCTCCCCAATAGGGACACAGACAGCAATAAAAAATCTGACGGGAGGTCTAATCCATCTCCACTCTTTCCAAAACTAAAAGTAAATTTATTACCTTTAGATATACTTTAATATAAGGCAAATCCGAGCGTTTATATTAGCTGCATATACAGTAAAATCCATATATTGTTTGAGAAATTAGAGTTCGGCTTTATCTGTAATAAAGGAATAGTTATAGGTTCTTAAAGTATGTCTCATCACCCCTCATAATTCTGATCCTACAATCTTCTCCTTTTGCTGATTTTCTGTAAGGTTGGTCACTAGAGGCAGAACATGAAACAAATCATTAATAGCTGGGAGTGGGACTTTTACTAGTATTCTTGGTAGGCGGCTCTAGGGTTGCAGATGTACCCCCTGCTGTACAATGGAATGGAGTATGGGAGCCTTTCTGGGTAATATACAGTACTTGTTTAATATGCGTTACCTGTGTACTACCACTAATCACCACCTTTTGTTGGTACCTGTAGGCAGTGACCTAGAAATAATTGGCATTGCACAAAAGAAATAAAACTGAGAACAGATACATTTATCTGTACATTTGTCTAAGACGATAGACTATATTTAATGTGAGAAACACAGAACAAAGGCAAATTGGAACAGTATTTTCCATTAAAAGTCTTCGGAGACAAGACTTTAAGGACCTCGACGTGTGTGCTGCCAGAGAACAGGAGGCAGCCGCGGAACATAAAAGACACGTCTGGATACATCAAAGCAATTGTCCTGGGACTCTATAGATCTTATTGCCGGGGAAAATGAAGATATAGCGAGTGGGGGATCACGTACTAAGCAGGGGTGGGAAAGCCCTGGAGAAACGTGTGAAAAAATTCTTCGGCATCAAATTGAGTTTGGGCGCACAGAGAGGACTCCCTAAAGAGTCGTCCCCGAAAAGCAGAGTGCAAGGAGAGGGCTTATATACAGGAGTTAAGTCAAAAATCAAAGATTCCCTTCACTTGGCCCAAAGCTTGATGGGAATTTAATCAAAGCCAGAAAGATGGTAAGACTAAACAGGCTTAGGACTTTGGTGTCAAAAAACATGGGCTTCAGTTTCATGATACTGTAGATGTCACTCACTGCCTATAATAGAAAACTCCATTCTTAACCTCATTTTCCTTAATCCCTCTCCCTCACACTCCAAGGTCATTTCATTGTACGATTCTGTTCATTTTCAAAGATCTTTCAACTTTTTTTTTTCTTCATATGGTGTTTCAAAGGCTATGCTTCTGCCTTCTTGGTCCTCAAAGAATATAAAATAACACTGGTAAAGTGCACACACATAGAGCTCCCAACTGTTGCTCATTTAGAGGGACTATCCCTCTTTAAGAACCAAATCCCTCTCCCTCTTTTACCCTTAAGCCGTGTACACACGAGCAGAATGTCCGACAGAAAAAGTCAGATGGAAGCTTTCATCATCTATTCCGATCGTGTGTGTGCCTCATCGGACTTCTCTTTTCGAAAATTCAGATGGACCTAGAAATAGAACATGTTCTAAATATTTCCGACGGAACCAATTCCTATCGGGAGAACCGCTCGTCTGTATGCTGTTCCAACGGACCAAAAACGACGCATGCTCTGAAGCAAGTACGAGACGGAAGCTATTGGCTACTGAACTTCCTTTTTCTAGTCCCGTCATACGTGCTGTACGTCACCGCGTTCTGGACGGTCGGACTTTGGTTTGACCGTGTGTAGGCAAGACCGCTTAAATGGAATTCCGTCGGAGAAACCTTCGGAGTTTATTCCGAAGGCAAAACCGGTCGTGTGTACGCGGCATTAGTTGTTTTTTTTTTTTTGGAACCAAGTCCCTCTTTTTTTTTTCTCCTTAAATGTCCCTCTTATTGGTTTGTTCTATAGACCTAGAAAAAAAAGTATTATTTAAAGTAGACCTTCAGTTAAGTATTATACTTTGTTTAACCACTTGACCTCCAGAAGATTTACCCCCCTTCATGACCAGACCACTTTTTGCGATACGGCACTGTGCTACTTTAACTGGCAATTGCGGTGTCATACAACGCTGTACCCAAATAAACTTTGTGTCATTTTTTCCCATAAATAAAGCATTATTTTTGTGGTATTTGATCTTTTTTTTTAAAAAAAAAACAACAATTTTTAATTTTTTTTGTAAAGGTTTAGATTTGAATATAACTTCAGCTGAATTTATCTGGGGATCTATTTATAATTTTCGCTTAAACTGATGATAACAAGTGCTCATGCATTTTTCATTATATCTTCACTTTGAATTGCTCAGACTTGTGAAAGGTTTACTTTAACATTTGTTAATGAATACAAAACGGGATCAAATATCTGCTTACAAAGATTCCAGCTCTTCATCCTGAAAGGCAGTTATGCTGGATAGTGAAGTTTCTGCAGTTTTTTTGTATGTTCAAATGTCATTTAATAAACTTTTTTGCTCAGTATTGAATGCACTGCAACAAAGGTACTAAGGTAAAAAAAAAAAACACAACTGAGATAAAACACATCAAAAATCAAATATGAATGTATTATCAATCATCCCAGTGCTTCATATATTCACTTTATAGGGTTCTGTCACTGAAACAGATATCACAGCATTCAATTGTACAATATGCCGTGCTGTGTGAACAAGAATTTTGTACTTGCTGTAAAATTATTTTCTCTTTGGTTCATTATGAGACACAGCTATTGATAGAAGATCAACCATATACCAGTGGGTTATAGTGCCTATTTATAGAAATGGGCAGCATAAGCCACTGGTACTGACTGATCTCCAATCAAAAGCCATGTCTCTCCATGAGCATTGAGCATAAGAGATTTTTTTTTCTATTTATTGTAAGTTTTTTTTTTTTTTCTGAATTCACAGAGGGACCCAGCTGTTGACACAAGATCAAGCATATACAAATGGGTTATAGTACCTACTGCTAGAAATGGGCACCATAACCTGCTGGTACTGGCTAATCATCAGTGTAAAGCATTGTCTCTCAATGAACATAAGAGAAAATAGAATTTTGTGTACTCACCCTACAATTATTTTCTCTTTTGTTCATTGAGGGACACAGCTATTGTAAAGATCAACCATATACATGTGGGTTATATGCCTACTCCTAGAAATGGCCAACATAACCCACTGGTACTAATTGATCTCTAGTCAACAGCATCGTCTCCCAATTAGCGCAAGATGAAAATATAATTTTTAGTACGTATTGTACTTTTTTTTTTCTTTGAGTTGAGAGACACAGTTGTTAGAAGATCGACCATATACAAGTGGGTTAGGGTTATAGTGCCTACTCCTAGAAAAGAGCAACATAACTCACTGGCAACTGACTGATCTCCAATGAAAAGTTGTGTCTCTCGAAGAACATAAGATGAAATAGAATTTTTATGTGAATACCAACAAATTCTATTTTCTCTTTCATTCATTGGGAGACTTGGTTTTTGATTGAAGATCAATAAATACCAGTGGGTTATGCTACCCACATCTAAAAGTAGACACTATAACCAAAGTGTATGTGGTTGATCTTCTATCAACAACTGTGTCTCCCAACGAACTCAGAAAAAGAAATTTCAGCAGGTAAAAAAACTTTCGATGGGCAGTACTGATTGATCTCCAATCAAAAGCTATGTGTCTTAATGAACATAGGAGAAAATATCATTTTTTGTTCTAAGTTCATTGAGGGACACAAGAAGATCAACCATATACCAGTGGCTTATAGTGACTATCACTAGAATAGGCAGCATGACCCACTGGTATTAATTGATCTTCAGTCAAAAGCTGTGTCTGCCAGTGAACGTAAGAGAAAATATAATTTTTTGTACTGTTAATAGATCAACACAAAGAGACAAACGTTTCCAAGGCTAGTTATAAATTGAGATGATCGCCATCTTTTTGTATAGCTTGTTCGCTGAATTTGGCGTGGAGACACATTGGATGCCTCCAGCCGCCATTGTGCTCTTGCTGAACGTTCCCTGTGTCTCTGTGCTTTTAAGGTGGAGTGGGCTCCTTCCAGGCAAACCCTCCATTAATTTATCCACTGATATATATGCCCCAACTTAGAAACTCTCAAAAATATAGAGTTAGGGCCACAGTATACAGAGGAGCCTTGATGTAGACACTGAGATTTCCACATATATTTTCAAATGTGTGCAACTAAAACCTCTGTTTTTAACATGAATGTTAGACAGGGTCAATTTGGTTTTCGTTTTGCAGGCTAGCTGGTAAGTGTTTATGTTGTGTGTTGTCCTTCTATGTGCACCTTACTGCAAAGGTCAGTTATAAATTGGGTTGGTGGCCATCTTTTTGATAGAGCAACAATATACAAGTGGGCAACAGTGCCTTCTTTTAGACTGAAGATCAATCAATGCCAGTGGGTTATGCTGCCTTGGCTGCCAATCAAAGTCAGTTAGCCAATCAGGGAAGAGAGGGGAGCGGGGCCGGCTTGGGGCATCTGTGAGCTGCATACAGGGAGCTGTGACTCGGCTCGGGTGCCCCCATAGCAAGCTGCTGGCTGTGTGGGCAATCAACAGGAGGGAGGGGCCAGGAGCAGCGAAGAGGAAATAAGTATGACATGTTTGTTATTTGTTTTTTTTTTAAATGAGACTTTACAATCACATTAACAGTGTAAGGAAGTTAGCTACAACCCACAATGAACCAGAACAGCCTTAATGGAGGACATGTCATCCCCCTACATATATTCTTGGCGCCTTTTCACGGGAAGTCCATGAAGCCTACAAACTCCTGGTTGAGTGTGTGGTGACTGCTTCTGTAGGAACCAAGCCCTAAGCTCTATAAGCCTATTGGCTAGCTGGAATGACAAATCCAACCATGATTCTGGATCACATCTCCATCCTGGTGCTTATGCTATAGAGAGTGACAAATATGTCCTAAAACTGAGAAAATCTATAACTTGAGAGCATGCGCAAAGTATCCCAATATCCATGGCATGGAACCAGCCAAAAGGCAGGAAAACTTCATAGAAAATGGTCCTATGAGTGAGGAGGACAAAAAAGGAATGCAGCTTCTGTCTCCGCCTAAAAATTTATGGGAGTGGGGTCCTATGGGGTTAGGAGCGAGGGCTGTGCTACCCAAATGTATGCTGCCATGGAAGCCTGTCAGGGAAAACAATTTTGGTGAGTAAAAAAAATCTATTTTCTTTTACGTTCACTGGGAGACACGGCTTTTGACTGAAGATCAATCAATACTAGTGGGTCATGCATTGAGATGATTGCCATCTTTTTGTATAGCTTGTTCGCTGAATTTGGCGTGGAGACACATTGGATGCCTCCAGCCGCCATTGTGCTCTTGCTGAACGTTCCCTGTGCCCCATGCTTTTAAGGTGGAGTGGGCTCCACCTTATGGTCCTATGAGTGAGGAGGACAAAAAAGGAACGCAGCCTCTGGCTCAGCCTAAAATTTTACGGGAGTGGGGTCCTATGGGGTTAGGAGCGAGGGCTGTGCTACCCAAATGTATGCTGCCATGGAGCCTGTCAGGAAAAACAATTTTGGTGAGTGAAAAAAATCTATTTTCTTTTATGTTCACTGGGAGACACGGCTTTTGACTGAAGATCAATCAATACTAGTGGGTCATGCATTGAGATGATTGCCATCTTTTTGTATAGATTGTTCGCTGAATTTGGCGTGGAGACGCATTGGATGCCTCCAGCCACCATTGTGCTCTTGCTGAACGTTCCCTGTGTCCCCGTGCTTTAAAGGTGGAGTGGGCTCCTTCCAGGCAAACCCTCCATTAATTTATCCACTGATATATATGCCCCAACTTAGAAACTCTCAAAAATATAGAGTTAGGACCACAGTATACAGAGGCTCGAGCCTTGATGTAGACACTGAGATTTCCACATATATTTTCAAATGTGTGCAACTAAAACCTCTGTTTTTAACATGAATGTTAGACAGGGTCAATTTGCTTTTCTGTTTGCAGTGGGGTCCTATGGGGTTAGGAGCGAGGGCTGTGCTACCCAAATGTATGCTGCCATGGAAGCCTGTCAGGAAAAACAATTTTGGTGAGTTAAAAAAAATCTATTTTCTTTTATGTTCACTGGGAGACACGGCTTTTGACTGAAGATCATTCAATACTAGTGGGTCATGCTGCCTACTCTAGGAGTAGGCACTATAACCCACTGGTATATGGTTGATTTTCTATCTACAGTTGTATTCCTCAATGAATTCAGAAAAAAAAAAACTTGTCTCTTAAAGCGGAAGTAAACCCATCAATTTAACAGTTTTAAAAAATAATTACATTCCTGGCACATGCCGGAAATATAACTGTCATATGGTTGTTGGTTGTACTCTCTACCAAACTGTCAAACCATCCAAGGCTGGTGTCATAACAACATAGTTACATAGTAGGTGAGGCTGAAAAAAGACACAAGTCCATCAAGTCCAACCTAAGTGATCACATGTGCAGCATCATGGCAGTTGCAAATTAAACAGAGGAAGGTTTACTTTAACTTTAATGAATGTAAGAGAAAATATAATTTTTTGTAGTCTCAAAAAATCATCTTATGTTCTTTGAGAGACAAGATTTTATTTGGAGATTGATTAGTTGATTGGAGATCAGTCAGTACCAGTGGCACTATAACCCACTTGTATATGGTTGGTCGTCTCAACAGCTGTGTCTCTCAATGAATGAAAGAGAAACAATGGTTTGTACTGTACCATGGTTTATCCTGAATTGGTGTAAAAGGAAAGGAGTGACGATATAGCAGAATGGGCTGAGATATGGTCATCCTCCCCAAATGTTGTGGCCATTGAAACACATTATAAGGTACTCACCAGATGGTACTTAGTCCCTACCAGGATTGCAAAATATGTCCCCAACTACCCAGCAACTTGTTTTCATGGCTGTACTGATGAGGGCACGAACCTACATATCTGGTGGGACTGTCAAATAGTTTGAGACTTTTGGAAGGCTATCTTTGACCTTGGGACCCAAATATTTGAGACCGATATACAGCCAGACTCCTCTGTGGCTCTCCTAAATCTTAAACCAACCAGCCTGACCCGTACCCAATTTAAACCCTTTTACAGCTCATTACAGCCGCAAAACAAACTATGGCTAAAGCCTGGAAAACCCATCTATTGTTTTAGCTGAAACCAAACATAGGGTACACCAGGCCTTGATTCATGCCAAAATGGAAGCCATGAGTTGTGATAAAGTTCGTGTAGCAAGGTCTTTTACCTCCTTTGGTCTAATGAGAACCTCCAAGGCCAAAGATAGCTGACATCCTTCAGTATATAGTGGGTTGTGAGGCATAGTGGGTGCAAAGATAGTGAAAGTCATTGGGCGCCAGACACTTTTTGGATGTAAAAGAGGTTTTATTTCTTTTGACAGTTCTTTTTATATATTTTGGGGGAAGAGGGTTAGGGCCAGGACACCCTTAGATAGTTGCAAACTCAATTGACAGACACTTCAATAGGAGAACAGCCGTGCAGGGAAAGGCCCCAGCAAGGCACCACTTTTGCACGTGCAGGATTGCTGTCTCCTATGGTAACAGTCCTTTAACAGTTCCTAACTTAAATGTATCAGTTCTTTCAGCTCCACTACAACTGCTCCTTGTAGTTCTTCAATACTGAGCTCCCGGTCTCTCACTAGACCCACCGATTTACTGCCTATGAATTCCTTGAGCTCCTCCAAGGTTCTTGGTGGTATCCCCTCAAGCATCACCCCCGCTTTTCTGCTGGGTCCCTAGCTTGCACTCCAGATACTCCTCAAGCTTCACCCCTGCTAACCGGCTCGGGCCCTGGCTTGACACACAAAGCTGCTCTGCAAGCGTCTCCTCCGCTGGTCGGGTCCCTGACTTGATCACTGCCTAAAGTTTCCAGATTCTCCACCATGCCCGCTCGGTGAGAATATGATTCTGGTACTTGCTTCAGTTACTCACTGTGATCCCTGGTAAAGGCGATTGGTCCTTTCTTGGCGACAGCTTCCCTTCTACCTCCGACCACTGACAGGTTCTCTGGCCGGCAGAACTGTCACTTCTGGTTGGACTGCAACACTCAGTCCCAACCCTGCGCTGCCCACCTACTTCTGGATAGGCCCTCACACAGTCTGGCAGCCAGATGCCCCCGGGATAGGCCCAATCTTCGGCCTAGCAGCCCGAGGGCAGACGATA
The DNA here is from genome assembly GCA_037952925.1 of Lithobates clamitans. Taxonomy (NCBI): domain Eukaryota; kingdom Metazoa; phylum Chordata; class Amphibia; order Anura; family Ranidae; genus Lithobates; species Lithobates clamitans. The sequence goes on from JBBGZY010001008.1 coordinate 991,337, forward strand.
CACGTCGACCCAGATGGCAGTCCGGTTGGCACAGAACACCGATCACCTGACCTCACCCAAATATATAGTACCACCAAGTACCTGGCCCCCTAGTGGTAGAAGAGAAAAGTGCAACAAGGCCAAGCTTAGGGAGAAATGAACAGATCCCTATCAATCGACCAAGATAACTACTCTTGGCACGTAAATTTGTGAGGAGCTCCCTGACTAAACTCCAGGGTGCTACATGCATAAATTTTAAAAGATTTGGCATTCATGAATTAAACATTGCCTTCCTCCTGACTTTGACGATTCTTTACTGCATCTTCTTACCTGCAATTTTTTGACCTGCTACATAAATATTGACCCTCTACCCCTGGGGAACTATCCTGCCCTCTCTCACCCCTTTCCTTGTCTTAGTCTCTACCCCTTTTTACCCTCTTTTCTTTCTTCTTTTTCTCTTTCTCATATTCCTTCGTTTTTGTTCTTTACTACTCTCATTTATTTGTGACAAGCAGGTCAGCAATAGCAGTCTCGATGTTTTCCACAATACCCAATCCCTTTAACACATTTTTTGATCATTTTCTATCAGTTATTATGACACTGCCTATCCCTTCCTATCCCGCCATGCGGCAGGGTGGTTCTCGCCCTCGAAGCGGGGCTGGCAGAATTCCCTCTATCCTCCAAGCTGGTGCATGGAATCTGTGTGTTGATTTGCATGGAAGATGTTTATTTTTGGCGAAGCGGTTGTCTTGGTGACACACACGGTGTCGTACGCAATGGCGATGAGTCCCACGCAAATGGTAAACTGGAATCTTTATGCAAGATGCGTAGCGAATGCCCGACTGCTCTTTTTACATTGAATTATCAAGCAATATGTCACACGACGGTGCCGCACGCAGGAATCTACTTACAGTTCCTCTGCGCTGAGGGCTGCTTGTGCAGAAAAAAACAGCTTTGGCTTGTCGTAAGGCTCTGCCTCCCAGAATAAGCCAGGGACGCATAAAAAGTCACCACTGGGAAGAATGCGGTTTCCATGGTGAATTATATATAAACCAACTTCACAGAAGCACTCCGGCTGGTCTCAACAGAATTCCAACAGTTCCTGCATAGTGGCTGGTGTTTTGTAACAAAAACCAAATGTGAATGGAGCAGTGTGCCTAGGCTAAGGTCAGTGTCAATAGGACCTTGGTGACATACCTAAAGCAGTTTTTTTTTTATTGCATAGCTGTAAATCCTATATCCTGTGCAAATGGGGCAAAATCAAATGTTCTCAGGCTATATTCTCTGCAAACCGCATGGTATTCATTAAAAAAAGAAGGTGTGAATGGGGAAAATACCAAACTATGGCCACTAGATGGTGCTGAGTATCATGCAATATAAGTATGCTCCTCAAGTCCATCTAGTGACCATATAGCGGTATTTTCCCCATTTACACTATTTTTATTTCAGTGAATAACATACAATTGCGGAGAAAATAGTCTGAGAATATTTGATTTTGCTCCGTTTGCACAGAATTAATTAATTAATTAATGCAGTTTAGATAGACGAACAGCTTCACACTTTTTTTTATAAATACACCCTAAAGTAAATCTGAACCAGAAAACAAAAATGTCATATATTGCAGCTTAGCAGTCCTGGCAGTGGGCACTCCTTTCTACCTGTTCTTCCTAGTTCACATGTGGAAACGACCTTAGAGGAGAAGTCCAGCGTGAGCTCATTTGGCTGGGCTTCTCTTATGGGTCACAGGAGTGCAATCCGTTTTGCACTCCTGGGACCCGTTTTCAGCGGAGAGCGGTCTGAAGTCCGCCCTCCGCGGATGTCACTGGATTTAGATCAGGCACCGCATCATCACGACAATGAAGTCTGGATCCGTCAGGTGCCTGGACTGATGAGACGACGGCTCCCTGCCCCTCCACAGCTCAGCGCTCCAGTGAGGAGCAGAGCAGGAGAGATGCTGATTGACAGGCAGCAGCTCTCCGCTCAGGGAGGTGAGAGAACTGAGCCATCAGTGGCTCAGTTCTCAGTGTCGAGCCGGCCAGGGACAGATGCCGCATCGGTCTGATGCTGCATTCACCTAGGTAAGTATGAATCTACAAATAAAAAACATACTCCTCTTTTAATGCCGTACCCAGAGGTAGAAGCCTAGGCCCCCCCAAAAAAAGGGCTGACCCTCACCTGCTTTCAAGTTGGGCACAAACCATTGGAAGCAAAACTTTCTCCCTCGCCCACTCCATCACCCACACATGACCAGTGACTGTTTGAATCAGTCCTGTGCGGTCTCCAGCCCCAATGAGCTATTAAAAATGGCCTAGGCATTCAACCTTTAGTAGATTAAAATCAACCCTTGGGTTAAAAAAAAAAAAAAGATCCTTAGCCTGGGTTTACACAAAAAAAAAGGTTCCTGTAGCATTTTCGTGCGAATAAAATGCGAGCTCAGCCATACAAACTGTGTGGCTGAATTGGCATCGCACAGACATCGCATGTGATCTGCACAGCAATGCGGGGAATCACATGCAATGTCTGTGTTCCCGATAGTGTGAACCCAGGCTAAAAGTGAACTAAACCCTTCTATCCTTTACAGCCATAGAAGCTGCCATTTTGGCCTCTGTTTGATCTGCAGTTACCATGGTGCTAAACATGTGAACAGTTATGACACCAGCCATTTCATCAGGAGCAGCCGGTCCATAAGGGGCACAGGGGCGCTGCCCCACTAGTTTGCGGGGATGCATGTGGGGCGCCAGACTCATAGGTTTCTATAAGGTTTTTCTTTTTTAAGCCACATGATTAGAGCTTGAGGCTCTAATTGGCTTGAAAAAGGTTGGGCTCCCACTTGTGACACTAGCGAATCAATATTATTCGCTACTGTCTTCCGGCTTCTCCTCCCGGCCAATCAGGACAATGCGGGGCTGATTGCAGGGGCCCTTGGAGGGCTGAGTACAGACCTGGGGGGGGGGGGGGGATTTGTCTGCCGCCCTCCTCTCCCCCAAAAAAAAGTTTAGCACCAGCTGCCACTGCATTTGATGGCTTGACAGCACACATGAGAACACAAGCAACTGTGACAGCTATCATTAACGGCATGCCTTTATTGTAAAAACTGTTAAATCGATGGGTTTAGTTCCACTTTAATTTCCAAGGCATACTTGGGGGCCATGCATTTCCTCTCTCCTGCCTGTCTGGAGTGGATAACCCCTCCCCCTCTCCCCACCAGCCGTTGGATGCACATCCCTATCAGCACAAGAAACAAGCTGATAGGGCTGGCTTATGCAAAGTGTACACTTTGAGGTTGATTTACTAAAGGTAAATGGACTGTGCATTGCACTCTGCACATGAGCAGCTGCTCCAGAGCTTAGTAAATGAGTAGAAGCTCTGCTGACTTCCATCATCCAGTCATGTGCAAGCAAAAATGCATTCTTTTTTATTTTCCTTGCACGTGATTGGGTATTCTTTGCAAAGTGAAGCTTTACCTCATTTACTAAGCTCTGGAGCAACTGCAGAGAGGAAAATCGCTCATTCCTGCGCTATTGGGGCTGCATGTCCAAAGCCTGGCCTGTGCAGCCAGTTAGGCAGGATGGGTATGGTCACCCACTCTAGGAGTAGAAGTTGTATACTGCCTACATGTGTGCCTTGGAAATTAAAGGACAACTCCACCTATTGCAAAAATAATAATAATAATAATAATAATAATAAATGCACATATATTCATAAAGCAAAAATTTGGTCTCTTTTAGATTGGCAGTTGGGGGGGCGGTAAAAGTGAGTGGCTGAGCTCACTGACCACCCAGCCGAACTGTAAATAAACAGGTCTGTACACATGCTGCAAAGCAAAGCAACTTGGTTGTGGCAGTTTTTAAATTTGACTGCTTGTCAAACTTGCCCATTGAGTTCAATGGGGCCAGGCCGCAAAAAAAGCATGCAGTACATTCGATTGTGGAGCATTAGTGTGGCATTATAGGGTTAAATCATTTGGTGAGGAGGTGATATAACGCCACCTCACCGCCTATTAAATGCCCTCTGTAAAGCGATCCCAATGCAGATCACTCCTCAGAGGGCACCGCACACCACCGAGAATGTGATAGAGCCCCAATTCTCAGACTTCAGCTTTAAACATCACATTTTCACGTCTGGCTGCAGTGTACTTTTAACAGTCAGCGTGGCGCGCCTATTCTGGATTCTAATTGTCGGGGTAAGGCATTACAGCAATCTGCTATGATCTGGGGACATGTAGACGCTGGATTGTTAACTAGAGCTGATGTAAGACTTGTATACGATGCCAGCGCCGGGGCACACACATTTATTACATTGCATACGGGAGATTGATCAGCCGCTGATCTTGTATTCCGAGAAGTCAGAACTCTCCCCTCCACCGGAGGAGCCCAGGCTGCTGACACTGACATGGAAAATGTAATGTCCTCAGCCAGCCAAAAGCCAATTATTATTCCCCATGAAAGACACAAATTGGAATAGAATTTGTCACTTAAAAGGGACCAAATATTGTTGCATTGTCAACTTTATTTAACCACTTGCTGTCCGGGGCAATTTTTTTTTACATTTTCCATGCATGTGTTAGAGTCAGGATTTTATTAATTCCAGCCCCCCAAACATTATTATAACTATTATGCAGGATTTATTTAGCGCCAACAGTTTGTGCAGCGCTTTACAACCTTATATATTTTTTGAAAGCAGAGGCCCTGGACAATAAAATAGTGGCTGTTGCAGTTTTTTATGTTGCACAAACAATATTTGCGCAGCTGTTTATCAAAATCATTATTTCAAGGAAAAATACACTAAGGCTGGGTTCACACTATTGCAAACTAGATGTGGGTTTTTCCCACATCCAATTTGCATGTCATGAGATCGTGACCGGCTCTCAATGGAACCGGTTCACACATCTCTGGAGCGGCTCTGGTGCGAATTGAACAGAGGTCCCGTGCATCTTCTGGTCCATTTCAGGTCCGAATTCGGGCTGCATAATGTGCTAGTATGCATCACATACTAGCACATTATGTGCCTCTTACCTGCAAACGAAGCCCGCAACGCCCCCCGCTGGAGGTCGCATCCATCTTCACCCCTCTTCTTTCTGGGGCCGCGGACTCTGGCTCTGTGACTGGCCGGAGTCGCGTGACATCATTCCCACGCATTCACGGGGGAGCCGCCAGTCACGGCATTCACTAGTGAAGAAACGTCACGAAGGGCCGTTTCTTCACAGCAAATGCGCCAATTACATCATCGGCGCACTACAAAGTAATGCGCCGTTTAGGAGATATTTTCTGTACCTATTGGTAAGCCTTATTATAGGCTTACCTATAGGCCCCTTTCACACTGGGGCGGGGGCGGCGTCGGCGGTAAAGCGCCGCTATTGTTAGCGCGCTTTATTGTCGGTATTTGGCCGCTAGCGGGACGGCTTTACCCCCCGCTAGCGGCCGAGAAAGGGTTAAAAACCACCGCAAAGCGCCTCTGCAGAGGCGCTTTGCCGGCGGTATAGCCGCGCTGTCCCGTTGATTTCAATGGGCAGGAGCGGTGAAGGAACGGTATGCACACCGCTCCTTCACCGCTCCGAAGATGCTGCTAGCAGGACTTTTTTTCCCGTCTTGCTGGCGCACCGCTCCAGTGTGGAAGCCCTCGGGGCTTTCACTTCGGAGAGACAGCAGCGGCTGTTTCGGGTCGGTTTTCGAGTCAGTTTTTAGCGCAATAGCGCCTGCAAACCTCCCCAGTTGAAAGGGGCCTTAGGTTCAACTTCCGCATTGGGAGTTTTACTTAACACTAGGGGGCGATCAAGGGGTTAATTGTGTGTTCCCTCAATGTGTTTTAACTGTGTGGGAATGGGAGTGACTAGGAGGAGAGCCATATTGTTTTTCCTACTTAGTAGGAGCAAACGATATGGCTCCTCTCCTCTGACAGCACAGGGATTTGTGTGTTTACATACACAAATCCCCATGCTGGCGCTCGTGCACGCGATCGCACGTGGCCACGGTGACCGTGCCCGCCAGCCACACGCATGGGGTCCCCCGCCGTGCAGCCCGGCACCCTCTGGTGGACGAAAAGGGGTAGGACGTACCCGTACGGGATTTCGCCCAGGAGAGCCATTGTGCCGCAGTATATCTGCGTGACACGGTCGGCAAGTGGTTAAATGGTACTCAGGCCGAGTGGAAGACCTCCTGTGTTCCGAATGCAGCAGGGCAGCCGCTTGGCATGGGACTCTGAAGCAACTGCGGATCACTGGAGTAGCAGTGTCTACTACAGTGATTTCCATCGGCCAGGTATGATTTAGCCACTTGCCGACCAGTATATGTACTGTGGAAGGATGGCTCCTACAGGCAGCGCAACATACCTGTACGTCGCAGGTTGCTTCCGGGTTCAGGACGCACCTCCGCCTGCCAGCTCTGCTGTGGTTGAACACAGCCGGACTTAGTCAGCATGTCCCAGCCATGGCCGGGACCCACTGATCAGCTGTGTCCAATCACAGCCCAGAGCCCTGTGTTGGCTATCAACACAGGGCTCTGTACAGAGGAAACAATTTCTCTGTTTCTTATCCCTGCAAAGCAGGGATAAGAAACAAAGAGATATTTAGTTAAAAGCAGCACACATTACACATATTATGGATTGTCAGGCACACACTTACCTTTTGATCACCTGAGATGTTAACCCCTTCCCAGCCAGTGTAATTAGTACAGAGACAGCGTATATTATTAGCACTGATCACTGTATTAGTGTCACCGGGGATGTCGGTGGCAGTTAGTCCATGCCCATTTATTGTCAGTTAGTGTCAGATTGCTCACCGCACTATCGTAGTCGCACTATAAGTCGCTGATCACTGCCATTACTAGTAAAAAAAAAAATAAAAATCCCAGTATATATCCCAGAGTTTGTGCACAAACCAATCAATATACACTTATTGGAATTTTTTTTTTACCAAAGACATATAGCAGAATACATTTTGGTCTAAATTTATGAATTTATATAATAAAAAATAAAAAAAAACTCAGTGGGGATCAAATACCACCAAAAGAAAGCTCTATCTGTGTGAATAAACATTTGTGTACAGTGTTGCATGACCGTGCAATTGCCAGTTAAAGTAGCACAGTGCAGAATAGCAAAAAATGGCTGGTAATGACATCGGTAAAAGTGGATGAACAGAGTTACATTGGACCAAGCTGGACTGATGTAACTATGAAAAAAAAATATCCATATCTGGAGTTCCTGGTTGCAGGGTCTCTTTAAATGTTATAAAATGTATTCACTGTTCAATAAAGCAACGGAAAAAAAAATCTTTACAATGACAATGTGAAAAAACAGAAAATCCATAGCAGGCTATGATTAACTAATCAGTTAATAGTTTCCCGCAGTCAGAGAGCTTTTTGTGGGTTAGCGCTCTACATTGTTCTCCGCCTTGTTAAATGAATTAAAGCGATCGTTTACCTTTTTCGGTCAATTTTCTAAAGCATAATCCATGTCGTATTTTATTCACTGTGGATGACTTCAGTTTTAATTTTTAGGATCGAAAAATGTGTTTTCAGTTTACTAAAGGTATTGTCACATGGATCAATGAAATTATCACATACATGTTATATTATCGATGTTTGCTGTAGTTTGTATGTCGCAGTCAATTCATAGAGAATATTGCGTGCAGCTCCTCTCCTGTACTGAAATGGCGTACTCTGATTTTACTGCACACTGCGAGTTGATTACTTTGTGCATTAGAATCTACAGTACAGCAAGTTAGACAGAGTCTGCCTAATTACCTGGCAGGAGGACATTCAGCATCATCTAGTCCTTTACTCCCTAGCTTTAGTGTTCCTGTCCCACTCCTTTGACTCATTGGATATCAGTTCTTTTAAGCATAGAGCTCAGCATCACATGAGGGCACTACCCAGGACTATTTGCCCCCTTTCCTCCAGACAGACGTCCACCCATGGGTGCATTTTCATAGTTGCATAACTCTTCCCAAGAGCACCTCTAACTGCTTGCATTAAGGTTTATGGCTCTTGGGAAAAGGGCTGAGGCACAGTGGCGTCTCCAGCTTTCATATTTAAGGGGGGGGGGGCACATTGGGGGACAGGGACAAAAGTAGGGGGGCAACTATAAAATGCAATTTTATATATATATATATATATATATACATATATATATATATATATATATATATATATATATATATATATATATATATATATATATATATATCCCGGGGCCCTTTACTACGACCCCACAATGTGCCCTTTCACATGTTCTGCAGTGAGCTCCCTTCCTTCTGTATTGGGGCCCCCCAGGGTGGCAGAAAACAAGAGATATATGTCACCAGCATACCAAGAAAATAAAAGGGTCCAAGGCAGTGGGAAAACTATCAGGGTTGCAACCGGGCCCTGGTGTTCCACCACTGTGGGGTTACCCAGCCTCTTCTTGCTGTCCTGCCCCTGCTATTGACTGCTCTGGTCTGGCATCTCTTGGAATTTACAGGCTGGTTCTCCTTTCCTAAGGACGGGAGAAATCAGTCTGTTTTTTCAGTAACTGAGAGACCTGGTGGAGTCCTTCCTGCAACTCGCTCTTCTCCCTGCCAATGAGGATGCAGGGGAAGGAGCAGATCGGGCGGCCGTGGTTGTGTGAGCGTTTGCATTATGCTGTGTCAGCGAGCAGAGGGAGGGGGAGGAATCACCCGCAGGAGCTGACTGGGGACTCTCTCCCTCTCAATAGAGACTGTGTTACTCCTGCGGTGGCCCAAGTAAGATGTGGCGCATCTGCTACGAATGCAAACAAAAAGACATTGTCTTTTTGTAAAAAAAATAAATAAATATTTTTTCTTTAATTAGGGGGGCACATGGTGGGGCACAGCATAATGTTTGGGGGGGGGGGTCAGGGCCCCCTCTGGCCCCCCCTAGGGATGCCATTGCTGAGACAGGATGATGGAAGCTATTTACAGCACCCTGCCAACCCCTCCCACCAGCCATAATCTGCCTGCATTGCATAGAGAAGCACAGACACTCAGTAATGGCATCCTTTAAATTTACCAGTAACTATGTAGTTGCAGGGGGCCTACCTAAACATTGCATTGCATTATAGCCAATCAGACAGGTCCTTGTATTACATAGTTGTTAAATAGGGTAAAAGAGATTGTACAATCATGTGGACATCCCATAGAAGCCCAAACACACACAGGTCCATAGTTCCGCTTAAGACTTGTCTCGCTTTTACATAGACAACCTGGGTGCTGCCACTATAGTCTGCCTCAAACCCTCCATTGAAAATGTGAAAGAATATCAACCGCAATCCACTTAGCTCCTCCTAGCACATCTTTCAATTAAACTAACTGCATACAGCAACGTCTCCACCCAAGATCCACCCTTCCTTGATGCGTTTCACCACTCCTAGCGTTTGAGCAAGCCAGGAGTGGTGAAACGCGTTGAGGAAGGTGGCTTCTTGGGTATAGACATTGCTGTATGCAGTATGTTCATTAGCTAGTAAAAAATTTACTAAGAGGATCTAAGCGGAGTGCAGCTGATATTCTTTCACATCCTTCACACAAGACGTTTGAGAAGGTGATATAATATAAGTAAGAAAGTCACTAGCGGAAGGCTGTCTCCCAGGAGCCATCTGATAACTGTCCATTTTTGGAATTACCCTATAGGGATTATACTATCTGGATGGCAATATAGTACTCTGTCTATGCACATGAGTTTTGCCCTGTAGCCATTAAGGCATCTTGGCTCTAAGGTCTTAGTACCTTTTATCTTGACTACCGGTCCTGGGTTATCCCCTATGGCATTGCCTCGCTCCTGTTTGGGATCTACTTGGGTACTATCCTCGATCTACCTATGTTAGCAGAGTTGGCCATCTCCAATTACCTACATACAGACTACTGGAACTAGCCTTTCCTGGATTATACCTTTGAATATCCCTGTTATTGGATACCTATGTACGAGGCCTATTTTCCTGCAAGACAGTGAGATCCGTTCTCTTTTTTGCTATCTTTCAACCTTGAATGTGTCCTGAGGAAGCCTAACGGTGAAACGCGTTGACGCACAAGGGCTCACTGTATACTTTGTATCATTATACATGAATTTTAACTCTTGAATGCTCTATTCATACTATGTATTTTTTTCAATAAACATTGTTATATTTTTCTATATCTCTCTATTGTTTTCTATGCCTTTAAAGTCCGACCTAGGGCTACTTAGCAAGTATCCCTTTTTTTGTTACTCAAGGTGATATAATAATGAGATAAATTAATAAACCATGAGATCCAAATACTAACTGCACCATATTGCTAAAAGTATTGGGACGCCTGCCTTTACACGCACATGAACTTTAATGACATCCCAGTCTTAGTCTGTAGGGTTCAATATTGAGTTGGCCCACCCTTTGCAGCTATAACAGCTTCAACTCTTCTGGGAAGGCTGTCCACAAGGTTTAGGAGTGTGTCTATGGGAATGTTTGATCATTCTTCCATAAGCGCATTTGTGAGGTCAGGCACTGATGTTGGACGAGAAGGCCTGGTTTGCAGTCTCCGCTCTAATTCATCCCAAAGGTCTGAGGTCCGGACTCTGTGTGGGCCAGTCAAGTTCCTCCACCCCAAACTCGCTCATCCATGTCTTTACGGATCTTGCTTTGTGCTGGGGGTGTGTTGGACCTCTGCGGAGAGACCACTCCTTCCACACATAAAAGCAAGGGCCCCTCTTTATACCATGCTGGCAGGGAACAGACTTTTCTACTCAAAATTGATTTTTTAGAATATATTTGGCTGATTTAACCTAAAGTTTATTTGGGCTTTAATCCAAACAATTTGGCTAGTTGGGCATAGCCAGTTCACCCAAATCCAACTCAATACTCTATCCAACGTTTCTGAATATCCATTTCCTTTACCATCACATCCAAACACAAGAAAAACACAGGCAGTTTATACCAAGTCCCTGTAGCCTGATTTTCCTTTCCGCACTTGTAAAGTAATCCCTTTCCACAGTGCTGAATGAATGGAACAATTGGGTGACACAGGAGAGGTGGGGACAGAGGGAGCCTACAACAGATGTGTATATCGCACAACACATAGGACAATAGAGTATAATTCATGGTGAGTCACAGCACACATTTACTCAAAATTGTTGGCTGGTGGCCCACTTAAAGTGATATTAAACCCAAAGCCGAAAAAAAAAATTCATAGATTGCAGCTTACCAATCATTAGATGTGGTGGCTGCATTTGTTTTCTTAGCCTTTTTTCTGTTTTCACCTGGTGATCTGGCCAGTGACACACCTACTGTATTCAAGTCCCCCCACTCTGGATGAAGGAGCACAGGGGGCACAGGAGACAGCAGCATTGTCAGTCTGGGGGGGAGGAGGGTATTAGATGTACTAGCAGATTTAAATACACTAACAATTTGTCAAACTCCAGCTCACACTGCAGTTACAGCAACAGTTTTATTGTCTTTTGAGTTAAAAGTTTTACACAAACAAATAAAAGCTGATCGTTGTAAGCACACCTGTCGGTGGTAAGTGGTTTGTCTCAACCTTACTAACGGCTACATCTGCAGCACAACTTGTTCTGTTGAAAAACAACAGATTTACCTCCCAATGAAAATTAAAAAAAAAAGAAAGCGAATGCAGCCGTCACATCTCAGAATTGGTAAGCTGCAATGAAATGTAAGCTGCAATAATACTGCTTTAACCACTTGCCGACCGCGTTATAGTCGAAAGACGGCTACAGCACAGGTGTCCAATTCTGGGAGGGAGTCAATAGTCGTCCTCCCAGAACCTCGCCCCCTAGGGAGCGCATCGGGCGTGCTCTGTGACCGCTGTGTCCTTTGGACATCACAGCGGCCCTCTACCATGTGATCAGCTGTGTCCAATCACAACTGATCACATGTAAACAGACTTGCCGGTTATTGGCAGTCCTTTCCTCTCACACTGTGTCTTTGGGAGGAAAGGAAAGCTGGTAACTGGTAAGCCTGTTAGCACATTGTTTACCCTGACAAGGAGGGACCTGATTATCAGTGCAGCCCAATCAGTGCCAATCAGTGCCACCTATCAGTGCCCATAAGTGCTGCTTATCAGTGCCACCTCATCAGTGCCCCCCATCAGTGCAGCCTATCCGTGCCCATTAGTGCCGCCTATCAGTGCCCATTAGTGCCACCTATCAGTGCCAATAAATGCCACCTATCAGTGCCCATAAGTGCTGCTTATCAGTGCCCCCCATCAGTGCAGCCTATCCATGCCCATTAGTGCCGCCTATCAGTGCCCATTAGTGCCACCTATCAGTGCCAATCAGTGCCACCTATCAGTGCCCATTAGTGCTGCTTATCAGTGCCACTTCATCAGTGCCCATCAGTGTAGCCTATCAGTGCCCATTAGTGCCACCTATCAGTGCCCATCAGTGCCACCTATCAGTGCCAATCAGTGCTGCTTATCAGTACAACCTCATCCGCGCCGATCAGTGCAGCCTATCAGTGCCCATCAGTTCCACCTATCAGTGCCATCAGTGCCACCTATCAGTGCCGATCAGTGCTGCTTATCAGTACCACCTCTTCTGCGCCCATCAGTGCAGCCTATCAGTGCCCATCAGTGCCGCCTATCAGTGCCCATTAGTGCTGCTTATCAGTGCCCATCAGCTTAGCCCATCAGTGCCCATCAATGTAGACTATCAGTGCTCATCAATGTAGCCTATCAGTGCCCATCAATGTAGCCTATCAGTGCCCATCAATGTAGACTATCAGTGCTCATCAATGTAGCCTATCAGTGCCCATCAATGTAGACTATCAGTGCCCATCAATGTAGCCTATCAGTGCTCATCAATGTAGACTATCAGTGCCCATCAATGTAGACTATCAGTGCCCATCAATGTAGACTATCAGTGCTCATCAATGTAGCCTATCAGTGCCCATCAATGTAGCCTATCAGTGCCCATCAATGTAGACTATCAGTGCCCATCAATGTAGACTATCAGTGCTCATCAATGTAGCCTATCAGTGCCCATCAATGTAGCCTATCAGTGCCCATCAATGTAGACTATCAGTGCCCATCAATGTAGCCTATCAGTGCCCATCAATGTAGATTCATTAGTGCACATCAGTGGAGAAGAAAAATTACTTTTTGGAAAACTTTATAAAAGAAACTAAGACTTTTTTTTTTTTTTTTTCACTTTTCAGTCTTCTTTTGTTTGTTTAGCAAAAAACTCAGTGGTGATTAAATGCCACCAAAAGAAAGCTCTATCTGTCTCAAAAAAAAAATCAAAAAATGTAATTTGGGTACAGTGTTGTCACTCAAAGTGTGACAGCGCGGAAAGCTGAAAATGAGCCTGGGCAGGAAGGGGGGTGAAAGTGCCCGGTAGGCATGTGGTTATAGAGGCCTTCTGCATCTCACGTACCAGGTGCCCCCCGCTGCCGGTACAATAACAGAGGCCTTCTCTGCTAACCAGTTGTTTAAAAAAAATCGCTAAGCAACTCCAAGGCTAATGCCGCTTTGAGCGTCTGATTTTTTCCCCCGGCATGACACAGCTAGCCTGCGATTGCTATTTGCTATTAATGGGTTTCCAAGGCTGTTTTTTTATCACGCTGGTAAAAACCGCACGGCTCCCAGCGTGGTAAATCCTTAGAAGTACTTAGCGGCTCAAAAAGCTGACCGTTGGGGGTTTGCATGCCAGAAACGGGGGTAAGGGAGGCGTCTGCATAGGATTTGTGCATTTCTAAACATACAAAAGAAATCAGCTTGATGAAAATAACACAATCAATGGGATTGAACCACTAAATGGAATTGGCTGTTCACTTTGCAAGGGAACGTTCCTGTAGCTTAGTAAATGAGCTGACCTCCATCATCCAATAAGGCGAGCAAAAAATGACATTTAAAAAAAAGAAAAGTCCTCACATTGGGTATTCTTTGCAAAGTGAATTTTCACCACATTCACTAAGCTAAGGGAAAATGCCCTTACAAAGTGAAAATTCCCTTGCCAAGTGGCCAGTCTATTTCCCTTTACTAAGACAATCCCTGCGTGTTTTATTGGATTTAAAACCTGGTTGGGTTTAGTTTGTAATCATATACAGTATGTACCAGTGTACAGCCATACTTGATCATTACATTTACTCTGCAGTGCTACACAATGGTTGTGCTTTACTTCTCATAATACAAGGCTATGGTGTTTTGTTACTAACGCATTGCGCATCCCGAGTCAGTCGGCTTACTGCAAAATACACCCTTCCTGGTAGGCTGATATGTTATCTCAAGCAAAAAGCTATTGATTGCACTGAACCACTGAGAGCTCCCTCTAGTGGCTGATCTACAACTATTCATATATATTATACAATGGGAAAATGGAAAGAGCAAGGCAGTAAAAACGGGAAAGTCATATCAAGAATTTACTTTACAGTGGATGTAAACCATAACTGAACAAAATCTAGTTAGCTAAAGCACCATGTATCATAGACAATTGCCTTTTAAATACAGTTTTCTCTGTTTTTCATCCTTTTCTGCATATCAACACCGCTGATCTCCTCCAGCCTCTTTGCAGCCAGTCTATAAGCATGCGCTCCAACTGCACATCATTTCTGGGGCGCGGTGGGGTTTTTGACAACAACGTGTTAAAGAATTTATGAGGTTTTATTTTATATTTTATTTTTTATTTTACAAGTTTTGGTTTAATACATATTTTGTAAGTTTTTTTACATAGTGGAGGATCCGCAACGATTGTCATAACTTTTGTATGTCTTTTGTGGAAATGATTCCAATAAAAATATTGAAACGGAAGAATATAAAAGATTTTAAAGCTATAACATGTGTGGGCTGGTGTTAAGGGGCCAGGCTTGGTGTTTTTACAACACAAGGCACTGTTTACTTTTTTATTTTTTGTAACTTTATTAAAATATCACAAGATGACATTTCCAATCGTTCCCGAGGCAGACAGAACGGCAGTCTGCCTATGTAAACAAGGCAGCTTGCCGTTCTTTGACAGGAGAAGGCAGCGATCTTGTGCTTCTGCTAAGCAGGAACACGGATCTCTGTCTTCTTACGGTACAAGCACACCTCGCACACACAGTTAGAAAGCACTCCCTAGGGACACATTTAAACCTTTGATTGCCCCTGATGTTACCCCCTTCCCTGCCAGTGTCATTAGTACAGTGACAGTGCATATTTTTTAGCACTGATCACTGCACTGGTGTGACTGGTCCCCAAAAAGTTTCAAAAGTGTCACTTAGTGTCCGATTTGTCCACTCCCACTATAAGTCGCTGCCATTACTAGCAAAAAAATAAATAAAATATATATATATATATATATATATATATATATATATATATATATATATATATATATATATATATATATATATATATATATATATATATATATATATATATATATATATATATATATATATATATATATATTATATATATATATATATATATAAATAAATATATCCCATAGTTTGTAGACATTATAACTTTTGTGCAAACCAATCAATATACACTTATTGGGATTTCTTTTCAACAAAAAGATGTAGAATACATCTTGGCCTAAATTGATGAAAATTAGATTTTTTTATTCTTTATTTATAGGGTAAGTTTTAAAGCAGAAATGAAAAAATATTGTTTATTTTTTTCAAAATTGATGCTCTTTTTTTGTTTATAGCGCAAAAATAAAAACCGCAGAGGTGATCAAATACCACCAAATGGAAGCTTTCTATTGGTGGTATTTGATCACCTCTGCGGTTTTTGTTTCTTGCGCTATAAACAAAAAAAAAAAACAACAATTTTGAAAAGAAAAAAGAAAAAAACAATAATTTTTGCTTTCTACTATAAAACATACCCAATAAAAAAAATGTTAAAAAACCTAATTTCTTCATCGATTTAGGCCAATATGTATTCTGCTACATATTTTTGTTAAAAAAAAATCCCAATTAGCGTATATTGGTTGGCTTGCGCAAAAGTTTTAGCGTCTACAAACTATGGGATAGGTTTAGGGACTTTTTTTTTTTTTTTTTTTACTAGTCATGGCAGCGATCAGCGATTTTTAGCCAAATTGGACATTAAGTGACACTTTTTGGGGACCAGTGACACCAATACAGTGATCAGTGCTAAAAAAAAATGCACCGACACTGTATAAATCATACGTCCCAATATTTTGAGATGGGAAGGGGTTAACATCAGGGGTGATCAAGGGGTTAACTGCGTTCCCTCAGTGTGCCTACTAACTGTGTGGGGGATGGACTCACTGCAAGAACAGAGAGAACTGTGTTCCCGTTAAGCAGGAAGCACAGATCTCTCCGTTCCTGTCTGACAGAAGGACGGTCTGCTTTGTTTACATCAGCAGACCGCCAGTCTGTCATTCCCCGCAGCAATGGTGGGAGGCTGGCAGCCATCATGACCGTGGGCCCGCTGATTGGCTCCAGCTGTGTCCAATCACAGCGGGAGCGGGTCGCCGGCAGCGCCCGCGCCCCAGACCAGGTCACGCGGACAACATACAGGTACATTGTTTCGTGCAGCTGGGCTGCCCTGCTGCAGAATCTGTGTGGTGGGCGGTCCGGAACTGGTTAAAGTAACGCAGCGTCATATCGCAAAAAAATGGCCTGGTTATGAAGAGAGTGAAATGAAAGGCACTTTTTTATTTTGGATAGCGTAATGGAGGAGTATAATGCTGTCAGTTCTTTTTTGCATCCCTGTCCTATTGGGAAAGTTTCTCTTCACGTCTTGTTCCAAAGGCAAGACAGGAAGTGAGAGAAAATCCCTCCAAATTAAGGGAACCCCTGGTTGTCACCAGAACTGGTGTCCCCATTGGAAGATTTCCCCTCTATTACAGTTCTATTACAGTTCTATTACAGTTTCATTTGGAATGTGCTTTCACTTTCAGTAATAACCATAAACAGGACAAATAGAGAGGGTGAATCTCCATAACGGGAGCACAGACAGCGATAAAAAAAATCCCTCTCCACTCTATCCAAAACGAAAAACAAAGTTGTGCCTTTAGTTATACTATAACTGGGGTCTAAAACTGACGGTCCTCCAGCTGTTGCGAAACTACAAGTCCCATGATGCACTGCAAGGCTGACAGTTACAAGCATGACTCCCACAGGCAGAGGAATGATGGGACTTGTAGTTTTGCAACAGCTGGAGGGCTGCCAGTTTGAGACCCCTGTACTATAAGGTCCCGTTCTCACTAGTGATGCTTGAAATCATACTGTAGATATTCATGTATGTTTTCTTGCAGTGAGTTATGTGTGTTCTTCCACTTTTAAATGAATCCTATCAACAGTAATGAATATTTCCACGTAACAAGGAAAAGGAGTGTAAGGAGAAGGAAAATCCATGGTATTATGATCAGCAGAAAAGGAACTAACTGAGGGAGCTTTTCCCAGTGGGGGCACAGCAATAAAAACCTGGTAGAGGTTCTGATCCCTTCCCACCTTATTCCACACTAGCATAAAATATTGGCTGGTTTTCAACAATGTACATAATAAATGAGATGAGCAAGAACAGTACAGACTGGAATAATTGAGGCAGCTGCCACCATCCTGGTATCATACATGATGAATATTGAATGTATAAAATTGTAATGGAGTTAGGGTTGCCACCGGTACAGGACTGACCCGGACAGTCCAGGTTTTGACAGCTGTGCCCGGGTTGTATACCCCTGTAACTCGGACACCACAGCATAAGCTCCAGTTCCAGCCAGTGTGGAAAGTACCCGCAGCCCTCCACCAGAACCATGCCCTCATACCCCCCTGCTAAATGCGCTCTCTCCCGAGACCCCCCCCCCCGCTCCTGTGGCTTCAGTGATGAGTGCCTCATCCTGCTCCCCCACTTCGATGTGCTCTCTCCTGCCAGCAGCACCCTCCCCCCCTTTCCCCCCGCCTTCAGTGCTGAGCAGCACTCCCGACTGAGTCCCCCATCGCCCCCCCCCCCCCCCCGTCAATGTGACCAATCAGCAAATGCAGGACGCTCTCCCCTTCTTCCCCTGCTCCAGCCTCCAGCAGAGCTAATGTGTTGTTTGTGAAATGACAGGTAAGTTACAGACGAGTCCAGTCTAGGGTGCCCACGTGTCGCGGATTGCCCGGGAGAATCCTGCAATTAGCAGGTCTGTCCTGGGTCCCGAGCACCTTCATTCTGGGACAATACAGTGTCCTCCAGTTCATTCCACTGTCCCCCCGTCCATCCCACCGTCCCCCCCTCCATCCCCCTGTCCTCCTACCCCACCATTCCAGATTCACCCCGTCCATCCCACCGTCCCCCCGTCCATCCCACTGTCCCCCTGTCTATCCCCCTGTCCTCCTACCCCACTATTCCACATTCACCCCGTCCATCCCACCGCCCCCCCTGTCCATCCCACTGTCCCTCCGTCCACCCCACTTTCCCCACGTCCATCCCACTGTCCCCCTGTCCATCCCACTGTCCTCCTGTTCATCCCACTGTCCTCCTGTCCATCCCACAGTCCTCCCATCCATCCCACTGTCCCCCCGTCCATCCCACTGTCCCCCTGTCCATCCCACTGTCCTCCCGTCCATCCCACGGTTCCCCTGTCCATCCCACTGTCCCCCTGTCTATCCCACGGTCCCCCTGTCCTCCTACCCCACTATTCCACATTCACCCCGTCCATCCCACCGCCCCCCCTGTCCATCCCACTGTCCCTCCGTCCACCCCACTTTCCCCACGTCCATCCCACTGTCCTCCTGTCTATCCCACTGTCCCCCTGTCCATCCCACTGTCCTCCTGTTCATCCCACTGTCCTCCTGTCCATCCCACAGTCCTCCCATCCATCCCACTGTCCCCCCGTCCATCCCACTGTCCCCCTGTCCATCCCACTGTCCTCCTGTCCATCCCACGGTCCCCCTGTCCATCCCACTGTCCCCCTGTCCATCCCACTGTCCCCCTGTCTATCCCACGGTCCCCCTGTCCATCCTCCTGTCCCTGTGTCCATCCCACTGTCCCCCTGTCCAATCCCACTGTCCTCCTGTTCATCCCACTGTCCTCCTGTCCATCCGACGGTCCCCCCATCCATCCCACTGTCCCCCCGTCCATCCCACTGTCCTTCCGTCCATCCCACTGTCCTTCCGTCCATCCCACTGTCCTTCCATCTATCCCACTGTCCTGCCATTCATCCCACTGTCCCCCATCCATCCCACGGTCCCCCTGTCCATCCCACTGTCCCCCATCCATCCCACGGTCCCCCTGTCCATCCCCCTGTCCCCCTGTCCATCCCACTGTCCCCCTGTCCATCCCACTGTCCCCCTTTCCATCCCACTGTCCCCCTTTCCATCCCACTGTCCCCCTTTCCATCCCACTGTCCCCCTGTCCATCCCACTGTCCCCCTTTTCATCCCACTGCCCCCCTTTCCATCCCACTGTGCCCCTGTCCATCCCACTGTCCATCCTACTGTCCTGCTGTCCATCCCACTGCTCCTTTGACTACTCTACGGCCCCCCTGACCACTCTGCAGCCCCCCACCATCCACCCCGCTGCCTCCCCCTGTGCATCCTGCAGGTGTGGGGTTCTTTGGGGTGCTGTGGTTAGGGTGGTCCACTTTGGGGTGCCTTAGATATGATGGACTGATTTGGTGTGGTGTTGATAGAGTAGGTTGCTATAGGTAGGATGGGCTACTTTGAACTGTCAGTGGAAGGCTGGGGTGCAGTGGATAGTAAGGGGTGTTGTAGGTAGGGTGGGTTAATTTAGGCGCCTTCCATGGTTAACGCAATGTGGCTACACCCTCTGTTCGCGGTGGCATACACAGCACACTGTGTTACTACTCTCTTTAAGCCACCCAAAGGTGTCCAAGGTCTTTTACAATCCTATTGTCTATAGGTTATACTAGAAAAAAAATGCAGTGCGCCAGAAAAGTTTTTAGGTTTGGCTTGAAGAAAAGGTGGCAACCCTAAATGGAGTGAGCATCCGAGACCTCAAATCTCCAATATCACAGGATATTCAGAGGGCATATATAATCAGGACATTTTATTGCTGCCTATGCTTATCCTTAGAAAGACTGTGTTGCTAGATCTTCGTTTTGTTGGTGGCTGAAAATACAGGAGCATCTCAAAAAATGTGAATATCATCAAAAGGTTAATTTATTTCAGTAATTTAATTCAAAAAGTTGAAACTCATGTATTTAGTGTACCACCCTCTAGTTAGATAGGTGCTAGAGTGAGGATTTTTGTTGGCAGAGTAGGTAAATATAGGCAGGCCTAGCTGGTTGCTAGGCCTGTTTGTTTTCATTCTGGGCTGGGAGTGGCTCAGGGTAGCAGTTGGTGACTCACAGGCTGCATCACTTCACTGTCACCTCCCTCTTCCTTCTAGAAAGTGCTAGAAGGAGAGGAGGGGAAGAGAGGTGGGGCTGCCTGGGGTATCTTAAGGAGCCTTGACCAATCCCCAACTTGGATTGGCAGGCGGCAGGCCTCCTTAAATGCCTGGGGTCAGCCTAGCTGGGGAGGAGTTGTTGGGTGGAAGAGCTGGAGTGAGAGAGTGTGGAGGCTGTCAGGGCCCACTGGGAGCTCCCCAGTCTGGGCGGGGGGGGTGACCCTGGGCTGGGATGCATCCAGGAGGAGTGATGAGATCCTGGAAGGTGAGGCACATGAGAGATCAAGCAGAGGACAGCAGGAGAGAACACTTCTAAGAGTCTCCAGGGAGGACTACTGGTCACAGCCAAGAGGGCTGGTGAGTGAGCACAGTCGGGAGCACTGGGGAGGCACACCTGAGAGAACTGGGAGATTGCAGTTAAGATGGGTGCAGAACTCAGTGCAGTGGAAAGAGGTCATTGCAGAGAGGCTGGTTGGCAGGGCCTGAAGAGAACAATCTGGGAGTGGTAGCTGAATAGAGGATAGCTAGCACCTGAACTATTTCTACACCACAGGGGCCTGGGGTCCCTGGCCGCAAAGGGCAGTTCATTGAGGCTTGGCTGAAGCAGTGTCAGGCCTACCAATGCGATGCTAGCTAGCCTGGAGGAGTAACAGTCTGCAGCAAGTGAAGTGCTGGAGGAGGAACGGTGTGCAGCAAGTGTTTGTGCTGGAGAGAAGATTGAGGTGTATATAATAGAGTGTATATAGGAGTCCCAAGCAAGTTTGCACTGAATATTTCTGGGCATCCCATAATTCCCAAATCCCCTTCCAAGTTTAATTCCCACAAAAATAAATGAAACAAAACAAAGCTATGGAATGGTCTGTGTCTTTGAGAGATGGATGTCAGGCTGGGCAGGGTGACAGATGAACCACAACATTCAGCAACCCCTACGGGGGCATGGCTGCATTTATATAGATGCGTTACACACAGAGTGATACAGTATATTTCAAGCATTTCGCTTTTTTTTTTTTGATGATTATGGCTTACAGCTAGTGAATACCCAAAATTCAGTATCTCAGAAAATTAAAATATTACATAAGACCAATAAAAAAAGGATTGTAGTACAGAAATGTTGGCTTACTGAAAAGTATGTCCATGTACGGTATAGTATGCACTCAATACTTGGTCGCAGCTCCTTTTGCATGAATTACCGGTTCAATGTGGCGTGGCATTGAGGTGATCAGCTTGTGGCACTGCTGAGGTGTTATGGAAGCCCAGATTGCTTTGATAGCGGCCTTCAGCTAATCTGCAATGTTGGGTCTGGTGTCTCTCATCTTCCTCTTGACAATACCCCACAGATTCTCTATGGGGTTTAGGTCAGGCGAGTTTGCTGGCCAATGAAGCACAGTGATACCATAATCATTAAACCATGTATTGGTACTTTTGGCAGTGTGAGCAGGTGCCAAGTCCTGCTGGAAAATTAAATCATGATCCAAAACACAAGGCCAAATCGACCAGTCATTGGCTACAGCAGACTAAAATGAAGGTTCTGGAGTGGCCATCTCAGTCTCCTGACCTCAATATCATTGAGCCACTCTGGGGAGATCTCAAACGTGTACTTCATGCATGACAGCCCAAGAATTTAAAGGAACTGGAGGCTTTTTGCCAAGAGAAATGGGCAGCTTTACCATCTGAGAAGATAAAGAGCCTCATCCACAAATACCACAAAAAACTTCAAGCTGTCATTGATGTTAAAGGGGGCAATCCACGGTATTAAGAACTGGGGTATGTAAACTTGTGATCAGGGTGATTTGGGTAGTTTCTGTTGCCATTATGATTAAAAAGAGTAAACACAGTTGATTGATAATAAATGGCTTCAGCCAAACACTAGCCATGAGTGAAAGAAAAGTTTTTGTGTTATCATTCAAATTCTCTGAAAAATGGCCAAGAAATCATAAATTCTGCCAGGGTATGTAAACTTATGAGCTTTAGCTGCAAAGGGTGGGCCAACTCAATATTAAACCCTAAGAACTAAGACTGGGATGCAATTAAAGTTCATGTGCGTGTAAAGGCGTGTAAAGGCAGGCATCTCAACACTTTTGTTAATATAGTGTATATGTAGTACCTTGTTCCATGTTCCTTTGTACTGTGGAACGGTAGCTCCATGGTTGGACAAAATGTCCCCCCTCCCTCTACATCCATCCAACAACACGGCTAGCAAGGAGACAGCTGTATTGTTAGCTTCTGCTTATTTTTGGCTCTAAGCACTTTCCAGTGACAACTGGAGGCAAGAGGAATGCAGAGGGAGGGCATGACATCCTCACACCCCTCTGCATTCCTCTTGTCTTAGGAAAGTGCTTGGAGTCAGTGATAAGCGCCGACTATCAATATAGCCACATCTTTGATAGCTGTGTTGTGGGATGACTATGTGAGAGATGTCTTATCCAGCCATGTAGTTAGCCTTCCACAGCACATAGGAAGATGGGACAACATAATATCTGTACTTTTTCCCTTGGGGTACAGAACATTGCAATAAAAAAAAGGAACGGAGACTTCTTTTATTATTTTCTTCTCTATCCAAAGCAACAAAAATACTTTGGGCTTTGCATACACTTTAGAACCATTTTTATTTAAAGCAGTTAAGCTGACATTTACCAAACATTCACTGCCGGTGAATCTTCCTGGTGCCTGTGTTTCCAATGACAGTGATTGATGCATCACCAGTGAAGGTTCGATTAAAAGTCACATTGACTGCTTTCTAAATATTTACAGGCTACTTGTGCTGCTTCTCCCTCTTCCATCCCTGATACTAGCTAAGTATACATATACACACACCACCATATACACATACCACCCACTAGGTACACCTGTTCAATTGCTTGATAACACAAATTGTTAATCAGCCAATCACATGGCAGCAACTCAATTCATTTAGGCATCTAGATGTGGTGAAGACGGCTTGCTGAAGTTCAAACCGAGCATCAGAATGGGAAAGAAGGGGATTTAATTGACTTTGAACGTGGCATGGTTGTTGATGCCAGACGGGTTGGTCTGAGTATTTCAAAAAATGCTGATCTACTGGGATTTTCATGCACAACCATCTCTAGGGTTTACAGAGAATGGTCTGAAAAAAGAAAATATCCAGTGAGCGGCAGTTGTGTGGAGGAAAATGCCTTGTTGACGTTGAAGGTCAGAGGAGAATGGGCAGACTGGTTTGCGATGATAGAAAGGCAACAGTAACTCAAATAACCACTCGTTACAACCAAGGTACAGGCTGGTGGTGGTGGTGTTCCTCCCTTAGTACCAATTGAGTATGGTTTAAATGCTACGGCCTACCTGAGTATTGTTGCTGACCATGTCATCCCTTTATGACTACAGTGTACTCATCTTCTGATGGCTCCTTCCAGCAGGATAATGTACCATGTCACAAAGATCAAATCATCTCACCACTGGTTTCTTGAACATGACAACGAGGTCACTGTACTCCAATGGCCTCCACACTCACCAGATCTCATCCAATATCCACCTTTGGTATGTGGTTGAAGCACATATCAATATGGAGCAAAATCTCTGAGGAATGTTTCCAACACCTTGTTGAATCTATGCCACGAAGAAAGGCAGTTCTGAAGTCAAATGGGGATCCAACTTGGTACTAGGAAGGTCTACCTAATAAAGTGTCTGGTGAGTGTAAAGTAACTGGTTTAAAAGCACAAGAATGAATGATATTTGTGGTTTATTATGTTGCAGTTAGATGAAAAGATTAGTTGGGTGGGACTGAACTTCCTTTTTTTTTTGTAGTTCAGAACTGCTCTTTTGCATTCCTAATGTATTAAAACCCAACTCTGGGCCCCCAGCACTGCACGGCTTAAATACTTGTTAAGATTTTCAAACAAATCATACGAGCATTTGTGCAAAGATTTCTATGAAAATTTTCAGTGCATTTGATGAGTTTATGAATGTCGTTCAAACATTCTTCAAAATTTTATTTGCTTTTAACAGTTGCTTTTGGGATGAATGGGCTTTCCTAAAGGAAAACCACATATACTGTTAGAACTTTGTTAGTTTGAGAAAAAATTTCCATCCTCGTTGAATTATTTCATTACTATGGTCAAAAAACGAGTCGATTTAAAGTTTTTGTAAACCTCAGACATGAAATATGAAACATAATATCCCCCTATGGTGTGTACTTGTCTCACTCCAGAGCACAAGTGTCATTTCTGTCTGCTGCGTTCCTCTGCTATCAGCATGAGTCACTTCTGAAAAGTTTTTCTGACACCATGAGAAAAATGGTGCCAGGGGACGGACCTCCAGCTGATTGACAGCCTGAGGATTGACAGCCTCAACTCTGTTCCTGTGAGCTGTGTGTAAGGGGGGGGGGTGTCCCTTCCCTCCAATCAGCTCTTAGAGCTCTTCTCACTGACGAGCCCCCTGCTTTTCAGAGCTGAGAAATCAGGCCAGTCACTTTACTGGGTATATTTAAGGGTTTACAACCACTTTATCCCCAAGAATGATTAAAAAATCGATTGAACTTTCTTAATCACTTCCCGCCCATAGGACTTCATATGATGTCCTTAAGTTGAAGGGGTGCTATCTGAATGATGCCTGCAGCTACAGACACCATTTAGATATCTGTGTTTTCAACCAGCAATTCCCTCAAATATAAAAGCCACCCTAGCGGCTATTCAGCCACTGGATTGCTTTTACATTCAGGGGAAGGGATAATCCCCCTCCCCCTCCCGTGTGATCGGGAAGCCGGAATAACGATCTGGCACTGCCACCGGATTACTATAGAGTTGGCAGTGGACTGGATGGTCCCCGGCAATCTCTGTGGCCCTGGGAGGCCAGAATAGACGCAATTTCCGGCACTGGCAGATGTAAACACTGCCAGTTTTTTTCCCTGGAAACAGAGATCAATATTTTTTTTTTATCTCATGCTTTTCAGAGTAGAGGAGATATCTGAGGTCTCAAAAAGAGGACCTGTCATGCCTTATTCCTATTACAAGGGATGTTTACTTTTCTTGTAATAGGAATAAAAGTGGTAAAAAAATTAAAGGGACAGTGCAAAAAAAAAAAAGTAATAAAATAAAAAAAAATTTAAAGCGCCTCTGTCTCCTTGTGCTCGCACACAGAAGCGAATGCATACGTAGGTGGTGTCCACATATGTAAACAGCAATTGAACCACACATGTGAGGTATCACCGCGAACGTTATAGTGAGAGCAATAATTCTAGCACAAGACCTCCTCTGTAACTCTAAACTAGTAACCTGTAAACATTTTTAAAGCATAGCCTATGGAGATTCCTAAGTATCTAAGTTTTGCCCCATTCCACGAGTGTGTGCAATTTTAAAGCATGACATGTTCGGTATCTATTTACTTGGCGTAATATCATATTTCACATTATACAAAACATTTGGGTAAATATTGTGTTTTGTTTTTTTTTTTAATTCATCGTGGGGTTTTTTTCCCGAAAAATTGCTGAGCAAATACTGTGTGACATAACAAATTGCAATGATCGCCATTTTATTCCCTAGGGTCTCTGCTAAAAATATATACATAATGTTTGGAGGTTTTGAGTAATTTTCTAGCAAAAAATGATGATTTTTACATGTAGGAGAGTAATGCCAAAATTGGCCTGGTATGAAAGTGGTTAAAATGAAAAATTTTTTACAAAATTCTACTAGGGTATGGCCAGCCCTACCTGACTCCCCACTCCGGTTGACTGCAATGCTCTCTATTTCTCTCCGAAGCTCCGCTCTGTGGGCACAATCTCAGCATCATCACTTACAGGGCAGAGTGATTAACCCTGTATTGTAAGTGGTGGAGGCAGGGGGGCAATTTCAGCTGGGAGCAGCTTACAGAGGAGTCTGCTGGAGCAAGGAGAAGGTATATAACACAACCCCCTAGGCTTGCATATAACCCCTGTAATGTGTGTGTGTGTGTGGGGGGGGGGGGGGTGGAATTGGGCACTGCATTTTTGTTGTGCCTGGTGTTGGGCTTTAAGTTCCATGGTTGGAGTTCCCCTTTATTTTCTTCTCCACACTATAGAATTGATACCTAGAACCTAGTGGGATGCTGTGGCCAACACCTCCAGTATTTCTCCTCTGGCTTTCAGAGCATTTGATTCTATTAGGTCAGGCCAGCAGACTCATTACTCCACACACAGAAGTAGAATGCAAACTGAATGCCAACAAGGCGCTCTCCAAGATTTCAGCAATATACAATAACAGGTGTCTCAATGTCATTCTCTGGGCAGAGTTTTAGGGCCTTGTTCACATGGGCATCTTAGCATAGATCTGTGAGAAGGGCCTATGGGGTACATGGGTGTTCTGTGCATTTACATGCAGGCAGTCCCATCATGTCTACTGAGCAGTGTTGCTGGCTCCAATTTGACAGCAACGTGGGTACAGGTGCAGACAGTGAGCATTCAGGGACATGCCCCGACACCGTCACGGCTGTCAGATTGGGAGCAGTGACATCCCAATAGACATGAATGCATGCGGACACATGGAACATCTGTGCACCCCATTCAGGCAAACACAGGTCTCTCCATGGATGTACACTTGAATACTCCTGTGTGAATGAGGCCTAAAGCAGTGAATCTGACATTCGCCAAACATTTATTGCAGGTAAATCTTGCAGGTGCCTGTATTTTATATGACAGTGCTTGATTCACTGCCAGTGAAGGTTAAGTGAAAGCCACATTTACTGCTTTATACGTTCGACAGATACAAAAATATGTGAGGGTTCCTTTATAGCAGAAATACTGGAAAACACGGGAAATAAAGCCAAATGACATTAACAATCAGCTGGAAGTCTACTCTGATTTTCTAACCTGTGCTATAACCAACACAGACATGCAATCTCCAGGGTAAGCGCAGGAAGTGTCTATACAAAATTGTGCCCGCCGTACAGGTAACCCGTATATTGGAGAGGGATTTGGAAACAATGAAGTAACTGATCATCCGGCACCCCTGCCTTATCACTTATTGATTACTGAAACTGCCCAACAAGCTAAAAATAGAAAATTCTGGGAGGTGGGAGGGGCTATGCCAGACGACTTTTGGCAAGACAGTCAAGATTTGCATATTTGGGAACCCCAGATTTCAGCTCTTGATTTATACTAACATTTTACTACCCATTTCCAATATAAAGAGTTACCTTAAGCCCAGACCACATTACACATCAGATTACGCTCTATCTATATCTATCTATCTATCTATCTATCTATCTATCTATCTATCTATCTATCTATCTATCTATCTATCTAACTACATACCATCATCAGAAATCCTCAATACAAGAGAACAGATTTGTAACATTCACTGCAGTCACGTCAAAAAGGAAAGGAGCACTAAGCACACAAGCTGAAAATTTGGATAATTCTTACCATGACAGAGTTCCCATTTAAAATGTCTATGCTCATATATTGTAGAATAACGGATTTAGCAAAAAATGATGAATATTATCCGCGAGGCAGAGAGAGATCAAAAGACCAAAATATAAAGAAAGACACTGCACAGATGGAATGATCAGATAACAGAAAGACAGATACAGACAGACCCAGGGGAAGGAAAGAAGGAAGGAAGGAAGGAAGGAAGGAAGGAAGGAAGGAAGGAAGGAAGGAAGGAAGGAAGGAAGGAAGGAAGGAAGGAAGGAAGGAAGGAAGGAAGGAAGGAAGGAAGGAAGGAAGGAAGGAAGGAAGGAAAAAAGACACTGGAATGACATTCATATGACATCACACGCATCCGTTTCTGCACATAATATCCATGAAATAGGGGGGTGGTCAAGAGAAGGCAGCAAAGAAGGAAAAAAGGAAGCCTGAAAGGGTGGATGGAGAGAAGGAAGGGAGGAAGGAAAATGAAGGCAAAAAAGAAAGGATGGAAGGAAGGAAATGAGGGAAGAAGGTAGAAGAAGGAAAGGAAAAAATACACTGAAATGATATTTATATGACATCACACATATGGGTTTCAGCACAGAATATTGATGAAATAGGACAGGAATGGTCATAGGGAATGATGGAAGGAAGTGTGGAAAAAAGGAGGAGAGAAAGAAGGAAGAGAGACTGGAAGGGAGGAGAGAAGTAAGGATAAACGGAAGGAAGGAAATAGAAGATGGAAGGAATGATAGAAGAAAGGAAGGAAAGAATGAAGCAAAAAGGAGATGAGAAAAGGAAGGAAGAAAGAGAGGAAGGAAGGAAAAAAGGTAGTGAGTGAAGGAAGAAGAAGGAAGTAAAAAGAGTGAAATGACATTTACATGACATCACACACATGGGTCCCTACACATAATGTCCCTGAACTAGGACAGATCCAGGTGGCTTGATCTGACCTTAGTTGTAGCTCACTATTATCATTCTGCTTAGCAACATTGTTTTTTTGGGATATTCTGGATTTAGCAGTATGTCACTTCCCCCCTTCTGAAAGAACAAGTGACACGTTTTTCTTAACAAGAGGAGTAGTGCTAAATCAGCAAACTCGAATTTTTGTAAGAAACAGAGAACTCGATTTACACCATCACTTCTCCTGGGGCTGTACCTCAGTGGTATGTAGTTGCACTTGTATATGTAATATCATATGTGTGTTTTCAGCTCTAATCCACAGTATTATCTATCTATCTATCTATCTATCTATCTATCTATCTATCTATCTATCTATCTATCTATCTATCTATCTATCTATCTATCTATCTATCTATCTATCTATCTATCAAATCTACTCTATCTATCTATCTATCTATCTATCTATCTATCTATCTATCTATCTATCTATCTATCTATGTATCAAATCTACTCTATTTTATCTATCTATCTATCTATCTATCTATCTATCTATCTATCTATCTATCTATCTATCTATCTATCTATCTATCTATCTATCTATCTATCTATCTTACTGTATCTATCTATCAAATCTACTCTATCTATCTATCTATCTATCTATCTATCTATCTATCTATCTATCTATCTATCTATCTATCTATCTATCTATCTATCGTATCTATGTATCAAATCTAATCTATTTTATCTATCTATCTATCTATCTATCTATCTATCTATCTATCTATCTATCTATCTATCTATCTATCTATCTATCTATCTATCTATCTATCTATCTATCTATCTATCTATCTATCTATCTATCTATCTTACTGTATCTATCTATCAAATCTACTCTATCTATCTATCTATCTATCTATCTATCTATCTATCTATCTATCTATCTATCTATCTATCTATCTATCTATCTATCTATCTATCTATCTATCTATCTATCTATCTATCTATCTATCATATGTAGGTATGTACTGTATCTATCTATCTACTCTTTTTCTGTCTTCCTCTTTATACACCTCTCATTGAAAAAAATGAGATGTTTTCTAATGAATTAGTGCTGATTTCACCCCCCTTTACCAGACCATTTTACTATCCCAATCTTAATATATTACGCTTTAATAAAATCTTTTTTAGGCACAAGGCCTCCAGGCAGCTAACGAGGTCAGATCACACAGCTGACCCAATGGTATTTCCCAGGACACATACTGTTTACATTATTATTCATTATGCATCCTGCATGTGGATTATGCTGAACACATTGCAAACAAGTAAATCAGGAGGAGTAATTATATACATATAATGGGAGCCACTGACCAATTCTGCCAGCTGTGAAATCCTCTGTTTTAATGCTGCGGCTTTACACTTGGACCTTTCATCAAACTCATTCCATCAGATAGATAAGATGGTTGTAAAGCAGCTAAGCAGACAAATCCTTCTCAGCATTCCTTAATATACCCTGTTACTATTCTATTAACCACCTCTGCTGGATGTTGTGTCCATGCATCCATCAAATCTACTGATCCTTGTTCAATTAACAATGGGGGCGTAACCTCCAGCCTCTCTCAACGAATCAGATTTTACCATTTATCAATAAATGATGATTGCTGGTCGGTTGCTATGGACTACTGCACCCTGCTTGTTCCCCCGGACTGCTATTAACCAATTCGATTTCACTTTTTCCCAAGCATTAAACAATCAGAACAATGGACTATAATTCCAGTTGCTATGGGTTACTGCATTTTGCTTGATTCCGTATTAAATTAGCCCATTTGGCTAACAGACAGAAAGCTCATTAGCCCCCTACTAGACGGCCAAGCTGATTAATAGCCCGGAGCTGTACTAAAGGGGGAAATATGGAGCCTTAATTAACTGCTTCAGTGAAAACCATATTTCTTTGCCACGTGCTCCACGCTCAGTTCTGGAAGCTGGGGCAGCCACTTGTGGACTGGTTATTGGAAATGAATTAAGGAAGGAAGCAAAGGAGACAGAATTGAAGGTGGGGGGCTCCCAGAAATGAAGAATTGGGGAATCCAGTACTGGAAGCCGGGGCAGATGCTTGTAGACTGGTTATTGGATATTAATTAAGGAAGGAAGCACAGGAGACAGAATTGGAGGTAGAGGTTCACAGAAATGGAGAATTGGGAAATCCAGTACTGGGAGCCGGGGCAGCTGCTTGTAGACTGGTTATTGGATATTAATTAAGGAAGGAAGCACAGGAGACAGAATTGGAGGTAGGGGCTCCCGGAAATAGAGAATTGGGGAATCCAGTTCTGGAAGCCTGGTCAGCTGCTTGTAGACTGGTTATTGGAAATTAATTAAGGAAGGAAGCACAGGAGAGAGAATTGAAGGTGGGGGGCTCCCAGAAATTGAGAATTAAGGAATCCAGTACTGGAATCCGGGGGGCAGCTGCTTGTACACTGGTTATTGGATATTAATTAAAGAAGGGGAGCACGGGAGACAGAATTGGAGGTAGGGGATCCCGGAAATGGAGAACTGGGGAATCCAGTTCTGGAAGCCTGGGCAGCCGGTTAAAGAATGGTTATTGGAAATTAATTAAGGAAGGAAGCACAGGAGAGAGAATTGGAGGTAGGGGCTCCCAGAAATTGAGAATTGGGGAATCCAGTACTGGAATCTGGGGGGCAGCTGCTTGTACACTGGTTATTGGATATTAATTAAAGAAGGGGAGCACGGGAGACAGAATTGGAGGTAGGGGATCCCGGAAATGGAGAACTGGGGAATCCAGTTCTGGAAGCCCGGGCAGCCGGTTAAAGAATGGTTATTGGAAATTAATTAAGGAAGGAAGCACAAGAGACAGAATTGGAGGTAGGGGCTTCTAGCAATGGAGGATTGGGGATTCCAGCTCAGAATGGGGATTCCATCACCGAACAGGCTGCAAGGACAGGACCAAACCTGGAACAGGGCAGTGTCCACATAAGACATCAGTCCATTGGGACACTAGCCCTCGGAGACCATGGATCTCACAGATGGGAGGAGGGAGGGTCAGGAGGATGGAGAGGAAGAAATCAGAAGGCAGAAGAAGATGATAGATGATATAAAGGAACAGGTAACGTGCTGTAATGACGGGGGAAGTGGTACTGATAGTAAAAGGGAATATATGGTTGACACATGGGCAGCTTGGTGCATGGTGGAGGGATAAAGAGGGGCAGAACGCAGCATGGGATCACCAGGGATAATATGGTGTTTATGTGAGAGAGGAAGACAGATTGACAGAGGTGCAATTATACAAATTAAGACTAGGGAGGGGGATAAAGCGGAGCACAGAGTGATACAGGGCAGCAGATGTGAGAGCGGAGAAGAGCGAGGTAAAGGCAGAGACAGCAGCTATTGTGAATGAAGAAGCAGAGAGAGCATTGCCAGGCACAGCCACACACAGACAACATGAGACATGGAAATAAAGGAAGAAAGAGGACTGATACTATTCAAGAGGACACAAGAAGCTGACATATATCTGCTTACCTGCTCTCTGGTCTCTCTCCCCACATCACACGCTCCAATGCATGTCTGTCCTTGCCTCGCTCAGTGAGGGGGTCCCTTGCTGCTCAGTGAAAGGGGGGGTTGCAGGAGTATCAGTGTCTGCGGAAAAGCCTCAGCTCCCACCCCCCTTGCTCTTTCTCTTTCCTCTCCTCCACAGCTGTTGCGCCTCCAGCTTCTCTCCACCTCCACTCCCTCTCCCTTGCCTGTCTGGATCCGCATATTGCGTCCACCTCCCTGTGTCTCCACCCTCTGGTCCCTTCCACACATCACCCACCTCCTCTTGTCAGCTCTCTCTCTCTCCACTCCTCTCTCTCCAGCTTCTCTTCTTCCCCCAGCTTCAGCACCTGGACAGCGCCAAGCAGAATTCTCCATCCCTGCCCACTCAGCATCACACCTGAGTACTTCACAAGGGGGGGGCAGGGGAGCACATGGCACCTGCCTGGCCTGAGCAAAAGTAAGGGCTCCCGGGAGAAGGGACAGCCAATAACCAATGGGTGCGGCTAGAAAGAAGAATTGAGAGAGTTACTATTATACTGACTTTACAGTGCTTTGAAAAAGTATTCATACCCCTTAAAATTTTCCACATTTTGTCATGTTACAACCAAAAACATAAATGTATCTAAGGCCCTTTTCACACTACCGTGACTTCAAAGTCACACGATGTTGCCGCGATTTTGCAGCCATGACTTTGACGCGATTTCAGCGAATGCCTGTGTAAATTTGGTGTCTATGGACCTCAACTCGCATCAAAGTCGGGCCAAAGTAGTGCAGGGACTACTTTGAAGTCGGTGCGAGTTGAAGTCGTACAGATATGAATGGTACTCATTGGAAATCATGGGGTACGACTTGTCATGTGACTTTGCAGTCCTAAGTCGCAGGACAAGTCGCACAAGTGTGAAAGAGGACTTACTGGGATTTTATGTGAGATAGACCAACACAAAGTGGCACATAATTGAGAAGTGGAAGGAACAGTGGTGTAGTGGATAGCACTCTCGCCTAGCAGTAAGAAGGGTCACTGGTTCGAATCCCAACCACGACACTACCTGCCTGGAGTTTGCATGTTCTCCCTGTGCCTGCGTGGGTTTCCTCCGGGTACTCCGGTTTCCTCCCACACTCCAAAGACTTGCTGGTAGGTTAATTGGATCCTGTCCAAATTGTCCCTAGTATGTATGAATGTGAGTTAGGGACCTTAGATTGTAAGCTCCTTGAGGGTAGGGACTGATGTAAATGTACAATGTATATGTAAAGTGCTGCGTAAATTGACAGCGCTATATAAGTACCTGAAATAAATAAAATGATAAATGGTTTTAATTTTTTTTTTTTACAAACAAATATCTGAATAGTGTGGCGTGTATTTGTATTCAGTCCCCTTTACTCTGATACCCCTAACTAACATCTAGTGGAACCAATTGCCTTCAGAAGTCACCCAATTAATAAATAGAGTCTATAAGCTAATAAATATAAATAGTGCAGCGCAAGGAATATTCATATATTAAAAAAACATATAAATCTTATAAAATATATAAGAGAAAGTTCAAATAAATTTCTATAAAAAGTTCATAAAAAAGATCCCGGATGTTGCAAAGTGGTGTCTCTGGATTGAACGTGCAGGTTTCATATAATGTGCAGCACCTCCACCATACACACAGATGACAGCTCACCTTAGGACCATGAACCCCTGAACCAACAGGAAGAATTCCCATGAAGGGATCTAATAGTCCCCTAATGGTCTGAGTGGATCCGAGACAGCCAATTCCTCCGTGGGATCATGGATATCAATATAAAAGCAAATAGAAAGAATATAGAGCTCTTTGTTATATTTGTTCAATAAATGTAAAACCACTTACAATTCTGGCACTTGTCACAAGTGCACAAACGCTCTATGTATACACATATAATCCAGTAAGGTGGCCGCGGGTGACATCATGTGTGGCTCCTTTCCTTGAAATGAGGGAAGTTAACCTCTTTAACTGGCTCAGTTTAAGGGTGCAGATATAAGGAGTAATACTTACCTTGTTCCTCACTCCACCAGGGTCCCTCTAGCGGTGCAACTGGTCCTCCCTAAGTCACTCCCAGCCTCAGGTGGATGCCTGCCTCCTTCACATACATTGCAGGGTAACTAGCCCTGCATTGTATGACATGACGCCATAGTACATTCCACAGCCAGCGGGAGAAGAGGGCAACACCAGAGCTGGCCGGAGTGGGGGTAAGGTACAGTGGGGAAAATAATTATTTGATCCCCATGCAGATTTTGTAAGTTTGCCCACTTACAAAGATCCCCAAGCAAAACATGACTTAGTACTAGGTGGAGAAACCCTTGTTGACAAGCACAGAGGTAAGACATTTCTTGTAGTTCTTACCAGGTTTGCACACATCTCAGGGGAGAATTTGGTCCACTCTTCTTTACAGATCTTCTCTAAATCTTTAAGGTTTCTTTCCAATCGCATGGCAACTCGATGTTTCAACTTCCTCCATACATTTTCTATAGGATTAAAGTCTAGAGACTGGCCAGGCCACTAAATGACCTTAATGTGCCTCTTCTTGAGCCACTCCTTTGTTGCCTTGGCGGTATGTTTTGGGTCATTGTCATACTGAAAGACCCATCCACGACCCATCTTTAGTGTTCTGGCTGAAGGGTCCCATCCAAGATTTTACAGTATATGTCCCCATCCATTGGCCCCTCATTACAGTAAAGTCAGTTTGTACCTTTAGTAGAGGAACAGCCCCAAAGCATAATGTTTCCACCTCCGTGCTTGACTGTAGGGATGATGTTCTTAGGGTCATAGCCAGCATTTTTCTTCCTCTAAACACGATGAGTTCCCCTCCTTAAGAAGGCACATGTACAGTCATGCCAATGAACATCTAAATGATTCAGAGAAGGATTGGGAGAAGGTGCTGTGGTCAGATGAGACCAAATTGAGCTCTTTGGCATTAACTCAACTCGCCGTGTTTGGAGGAAGAAAAATGCCGACTATGACTCTAAGAACACCATCCCCACAGTCAAGCATGGAGGTGAAAACATTATGCTTTGGGGCTGTTTCTCTTCTAAAGGTACAGGCCGATTTTGCCGCATTGTGGGGCCAATGTGCGGGGCGATGCATTGTATGATCTTGGATGGGAACCTTCTTCCCTTAGCCAGAACACTGAAGATGGGTCATGGATGGGTCTTCCAGCATGACAATGACCCAAAACATATCACCAAGGCAACAAAGGAGTGGCTCAAGAAGTAGCACATAAAGGTCAGGGAGTGGCCTAGTCAGTCTCCAGACCTTAATCCTATAGAAGATTTATGGAGGGAGCTGAAACTTCGGGTTGCCAAGAGACAGCCAAGAAACCTTAAGGATTTAGAGAAGATCTGTGCCAAAATCCCTCCTGAGATGTGTGCAAACCTGGACACCAACTTCAAGAAACATCTTACCCCTGTGCTTGCCAACAAAGGTTTCTCCACCAAGTACTAAGTCATGTTTTGCTTTGGGATCAAATACTTATTTTACTCACTGAACTGCAACTTCATTTATAACATTTGTTTTATGTGTTTTTTTCTGGATTTTTGGTTGATATTCTGTCTTTATCATTTAAAATACACCTATGATAGAAAATTATAGACCCTTCTTTGTAAGTGGGCAAACCTACAAAATCTGCAGGGGATCAAATAATTATTTTCCCTACTGTAAGTAATGAAGCTTCTTCATCTCCCCCTAGACAAACATTTAACAGTGGTAAAGTGGTTAGCTCTTCCGTCTGGCAGCATTAGGGCCGCTTTAAACCCCAGTGGGAGAAGGACACCCTTACGTTTAATGGAAAAAAAACATGCATAAATTGAAAGAGCACCAGGCCAAAAGATAAAAGAGTCTAATTTCATTTAATGATATTGTGCTA
This sequence comes from Lithobates clamitans, assembly GCA_037952925.1. Classification (NCBI taxonomy): domain Eukaryota; kingdom Metazoa; phylum Chordata; class Amphibia; order Anura; family Ranidae; genus Lithobates; species Lithobates clamitans. The sequence goes on from JBBGZY010001008.1 coordinate 1,027,251, forward strand.
AAAGAAAGCAATTTCGGGGGCCAAAGGAACTGCCCCTTTGTCAAGGCAATCAAGATATCCTGATTGCTCATGCAGATACTATTGGCGAGTAATTCTTCTAATCCAGCAATCGGCTTCCCTGCACAGATTCACACAGGAAAGCCTTAATTTGAGTCACTTCAAGGTTCTCATTTATAACTGAAGCCCTGATGAATGGGGAGTTCCTTTGACCCCCGAAATGGGTTGGCTGTTTTTTAGCACAATACAATAAATTAATTTGGACCCTTTTATCTTTTGGTCTGGCGCTCTTGTATGCTTGTATGCATGTTTTTTTTTCTAGTAACCTGCTGGGGTACCCACTGGAGGGTAATTTTGTCTGTCTTGAGCAGCCTAAACTGAGTCAGTGGGCTTTTCAAATGTTTTTGCCCTCTCTCACTATTTTTTTTATAAATGTATATGAAATTCCCAGTGCCTCTTGGATGCCTTTGTATTAATTTATTCACCCTTACTTTGATAGTCAGTGGAGAAAAGCCTCATTACATTGATGGTCATTGAAAAATTGTCTCCTTACACTACTGGTCAGTGAAAAAGAAGCCACTTGTAGTGGTGGCCAGTAGCAATCCCTTACATAATTAGTCAGTGTAGCCCCCTCCTTACATTGTTGGTCAGTATGTAGTGCCCCCTTACATTGGTGGTCACTGTTATATTAGTGGTCAGTGAGGAAATGTCCTTAGATTGGTAGTCAGAGGGACAAGGACACCCATTCATGGTCAGTGAAGAAAGGCCCCATTATACTGGTGGTCAGTTCAAAAGAACCTGCTTGCATTGGTGGTTAGTGAAATGCCCATTTACACTGGTGGTCAGTGTAGTGACCCCTTAAATAATTGGTTGGTGTAGTTCCCCCTTACGTTGCCGGTCATTGTAATGCCCCTTTACACTGGTGGCCACTGTTACATTAGTGGTCAATGAGGATGCCCATTAGATTGGTGGTCAGTGGGACAAGGACACCCTTTTATTGATGGTCAGTCGAGAAAGGCCGCATTACAGTGGTGGTCAACAGGAAAAAATTATCTTTGCATTATTGGTCAGTAGGAAACATTTCATTTTTGCTGATGGCCAATTGGAATATTGCCCTACTTACCCTGTTTCCCCGAAAATAAGACCTAGCGTGATTGTCGGTGATGGCTGCAATATAAGCCCTACCCCCCAAATAAGCCCTAGTTAAAGTCCTTGTAGGTCTTCTTTTCAGGGTAGGGCTTATTTTCGGGGCAAACAGGGTAGGGCTTATTTGGGGGGTAGGGCTTATATTGCAGCCATCACCGACAATCATGCTAGGTCTTATTTTCGGGGAAACAGGGTACAAATAGCCAAAAAGATCATTGGTGTCATTGGTAATGTATCAGCTTAAGGAACCCCTAGCAACCTCAGGAGGAAACTGGAGGTTTCATAGAACCCTGGATGAGAAGGAGTAATAAAAGAACATAAGGTAGATCTAAACCTAATTACCAACGGCTCATACAAGCTTCAACATGTTAAGGTAAATATTTTTGGTGATTTTCAAATTTTTTCAATCTGCAGCTTGCATTAAAATAATACTTAGTGGTCCTACCATGAAGGTACATGTTTAGACACTGTCTGTTATGGAGTCACTGTCCCACAATTGTGCTTCTGCATTGTCACCCAGTCATATGTGCTCCTAGCTGAGGGTACAAGCAGTTGTGCCAACGCACGCTGCTCAGCCATGGTCCACTGTTTTCGCCATCAAGAAGCTAGTCAAGAGTTGTGCAGCCATTACAGAACCAAGTGCATGTAAGCATAATGTGGCTAAAAGAGGCTGGAGAAGATCGGCAGCACTGAGAAGGAAAAACAGAATGTTATTTAAAAGAATATCACAGCCTTCCCTGCCATCAGAAAACAATGATCAGTGATGCTGGCTATAGCCAGTGGGAAAGGGTGACAGACCTGACAGGGTGTTGCACAGAAGTCAGTTGAAAGATCGACTTCTGTAAAACGAAGGTGCCCATACATGGATCCAAATTTGGCTGGACCCTGCTGAACCAAATACATTTGGATCCATGTGTGGCCTGCAGAAATGCCGTTCTGTTGGGGTTTACATCTACTTTAATTACATGAATACAGAGACCATGTTACAGGATGGGTAATAGCATGATCTACAGGGAGAGAGTGTTATGCCGTGTACACATGGGGGGACTTTTCGACTGGACTGGTCCGACGGGATGAATCCGCCGGACAATCCAACCGTTTGTGGGTGTCATCGGACCTGCAGCTGACTTTTTCGGGCGAAAATCAGACAGATTTTAGATTTGAAACACGTTTCAAATATTTCCGACGGACTCGAGTCCGGTCGAAAAATCCGCTCGTCTGTATGCTAGCCCGACAGACAAAAAACGACGCTAGGGCAGCTATTGGCTACTGGATATCAACTTCCTTATTTTAGTCCGGTGTACGTCATCACGTACGAATCCGTCAGACTTTGGTGTGATCGTGTGTAGGCAAATCCGTTCGTTCGAAAGTCCGTCGGAAGTCCGTCAAAAGTCCCTCGAAAGTCCATCGGAAAGATCGTCGGACCTTTGATGCCGAAAAGTCCACCCGTTTGTACACGGCATTAGAAGTGATAGGCAGGCTCAAATTGATTAGCGGGGTAATTTAAATGGAAACAATGGTCTTTTTTTTTTTTTTTTACATATCTGTCAATATGATCAGTTAGATATAAATATTCTTATTCATGTACAGAACATTTATGTTTTAAAAACCTTATGTATAATTCTAATTGTATAGTTACGTATGTGCCTGGGGGCAACCCTGTTTAATAATTTCATTGTAAGCTTTGCTTCATGATTAGGGTTTCCGCAGAAAGACTGTGTGCTCTGCTGTTTCTCTGAGAGTAAAATAGCAATTTTTAGGATCGCGGTGCACCAAAGCAAATGGTACTACGGTACTGTGGTACTATGCGTTTTGACAGCCGCAAACACATACAAATTTGCCAGATGCATGGGGGTGGCATTAGGAATGAATGGCACCCACATGGTTTGCAGCAGGCAGCGCCTGGTGTGAACAAGCTCTGAAAGCAGAAGACACTTCATGTGGTTGGCTGATTTTATGACAGCTGTCTTTCAGAATTCCTGAAATACAACTAACCACAAGAGGGAGCATCTACCAATTTGTATAAACATTATATTACCCAAAGTATTGGGACGCCTGCCTTTACACGCACATGAACTTTAATGGCATCCCAGTCTTAGTCCGTAGGGTTCAATATTGAGTTGGCCCAACCTTTGCAGCTTCAACTCTTCTGGGAAGACTGTCCACAAGGTTTAGGAGTGTGTCTATGGGAATGTTTGACCATTCCTCCAGAAGCGCATTTGTAAAGTCAGGCACTGATGTTGGATGAGAAGGCCTGGCTCACAGTCTCCGCTCGAATTCATCCCAAAAAGTATTCTGTCGGGTTGAGGTCAGGGCTCTGTGCAAGCCAGTCAAGTTCCTCCACCCCAAACTCACTCATCCATATCTTTATGGACCTTGCTTTGTGCACCGATCCAAATCATTTTGTGAAAGGGGGATTATGGTGTGGGGTTGATTTTCAGGGGTTGGGCTTGGTCCCTTAGTTCCAGTAAAGGGAACTCTTAAGACGTCAGCATACCAAGACATTTTGGACAATTGCATGTTCCCAACTTTGTGGGAACAGTTTGGGGATGTCCCTTCCATTTCCAACATGACTGCGCACCAGTGCACAAAGCAAGGTCCATAAAGATATAGATGAGCGAGTTTGGGGTGGAGGAACTTGACTGGCCTCAACCAATTTCCTTCAACCATGGGATGTCTGAATTCAGTGATCGCTGCTGGCAGCTATAGCCCGCAACAGGCTGATTGTACTGAAGCCTATGGATAGATTGACTTTAGTGCAACCAGCCTTCCCATAGATGGATCGAAATTTGGCTGGTTCCTGCTGGAGGGATTCCCCCGTCAATACTGACTGTGTTGATGGGGAATCAAGCAATTTTCTTTCTTTTAACCCGTGGTTTAGCGGTTCAGCAGGAACTGGCTGAGATTCTAATCATTACTTGTCAAGCTGAATGTATCTAAGTTAATCGATCAACTTGGGTACAACCAGCCTGCCAGATTTTTCACACGATCATTGCTAGTGGCTGTTATAGCCGCTAGCAATAATCACTGTGTTCTCCCGTCCCCCTTCCGGGAGAGCACAATGGCTTTGCGGGAGAGATTCCCCTGTCAACACTGTCTGTTTTGATGGGGGAATTTAAGCAATTTTCTTTCTTGCAACCCATGGTTGCAGGAAAGAAAATTGCTCCGTCAATGGCCTAAGGGCTTTCAAATAAAATGAGTTGACTCAATGACGGCATCATCGAATGCTTTCACAAAAAATTGGCAGCATTTCAAACTAAAGTTCTAATGGAATTCTACTGGTGTATGGCCAGTTTAAGTGCTGCTAAGAAGAAAGGTGGTGCTCCTTTTTTAACTAAGTGCCCTTGGCTGGTCCACGATGACGAGGGGTATTGTTTGATTTTCTTTTATGTACTCATTATCTGATGCTTTCTTTTACCTGCATTCTGACAAAACTTTTAATAAATATATAATAGGAAAAAAGAGAGGCGGTACATTTATACGAACAGAGAGCTGGTTCACACCACATGCAGTCCAGTACATTTTTTTTTCTGCATCAAAAACCCATGGACATTCACCGAGTTTCTGGGATGCTCTTGCTCATATTGGTTGGAACTATCCTTTTAGCATAGGCATGTGCACAGGGTGTGCCGGGTGTGCCCAGGCACACCCTAATCACCCCGTGCACATTAGTGTTATCGCTCTGTGTAGCAGCAGAAACAGGGGAAAGATCTCCCTCTTACCTGCTCTGCCATAAGAGAAGTGTTTATGGTCTTCTCTTTCACTGTGCTGGCAGGGAGATCAATGTACCAGGGTCATATATATGTAGACACCCGCACACGCATGTGTGTTTGAGCTTAAGGGTACACACCCTAATGCAATAGGCTGCACACACCTATGCCTTTTAGATATGGTTTATTGTATTGTTTTGTGATTCTTGACTGTTGGCTAACTTCATCTACATATTATCCAATGATGTGTACGCACCACATGCACCACATTTTTCATTTCTAATCTTTGATGTATTTTGTAAAATGTGAATGAAAATTCACACGGACAGTAGGTTACATGGATTTCAATGGCAAAGTTCACACCATTGCAGTGCGTTTCATTACAGTCAACCAGAGTGGAAAAATGCACTGGAACGCATCTAAACACACCAGCAAGTATTACCGGAAACTCTGGGGAAAAGAAACACAATGGAACGCAAAATGCATCAGAACGCAACGAAAATGCACACACCACGTTTCTGTGGTGTGAATCGATTCTTAGAGGGAAAAAAAAACAATGAAAGGCTTTCATGGTGGCCAACTAATAGATAAAAACAGAAAACCCAGCAATAAACACGTCAAATTTCAAATCTAAAAACCTTGACACCACCCTCATGAACACATTCCATAGAGTTTACCAGCTTTTGTTCCACCACTGATATCTGTAAAACATTAGGATATATAAGGAATATTCACAGGTGAAGATAAGGAAGCCTAGCCTCCGGTCCTCAATAATTCATGGCCTAGTCCTTGACCCTGGGAGTTGGAAGATGCTTTGCTTTCTCCCCAGGAGAACCCTTGAAATGCGCTTCTTGTGATGACCTTGTGAACTCCACCATACATTATGTAGGATGACAAACAGGGGGGGAGAGTGTTTATGTAACCTGACCGCAGGTAATGATATGATGCAGTCTCCCATTACATGGGCACAAACCGACCAAGAAAGCTCCATAGCAACCTGGGACTGTCAATCAGCTCTATACTCAGGCACATATGGAATGCCCTTAGGGTGTGTAGTGCAGTTATCTGCCGTACATCTGATCCTTGCTCCAATCTCCGGAAAAATGCCTCAGGAAGGAAGTTTCTTCAACCTGGACTCATCCTCTAATATGTAACATCTTCCATTCTTTACATGCAGGCCACAACACAATAGGCAGCTGCAAATTAAATACCAAAAAAAGTAATTTTATTGGTAACGCTAGTAATAAAGGCGTTCCAAGCTGCATAACTGGAAACAAATCCACAACCCACATCCACATCCACACATGCTGGAATTGCAAGATTCTTTAAAGCAGATCTCCAGGTGTTTTATTTTTTGCAAACATAAATTGGTCCAGCTAGGCTAATGCCGGTCGGACATTGATCGGACATTCCGACAACAAAATCCATGGATTTTTTCCGACGGATGTTGGCTCAAACTTGTCTTGCATACACACGGTCACACCAAGTTGTCGGAAAATCAGATCGTTCTGAACGTAGTGACGTAAAACACGTACGTCGGGACTATAAACGGGGCAGTGGCCAATAGCTTTCATCTCTTTATTTATTCTGAGCATGCGTGGCACTTTGTGCTTCGGATTTGTGTACACACGATCGGAATTTCCGACAACGGATTTTGTTGTCGGAAAATTTTATAGCCTGCTCTCAAACTTCGTGTGTCGGAAAATCCGATGGAAAATGTCCGATGGAGCCCACACACGGTCGGAATTTCCGACAACACGCTCCGATCGGACATTTTCCATCGGAAAATCCGACCGTGTGTACGGGGCATTAGTATCCATGTCTGAAAATCACTGTAGTATTCTACATACAGTTATACCTGCGATCTTCCATGTCTGCTCTAATGGAATCCCCTCTGCACACTGACTACAGGGGGTCTCTCACTCAGCACCACCCCCATTCAGGGTATTTTTTATTGAATACAATGTGTTCTATGATTGGATGAGGTGGAGATTGTGACAGCATCCACCCCTCTTCGCCACCTCATCCAAGCAGAGAACACCTTGAATTTACAAAAAAAAAAAAAAATTTAAAAAATGTTCTTTTAAATGGCAGTAGTGCTGAGCAAGCAACCCCCTGTGTTCTGTGTACAAGGGGGAGCATGCTAGAGCAGCACCTGGAAGATCATGTTGATTAGTGTATGTAGCACGGACTTCTACAGTGATTTTCAGGATCCACAGCGACCCTCTGGATATCAGATACAGATACTTACATCGAGCACAGCTGGGCTAATGAAAGTTTGAAAAAAATATAATTCTAGAAGTTACACATTAAAAACTATACTATCATGGCCATTTTTGGCCTACATATGCTCTGATCCCAGATATGCCTTGATGGCCAACATGTGGGCGGGGCTTCAGACGCCCTAGCGGGGACACTGTGGCAGTACAGTGCCTTGAAAAAGTATTCATACCCCTTGACATTTTCCACATTTTGTCATGTTACAGCCAAAAACGTAAATGTATTTTATTGGGATTTTATGTGATAGACCAACACAAAGTGGCACATAATTGTAATTGCAATTGCAATATTTTGCAGAACCTCCTTTCGCTGCAATTACAGCTCCAAGTCTTTTTGGGGATGTCCTGTTTCCTGTAAGACATGCATTGCTAATCCTACATGAAAGTAAAGTATTCTCTGCATACAACAAGCTTACAAGCGCATGATTCAATAACCTGCTAATAGGTTATGGGCCCAGCGCACCCAGCAGGCACCCAGGCAGTACTGTATGCAAGCTATTGAAAGATGGCAAGTGGTTCAGATGTGAAGTTTGCCATTGCAAAGCTGAACAATGCCAATTACCAGCTGTGGAAGACTAAACTAGAAATGTTTCTGAACAAGGATGACTTGCGTCAAGTCCTGAATACAGACAGACCAACAAATGGAGAGACGGAGGACTGGGACAGGAAAAATAGGCAGGCAAAAGCGATTATAAGCCTACTAGTGGAAGATAATCAGCTTATCCATATAAGAACAGAGAAAATGGCCAAAGGTTTGTGGACTTCATTACAAAAGCTGCATGAGCGTTCAAGTCTAAACATACAACTTTCATAGCAAAAACAGTTTGCTAAGATGAGAATAGAAGAAGGCCAGCAAATGTGTGACCACATGAATGCTATTCTAGAGATCATAGAGCAGCTGCGTGCCATTGGAGAGGACATCAAAGATAACCATATTGTTGCACTGCTCCTCTGCAGCCTTCCAGAGACATATACTGCTCTCAATAATGCTTTAGAAACCAGACCCCAGCAGGAGCTAACACTTGAATATTTCAATGGAAAATTAATAGATGAATATGACAGAAGGAAAGAAAATGCGCACCATGATGACAAAGCTCTTAAGATGTACAAAGGCACAAAGCATAACAAACAAAGCAGAGCCTGTTTTCGTTGTAAAAAGACCGGTCACTTAAAAAAGGAATGTTCTATCTGGAAAGCCGAGCAGCGAAAGTTAAAGCTATTCACAAAAGAAAGAGTCAAAGCAATCACAAAGGAAACTGCAGACACATCATGGATTGGCGCCATTAAATTAACACAAAGCAAGCAACTGTCGCTCTATCTTCAACTGAAGCAGAGTACATTGCAGCAGCATACGCTTGTCAAGAAGTGATATGGATTTGTCAACTTTTTGTGGACATTGGGATAAACATGTCAAAACCAATTTCCATTTTTGAAGACAACCAGGGTTTTATAAAGCTTACACAATCAGAAAGAGTCAAACCTAGAACCAAACACATCGACATCAAGTATCACCTACTGAGGGACAATCAAGAGCAAGGTGTTATCGACATTCAATACTGCCCATCAAAGGAGATGACTGCCGATGCACTTACCAAGCCTTTATTGAAGGAACGTCATAGTTATTTCCAGAAGAAAACAAATGTAATTTGACAAAGCACATGCTGCTGAGAAGGGGTGTTGGGAGAACAACAGCAGATAGCTTTCTATATTGTGAACTATATATATATATACATTATATATGTCTATACCAGCAGGTGGCACTGCAGTGTTATGATGTGTATTCTCTGTGGTAATATAATAACAGGATATATTGTCTGTATCTAAGTGTATGTACTTGTATTGTCCTGTTTCCTGTAGGACATGCATTGCTAATCCTCTATGAAAGTAAAGTATGCTCTGCATACAACAAGCTTCCAAGCGCATGATTCAATAACCTGCTAAAATGTACCAGCTTTGCACATCTAGAGAGTGACATTTTTGCCCATTCTTCTTTGCAAAATAGCTCAAGCTCTCTCAGATTGAATGGAGAGCGTCTGCGAACAGCAATTTTCAGGTCTTGCCACAGATTCTCAATTGGATTTAGGTCTGGAATTTGACTGGGCCATTCTAATACATGAATATTCTTTGATCTAAACCATTCCATTGTAGCTCTGGCTGTATGTTTAGGGACATTGTCCTGCTGGAAGGTGAACCTCTGCCTCAGTCTCAAGTCTTTTGCAGACACTAACAGGTTTTCTTCTAAGATTGCCCTGTATTTGGCTCCTTCCATCTTCCCATCAACTCAGACCAGCTTCCCTGTCCCTGCTGAAGAAAAGCATTCCCACAAGATGATGCTTCCACCACCATGTTTCACAGTGGGGATGGTGTGTTCAGGGTGATGTGCAGTGTTAGTTTTCTGCCACACTTCGTTTTGCTTTTAGGCCAAAAACTTACATTTTGGTCTCATCTGACCAGACCACCTTCTTCCACATGTTTGCTGTGTCCCCCACATGGCTTCTCGCAAACTGTAAACGGGACTTCTTATGGCTTTCTTCTTGCCACTCTTCCATAAAGGCCAGATTTGTGGAGTTCACGACTTTTAGTTGTCCTGTGGACAGATTCTCCCACCTGAGCTGTGGATCTCTGCAGCTCCTCCAGAGTTACCATGGGCCTCTTGGCTGCTTCTCTGATTAATGCTCTCCTTGCCCAGTCTGTCAATTTAGGTGGACGGCCATGTCTTGGTAGGTTTGCAGTTGTGCCATACTCTTTCCATTTTCGGATGATGGATTGAAAAGTGCTCCTTGAGATGTTCAAAGCATAGAATATTTTTTTATAACCTAACCCTGCTTTAAACTTCTCCACAACATTATCCTTGACCTACCTGGTGTGTTCCTTGGTCTGTATGATGCTGTTTGCTTACTAAGGTTCTCTAACAAACCTCTGAGAACAGCTGTATTTATAATGAGATTAAATTACACACAGGTGGACTCTATTTACTACCCTGTTTCCCCGAAAACAAGACCTAGCGTGATTGTCGGTGATGGCTGCAATATAAGCCCTACCCCCCAAATAAGCCCTAGTTAAAGTCCTTGTAGGTCTTATTTTCAGAGTATTTTTGGGGAAACAGGGTAGGGCTTATTTGGGGGGTAGGGCTTATATTGCAGCCAACACCGACAATCACGCTAGGTCTTATTTTCGGGGAAACAGGGTAATAGGGTCACTTCTGAAGGCAATTGGTTCCACTAGATTTTAGTTAGGGGTTTCATAGTAAAGGGGGGCTGAATACAAATGCACGCCACACTTTTCAGATATTTATTTGTAAAGCATTTTAAAAACCATTGATCATTTTCCTTCCACCTTACAATTATGTGCCACTTTGTGGTGGTCTATCACATAAAATCGCAATCAAAATACATTTTTGGTTGTAACATGACAAAATGTGGAAAATTTCAAAAGGTAATGAATACTTTTTCAAGGCACTGTACACTCACTAATGCCTGTAATACAGGCAGGAGCGGCGTCATGTGAAATCAGCATTAGGCGAGCAGAGCAACTTGCACAGTTAACACTTTGTAATCCGTTGCCATACTTCTTACACTGTTGAAACTAATGCACTGATGCACTGCTGACAACTTCTGTTAGAGATTACCTCTACCCTGGTGTGCAGCATTTTTAAACTGGTACCGCAGAGATTTTACTAGTCTTCCCCAACTCAGCAGTCCTATCACCTTACTCACAGTGGCAATGCTCTGTATTTTTATTGGAAATAGGAAATGCATTTCTCCATAACTCCGTGCTTGTGCTCTCTTTGTGACAGCAGACTAGGTCCCTAGGTAATGTGTGCCGCGAGGTCGGTCCCAGTATGTGAGAAATGGGTTGCAAGTGAAGGGGCCAAGCATTACACCCCTTCACTACCAGAGTATCCGTCGCCTCTGCCATGTCACTAGTTTACTGGCTGGTTGGTTATGTTAGCAATTGACACTTATACGGTAGTCATTAGCAAAGGCAATAAAGCCCCCTTAGGACGGCTTTTTTGCTCGTTAGACCCATGTACTGTATCTTCTCTAAATCCTATCCTCCCCTTGAATAAGCCTTGTTCTTTTGATACACCTTTCATGCACCCCTTTAATAACTTCAGACCAAGCAGTTAAACTAAACAACAAGTTATTTTACTAAAGTAGTTAGAAGCAGTACAGAAACAGTTCTCCAAGACATCTCCAACACACAATCCCGACAAAGTCCATGATTGGCAGCAAATCCATAGCTGGTAGCTGAAAGTGGATGTAAACCTAATTCATGAAATTTGAGCTGGGCACATATAGCTGCAGAGTTTACTTACCTCTCTCCAAAGCACTGTGTCCTGTAGCTGTCTCCTGCTCCGTAGCTTTGTTATCAGCCAGATAACTTCTCACACGTTCTCCGAGCTGGGAGATTGAAGTGTGTTTAGGTGGGGGGGGGGGGGGGTTGCTATAAATAGATTAGCAGTCAGTTTGCAATCTAATAGCAGATCTCTGCACATTCCTTTTTTCCTTTGCCTATGAGGAGAGGGGGTGTGTGCCTTTCCTCCAATCAGCTGTCTTGGCTGTATGCCAATAATCCACTCCCAGTGCTAACCAGGAAGAGAAAAACTTTAACACAAAGAGCACTTTCCAAAGGATATATACAGAAGAAGACAGCAGATGCACATGTAAAACTTATGCTGGCCATTCACTATACGCAAAAATCGGTCGAACCCATTTTCTAAAAACGAACATTCGGCCGTGAGAACAAACGATAGTGCCATCATGCAATGACCAATAAATCGTTCAGTGGACATAAATTAATCAATTTTTTGTTTGTTTTTTTACAAATACCGAGTACAAACAGTTCGGATGGGAAACACATTTACCTTTTAATTTATCGTTTGTTCGGCAGAAAATTTCCAAACTTGTCCTTCGTTTTTTCGGCTCAAAAACCTCCCAACGATTATCGATTTTGTGCCCATGGCTGAATATCTGTCTAAATGACCCAAATTCGGCCGATTTTTCGCATAGTGTATGGCCAGCATTATATAGGGAGATTTGTTTCATCTCTGTATATCATCTGAGGCTGTTCACTTCACTGGGTATATGTGAGGGTTTACATCCACTTTAAATAAGAGTTCATACCCCCGATCCCTGAATCAGCTACATCATACTTCTCCTCCCATGCAGAACAGTGATCACCTCTCACCTAGATACAGTTCCCCTTTTTATATGCTTTGTCCAGCAGAGGGCGGTGCTCCTCAGAAAAGCTTGGGAAAGTCTGGCTAGCAGAGTTAACCCTTGCCTACCAAGCAGCACCGCTTATGTTGGAAAACATAAATGCACATCTTTTTGCAGATAAAAAAAATGTGCGTTTATTTTTATTTATTTCTAGGAGCCTGGAACACATTGCATCTTCAATCAGCGGATCGCGGGTGCCATGCAGGACTCAGTGTAAGCCATCTGCTCGTACCTTATACAAGCAGGGAGAGACAATGAACTACCTAGAGTGCTCAACAGCACCCTGGTAGTTCATTGAGAACTACAAGCCAACAGCCACAAAGGCTGCCAGTAATTGTAGTTCTCCCATTCACAGAACTCTGCGAATGAATGGCACGGCCAGGTAGGCGAAGCTCCACACGCGTTTTTGAAAAAATAGTGACAGCAAGTGCGTGGAGAAGTTTATCGGCTCGCTGTCACTAGAGGTGTCAGATCGGGGAGCAGCTGCAGAAGTGGGAACATGTTACATTTTCCCAAAATTGAACTTATCCTTTAAACTTGAATTGTCACAATAAAGAGAATTGGAAGCTGAGAGCGCCCTGAATATTTCTTTTAGGAAAATACAACTTCCCTTTTTTAAAACAGAGCTAAAACCACTGATTGAACTGTTTATCAAAACAGTTACATTCAAGGCATGACATGAATGATAACTGTCATGCTATGTACAGACGATAGGATTTTATGACAACAAAACCGTGGATGTTTTTCCGAAGGATGTTGTCTCAAACTTCTCTTGCATACACACGGTCACACAAATGTTGTCGGAAATTCCGAACAACAAAAACGCGGTGACGTAAAACACGTACGACGAGCCGAGAAAAATGAAGTTCAATAGCCAGTGCGGCTCTTCTGCTTGATTCTGAGCATGCGTGGACTTTTGTGCGTCGGAATTGTGTACACACGCTTGGAATTTCCGACAACAAGTCTTGTTGTAGGAAAATTTGAGAACCTGCTCTCAAACATTTGTTGGCGGAAATTCCGCCAACAAATCTTCTATGGAGCATACACACGGTCGGACTTTCCGACAACAAGCTCACATCGAACATTTGTTGTCGGAAAATCCTATCGTGTGTACGACCCTCTACAGTTAGCTTGTGCTCTCATGTGAACTGTCAAGCATTCAAATGGATGTTGTCATAACTAATCACATGTGGAGCACCATGGCAACTGCAGATCAAACAGAGGCTAAGATGGCAGCTTCCTGGGCTGTAAATGATAGGAGGCGTAATGCTTCTAAGTATTTGTGTGATCTCTCTTTGCACATATCGAATACAACCCCAAAAACTTTTTTTATCCAAAGGAAAAGTTTATTGAAGTTAACATGAACATACATACCGAGGCTTCACATGAAATCTATTACAAGACATAGTAAACTTAATTACTTTGCAATCTAAATATAGAGCAAAATCTTGGGCATGGTTCAGTAGAAATATATCCCTGTCAACTGGGTCTTTTCCCTCCCAAGGCTTACTTATATTGCATTACCCAGGTTCCCTGATCCAGTATTTGTCTCACCCAGCATTCATACCTAGCAGCCTACCCATGACCAGGTCCACCGGGACGAGTTCCGGTACATCCAGCCATGGGCCCCAGAGTTTCTCAAACCTCTGGGAACATCCCCTATGTTGGTATATGACCTTTTCCTTTCAAAGCGTTGCTCCCACTGCATTAATATACATTCCTTAACTGTAGGGTGTTCCTCCGACTTCCAATGTATCATTATCAGCTTGGGTGCCAAAAATAGGGTTCTGGTAACTGCCACCCTGATGCACTCTTCCCATTTAAATTCCTCTAGTACATTAAGTAAGCAGTGTTTTGGATTTATAGGCATAGAGATTTGAAATATCCTGTTTATGATGTCCACCACTCCCTTCCACTAGGGGTGTAGTTTTGGGCACCTCCACAGTAGATGGATCAGGTCTCCATGATCTCTTTTACATCTGGTGCATAGCGGAGTGGGCCAAAGACCCATATTGTACATTCTTTGGGGGGTATAGTACACTCTCAACATGATGTACAGAGCCTGCAGAGCCTCCTCCCACTGATCGCCACCCATCTGCCCTACATTTCCCTCTCATTTAGCCAGCATTCGCAGAGGGTGTTTGCTCAGAAAGTTCTGCAATAGCATACTATAACATTGCAATATAAATCCCTTGGTATTAGAAGCTCTTGTGATCAAATTAAACATTGGTGTCTGTGAAGGAGACCATTTAGAAAATCTACTCTGAGCCGTTACTGCATGTTTTAATTGCATATAGTAAAATCGCATGGACTGCGGCAAGCCAAATAGCTCCTGCAGAGTCTTGATTGACAGCAGTGTCCCATTATGAAAAATCTGTCTAATGTATATCACCCCATACCTCTTCCATAGGGCTCCATGTTGCAGCTTGGCTATTTCGGGGTACGTTTCATTGAACCAAATCGGGCTAAAGCCTGTCACTCCCTGTAGATATTTGGTTTTATTCCAGGTTTTTTGGATAAGGTTATAGGTCGGGTATATTTTATGGGGCTTGCCAAAGGCTAAAGCCTTGAGGGCCACTGGCAGAGACTCACCCTTCACTGTACGTAACATCACAGACTCAGAAGAGCTGCAATTAGTGCTCCCTCTGTTTATGCCCCTATTCATAACTCCTATCAAATGCTGTGTTGTGCGGCTAAATAATATAACCAGGGGGTTGGCAGGGCCAGTCCTTCTTCGTCCTTAGGGTGCTGCAAGTTTAATCCTGGGGAAGTGGTTCTTCCATATTAGCATTCGAAATAGGGAGTTCACTATTCTAAATGTCTTTAGGGTGACTATAACTGGTGAGTTGTGTAGCACGTAAAGTAACTGAGGCATAAGGATCATTTTGATCAGGTTCACCCTACCGGCTACTGACAAATAGAGTGACTTCCACGTCTTAATCCGATCTCTGAACCTTTGTAGCAGCGGGGAGATGTTCAGTCTCCCATAATCGCAAACATTAGGCATCACCTGGACCCCCAAGTATCTAAATGAGGTGGTTAGAGGTATGGAGCTAGTATTGGGAGGTGTACTCCCCACAACCCCAAAAACGTAAACGATCACGTGATACAACACCACCAAAAAAACAAGAGGACATAAAGTGAGCATACAGTGAGCATAAAGTGAGCATACAGCTCAACGGGTCACAGTTATCAGGATGGTGGAAGCTAAATTCTTACTGACTGGCTTGCGTGGGTTACTACACAATTGTTCTTTGAACTATGTTATCCATAGTCTAGGAAAAATTGATACGCTGTAATGAAGCTGATGAAGGATGGTGAACATTAGCCTTGGTATTTTTATTTCTGAAGGGTGTGAGAATTTTGAAAGGGTGATATTAAATTCTGACCCTGTACTCATTAATGTGAGCCTGTGTTCACTTTACAGCTGCCTAAATAAGAACTGCAATAAGAGCTGCAATTGTTTCCTTTCAATGTTATCTTAAAATACAAAATACAAGAAATTATGGATTTTCAAGTAACATTTAGGTATGTAATAAAAATCTATTTTTTTAAGTTTACAAAATATTTTTAAAAGACCATCAGGATATAAATATTAAAACCTTTACAGAAGAACATGCGGCTTGAGCAATGATGACTTCTTCAAGAGTCCTATGAATGCTGCATAGGCTCAAAATAAATAAATGTCTGGTCACCTATCACCCCAGGCTGACCTCAAAACAGAGATGCATGGGTAGATAACAAAAAATAATATAATAATAATACTAGTAAACGTAAATATAAAGAATGTATATTGACCAAAGCTAATCGCACCATATATCTTTAGAATGACCCTAGCAGTAAATAATCACCCCAAAAGATCTTTACATCTAATACATTCTGGGGCTAGTTTTTGATGCATGAGGTGTTTATCTTTTTTAACTCTTCTGAGTACCCCGGTAGGATATCTCTCCAATATAATCTAGAATATGTTCTGTAAATGACTATTTGTTATAAATTTGATGTTGTCAGTATTTTCCACTGTTGTGTTTTCTCATTTGTGAATTGTATATTTTATTTATTTTGATAGCCTATGCAGCATTCATAAGACTCCTGAAGAAGTCATTTTGGTGAAACATGTAGAGCTGATGACATGGCTGCGCAAATGGGCGTACCTGTAGGTGCCTTTGAATTTGCCGCCATAAACAGTGCACGTTCTTCTGTGATGGTTTTAATATTTATATCCTGATTGTCTTTTAACAATATTTTGTAAACTTAACCGCTTGCTGACTGCCGCATGTAAATATACGTCGACAGGCATGGCGGCGCCAATGGCATGGCTGCGCAAATGGGTGTACCTGTAGGTGCCTTCGAATTTGTCGCCATGCCAGCGCGTGTACGCCGCCTGCGGCACGTGCCCGCCGTAAGCTCCGTGAGTAGAACTCGATGCCCGCGGGGATACCCATGATCATCTCACGGAGAGGAAGAACGGGAAAGTGCTATTGTAAACAAGCATTTCCCCGTACTGCCTAGTGACACTGACACTGATCACAGCTCCCTGTAATTGGGAGCGGTGATCAGTGTAGTGTCACATGTAGCCCCTCCCCCCCACAGTTAGAATCACTCCCTAGGACACACTTAACCCCTACAGCGCCACCTAATGTTAACCCCTTCACTGCAAGTCACATTTACACAGTAATCAATGCATTTTTAATTGCACTGATCGCTGTATAATTGTGAATGGTCCCAAAATAGCGCCAAAAGTGTCCGATCTGTCCGCCATAATGTCGCAGTCACGATAAAAATCGCTGATCACCGCCATTACTAGTAAGAAAAAAAATATTAATAAAAATGCTATAAAACTATCCCCTATTTTGTAGACGTTATAACTTTTGCGTAAACCAATCAATAAACGCTTATTGCGATTTTTTACCAAAAATATGTAGAAGAATACATATCGGCCTAAACTGAGAAAAAAATGTTTTTTTTATATATTTTTTGGGGATATTTATTATAGCAAAAAGTAAAATATATTCCTTTTTTTTAAAATTGTCGCTCTGTTTTTGTTTATAGCGCAAAAAATAAAAACCGCAGAGGTGATCAAATACCACCAAAAGAAAGCTCTATTTGTGGGAAAAAAAGGACGTCAGTTTTGTTTGGGAGCCATGTCGTACGACCGCGCAATTGTCAGTTAAAGCGACGCAGTGCCGAATCGCAAAAAGTGCTCTGGTCTTTGGCCAGCCAAATGGTCCGGGGCTGAACTGGTTAATAAAATTGTTTTTATTATATACCTAAATGTTACTTGTGGAGTATTGATTACGGCACCCTGAAAATCCCCAATTTCTTGTATTTTGTAATTTGATAGCTTTTTCGGAATGCGGTGCCTTTGATCCCTTAACATCGGGTAGCTTTAATACAAATACATTTTATTTTAGTTGCTTTTTTTTCGAAGATATATGTTCTTAAAGTGGTCCTAGCATCCGATATATTTTTTCATGTTCAGTTCATGCACTGTCTAATGCTATAGGTACATACTATCATTTTTTTTTTTCATTCAACCCAATGAGCTGCATGGAAAAAAAACTTGCTGTACTAACTATCTGATGTTAGTACAGCCATCTCCCCCTGCTGAGCTGTTGTGTTCTGACAGGTTGACTTAATTTTTCATTCTAAAGCGGAACTCCACCCAAAAGTCCAAAAGTGGAAATTCCGCTGTAAGGCCTCCTCCCCCGCTCCTCTTTAAGAGTTGGCACTTTTTTTTTTCAAAAGCTCCTCCCCTGAATGCGACTTCAGTGTTTTTGTTTTTTTTCTGCCTCTAAACACCTGTAAATGCCTATGTGTGCTAGGACACATAGCTTAACATGGAGGGGCAGATAAAAAAAAGCTCAATTACCTGTAAATCAGGAGTTTTTGAGCTGCATTGTGCATGAGCCCTAATATGTACTCCACTGACCAATGAGCAAGGAAAACCAATAGTATACACATAGAGAGACAATCAGTAATGGACAGCTGAAGGGTAAAAGTCCCGCAGGAAAATGGTAGAGACCTCTTGTGCAGTTTACAATTCTTGTTTAATATTAATCTCATTGGATGATCAAATTAATGGTCAAACTGATGCATGTGTGGCCACCTTTATAGGCATTTATCTACCTCTCACAGAGGTCACTTCCATCATCTGATTTTCTTTCCAAAAGGACATATCCATCTTTGTTTAGGTATCATCCAAGGTGAGTTATCTATTTCCTGGGACTGAGATGCTGGCTCAGAAATGGCACACTGCACAGTCCTTGATTGCGTTCACAAATGAATGACACAGATCAGACCCCTGTTGTAACTTCTGAACTTGGGACTTGCTTCAAAGTTACAATGTCTGCAATACTGATCACTGGGGGGGAAAGGAGACTGGAAAAATGCTGCAGCAGGCTGATGACATCATCTCAGCCTAGACAAAGTCACTGACTAGCACTTAGGGACTGGTTCTAATAGAAGTTACAGCTATTTAAAAAAAAATAAAATGTCACTTTTGCATTATACAGTATTATCCTCATATATATATATATGTGATTCTGCACTTCCACATAGGGGGCGCCGATTCTGCTGTGTTTAGTCACAGCAGATGCCGATCAGCGGGTGCCGCTAATGGATGTCTGCCGGCACCCGCTGGTCAGCGAGAAGAGACACAGGATGGAGCTCTACATATGTAAACAAGGCAGAGCTCCGTCCTGTCCGAAGGGATGTGCTGGATTTCGTTTCCCCGCAAAGCAGGGAATAAAATCCACCACATCCCTTAGTAAAAGCAGCACACATTGTACACATAAACACTAGCTAGGCACACATTTAGCACTTTGATCGCCCCTGATGTTTAACCCCCTTCCCAGTCAGTGTCATCAGTACAGTGACAGTGCATATTTTATGGCACTGATCACTGTATTATGCCCCGTACACACGGTCGGATTTTCCGACGGAAAATGTGTGATAGGACCTTGTTGTCGGAAATTCCGACCATGTGTAGGCTCCATCACACATTTTCCATCGGATTTTCCGACACACAAAGTTTGAGAGCAGGCTATAAAATTTTCCGACAACAAAATCCGTTGTCGGAATTTCCGATCGTGTGTACACAAATCCGACGCACAAAGTGCCACGCATGCTCAGAATAAATAAAGAGATGGAAGCTATTGGCCACTGCCCCGTTTATAGTCCCGACGTACGTGTTTTACGTCACCGCGTTCAGAATGATCGGATTTTCCGACAACTTTGTGTGACCGTGTGTATGCAAGACAAGTTTGAGCCAACATCCGTCGGAAAAAATCCTAGGATTTTGTTGTCGGAATGTCCGATCAATGTCCGACCGTGTGTACGGGGCATAAGTGTCACTGGTTTCCACTAAGTGTCAGTTAGTGTCACACTGTCCTTCATACTATCGCAGTCCAGCTGATCACCGCCATTATTAGTATTAAAAAAAATAAATAAATAAAAATTCCAGTATACCATAGTTTGTGGACGCTACAACTTTTGCGCAAACCGATCAATATATGCTTTTTTTCACCAAAATTATACATATATTGGTCCTAATAATACATATTGGTCTACATTTAAGAAGAAATTATAATCTTTAAATGTTTTTATTGGATATATTTTACAGCAGAAAGTAAAAAAATATTGTTTTCTTTTTTTTGCAAAATTGTCAGGTTTTATTTTTTGTTTATAACGCAAAAAAATTAAAAAACCAGTGATGATCAAATACAACCAAAAGAAAGCTCTATTTATGGGGAAAAAAAAGGACATACATTTCATTTATGGACAGCGTTGCATGCAGGGGCGGATCCAGAGCCTAGTCTCGGGAGGGGCACTGCCAGAAAATACGTTTTTTTTGCGGACAATTTATCGGGGAAATGGCTGTTGTTGGTGCTTTAATCATCCCGGCACCATGGTTGTTATGGTGTCAGGATGATTGAAGCGCATTATTTCTATTAATACATTGTAAAATAAAATGAAATTATTCAAGTCACCATACTGCAGAATAAGTGGGAACCCCGAGCGTGTCACTTGCCACCGTCGCCTGCCACATGTTGCGGATTGTCACTTGCTACGTCACCTGCCACTAGATGCAGATTGTCACTTGCCATGTCATATGCCACACATTGCGGATTGTCACTTGCCATGTCATATGCCACTAGATGTGGATTGTCACTTGCCACGTCATATGCCACTAGATGTGGATTGTCACTTGCCACGTCATATGCCACTAGATGTGGATTGTCACTTGCCACCAGATGTGGATTGTCACGTGCCAGGTAAGGTGGTGTTTTGATTGTCTCTTGTTTCTTTGTCCCAGAGACAGGCAGCAGAGAGACAATGTAATCTCCCTGCTGCCCACGCTACCTGCACAGTAAGGGCGGAAGTTACTGCAGAGATGTGGGGGCGGTGAGAAATGATGTCATCTCTCTGCTCCCCTGCCCGTTGGCTCGCTGATTGGCCAGCCGCCGACACACACACACCTAGCCTGCTCAGTCTCACCCGCCCATCCACACACGGAGCCACCCGGCAGCCCGGCCAATCCGCTCTCTTAGCCGCCTGCCTGCCCGCCCTCAAGCGGAGCTGCCCGCCCTCAAGCGAAGCTGCCCGGCCCTCCTGCGGAGCCGCCCGCTCTCTTATCCGCCCGCGGCAGAGCTGCCCGCGGAGCTCACCCGCCTGGCCTGCAACAGATTTCTTGGGGGTGGCAATTGCCCCCTCCCTGGATCCGCCCCTGGTTGCATGACCGCGCAATTGTCAGTTGAAATAACGCAACGCCATATAGCAAATCGTGGTCTGGTCATGAAGGGGGGTAAATCTTCCGGAGCTCAAGTGGTTATGACATGTCAGGAATGTATTCATGCGGATGCATATAGTGTTTTTATTAATATATACTGCATGCTTAACAGGGAAATTAAAAAAAAAATAGAATTGTTAATGCTGACAACATGTGTCCTCCTGATTTATCTGAAGTCTAACAATAGGCTCTCTTTACACCACACCAGGGCCGGCCCTACCATGGGACCCGATGGAGCAATGGCTCCAGGCGACACTTTCAGGGGGGCGGCAAATTGCACCCGCCAGCCACCTAGGGTTGCCACAATGTCACCTGTCTGGTTTTGACCCCGCGCATGATCCCTTGCCCGCCGCTCTCACTGTCACAAAGTGGTGAGCCAGCGGGTGCCCTGTGATTGACTGAACGGGCCATGTGCAGGGCGGGCGGCAGACATGAGGATCTGTGGAAGGCCCTGCGGAGCTGGTGCTGGTCACGTGTGGAAGCGGGGGCGGGGCTGGACTGTGGATTCGATAATCGCGCCTGTTTGTTCCCAGAGTCCTGCCTCACGATGTTTGTCTCCTGAGGTCTCATCTGCTCTGTCAGCTTAACCCCCCTCCTCTGTGTCACCCCCCCTCCTCTGTGTCACCCCCCCTCTGTGTCACCCCCTCCTCCTCTGTGTCACCCCCCCTCCTCTGTGTCGCCTCCTCTCCTCTGTCGCCCCCTCCTCTGTGTCGCCCCCCCTCCTCTGTGTTGCCCCCTCTCCTCTGTGTCGCCCCCCTCCTCTGTGTCGCCCCCCCTCCTCTGTGTCGCCCCCTCTCCTCTGTGTCGCCCTCCCTCTGTGTCACCACCCCCCCTCCTCTGTGTCGCCCCCTCTCCTCTGTCGCCCCCTCTCCTCTGTCGCCCCCCCTCCTCTGTGTCACCCCCCCTCCTCTGTGTCACCCCCTCTCCTCTGTGTCACCCCCCTCCTCTGTGTCACCCCCTCTCCTCTGTGTCACCCCCTCTCCTCTGTGTCACCCCCCTCCTCTGTGTCACCCCCCCACCTCTGTGTCACCCCCTCTCCTCTGTGTCACCCCCCCTCCTCTGTGTCACCCCCTCTCTGTGTCACCCCCCTCCTGTGTCACCCCCTCTCCTCTGTGTCACCCCCCCTCCTCTGTGTCACCCCCTCCTCCTCTGTGTCACCCCCTCCTCCTCTGTGTCACCCCCCCTCCTCTGTGTCACCCCCCCTCCTCTGTGTCACCCCCTCCTCTGTGTCAGCCCCCTCCTTCTTTATGTTACCCCCTCTCCTCTGTCACCCCCCTCCTCTGTGTCAGCCCCCCCTCCTCTGTGTCACCCCCTCTCCTCTGTGTCACCCCCCCTCCTCTGTGTCACCCCCTCCTCTGTGTCACCCCCTCTCCTCTGTCACCCCCCTCCTCTGTGTCAGCCCCCTCCACTGTGTCAGCCCCCCTCCTCTGTGTCACCCCCCCTCCTCTGTGTCACCCCTCCACTGTGTCACCCCCCTCCTCTGTGTCACCTCCCCTCCTCTGTGTCAACCTCTCTCCTCTGTGTCACCCCCCTCCTCTGTGTTGCCCCCTCTCTGTGTCTCCCCCTCTCCTCTGTGTCACCCCCCCTCCTCTGTGTCGCCCCCCCTCCTCTGTGTCACCCCCCCCTCTGTGTCAGCCCCCTCTCCTCTGTGTCACCCCCCCTCATCTGTGTCATCCCCTCCTCTGTGTCAACCCCCTCCTCTGTCACCCCCCCTCCTCTGTGTCGCCCCCTCTCCTCTGTGTCACCCCCTCCTCTGTGTCAGCCCCCTCCTCTGTGTCACCCCCTCTTCTCTGTCACCCCCCCTCCTCTGTGTCAGCCCCCCTCCTCTGTGTCACCCCCTCTCCTCTGTGTCACCCCCTCTCCTCTGTGTCACCCCCTCTCCTCTGTGTCACCCCCCTCCTCTGTGTTGCCCCCTCTCTGTGTCTCCCCCTCTCCTCTGTGTCACCCCCCCTCCTCTGTGTCGCCCCCCCTCCTCTGTGTCACCCCCCTCCTCTGTGTCACCCCCTCTCCTCTGTGTCATCCCCTCCTCTGTGTCAACCCCCTCCTCTGTCACCCCCCCTCCTCTGTGTCGCCCCCTCTCCTCTGTGTCACCCCCTCCTCTTTGTCAGCCCCCTCCTCTGTGTCACCCCCTCTCCTCTGTCACCCCCCCTCCTCTGTGTCACCCCCCCTCCTCTGTGTCACCCCCTCCTCTGTGTCAGCCCCCTCCTCTGTGTCACCCCCTCTCCTCTGTCACCCCCCCTCCTCTGTGTCAGCCCCCCTCCACTGTGTCAGCCCCCCTCCTCTGTGTCACCCCCCTCTGTGTCACCCCCCCTCCTCTGTGTCACCCCCCCTCCTCTGTGTCACCCCCCTCTCCTCTGTGTCACCCCCCCCTCCTCTGTGTGATCCCCTCCTCTGTGTCAACCCCCTCCTCTGTGTCCCCCCCTCTCCTCTGTGTCGCCCCCCCTCCTCTGTGTCACCCCCCCTCCTCTGTGTTGCCCCCCCTCCTCTGTGTTGCCCCCTTTCTGTGTCATCCCCCCCTCCTCTGTGTCGCCCCCTTTCTGTGTCGTCCCCCCTCCTCCGTGTCGCCCCCTCTCCTCTGTGTCAGCCCCCCCTCTCTTTCTCTCTCTCTCTCTCCCTCTCTAATCCCACCCTCTCATCCCCCCTCTCTCTCTCATTCTCACCCCCACTCTCTCCTGCCTCCTCCCCCCTTTCCCCCTTGCCTCACCTTCCCCTTTCTCATCTCCCTCCCCCCACCTCTTTCCCTTCTCAGGGATGGGGGCCCCATGAGGATGGCTGTATGGGGCCTCAATAATTAACAACAGCCCTATGAGTGAGTGCACCAGTTCGGATGTCTTGATTCCTGTGTCTTGCTGACACACTTCTCCCCAAGTCTCCCCACACAATGGAAGGAAGGAAAACAGCACTACAGTAGAGGAGCTCCGCCCTCAAACTCCGGCTCCCACACTTCCTGGCTCTCGGTAAGGCAGTCTAATGGGGGTCTTTTGGCGCAGGGGACACTGATGAGTGGGTTTCCTGATCTAATTGAGGGGGGGACCGATAAAAGAGAAGGGGAGTATGTGGGGAGGGAGGTGGACGGTGTCAGTAGGGCAGTGGATGGTAGCAGTAGTTACCAGGTCCTCTTTATACTCCTATATACATGTATAGTGCCATGACAGGTCCTCTTTATACTCCTATATACATGTATAGAGACATGACGGGTCCACTTTATATTTCTATACATGTATAGTGCCATGACAGGTCCTCTTTATACTCCTATAAATGTATAGTGCCATGACAGGTCCACTTTATACATATATATATATATATATATATATATATATATATATATATATATACGTATAGTGCCATGACAGGTCCTCTTTATACTTATTTATATATATATATATATACGTATAGTGCCATGACAGGTCCTCTTTATACTCCATACATGAGTAGAGTCATAACAGGTCCTCCTTATGCTCCTATATACATGTATAGAGCCATGACAGGTCCTCTTTAGTTATCATGATATTTTAGTGGGCGTAATTTTTCATTTATTTTTGGGTGGGTGGGGGGGGGGGGGCAGCAGCATTTCATTCTTGGTACCAGGCAGCACAATGTCTTGGGCCGGCACTGCACCACACGTACTCAGAAAAAGTGCTGAACATTCAATATTCAAGAATTTCAGATTTTCTTTCTTTTTTTTTTTAAGCAATGACGGCAGGTAATTGGTTGGCAGCAGTACAATGAATCTGTGTTGTAATTGACATACATATCCCCAAAGATGTCCAGCAGTACACTAGTGAAATCTTACACACTGTGACGAACTGAGCCTGGCATGACCTCTACAGGAAGGAAAGGTAATTACAGCTTCCAGCAAGCAACAAATACATCAAACTCTAGCTTCAGATCTTTAAATTTAAATGATGATGTCAATGTACCTCTTTTGTGAGTGCTATGAATTACTGGAGCCTTGGAACCAAAATCTCTTTGTGGATTTAACAAATCAGCCTTTCCCCATTACTGTCAATGGAACATAAAAAATTGAAATAACACTCCAAAAGCCACATCCGTATAAACTTGATTGGAAGAGAGAAAGGGTAAAAGGCCACATGGCCCTAATTCGGTGTGTCCTCCCCCTGGGCGTGTACAGACTTGAGGGTTCTCCCCTTCTCTGTATGTGCCTATATGGTTGGGCGGCGCCCGATGGGGTAACAATCTACAGCTGCCTATGATGTCTGATGGATTTATTTTATCTTTGATAGTGAGACCTGTTCCTTCCAACTACCCCCATGTGTTTCCTGACGAAGCAAAACAGCGAAACGCGTTGACGCACAGGGGCTCACTGCCGTTTATTTGGTGTCAACTCTCTTGTTTACAGTAGATACTCATTACTATCATATGCCTATCGTATGTTTTTAATTCTTTTTTACTTGACCTGTTTGATATGACTTATTGTTAATAAAATATATTTTTGTACAATATCATTGTCCATCTTGCCTGTAAAGTCCGAATTAGGGCCCTGTGGCCCTTTACCCTTTCTCTCTTCCTATTGGCAACATAGACACTTTAAAGCTGAAATCCAGGTATATATAAAATCACAGATTAATGTGGTTCCTTATTGATTAATACATTGTTAAATGCACGTAATTAAATGCAAGCAGCGGGAATACCCTAATTTGACTTGGTGTCGGACTGGAAGTGGGAGAAGCAGGACAAGAGCCAATCAGGTGTGCCGCAGTGCTGAAATGCTAACAAAGAGCATGCTGATGAGCAGGGGTGTGACTACAGATCTAGAGATGGAACCCCTAACAAAGACTGTTTTAGGCATACAGGATTGAATTCAGTGCTGGATTGGGGATGCCGCAGGGGGCAATAAATCCAAAGCTGGCCATACACTATACAATCTGATTGTACAATCTCCTTCAGATTTACCAGAACTATGTTACGGAAGGAAACACCTGAACAACCCCTTTAATTTGTATCAGATCAGGTCTTGCATTAGATAGCTGATGGCAGATCTAAGGGCATTGTACACGGTTTTGGTTGTAGAGTCCGGGGGGGGGGGTATAATTCCTGTCGCAGCTGTGGCGCAAAGCATTGGCGTGGCATGTGTCCACCACCCTGAATCTAAAAGAGGAGTATTTGGGAAGGAAGTGGTAAAAATGTGACTCAACTACAGTGTTTTACCACCCCTCAACTGCCAGTATGAACAAGCCCTAACGGCGTTTGTACCAACAAATTGTATAGTGCATGGCCACCTTAAGATACCTCAACAAATATTATTGCACTGAAAGAAGAGAAGATCTGTGACTAACAACACTTCTGATGATTTCTCCTGCGAGGTCAGATCTAATTAATTTGCCTCAACAACCTCCGTAAATTATTATTATTATTATTATTATACAGGATCAGGGTTGCCAACCTCCCACTGCATTTTCTACTGACAAAACATTGAAAATTTACTGACGGAGGACATTTTTTTACTGGTGACCTGAAAAATCTTATTGAAAACAAACACAATCAATATTTAAATGATATTAACATGATATGGAAACACTGACAAGACTCATAACAAGGAATTTGCCTGATTTACACTTAAATAGTCCACACAGCATGACAAATTATCAACCCCTGATATTTACTGACGGTTATAAAAAAATCACTGATTTTTACAAACTGTCTGTACATTTTCTGACGGTTGACAACCCTGTACAGGATTTATATAGGACCAACAGTTTGCGCAGCGCTTTACAATATCAGGGTAGACCGTACAGTTATGGGATCCCCTCCAACCCACTGCTAATAAGAGGAGAGAGCAAAGTGACAGACAGATAAACTCATCAGCCATGCTGCTTCTCCTTTCACTGTCTAGTCTCAATCCGGGGAAGGGGCAAGATCTGTAGGTGCTATGTAACTGCAGTATAAAAAATGATGGGATTTACTAAATTGGACTGGTTTCTTAACCACTTGCCGACCGCTGCACGCCGATATACGTTGGCACAATGGCAGCAGTGGGCAAATGGGCATACCTGTACGTCCCCTTTAAGAGCCGGGGATAGCAGGCATGCGCGTGACCGTGCCCGCAGGACTGGCGGACTCGATGTCTGCCGGTCTCCCAGCGATCGTGTCACGGAGCCTCAGAACGGGGAAGTGCCTATGTAAACAAGGCATTTCCCGGTCAGGCTTGTGTCATGACAGTGATCATCGCTCCCTGTCAGTTAGAATCACTCCCTAGGACACACTTAACCGCTTCATTGCCCCCTAGTGGTTAACCCCTTCACTGCCAGTGTCATTTACACAGTAATCAGTGCATTTTTATAGCACTGATCACTGTATAAATGACAATGGTCCCAAAATAGTGTCAAAAGTGTCCGATGTGTCCGCTATAATGTCACAGTCCTGATAAAAATCGCAGATTGCCACCATTACTAATAAAAAAAATTAAAAATAAAAATGCCATAAAACTATCCCCTATTTTGTAGACGCTATAACTTTTGCGCAAACCAATCAATATACGCTTATTGCGATTTTTTTTTTTTTACCAAAAGTATGTAGAATACATATCAGCCTAAACTGAGGAAAAAAATAGTTTTTTTATATATATATTTTTGGGGGATATTTATTATAGCAAAAAGTAAAAAATAATGTGTTTTTTTCAAAATTGTCGCTCTTTCTTTGTTTATAGCGCATAAAATAAAAACCGCAGAGGTGATCAAATAACACCAAAAGAAAGCTCTATTTGTGGGAAAAAAAGGACGTCAATTTTGTTTGGGTGCAACGTCGCACGACCGCGCAATTGTCAGTTAAAGAGACGCAGTGCCGAATCGCAAAAAGTGCTCTGATCAGGAAGGGGGTAAAACCTTCCGGGGCTGAAGCGGTTAAGACTCCAAGGCTGTCATCCTTAACCTTCCTCTACTACATTGTTAGGCTAGGTTCACATCTATGCGGTTGCGGTTGATGCGATTTTCTGTTGCGTTTTGCGGTGCATTTTACATCTTCAGAACATGCAATTTTGATGCGTATTGCATACAGTTTTCATGCATTTTGCGCTTTATTTTTCTCTTCAACAAACTGATTCGTATGCGTTTTGGTCGTGCAACAATCGCTGTAAAATCGCACCACATTTGGGGTGCCATTCATCCTGCACACAAACACGCATCACGCGTTTTGCTGCAATTTGGAATTGCAGACAGAATCGCGCCGATTCTGCCCGTGATTCTTAATCACCCAAGTGTGAAAGGGACATCAGGGTCTGTGTTGTGAACTTTGAAGATTAATCACTCCACAGTACATGCAGCTACAGAGATCAGTAAAGGAATGTTTTCAAGCTCTTTTAGTCAGGTTTTTGCTATTGCTCTGTGGTAAGGCATGTTTCTTGCACTGGTGCACTTTGGTGCCTCAATGCACTGCAACTGCAAATGTGAGTTGTGTTCCCAAAAAGAAGTAATATGCGGTTTTGGCACTGGTATGGCTGCCTAATGCAATGCATAAGAAACGCAACATGCTATGTGTTGCACTGCATTAAAAAAGCACTAATTTCAGCACCAGCTCTGTCTGATCATATCATAGCTTTACTCTAAACTGGATGATGGGAGAAGCTGCACAGCATATACTCATATACTAGACGTGTGCAATTCGTTTTGTTCCAAATTTGTTTTTTAACGAATTTCTACAAATGCGTTAATTTGGAAACATCCAAATTACTGAAAACGTGTTTAACAAATTTTTCAGAATATTTGTAAATCCTAATATTCAAAAATTTGTAAATTCGAAAATCCGAAAACCCAAAAATTTGAAACTACTAAATTATAGGTATTTGAAATGCCTTTCAAATTTGGCTGTTAGTGAACGTAACGAATACGAATTTATCGGAAGTTACTAATTATCCGAAAAAACGAATGTCGTATCTAAACGAATGGAACATAACAAATTAATAATAATAAATAACAATAATAATAATAATAATAAAAACTTATTATTATTATTATTATTTATTATTAATTCGATCCGTTCCATTTGTTTATATGCGCCATTCGTTATTTCGGATAATTTGTAACTTCGGATAAATTCATATTCGTTATGTTCACTAACAGCCAAATAATATAATTTAATAGTTAGTTTATTGTTAGTTCGTTATTATTTCGAATTTTCGTATTTTCGTTCTTTCGAATTTTTGGATTTTCTTTCTTACTTTTGTATTTTCAAATTTTTGTATTTTTGAATTTACGAATTTTTAATTTTACGAATTGCGATCATAACAAATGACCCGAAAAACAGGAAAAAAACAAAAACGAATCGAAAAAGAACACATTTTTTCGGCGGTGCACATGTCTATCATATACGCATGTGAAAGACTAGTATACAGAGTTGCTCAGGTTGAAAAAAGACATAAATCCATCTAGTTCAATCAATAAAATCATACAATCTCATATACACAATCCTATACCCACAGTAGTGTACACAATCTGGATTTTTTTGTATTTTATAAAACAGAGATTAACAGGAACGCATTAGCGATTTTCGCTGTTTGACTTCACTTTTTGCTCAGAGTTGCTCTTTATTACAGGATGTGCAACATGTTTTTTCTGTACAGTGGAATACATGTAATCCTTTAGTCTGCAGGAAACTCATCAATAATGACATAATCCTGTAGGGGCAGCCCGTGGTGCTGGTCCTAATAATATCACTGCTGTTTTCAGGAGGGATGCTTTAATAGCCCGAAACAGGACTCAACAGGATTATGCCTCTTGATCCATGAGTTGTGCGGGATTACAGGGTCTGACCTAGACCGTCCAGGATTCTCTAACTGATGAAGATTTTTGTGTCTACAACTGCGTCTACGTGTCCTGGGCAAAAAAGCCGAGCCTTCTAAACTTATTTGCCCTACTTTGCTTAACGCATTTTATGTACTGTATGTAAGAAAAATGCATGGAGAGATCTGTACTTCTGTTTTCAGTTTGCAACCAATTGTTTTGGAGGAGTACATTTTACAAAACTCCTGCTTAAGCCCCTTTCTATGTGAACGTAGAGTTTTTATGTTTTTAACCACTTCAGCCCCGGAAGATTTTACCCCCTTCCTGACCAGAGCACTTTTTGCGATTCGTCACTGCGTCGCTTTAACTGACAATTGCGCGGTCGTGCGACGTTGCACCAAAACAAAACTGAACTCCTTTTTCCCACAAATAGAGCTTTCTTTTGGTGGTATTTGATAACCTCTGCGGTTTTTCTTTTTTGCTCTATAAACAAAAAAAAAGCACCAATTTTGGAAAAAAAAGCAATTATTTTACTTTTTGCTACAATAAATATCCCCCAAAAATATATAAAAAAACACATTTTTTCCTCAGTTTAGGCCGATATATATTCTTCTACATATTTTTGGTAAAAAAAAACGCATTAAGCGTATATTGATTGGTTTGCGCGAAAGTGACAGCGACTACAAAATAGGGGATAGTTTTATGACATTATTATTATTATTATGACTGCGCCATTATGGCGGACACATTAGACACTTTTGCCACTATTTTGGGACCATTGTCATTTATACAGCGATTAGTGCTATAAAAATGCACTGATTACTGTGTAAATGACACTGGCAGGGAAGGGGTTAAACACTAGTGGGCGATCAAGGGGTTAAGTGTGTCCTAGGGAGTGATTCTAACTGTGGGGGGATGGGCTACCACTGACATGACAGAGATCACTGCTCCCGATAACAGTGAGCAGTAGATCTCTGTCATGTCACTAGGCAGAACAGGGAAATGCCTTGTTTACATAGGCATCTCCCCGTTCTGCAGCTCCGTGACACGATCGCGGGACACTGGCGGACATCGAGTCCGCAGGACCCGCGGGCATGGTCACTGGTCACGCTGTACGCGGCGTAGCCCCGCTAATTATTAAAGGGGACATACAGGTAAGCCCATTTGCCCACCGCTGCCATTGTGCCGACGTATATCGGCGTGCATCGGTTGGCAAGTGGTTAATATGGATCTACATGGAACTCAGTGAAATTGTATGCCTATGGGGGGGGGGGGGTGGATGCAAAAAAATGTACGTCTGTTTACATCCACCCACATTTGAATTTGTTTAGGTCTGCAAAAACAAATGGATAAAGTCAATCTTTTAGCACACCAGATCAACACTGAATGTAAGCACAATTGCCCATGTCTATTTCTCTATCATAAGATGGTGGAAAAATTGGAATGGACACAGATGTCACAAAAAGTGACATCCACCCTGTTCTGATCAGATTCAACATAGGATCTGTTTATAAATTCCCTGCTGACACGGAACAGGAGATGGTCACGTGAAAGGGGCCTTAAAATGGTTAGTTCACCTTTTCACCAAAAAATGAAAAGGTGAACTCTACTATTCCTGGCCACGCCTCTGAACCCCATTGCACATAGGGACCATGATTACCACAGCCCTTAAATGAAACCTGTACTGCAAGAAATATGGAAGCTGGCATTGAAAAACTCCTTGTAAAAATGCTAGTTGCCTGGCTGTTTCTGAGACACCATCCTGCAAAAGTATACAGAGCAGCAAAGTTGAATGAAACCAATCATGAGAACACAATGATATTTGTGATCTTTCTTTCTGAATGTAGCACCCTCTAGCTAGTGCAGACATTCCAAGTCTCACGGGAGTCTCCCGCATTTGGCTGCGGGCTGCCGGACACCCACTTGCGCCAGGCAATCTCCCTGGCTAGCCTGTCACTCAGTCACAGACAGAAGACAGAGCAGCCTGAGCAGCCGAATGGAATACGGCTGCGCCAGCCGTTCGGGCTTCTCTGTCTGTGGCCAGGGGATGGGGCAGGACAGAGCCGGGAGCGTTCCGCTGGTGGACACTGAGGCTGCCCTGGTGGACACTGATGAGGTGGCACTGAAGGACACTGATGGGCTGCACTGATGAGGTGGCACAGATGGACACTGATGGGCTGCACTGGTGGGCACTGATGAGGTGGCACTGATGGGCTGCACTGGTGGGCACTGAAAGACATTGATGGGCTGCACTGGTAGGCACTGATGAGGTGGGACTGATGGACACTGATGGGCTGCATTGATGGACGCTGATGGTTCTGCACTGGTGGGCACTAATGGACACTAATAGGCTGCACTGATGGACACTGATGGGCTGCACTGGTGGGCACTGATGAGGTGGCACCAGTGGACAATGATAGGCTGCATCTAATTTTCACTAGTAAGGCTGCATTTCATTGGGGTGGGTCGGCGCTGGAGCAAAGCGTCACCACCCTGAAATGAATTTTTGCAGTTTGGAATGTCTGCTAGTGTGCTAGATGTAAATAGGTTTGTTAGTGTAGGAAAATTGGTTTGGCTGAGAGCCAGGCCTGGGTTAAATCTGGGTCAGGGTTCAGTGACTCAGGGAGGCTGGATGACTCAGCAAGCAGCATCTCTGGTGCCTCCCCCTGTTTCTGGAACCATGCAGAAGCTTCCAGATGTAGTGGGTGGAGGCTAGGAGGAGCTGCTTGGTATATTTATGAGAGCTCCAGCCAATGGGCTAAATGGGCTGGCAGGGGGCGGGTCACCTCGTAAATGGACATGAGTCATGCCAGCAGGGGCAGTCAGGTGGAAGATGGAGATAGAGTGCTGAGGAGGCTGTCGGTGGCACTTGAGGGTGCCCCCTAGTCTAGCAGTGGTGACCTTAGGCCTGGGGCTCAGGTGCTGGAAGGATCCCCCACAGCACACGGTGGAACCCCTTCCTGGGGGGCACGGGAGCAGGTCAGCACGTCTTGGAGAACTCCTGAGAAGGCAGCTGGGTGGGCTGGTGAGTGTTCAGTCTGGGAGGACTGTGGAGAGAGTGGCAGTCTGGGAGGACTGTGGAGAAGTTAGCCAGGAGGGCTAGTGAAAGGGGCAGCTGCAGCCAGTTGGGCTGACAGTGCCTGAAGAGCTGGTGCTTTGATCAGTAGCCACAAGGATGTGTGCTGGACATTGACTTGGGTTCCTGCCTACAACAGGCTTTTTGCTAAAAGTGCTGTGTCAGATTAACCGTCAGTGTGCCAGCAGAGTTCTGCAAGCAAGTGAGTGCTGGAGGAAGCAGAGGAGTGTATATAGACTGTATATAGGAGAAGCGTCCCTAAAGTTTGTTCTGCAGTCGAGTGTGCATCCCATATAGCCCTTATCCCCATCCAAGTTTATTACCCCCAATAAAACAAAAAAAAAGCAAAGTCATGGACTGCTCTCTGACTCTGAGTGACTGTGGAAATTCAGTGTGCCCGGCTGTGCAGGGTGGGGGATACCAGTTCACCTGCGCCTTAAATGTTTACCCACACATCTAATCCACCCACCTGTTCTGGGTCAGTGAACTGGAAAGTAATGAAGCCTGTGAATCAGTATGACAGCCAGGGAATATAAGAAAAATCCCGCAATGACAGGATACATCCTCAGTACATGATCAACATCTTGCAGTTCAATATGTATTATGTATACAGAGATTAAAACCTTGTTTCTGTGTATTGAATGTCTATAATGATAAACATGGGCAGTCATATTTGGTTGCTACATATACAGTACATGCTGTGCTTCCTGCTTGGTAGAACACAACAGTGATTGTGCTTCACTTATATCAATAAAGGTGTATGGGGTCAGTTCAGACCCCCCATTGTGTTTTGTTAATTGTTTTTTTTTCTGGAGACAAGAAGGGTGCCAGCTAAGTGAGCTATCCTCAAGGCCCAATCATTGTCCTTAGTGTGCTAGGTGGGGCTAGACCTATGCAAATACCGACTTCGAGAAAGTCAAAGACCAGGCTGCCTAAAATGCTGTGACAAGGTCCCCCTGGGCCACCAGCTGAGAGCCATTTCTCTACATCAGGGGTCTCCAAACTTTCTAAACAGAGGGCCGGTTTACTGTCCTTTATACTTTAGGGGGGAAGAACTGTGGCCATTGGGAGTAGAAAAGGTCCAGACATTAGTGGAAATAATAATGCCCCATTCTTGGTGTCAGTGGGAAGAATTGTGCCCCAACTTTGGTGTCATTGGGAGGAATTGTGTCCCATTGTAGGTGTCATTGGGCCCAATTGTTGATGTCATTGGGAGGAACTGTGTCCATTCATCGGTGTCGTGATAGGAGTCGTGCCCCAAAATTGGTGTAATTAGAAGGAATTGTGCCCCATCGTTGGTGTCATTGGGCCCAATTGTTGGTGTCATTGGGAGGAACTGTGTCTCTGCGTTGGTGGGAGGAGTTGTGCCCCATCTTGGTATCAGTGGAAGGAATTGTGCCCCATTGTGGTGTCATTGGACCCAGTTGTTGGTGTCATTGGGAAGTATTATGCCCCATCGTTAGTGTCAGTGGGCCTAATTGTTGGTGGTGTCATTGGGAGGAATTGTGTCCCATAGTTGGTGTCATTGAGAGGAATTGTGTCCCATAGTTGGTGTCATTGGGAGAAATTGTGCCTCTTCACTGGTCTCGGGGGGGGGGGGGGATTATGACCCATTGTTGGAATCAGTAGATGAAAAAGTGCCCCAAGGATTGGATAAAAGCAAACAAAAGGTCTGCATCTGGCCCGCGGGCCACAGTTTGGAGACCACTGCTCTACATAATAGGGTACTCCTATAATTTCCCATTGGTGAGATCCACCCAGTTTACCTTCTTTGCGTGGTACTCTTTGCCTTTTGGTGTGAACCCTCTGATAGATTTGTATCATTGTCTGTTCAGACATTATTCAATAATACAGCTATTACCAAGTAGCATAATGTCTTATGATATACAGGGACTAAACTTATGCACATGGTGACTGCTTTCGTTCTGCTGAAAGACACAACCTGGTTTCTAAACCACCACGTTAACATTTTGTCATCTCAAGGGGTTGAACATTCCAACTGTCATGGTCTGACTGTGTTCTCCAATTGGGCCTTACCGATGGGTACATGCATTGGTGTTCCCGATTGTCGTGATACAACAGATTTCCAAGGAATACCCTTGAAACTTTCCTATAATGGAATTTAGTCTCTTTAGCACTAAATTAAGACCATACAGTTTCCCCTCCTTTGGAATATGTATGATTATGTGTTGCATTCATGTGACTATGAAGCCTGTATGTCACCAGCAGCACTAACAGGGTATGATTTATTCATGAAGTGTTTATTTATAAAGAATATGCTCTTTCATGATGAACTGCTTACTTACAGAGAAATGTGTTATAAGTGGATGATTCCGCTACAGTCCCCAGTACTAACTATTGTGTGAATTCACATCTCATCAGTTACATCTACTGGACCTTCAATTTTATGGCAGTTTTGGAAGATGGCGGAATCATAAAATGATGTCTGTGGTTTACAAGTTACATTTTCTTAGTTTATAATGTAGGGGCCCCATGCTATATTTTTTAATAGTGAAATATTTTTAGTCTTTTTGTATTGATATAAAGCTCTGTGTTCTATACAAACACCCAAATTATTTGGAGATATTTACCCCAATATTATAGTTTTTTAATCGTTTACTTACAATGCTGTTCATGGCCTAGCTTCCGTATCAAAAACCTTTCTACCTATTTAACCACTTGCTTACCGGGCACTTAAACCCCCCTCCTATCCAGACCAATTTTCAGCTTTCAGCACTGATGCACTTTGAATGACAATTGCGCAGTCATACAACACTGTACCCAAATGAAATTTTTATCATTTTTTCCCCACAAATAGAGCTTTCTTTTGGTGGTATTTGATCACCTCTGCGATTTTTATTTTTTGTTAAAAAAATTTAAAAAGACCGAATTTTTTAAAAAAAAATTATTTTTTTTTTATATTTTGTTATAAAATTTTTTAAAAGGGTAATTTTTCTCCTTCATTGATGTACGCTGATGAGGCGGCACCAATGGGCACTGATAGGTGGCAGTGATGGGCACTGATGGGTGGCAGTGATGGGCACTGATGGGTGGCAATAATGGGCACTAATCTTGTACACTGCTAGGTGGCACTGATTGGCACCACTGGTGGGCATTGTTAGGTGGCAATGGTGGGCATTGATAGGTGGCACCTGTAGGCATTGATATGTTGCACTTATGGGCATTGATACGTGGCACTGGTGGGCACTGTGGGCACTGTGATGTTGTAGTGTAAGGTGGCACTGGCAGGGGGTACTGGTGGCATAATTAAGGCACTTATGAGGCATTATTGCCTCCTCCTCTTCGGGACCGATGTCCCTTGCAGCTGAGCCGGTGATCGGCTTTTTTTTCTCCTCGCACTGTCAGCGCGAGGAGAAAAAAAAACCGATCACAGAGCTTTTGTTTTGATCATGTGATCAGCTGTCATTGGCTGACAGCTGATCACATGGTAAGGGGCCGGGACCGGCCCCTTACTTGGATCGGTGATCACCCGAGTCTCAGTGACTCGGTGATCACAGCGCGCTCCACGCGCGCCCTGCAGGGCGCGCGCAGGGCACGTGCACAGGGGAGGCCGTCATATGACGGCCTCCCGGGAATGCAGGTCCGCGCTGTAGCCGTCATTCGGCTATAGCGCGGATAGCAAGCGGTTAAGGAAACACTCCTTGCAGCCATTAAAGCGTATCTATGGTCCAAATTTAAAATCCTATTTTAATTTTAATTTCTAAACGGTATTTCAATTATTTCTAGCCTACTCATTAACCACTTCAGCCCCAGAAGGATTTACCCCTTCCTGACCAGAGCACTTTTTACAATTTGGCACTGCGTCGCTTTAACTGCTAATTGCACAGTCATGCAATGCTGTACCCAAACGAAGTTTGTATCTTTTTCTTCCCACAAATAGAACTTTCTTTTGATGGTATTTGATCACCTCTGCTGTTTTTATTTTTTGCGCTATAAACGGCTATACAATTTTGAAAAAAAATGATATTTTCTAATTTGTGTTATAAAAAAAAATCAATAAACTCAATTTTAGTCATACATTTTGGCCAAAATGTATTCGGCCACATGTTTTTGGTAAAAAAAAATGTCAATAAGCGTATATTTATTGGTTTGCGCAAAAGTTATAGCGCCTACAAACTAGGGTACATTTTCTGGAATTTACACCGCTTTTAGTTTATGACTGCCTATGTCATTTCTTGAGGTGCTAAAATGGCAGGGCAGTACAAGACCCCCCAAATCGCCCCATTTTGGAAAGTAGACACCCCAAGGAAATTGCTGAGAGGCATGTTGAGCCCATTAAATATTACATTTTTTTGTCCCAAGTGATTGAATAATGATGAAAAAATAAATAAAAAAATTTTACTAAAAGTTGTCACTAAATGATATATTGCTCACACATGCCATGGTAAAATATGTGAAATTGCGCCACAAAATACATTTAGCTGATTCTTCTGAGTATGGGGATACCACATGTGTGGGACTTTTTGGGAGCCTAGCCGCGTACGGGGCCCCGAAAACCAAGCACCGCCTTCAGGATTTCTAAGGGCGTAAATTTTTGATTCACTCCTCACTACCTATCACAGTTTCGAAGGCCATAAAATGCCAAGATAGCCCAACCCCCCCAAATGACCCCATTTTGGAAAGTAGACACCCCAAGCTATTTGCTGAGAGGCATGGTGAGTATTTTGCAGCTCTCTTTTGTTTTTGAAAATGAAGAAAGACAAGAAAAATGTTTTTTTTTTTTTCTTTTTTCAATTTTCAAAACTTTGTGACAAAAAATGAGGTCTGCAAAATACTCACTATACCTCTCAGCAAATAGCTTGGGGTGTCTACTTTCCAAAATGGGCTCATTTGGGGGGGGGGGGGGGGTTGTGCCACCTGGGCATTCCATGGCCTCCGAAACTGTGATAGGCAGTGAAGAGTGAAATCAAAAATTCACGCCCTTAGAAAGCCTGAAGGCGGTGCTTGGTTTTCAGGGTCCCGTACGCGGCTAGGCTCCCAAAAAGTCCCACACATGTGGTATCCCCGTACTCAGGAGAAGCAGCAGAATGTATTTTGGGGTGTAATTTCACATATTCCCATGGCATGTTTGGGCAATATATCAATTAGTGACAACTTTGTGCAAAAAAAAAAAAAGTGTCTTTTTCCCGCAACTTTCACAATATAAAATATTCCATGGACTCGATATGCCTCTCAGCAAATAGCTTGCGGTGTCTATTTCCAAAATGGGGTCATTTGGGGGGGGGGGTTTGAACTGTCCTGGCATTTTATGCACAACATTTAGAAGCTTATGTTACACATCACCCACTCTTCTAACCACTTGAAGACAAAGCCCTTTCTGACACTTTTTGTTTACATAAAAAAATCTTTTTTTTTGCAAGAAAATTACTTTGAACCCCCAAACATTATATATTTTTTAAAGCAAATGCCCTACAGATTAAAATGGTGAGTGTTTCATTTTTTTTTCACACAGTATTTGCGCAGCGATTTTTCAAACGC
Source organism: Lithobates clamitans (assembly GCA_037952925.1). Lineage (NCBI taxonomy): Eukaryota > Metazoa > Chordata > Amphibia > Anura > Ranidae > Lithobates > Lithobates clamitans. The sequence continues at coordinate 1,065,706 of JBBGZY010001008.1, forward strand.
TTTTTTTTGGAAAAAACACACTTTTTTAAATTTTAATGCACTAAAACACACTATATTGGCCAAAAGTTTAATGAAATAAAAAAGATGATCTTAGGCCGAGTACATGGATACCAAACACGACATGCTTTAAAATTGCGCACAAACGTGCAGTGGCGACAAACTAAATACATTTTTAAAAGCCTTTACAGGTTACCACTTTAGATTTACAGAGGTGGTCTACTGCTAAAATTACTGCACTCGATCTGACCTTCGCGGTGATACCTCACATGCATGGTGCAATTGCTGTTTACATTTGACGCCAGACCGACGCTTGCGTTCGCCTTTGCGCAAGAGCAGGGGGAGACAGGGGTGCTTTTTTTTTTTTTTTTTTTTATCTTATTTTTAAACTGTTCCTTTCATTTTTTTTTTAATCATTTTTATTGTTATCTCAGGAAATGTAAATATCCCCTATGATAGCAATAGGTAGTGACAGGTACTCTTTTTTGAAAAAATTGGGGTCTATTAGACCCTAGATCTCTCCTCTGCCCTCAAAGCATCTGACCACACCAAGATCGGTGTGATAAAATGCTTTCCTAATTTCCCAATGGCGCTGTTTACATCCGGCGAAATCTAAGTCGTGAAATGCTCGTAGCTTCCGGTTTCTTAGGCCATAGAGATGTTTGGAGCCATTCTGGTCTCTGATCAGCCCTATGGTCAGCTGGCTGAATCACCGGCTGCATTCTCAGGTTCCCTGTTGGGACAGGAGAGCCAGAGAAAAACATGGAAAACGGTGGGGGGCATTCCCTCCCACTGCTTGTAAAAGCAGTCTAGAGGCTAATTAGCCGCTAGGATTGCTTTTACATGAAAGCCGACCGCTGGCTGAAAAGAATGATACCAAGATGATACCTAAACCTGCAGGCATCATTCTGGTATAACCACTCAAAGTCCAGCAACATACCAGTACGTTGCTGGTCCTTGTTGGGCATATATTTTAAACTTTTTTTTAATGCAGCCTGTGGGCTGAACGAAAAAAAGAGATTGATCGGTGGGTATGCCTACCATTAGAATACCTCCCTTCATCCACCCACTTCTAATGATGGGCATACATGCACCGTTTATATATGCTGAAGCATGGGGGCATCCGCCCCAAGAGGTAGGAGCAAATCGCTCCTCCGCCCCTGCTGCCCCCATGCTTCGGCATATATGCTATTTTTTTTAACTGTGGTGGTGAAATCACCTCCTACAGCACTGGAGTCATGGCTTTATGTATCGTGGGAGCAAACGCTGTTGCTGTCAAGATAAATAAATCCGCGCTGCAACTGAATGGCGTACCTTCTAAGCAAATGATGAATAACAATAAAACAAAGTAACATTACAGTATAACAGTAATACTTACCATACCTGCAAAGCAAATACAAAAAAACATAGTAAAAAATAAAACATTTTTTAACGCAACCTGTGCCTAAAATATATATATATGCCGAAGCATGGGGGCACCTCCGACAACGCTGGAGTCACGGCTTTATGTATCGTGGGAGCAAACGCTGTTGCTGTCAAGATAAATAAATCCGCTCTGCAGCTGAATGGCGCACCTGAAAACAAAAAAAGGTTAACAATAAAACACAGTAAACAGTAAAGTATAAAAAAATTGCATACCTATAAAGCAAACATGATAAAACATGATAACAAAACATTGCAGAATAGAATACAGTAAAAAAGAGCAGAACAAAAAGAGAGAACAATAAAACAACAACTAGGTTTTTTTTTTTTCTTTATATTTTTTTGTGTTTTTTTTTTTTTTTACACTTTTTTTGTAACTGTAACTTTTGTAACTGTAACCGGTTCCAGGTTCGGGTCTCTCAAAATGCGATGGCATCTTGGGAGACCCTGTGTTAGTGTGCCTAGTCTGTGCAGTGCTGTACCCTACGCTAATACTCAACTAGTGTATGGTAGCGTTCAAAACATTCACCAATGCAAAGACCAGGATTGTCAGGACAGGAGGGACAATAATAGCGGGTGTCACGCCTATATCCGCGCTTGCTGCAGACACGACATCTTCTTTGGGGGGGTTTGTTGGGTAGGGGTACTCGGGAGGACATAAAGAAAATGCCTCTCATGCAGCCGGCTTACTGCATTTTCACTGGGAGGTTGGGCCAGAGCACCGTCTGGAAACAGAAGGGCTCTGATGATCTCTTCCTGGATTTTAAGGAAGGATCCAGTCCGTCCTGAAGCTCTGTATAGCACATAAGCGTTCAGCAAGCCAATTGAAATAAATAAACAGACACTTTTTTGTACCAGCGTCTGGCCTTACGGGCAATTAGGTACGGCGCCAACAACTGGTCGTTGAGGTCCACCCCTCCCATATTTTGGTTATATTCGTGGACACAGAGGGGTTTCTCCACAACACCAGTCACCGTAGTAATTTGGACCGTCGTGTCTGCATGAAGGGAGGTAAGAATGAAAACATTCTTATTATCCCTCCACTTCATAGCGAGCAAATTATTATACTTCAAGCAGGCTCTCTCCCCCAGCCTAAGACGGGAATCTACAAGCCGCTGGGGAAACCCCCAGGGATTAGGTCGCACGGTGCCACATGCTCCAATCTGCTGATCAAATAAGTGACTAAAAAGTGGCACGCTCGTGTAATAATTTTCCACATATAAGTGGTACCCCTTTCCGAATAAGGGTGACACCAAGTCCCACACAATCTTGCCAGCACTTCCTATGTAGTCAGGGTAGTTTGTCAGCTCTACGCGGCTATCTTTTCCCTCGTAAACCATAAAACTACATGTATAGCCTGTGGCCCTGTCACAGAGCTTATACATCTTGACCCCGTATCTGGCACGCTTGCTGGCAAGGTACTGTTTGAATGACAAGCGGACAGAAAATTTAATCAGGGACTCATCAACGCAGACAACTTGATGGGGAGTAAACAAGTCTGCAAAACGTTGGTTGAAGTGGTTTACGAGGGGCCGAATTTTTTAGAGCCGTATTCAGGGTCTCCACGAGGACAACAGAGTTCATTGTCATTGAAGTGCATGAACTGCAAGATCTGCTCGTATCGTGCCCTGGCCATGGTGGCAGAGAACAAGGGCATATGGTGAATTGGGTCAGTGAACCAATATGACCGCAACTCACTCTTTTTAGTTATGCCCATGTTGAGGGAAAGGCCCAGAAAGATCCTTAATTCGGAAATCGTAATTGGTCTCCAATCTCTGGCAAGGGAGGACTGAGGAATAGTGGCAATGTGTTGACCAGCGTATAAATTGCTTTGGTCCACAATAGAGCTATAGAGATCTTCAGTGAAAAACAGCGAATAAAAATCAAGTGACGTAAAATCAGCTGTTTCCACCTGAATGCCGGGTTGGCCAGTGAATGGGGGAAGTATGGGTGTTGCAGAAGTGGTGGGTTCTCAATTAGGATTGGCGAATGCAGCAGGAAGGGCACTATGGGCACGAAGGGCCTGTGTTCGTCTTCTTGGCGGCAGCGGGACACTACTTGTGCTTGCCACCTCACCAGCTTGAACTGCACTTATGGGACTCGCCACGTCACCACGTGATACTGCAGTGCTGGATGTACGACCAGGGTGTACTAGGCCGCTGGTGCTTGCCAGTTCACCAGAAGGAATAGCGGCACTAGTACTGCTCTGCTCCATATGTGAGCCCTGCGGTTCTTGCACATCAACGACAGAAGAAGAAGTTCAGGTTCTGGTATGCCTGACCTTGGCAGGGACCACAACTCTGTCTTCAGAGCTATCTGTCATGGAGCCGCTGTCGTCTACAGGATCGTATTATGAGCCTGAATCTGACAGATGGGTGACTTCCTCTTCACTATCTGTCATGGTCAGAAACGTGTAGGCCTCTTCACTAGTGTACCTTTGCCATTTTGGGCTCTAAATTTAGGGGTACACTAGTGAGACTCGCCGGTAAAAAAACTCCTGACTGTTAGCGACTGGTAGCAAAATGCTACGAAAAAAAACTGTTAGCGATCGCAGAGATCAGGCCTGACTCTGCAAACTCTGCAGTTATGTGTGTTTAGTATTTTGTAAGTGACAGTGATCGATCGATACTGCACTTGGGTGGGCTGGGAAGGGCTGGGCCGAGGGGCAAAACGCAGATGTTAGCAGGTATCTGGGCTGATTCCGCTAACACTGCGTTTTTGGGAACCCTAAACTGCTGGGGACGCTAGTATAGATCAGATCAGATATTGATCCGTTCAGATACTATACCACTAAGAGAGGTGTATTCTGCGTGCGTGGGTGTTAGCGGTACTGGTGCTAACCTGACGCTGCCTGGGGCGATGCAGATCCTATCTGACCCTAAAACCTAACTTATATCACCACCGGGCCATCAGGGGGTTAAACCTTTATTCGGTAATAAACGGCGGGTGACCTGAAACTATAAAAAACAAACTAACTAACCAGCGTCACCCGTAACAGTTATACGGTGATCACTGGTGAAAGGGTTAACTAGGGGGCAATCAGGGGGTTAAAACCTTTATTAGGTAGTATATGGGGGTCCCTGACACTATAAAACGCTGACGGCGAACATAAATACTTACCTCCCTAACTAGCGTCACCTGTGACACTAATACAGCGAACAGAAAAATGATCGCTTAGTGACACTGGCGACGGGGGGTGATCACGGGGTTAAACCTTTATTAGGGGGGGGTTATGGGGTATCCTAGACCTAAAGGGGGCTAACACTAACTGCCCTACCACTCCTAACTGTCACAAACTGACACCAATGCAATAATCAGCAAAAAAATAAATTAAAAAAAATGCTATTGGTGTCACTGTGACAGGGGGTACAGGGGGGTGATGGGGGGTGAAAAGTGTGCCTAGAGTATTCTACTGTACGTGTGGTGTTTGGTGCACTTGCTTGATGTCTTCTCTCCTCGGCACTGGAACGAAAAAGAGGAGAGATGACATCACTTCCTCTGCCGCTGTTTACATTACAGAGGAAGAGGAAGATTGTCATTCTTTGGGAGCGATCGTGAGGGGGTGGTCACGAATGAGTGGCCCCCCTCACCTCGGATCGCTGCCCTAACGATGCCGACCGCCCCGGGCACCGGGGGGTGCTATGCGTCCCCCGCCCGTGGGAGGCAAATCACGTACCAGGTTTGTGATTTTGCCTGCCCGTGCCATTCTGCCGCAGTATATCTGCGTTAGGCGGTCGGCAAGTGGTTAATCTGAACGATCTTGAAGTTTTGTAAACTTGCCTTCTGAACTACAGAGGTGCTGAGAGGAGAAGTTTCAGGAGGCGGAGTCAGTACAGGAATTGCTTCTTGCAGGCAGCAAGGAACCATGGGATATGTAGTCTTTGGAAATTAAAAGTAAACAGCAGAGAAGCTGCAAATTGTGCAGGGAATCCGGGAAGTTGAGGAAAGAGGTGACCAGCAGACAGGCAGCGATTCCCTGTTGATAGGATGACATCCTCGGGTGGGCAAGGGAGCCAGGAGAGGACACACAGACTGGTCACAGCCTGGAGTCCTGTGCAGGGGAGGCAGAGGTTAGCGGTGTATGATGTTAGAAAGGAAAGGAGGAGGGGGAAGGGGGGGGTCAGTGATGGAGAAAGCTGTGTATGCTAGGGGTACTGTAGCATAATGCAGACTGCACTGTAAAGGGGCATTGTAATCATTACAGTGCCCTCCCTTTACATCACAGTGCCCCCCCCCCCTTTACAGAGCAGTCCCCGTTACATTAATCTAAAGGGGCACTGTGATGTAAAGGGGACTGCACTATAAAGGGGCACTGTAATGCAAGGGGGGGCTGTAATGTGAAAGGAAACTGAGGACACTGATATAAAGGGAGGACTGTGCTGTAAAGGGGGGTTGTGGTGTGAAGGGGGGGCTGAGGACAGATTCCGTGTGTATCCCATCCCCCAACCCATCCACCAAAATCACCGCTGCTATAAATTGTTGGCAAAAATACCTATTGTTTGTATTGCTATTACAATGCCGATGTTGTAAAATGAAAATGTATACTGTGACCTTAGATTTCCTTTAAAGTTATAGTAAACATTCTAATTTAAAAAAACAAAAAAACAAACTGCTCTGTGCAAAGATTAGAACTCTTATTAGAACCCCCGCAGGTGCTCGTGGTTCCTGAGTGCCCCTACAGTAAGCCGCAGAGCGTGGAACAGCCTCACCCCCCGCTCACTTCTCACTGGCTGCGATTGACACCAGCAGGAGCAATAAATACCGCTGCTGTGTCTGAGCCTATGAGGAGAGAGAGAGAGAGACGCTGCTCTCTTGCACAGCGCAGGATCAAGATCGGGCTCAGATAGGTATAATGAGAGGCGCTGGGGGTACTGCATACTGATTTTTTTTTTTATCTTAATGCAGAGAATGCATAAAGTTAAAAAACCTTCTATCTTTAGAACCACTTTAACCACTTCAGCCCCGGAAGAATTTACCCCCTTCCTGACCAGAGCACTTTTTGCGATTCGGCACTGCGTCGTTTTAACTGACAATTGCGCTCCCAAACAAAACGTTTGACGTGGCTCCCAAACAAAATTGGCGTCCTTTTTTTCCCACAAATAGAGCTTTCTTTTGGTGGTATTTGATCACCCCTGCGGTTTTTATTTTTTGCGCTATAAACAAAAAAAGAGAGACAATTTTGAAAAAAACGCATTATTTTTTGCTTTTTGCAATAATAAATATCCCCCAAAAATATAGAAAAAAACGTTTTTCTTCCTCAGTTTAGGCCGATACGTATTCTATATATTTTTGGTAAAAAAAATCGCAATAAGCGTTTATTGATTGGTTTGCGCAAAAGTTATAGCGTTTACAAAATAGGGGATAGTTTTATGGCATTTTTATTTATTTTATTTTTTTTTACTAGTAGTGGCGGCGATCAGCGATTTTTATCTTGACTGCGACATTATGGCGGACACGTCGGACAATTTTGGCGTGATTTTGGCACCATTCACATTTATACAGCAATCCGTGCGATTAAAATCGCATTGATTACTGTGAAAATGTGACTGGCAGCGAAGAGGTTAACACTAGGTGGCGCTGTGAGGGTTAAATGTATCCCAGGGATGTGTTCTAACTGTAGGGGGGATGGGCTAGCAGTGTCACTACACTGATCGCTGCTCCCAATGACAGGGAGCAGAAATCAGTGACACTGTCACTAGGCAGAGCGGGGAGATTCTTGTTTACCTTAGCATCCCCCCGTTTTTCCTCTCCGTGAGGCGATCGCGGGTATCCCCGCGGCGATCGAGTCCGCGGGACCCGCGACCTGACTCACGGAGCTCCCGGGCGGCGCGCGCGCAATGGCATGGCGGCAATTTCAAAAGGACTTACAGGTACGTCCTTTTGCCTAGCCGTGCCATTGTGCCGACGTACATCGGCGTGCGGCGGTCGGCAAGCAGTTAAAGCGGGGGTCCACCTATCTATCATTTTTTTTTTTTTGGAGTTCATTCACAAACTTTTCTTCTGATGATTATCTACTCACATGTTCTGTGTAATAAGTCCGCCTGTGTCCGATTTTGTTGTAAAGAATAACTTATAAAATTCACTGAAGGCGGTTTCCATCTTTATTGTGGGCATTTGAAGCCCACAAGCATGTATTTCCTGGATGCGGTGAATGCTGTGCTCCCAGCATTCACCGAGATGTTGTGATGACGCTGTTGCACAATGCATGCTGGGAAGCCTGAGACTAGCTCCCAGGGGACTGTGGGAGGTCTGGGAGAGGCTAGAAACACGCCTACTCCCATGGGAGGAAAACCAGGAAGTGCTAAGAAGATTAGAAAAAAAAAGGTAATTACAGCGATTTAAATTTTTTTACACAGCATGTCAGCATCTAGGCAAGGAAGAGAATGCATAAAGATAATGTTCAAAATTTGGGTGGAACCCCGCTTTAAGGTGTAAAATAGAGCATTTAATTGGCTGCTATGGCAACGCCCACTTTTCTTCCCTTTGGTCTTCATAAACCAACCCCACTATGTGTTATCCAATATGCTTTGGTAAATACAATGTTTCTTTGCATTCACAAGGCAATTCATGGAAATTGTTCTTCTAGATAAAACGGAGAGGGGGGGGGGTCCATTTTCCATGCTAAACCATACTACACAATTCTATTCACATCTCCCTGAAGGCTTCTACATGCCCGGGCTAAACTCCAGCCCCGAGTGTATAATAGATATTATGCCTGCGGTTTACCTGACACAACCTGTTCAGTGCAGCCCTCAGGAGAATCCACATCATGCTGCACATTTCATCGTCAACTAATTTACAATATTGGGTCCAGTTCTAGAGACCCAAGTTACAAAAAGCTATTGATAAGATAGAACAAGTTCAAAGACAGGCAACAAAAATGGTGAAAGGTCTGAGGGATAAAACATATCAAGAGAGACTTCAGGAACTTAATAAGTAAAGTCTGAAAGAAAGAAGGAAAAGGGGGGATATGATTAACCTCTTCTGGTCTGCCTGCCTGCAATGCAGAATGGATGGGACGGCCCGTACAGGCACAATGACGTATCTGTACGTCGCTGGCCCCTTTAGGTTTAGGGCGCACATGCGCGCCCACCCGTGCTGACACCCACTGTGATTAGACACTGCGGGATTTTGTCAGCTGGTCCCGGACAATGATTTATGGGTGGGACCCGCTGATCGGCTGTGTTCAGAACGCTGTCACTGCACAGGGCTCTGAAGAAATGGCACGGACGGCCGTTCCTTTGGAGTGCACACGTCGATTACCTAATCAGCGGCGTATACAGTAAATATCTCCTAAAACGTGCAAGTTTAGGAGATATTTACAGTACCTATAGATAAGCCTTATTATAGGCTTACCTATAGGTACAAACAAACCAGGGGGGTTTACTTCCTCTTTAACCCTTTGATTGCCCTAGATTTTAACTCCTTCCCAGCCAGTGTCATTAGTACAGTATGGTGTTAGCTCTGATCACTGTATTAGTGTCACTGGTGATGTCAGTTCCCACCTAGTGTCATTTAGTGTCAGATTGCCCATTGCACTCATAGTCCCACTAGAAGTTGCTGATTACGGCCATTACTAGTCTAAAAAAAAAAAATTAAATTCCAGTATATATACTATAGTTTGTAGATGCTATAACTTTCACGCAAGCAATATATGTTTATTGGGATTTATTTTTACCAAAAACGTAGCAGAATACATTTTGGCCTAAATTTATGAAGACATTTGATTTTTTTTTTTTTTTATTGAATATGTTTTATATCAGAAAGTAGAAAATATTGTGGTTTGTTTTTTCAAAATTTTTGGTCTTTTTTCTTTAAACAGTTCCGGACCAGCCGCCGCAGTTTTACTGAGGCAGGTTGGCTCAGCTGGGCGAAGCGACGTTACCTTACGTCAGGAGCGTGGCCGCCTAGGGAGCGGCGACGATCAGATTAGCTTCAGAACCGATCAGTCCCCAGGCCCAGGCCAATAGCCTGGACCTGGTTATGGGTTCTGGCGAATGAAATCCTTCCCCTGCCTGTGTAAGTCATGTCATCTCCCCTTGTGGAACTCTTTTTGTTCCAGAGAGAGGAGAGAAGACATCTCAGTAAGTTGCACCAACACTACAATGACACAGTACACATAGGCACACATTTCATCCCCCGATCGCCCCCCCAGTTAACCCCTTCACTCCCTGTCACAGTGTCACCCAGTGCAGTGTTCATATTTTTCTTTGATCACTGTACTGGTGTCATTGTGACAATAATCAGTGTTAGGGTACTTAGTAGTAGCCGCAGATAGGTCTAGGGACCCCCTCAACCCCCAATAAAGGTTTAACCCCTTGATCAACCTGTCACCAATGATCACTGCATTAGTGTCACGGGTGCCGCTTGTTAGTTCATTATTTTTTTATAGCGTCAGGGCACCCACCATATATTACCTAATAAAAGGTTTAACCCCCTGATCACCAAGTGGGTGACATCAGTCAGGTTTTAGCGTCAGATAGGGTCTGCATCGCCCCAGATAGCATCAGATTAGTGGCAGTAGCGCTAAAACACACACACGCACCATACACCTCCCTTAGTAATATAGTGTCTGAACGGATTGATATCTTTGATCTGATCAGAACTATATTAGCATCCCCAATAGTTTAGGGTTCCCAAAAACGCAGTGTTAGCGGGATCAGCCCATATACTTGCTAGCACCTGGGTTTGGGCCCTCTGCCCAGCCCAGACCACCCAAGTGCAGTATCAATTGATCACTGTCACTTACAAAACACTAAACACATAACTGCAGCATTTGCCGTCAGGCCTGATCCCTGCGAACGCTAACAGGTTTTTTTGGTGGCATTTTAATTAGTCGCTGACAGTCAGGTGCTCTTTTTTGCCTGTGAGTCTCACTAGTGTACCAGTAAATTTAGAGGCCAAAATGTCCAATCGAAGGTACACTAGTGAAGAGGCCTACACGTTTCTGAGCATGACAGATAGAGAAGAGGAAGTCACTCATCTGTTCGATTCTGGCTCAGAATACGAAACAGTAGACAGCAGCGGCACCCTGACAGATAGCTCTGACGACGGAGTAGTGGTCCCTGCCAAGGTCAGGCGTTCCCGACCCCGTTCTGCTGCTGTTGTTGAGGTGCAATAACCGCAGGGTTCTTGTATGGAGCAGAGAGCCAGTACTAGTGCTGCTCATTCTTATGAGAACTGGCAAGCACCAGTGGCCTAGTACATCCTGGTTGTACATCCAGCACTAAAGTAACATGACGTGGGGAGTCCCATAAGTGCAGTTCAAGCTGGTGAGGTGGCTAGCACAACTAGTGTCCTGCATCCACCAAGAAGACAAACACAGGCCTGTCAAGCCCATAGTGCCCTTCCTGCTGCATTTGCCAATCCGAATTGAAAGCCCACCACTTCTACAGCACCCATACTTCCCCCATTCACTGGCCAACCTGGAATTCAGGTGGAAACAGTTGATTTTACGTCACTTGATTTTTTTTCGCTGTTTTTCACGGGAGATCCCTATAGATCTGTTGTGGACCAAAGCAATTTGTATGCTGGTCAATTCATTTCCGCTAATCCCCAGTTGGCCCTTGCAAGAGATTGGATACCTATTACAGTTTCTGAATTTAAGACCTTCCTGGGCCTATCCCTCCTCTCATGGGCATAGTTAAAAAAAGTGAGTTGTGGTCATATTGGTCCACTGACCCAATTCACCATATGCCCGTGTTCTCTGCCTCCATGACCAGAACACGATGCAAGCAGATCTTGTCATCCTCGGGGTGACCCTAGATACAATCGGCTCCACAAAATTCGTCCCCTCGTAAACCACTTCAACCAACAGTTTGCAGCCTTGTTTACTCCCGATCAAGTTGTCTGCGTTGATTAATGAGTCCCTGATTACGTTTTCTGGCCACTTGTCTTCCCAGCAAGCGTGCCAGATATGGGGTCAAGATGTATAAGCTCTGTGACAGGGCAACAGGCTATACATATAGTTTTATAGTTTACGAGGGAAGAGATAGTCAAGTGGAGCCCGAGAACTGCCCAGACTACATTGGGAGTGCTGGTAAGGGGGGACTTGGTGTCACCCTTATTCGGAAAGGGGTACCACTTGTATGTGGACAATTATTGCCACTTTTTAGTCTCCTTTTTGATTGTGGAATTGGTGCATGTGTCACTGTGCAATCTAATCGCCTTGGCCTCCCCCAACGGCTTGTAGAATCCCGACTTAGACGGGGGGAGAGAGCCTGCTTGAAATGTAATAAATTGTTAGAAGTGAAGTGATAATTGGAATGTTTTCGTTCTGTCCTCCCTTCATGCAGATACAACAGTCCAAATTCCAACAAATTCCTTGTTGTGGAGAAATCCCTCTGTGTCCACGAATACAACCTTAACATGGGAGGGGTGGACCTAGATAATGCCTCTCAGTAAATAGCTTGGGGTGTCTAATTAGGAGGGGTTTTGTGTATCTTGACATTTCATGGCCCCCGAAACTGTCATAGGTAGTGAAGAAGTGAAATCACCATTTTACGCCCTTAGATAGCCTGATGGCGGTGCTTGGTTTTCGGGGTCCTGTACACGGCTAGGCTCCCAAAAAGTCTCACACATGTGGTATCCCCGTATCTTGACAGTATTTGCGCAGTGATTTTTTCAAACACAATTTTTTGGGAAAAAAAACACTAATTTGAATGCACTAAAACACACTATATTGCCCAAATGTTTGATGAAATAAAAAAGATGATCTTATGCCGAGTACATGGATACCAAACACGACATGCTTTAAAAAGCATACATTTTTAAAAGCCTTTGAAATCCTTTACAGGTTACCACTTTAGATTTACAGAGGAGGTCTACTGCTAAAATTACTGCCCTCGATCTGACCTTCGCGGGGGTGTTGTGTATCTTGACATTTCATGGCCCCCGAAACCAGTGTTGCCAACCTACCAGATTGAAATTTACTGACTCAACACCCAAAATTTACTGGCACAGCCACATTTTTTTTACTGACATTTCCAAAAGTTACAAAATTACAGTTTTAAGTGCAAATGAGAGTATTTAGGCTACAAACAAATACAATATGCAATTAGCAATATGATTTATAGTAGATAAGGCAAAAAAACATATTTCTTATTTTATTTTTGATATAGTAAGTAATAGGGGTGCAACGGATCGTCATCGATCCGTGATCCGATCCGCGGAGGTTGATCCGTACGGGACACCCGCGATCCGCAGAGCGCTCTGTGGCCTCGGCCATAGGAAAGGCCGCGGTTTCGGCCTAGCTCCGGAGCGGCGGCCATCTTGGTACACCCGGTGGCCGTTTAGCACGTGATCGCTCCGTCAAATGACGGAGCGATCACTTGTAACAAACCGGTGTCATGTCGTGACGCCGGTTCCTCTCTCTCCTCTGTGTACTGATCTGTACAGTGGAGGGGAGAGATCGGATGGCAGCAGTGCCAATACTCTGCAATGCCCAGCCAATACTCTGCAATGCCCAGCTGCAATACCCTGCCAATACTCTGCAATGCCCTGCCAATTCTCTGCAATGCCCTGCCAATACTCTGCAATGCCCTGCTGCAATACCCTGACAATACTCTGCAATGCCCTGCCAATACTCTTCCATACCCTGCCAATACCCTGCCAATAGTCTGCCAATACCCTGCCAATACTCTGCCAATATACCCACCAATACCCTGCCAATATACCCGCCAATACCCTGCAATACTCTGCCAATAATCTGCCACACCCTGCCAATAGGGAGATTGTGGATATTACAGTGGGGGAGACTTTTTTTTTGTTGATCCGAAAATGATCCGAACCGTGACTCCTGATCCGAGGAACGATCCGAACCGTGAGTTTTTTGATCCGTTGCACCCCTAGTAAGTAAGTAGCTCAGGGACAGGACTCAGGAGGGCAAGAAATTAGAATGGGCGACACACACATAAAATTCACTCTCACAGTGACACTGACAGCAGTGTGCAGCAGCACAGGTGATGATGAGACCTTTCTGACACAACACGTCCCCTCCTGAGTCACAGTGACAGTCTCTCTCCAAGCCAAGCGCTCCCTCCAGTCTAAACAGCACTGACGGTCCAGAGCCCAACCTGCCTTGCTTCCATACCGCAGACCCGCACACGAGGCTCTGGCCACTCTGCTTGGCTCCATTGCACCATGACATCACACGACGCGCTCAGGCACCGCCTCCGCCAGAGCCACCTGATCATAGCCAACTCCGGACCAAACCGAGAGTCACGGCCATATTTTTTACTGGCAACCTTTTACTTTTACTGGCATTTAATGGCAGGAGAAAAATGCCTGTTTTTTACAGGCTGTCAGTAAAAATACTGATGGTTGGCAACACTGTCTGTGTACACGGTCTATATCAGTTCCGAGTCCATATTTATCCATCTATAGGTGACCAGCAATAGGGGACTGGTCTCCATTCTCAATCACCTTACATGTATATCTGCTGTCTTCAGCTCTATATACTGTTTAGAAAAGTGCACGTCCTGTTAAAATTTTCACTTCCTCATTCAGGACTGGCTGTGGATATTTGCTATACACTGTGAGAGACTGCGGGACAGCTGATTGGAGGAAAGGCACACAGCCCCTCCCCACTAATCTATAGCTCCCTCCCCCGACACACACTTCAGGCTCCCGTCTCAGGAGGTCAATACATCATCACAACTATATCTGTCCTCAATCCACTTGTGCCACTCTAACTAATTAATGGTTGTGAGTGCTGAACCCATGGTAGTCAGCCACATCCCCCACACCTTACCACATTTTTTCTGGGCAGTTCCTATGTAGATATATAGATTTTTCTCGAAGTACCGTATCATTTATTTGCATATTTCATTCTCTTAATGTCGGAGGAGGTGGAGACATCCGTTTTTGGGTTATAAGTTTACGGGCCTGAAAGAGAGTCCTAACTATCAGTACATGGGTGTTTTATGGGATCCTAGATTCATCTATCATACTTAAAAAACATACCCCGGGTTCTTCCATCAATTCTGTCTTAACCACTTCAGCCCTGAGCCCTGTTTTGAGATTTGGTGTTTACAAGTTAAAAACTGTTTTTTTTTGCTAGCAAATTACTTATCTAAATTAAATTTGTGCTCTAGTAATGGATGTACCCTTACCGCACTTGATGGACCTCCTCTATGGCAAGGTCATACGAACTTGCAGATATAACCCTCTGCAGGGACAGATGGATAACGATGTCCGGGTCTTGTTTATAACCGCCTTCCACTCAAAAAAACTGATTTGCTATTTTGGCCACTTGCTTCCATAAAACTGAACTCTGGTTGGATCTGCAGATCCATCAAGTGCGGTAAGGGTACATCCATTACTCCTCTCCCGCAACTATCGGTGGCTTGGAAGTGTCCCTGCATCCTCTCACCTTTCTATCCTGATTTGACACACCTAAGGAACATTTATCCTCTTTATATTATTTGTCTTTTTTGGACTGAATGTGGTGTTTTCCAAGCGATTGGGGGTCCGATCGCAACTTTTGAACTCTCACTTTTTTGTTTCTTCAGAATTATTCACTATTTTTGTCATGAAGATGTGGTTTAATTCACAATTTTTTTGTATGCTTTATTGTATTTTGTTATCTCTCTGCACTGTGATTTAAATCCACTACGGCTCCGGGTGATGCTCCAAAGGAGCCTGTCAGTCACAAAATTCATCACATGATTTATTTATGCTAGCGCACAAATTTAATTTAGATTGTTTTTACACTTTATTTGATATTTGAAGTACTTTGTTGCAGCTGCACATTGCATTTTCAAGCAATCTTCATGTAATTATATATTTTTTCTTGCTCATTAGCGCAGGTTTTCCCACCAAATTAGCAAATTACTTAGAAAGAACCTCCATATATATATATATATATATATATATATATATATATATATAATATTTTTTTCGAACACCCTAGAGAATAAAATGGCGGTCGTTGCAATACTTTCTATCACACCATATTTGCGCAGCGGTCTTACCTTACAAGCGAGCTTTTTTTTTTGTTAAAAAATACACTTTTTTGAAAAATAAGACAACAGTAAAGTTAGCCCAATTTTTTTTTATATTGTGAAAAATGTTATGCCAAGTAAATTGATACATGTCACGCTTCAAAATTGGACCCGCTCATGGAACAGCAACAAACTTTTACCCTTAAAAATTTCCATAGGCAATGTTTTAAAAATTCTACAGGTTACATGTTTTAAGTTACAGAGGAGGTCTAGGGCTAGAATTATTGCTCTCGCTCTAACGATCGCGGCGATACCTCACATGTGTGTGAACACCATTTTCATATGTGGGCGCTGCTCACGTATGCGGTCGCTTCTGCACACGAGCTCGGGATGGGGCTTTTATTTTTAATTTGTACACTGTTCTTTTTTTTAAAAAAAAAATGTGTCACTTTTATTCCTATTACAAGGAATGTAAACATCACTTGTAATAGAAAAAAAAAGCATGACAGGACCTCTTAAATATGAGATCAGGGGTTTGGTGCAATGTCCCTCTGTCCCTCTTTCCCCCTCATTTGTCCCTCATTTTGGTCTGATCTATATAGTTGTATATAAAATGCACTTTTTATCTTTCAAAAAGAGTTTCCCAGTGCTAAACCTTTCATCCAATTTCTAAATTGCTGTATTTGTACATTTTAAAAGCCAATATAAAAGGAATAGTAGTGGTAAAAAAAAGTCCTTGTGGATTTAATTAACCTTTTTTGGGTTAATTCTCGTTTTTAAGGGGGTGTGACAGGGGGCGTGTCCTATGCCTGCATACGTTTGACAGTAGGTGTCCCTCATTCCCATCTCAAAATGTTGGGAGGTATGCTAATACAGTGATCAGTGCTAAAAATATGCGCTGTCACTGTACTGACACTGGCTGGGAATGGATAACATTGGGGGCGATCAAAGGGTTAACTGTGTGCCTAGCCAGTGTTTTACAATACTGTGTTACAGTTACTGGGGGAAGAGATGGAAAACAAACTCCACCCCTTCCCCCTGGTCAGAACGGCGACCTGCCTTGTTTACATAAGTAGATTGCAGTTCTACCTCTCTGACTGACGATCGGCGGGTGCCGGAGTACATCGCGTTCTTTGCATCTGCCGATTGGCTTCCGCTGTGTGTAATCACAGCAGAAGCGAGCCGCTGGCGATGCGCATGGGCCCTCCCTACCCGGAAGTGTCAGGTCATGTGTGTGTGTGTGTGTATATATATATATATCTGCTATAAGGTGGACCTAGTTAATTACAGGTATTTATAATGCTCCAACAATTTATATAGCACCTTTAAATATATTGTATATTCGCATCAGTCCCTGCTCTCAAGGAGCTTACAATCTAAGGTCCTTGTCTTCCATTCATTCATACACATACTAGGTCCAATTTAGACAGGAGACCATTAACTGACAATTGCGCAGTTGTGCGATGTTGTACCCAAACAAAATTTACGTCCTTTTTTTACACAAATAGAGCTTTCTTTTGGTGGTATTTGATCACCTCTGCAGTTTTTATTTTTTGTGCTATCAACAAAAAAAGAGCAACAATTTTGAAAAAAAAACACATAATCTTAATTTTTGCTATAATAAATATCCCAAATTTAAAAAAAAAAAAGTTTTTCCTCAGTTTAGGCTATGTATTCTTTGGTAAAAAAAAATTGCAATGAGCGTACATTGATTGGTTTGCGCAAAAGTTATAGCGTCTACAAAATAGGGGATAGATTTACGGCATTTTTATTATTATTTTTTTTTTTTACTAGTAATGGCAGTGATCTGCGATATTGCGGCGGACAAATTGAGACACTTTTGAAACATTTTTGGGACCAGTGACATTTATACAGCGATCAGTGCTATAAAAATGTACTGATTACTGTATAAATGGCAGGGAAGGGGTTAACACTAGGGGGCGATCAAGGCGTTAACTGTGTTCCCTAGGTGTGTTCTAACTGTGGGGGGGGGGAATGACTAGGGGAGGAGACCAATTGGTGTTCATACTTAGTATGAACACACGATCTGTCTCCTCTCCCCTGACAGAACCGGATTTGTAAGTGCTGGTTCACACAGGGGCGACTTGTCAGGCGACCTAGCCGCCTGACAAGTCGCCTCCCATTCTGTACAATGGAACCGTTCTAATAGGAGCGACGCAAGTCGCTCCGACTTAAAAAAAGGTTCCTGTACTACTTTGGGGGCGACTTGAGGCGACTTGCATAGACTTCTATACAGAAGTTGTTTTGCAAGTCGCCGTGGAAGTCGTTTGCAGGTCGCCTCGGTGAGGCGTCCTGCAAGTCGTGCGGTCCCTGTGTGAACCGGGGCTAAGTGTTTACGCACACAGATCCTGGTTCTCACTCTGTCACGAGCGATCGCGGGTGCCCAGCGGTCATCGCACCCGCCGGGCACTCGCATCGGCTCCGGGGACACGCTGTGGGCATGCGCCTCCTACAGCGTCTTAAAGAGCCGACGTCTAGCTACGACGGCTCGCCCAGGGGAGCCAATCTGCCACAGTATAACTGCAGCGGCTGGTCCGGAAGCGGTCATATATATAATACCCAGCGGTGATCAAATACCATCAAAGCAAAGCTCTATTTGTGTGCAAAGACATGATATAAATTTTGTTTGGGTATAGCATTGCATGACTGAGCAATTACTAGGTAACGTAGCACAGTGCTAAATAACAAAAAATGGCCTGGTCATGAAGGGGGTAGAACTGAGGTAGTTAAAACCTATAAATACATCAAGGGAGTGAACAGGGTTCAGGAGGGCTGTATTTTCAATATGAAGCCAAGTTAACCACTTCAAGACCACTGCACGACTATATACGTCCAAATTTTGAACGGGGAAATCGTTGTTATGGCAGCAGCTAGCTGCCATAACCCCAGTATCCCCGTTTTCGTGCGGCGGCCGTTTTTCAGATAAAAGTGGTCCCTGCGGCGGATTTATCGGTGGCGGGAGAGGGCGCCCCCCCTCCCGCCACGATCCGGTGCCCTCCACCGCTTACCGGAGCCGTCGGTAGCGGCAGAGGCGATCGTGTCCTATCCTTTGGTGTGTCTGGAGACGAGTGAGGCTAAGATGGCGCTCACTCGTCTCCAATACACTGCTGGGCGGAAGCGATGTCAATACGTCACTTCCGTCCACGCCTCTTAAAGGCACATTTTTTCAAATGTCATTTTTCGAAATGACTTTTTTTTTTTTTTATTGCATTTTAATGTAAATATGAGATCTGAGGTCTTTTTGATCCCAGATCTCATATTTAAGAGGTCCTGCCATGCTTTTTCTACTACAAGGGATGTTTACATTCCTTGTAATAGGAATAAAAGTGACACCATTTTTTTTTTTAAAAAACAGTGTAAAAATAAATAAAATTCTGTAAAATAAATAATAAAAAAAAAAAAAATTTTTAAAACCCCCCTGTCCCGACGAGCTCGCGCGCAAAAGTGAACGCATACACGAGTAGCGCCCACATATGAAAACGGTGGTCAAACCACACATGTGAGGTATCGCCGCGACCGGTAGAGCGAGAGCAATAATTCTAGCCCTAGACCTCCTCTGTACCGCAAAATATGCAGCCTGTAGAATTTTTTAAACGTCGCCTATGGAGATTTTTGAGGGTAAAAGTTTGACGCCATTCCACGAGCGGGCGCAATTTTCAAGCGTGACATGTTGGGTATCAATTTACTTGGCGTAAAATTATCTTTCACAATATAAAAAAAAATTGGGCTAATTTTACTGTTGTCTTATTCTTTTATTCAAAAAAGTGAATTTTTTCCAAAAAAAAGTGCGCTTTTAAGACCGCTGCGCAAATACGGTGCAAAAAAAAGTATTGCAATGACCGCCATTTTATTCTCTAGGGTGTTAGAAGAAAAACCATATATAATGTTTGGGGGTTCTAAGTAATTTTCTAGCAGAAAAACATGTAAACACCTAAAATCCAAAACGAGGTTGGTCCTTAAGTGGTTAAAGAACAGGAGGACATGACTTCAAACTAGCAGGAGGAAATGTCAAAACTAATTTTAGAAAGTATTATCTGACCGAAAAGATAAGAATAGACTTTGAACAGAGGTAGTAAGTCAACAGTAAGTGGATTCAAACATGCTTGGTACAAACATAGATCTATACTTGGGACAAAAAAAGTTAACACAAAAACAAACATATGTATACATTTTAAAAAAATGGGACTCGATGGACCACTTGGACTTTTTCTGCCATCACTCTTCTATGTATTTTTGCTTCTGCAACCAGAAACTGTTGTCTGCAATTCACAATCCTTCTTCTCACATCTACTCTCATGTCTCTGCACTATAGGCAAATTTCTAGTTGGAACGAAACACGCTACATTTTTATTAATAAAACCTACAGTCATCTGGTAGGTGGAGAGGTTTTATGTTGTTTCTGGATTACACCGTTGATACTGCAAGCTGGAAAAAAAAAGTGTGTTCAATATTAATAATGTATGCAGCATTAAAATATACAGTTCACACTTCACAACAAACTGTGAGCACCAATTCAACTTTGAAAAATTGATGGAATTAAATAAAAAATGCTTCTAGCAAACTATAAGGCTTCATGTAGACGGTACGTTGTTTAATCTCCCTGAATGATTTAACCGCTTGCCGACCAGCCGCCGCTGTTGTACTGCGGCAGAATGGCACGGGCAGGCGAATCGACGTTATGTTATGTCACTTCCTTAGGCGGCCACTAGAAGCGCGCTCCCGCTGCTCGCCCCTGGAGCTGATGCGAGTGCCCGGCGGTCTTGATGACGGCCGGGCTCCCGAGATCGCTCGTGACACGGTGAGAACTGGGATCTCTGTGTGTGTGTAAACACAGAGATCCCGATTCTCTGAGGGGAGAAGTGACAGATCGTCTATTCATACAAAGTGTGAACAGCGATCTGTCATCTCCTCTAGTCAGTCCCCTCCCCCCCTTCAGTTAGAACACACTTGAGGGAACACAGTCAACCCCTTAATTGTCCCCTAGTGTTATCCACTTCACTGCCAGTGACATTTTTACAGTAATCAATGCATTTTTATAGCATTGATTGCTGTATTAATGCCAATTGTCCCAAAAATGTGTCAAAATTGTCCAATGTGTCCGCCATAATATCGCAGTCACGATAAAAATCGCAGATCGCCGCCATTATGAGTAAAAAATAAATAAATAAAAATGCTATAAATCTATCCCCTATTTTGTAGGCGCTATAACTTTTGCACAAACCAATCAATATACACTTATTGCGATTTTTATTACCAAAAATGTAGAAGAATACATATCGGCCTAAACTGAGAAAAACTTAGCTTTTAAAAAAAAAAATGGGGATATTTATTATAGCAAAAAGTACAAAATATTGTGGTTTTTTTTCAAAATTGTAGCTCTTTTTTTGTTTATAGCGCAAAAAATAAAAACCGCAGGTGCGATCAAATACCACCAAAAGTAGGCTCTATTTGTTGGGGAAAAAGGACGTCAATTTTGTTTCGGTACAGCGTCGCGCGACCTCGCAATTGTCAGTTAAAGCGACGCAGTGCCGTGTACATGAGGCCTTACAGAGACAACTACACACCAAGATGAGAAGTGGGCAGCATTCAATGTGTAGTTGTAGCACAGTGACTACACGTTTTAAAAGGGAATCTGTCTTTAGAGAAACAAGCATGCTGCCATTATTGAGCTTTCCTATTTTATGGTGGTCATATTGATCCTCCTAAGCTAACCATACACCAGTAGAAGTTTGTTTGAAAAGTTTAATTTTTGGAACAGTTTTCCAATATTCTTTTGATCGTTTGGATCAAATTGATGACCGTTTTCAACCATTGTCTAAAATGTGAAGGAGCAGGGTGGAAAAGTTCTCATGAATTAATGTAATTCTAGCTGTGGTTGTGGTTTTCATTTAGCAAAAAAAATGTGTACATATACAGTGTTTCACAAAAGTGAGTACATCCCTCACATTTTTCTAAATATTCTATTATATCTTTTCGTGTGACAACACTGAAGAAATGACACTTTGCTACAATGTAAAGTAGTGAGAGTACAGCTTGTATAACAGTGTAAATTTGCTGTCCCCTCAAAATAACTCAACATACAGCCATTAATGTCTAAAACGCTGGCAACAAAAGTGAGTACACCCTTATAATGTCCAAATTGGGAACAAGAAGCAATTTTCCCTCTCTGGTGTCATGTGACTTGCTAGTGTTACAGGGTCTCAGGTGTGAATGGGGAGCAGGTGTGTTAAATTTGGTGTTATCGCTCTCACTCTCTCATACTGGTCACTGGAAGTTCAACATGGTACCTCATGGCAAAGAACTCTCTGAGGATCTGAAAAAAAGAATTGTTGCTCTACATAAAGATGGTCTAGGCTATATATAGATTGCCAAGACCCTGAAACTGAGCTGAAGCACGGTGGCCAAGACCATACAGCGGTTTAACAGGACAGGTTACATCTCAGAACAGGCCTTGCCATGGTCAACCAAAGAAGTTGAGTGCACATGCTCAGCGTCATATTTAGAGGTTGTCTTTGGGAAATAGATGTAGGAGTGCTGCCAGCATTGCTGCAGAGGTTGAAGGGGTGGAGGGTCAGCCTGTCAGTGCTCAGACCATATGCCGCACACTGCAAATTGGTCTGCATGGCTGTCGTCCCAGAAGGAAGCCTCTTCTAAAGATGATGCACAAGAAAACCCGCAAACAGTTTGCTGAAGCCAAGCAGACTAAGGACATGGATTACTGGAACCATGTCCTGTGATCTGATGAGACCAAGATAAACTTATATGGTTCAGATGGTGTCAAGCGTGTGTGGCGGCAACCAGGTGAGGAGTACAAAGACAAGTGTGTCTTGCCTGCAGCCAAGCATGGTGGTGGGCGTGTCATGGTCTGGGGCTGCATGAGTGCTGCCGGCACTGGGGAGATACAGTTCATTGAGGGAACAATGAATCCCAACATGTACTGTGACATACTGAAGCTGAGCATGATCCCCTCCCTTCTAAAACCCCAAACACACCTCCAAGATGACCACTGCCTTGCTAAATAAGCTGAGGGTAAAGGTGATGGACTGGCCAAGCATCTCTCCAGACCTAAACCCTATTGAGCATCTGTGGGGCATCCTCAAACGAAAAGTAGAGGAGCACAAGGTCTCTAACATCCACCAGCTCTGTGATGTCGTCATGGAGAAGTGGAAGAGGACTCCCGTGGCAACCTGTGAAGCTCTGCTGAACTGCATGCACAAGAGGGTTAAAGGGGAGTTCCACCAACTTTTGAGAGGTGGTCCTAAACGAAAGACCACCACTCCACCTGTCATTTTTGGATATTAAAAATTAAAAACATGAAAAAAGGAAGACACCTATGGAAGAGATAAGAAAAGCTGCGCACCCCAGAATTAGATTAAAGAAAAATTATTTTCCCCGTGGGGCTTTAAAACAGCAATGTACATAATAAAAGGAAGTTCTTCATGGATGTATAAAATGTTTTATCCAATATCATGGTTTGAAGTACAGTATATAGAAAATCATCTGGTACAGTAACACACATCTTATTCCCCAGTGCAGTAACAAACACATATTAATACACATTGTTAGGTTACATAATGTTACATAGATAGCAAGCTCCGACGCATTTCGACCTGTATATGGTCTCTTCAGGGGGACAGTTTGGATCTAAAAAAAGAATTACATAAATCAAATTCAAATACATAAATATATATATATATTATTGTGCATCACTTGGATTATACCAAGATAATGAGTCTTTACCGCTCAATGGTGGAATGGGTGTTCTATAATCCAGGATATGTATTGAGGGCCAATGGAGACACCGGAGGGCTCAGGGGGCCACCCTCAATCTCCCAGGAGAGCCAGCCTCAAGGGGCTTACAAGGAGCCACACTTTGCGCGCCCCCCGGGGGGGGGGGGGATAAGGGGGAGGAGCCCACACCTGCAACAGAAACCCAAGAATAGCCATGTATTAGTTAGAGGAAATTTAATAATTAACTTAGTAATGTACTGAGTGTTTCCAATTTGTCTATGTGGAGACTGACGTTGGATTGGATTTTTACTATGTAAATATGTAGAGATATTGATTCCGTCCCATGAATGGAATCAACAAGATTTAATGATCGTATGATCCAACAATGCAGTAGTATGGTAAGTCTATTATAATGAATGGGTCAATTAGATAGGTAAAATGGGTGAAAAAGGGGGGAGAGATGTGTGTGTAAAAAACAACAATTGCCTAAATAGAGAAGAGTGCATTGTGTGCTGGAGGATAGTGTGAATGAAATGGTGCATGATGTGGTGACATGACATAGTGCTTGCTAGGTGCCTACTGTGTAAAAACAAAAATGAGGGTAAACTGAGAAGTGAAAAAGTCTAAAAATGGGTGAAAACCAATCAAAAATGTGAAAATGTGTATGTAGGATGGTAGAAAGTGCTGGGTGGAATAGAAGAGAAATAACAAGAAGTTTACCTTATCAATTGTGTAAATCGTGTAGGCTGGAGGTAGTATTGGACTTGTAAGTAGGTTCAATGTAATAAGCTTGGTGGCGATCGTGCAAAAATGGGGGCTCTAGTGTAGAAAGAACCTGGCAGCAGTAGCATCCATCCTGGCCTGTAAGAGATCATGATCTGATTCTCAGGCCTCCAGTCTCCCAGTATATCCAAATTCAGGCAAATGGGATGATCATGTGCAGGTGCAAACCCCCCACCCCCCCCCCACACACACACCGCCCCCCAAAAACCGGAAGGATTAGCGCTGGGACCGCTAGTGGAGCGGCCCACGTGTGGCTCCCTCGGCGTCCCGGAAGGCCAAAACAGCCCCGACCGCTGTCGTCATCTCCGCCGCAATACGCGTGACGTCATGACGTTGCGCGCACGCCGGGCCCTTTCAGGCATGCGCACTCCGCCAAACATCCGGAGATGAACACGGGACGCCGCCGGCAGGATAAAGCTCACCTTAACTGCAGAGATGAGTGAAAAAGGGGGCATGCAAAAGAATTCGCATGCCCCCCCTCCTGCCGGGAAGCCGCGAGGGGCCAAACTCACCCCAAGGAGGGAGAGGGGGCACCACCAACACCCGCCAGTCCAAAAAACGGCCCTCAAGGCAAAAACAAAATACTAGGGATGGTGTCAATAGGACATTGAATGACTGACTTCATAGGATCACCAACATAGCACAAAACAGATGTTGATAGTCTAGTGTATTTTTTATTATTTTTTACATGGGCTGTGTGTTGCTTCCAAGTCCCCACGTTCCTGCATCGAATGTCAGCATGAGGATAAATAGAATTTATCAGCAAATGCCATATAAGGCAATTATTATTAAATTTCCTCTAACTAATACATGGCTATTCTTGGGTTTCTGTTGCAGGTGTGGGCTCCTCCCCCTTATTTCCCCTTCCCCCCCCAGGGGGCACGCAAAGTGTGGCTCCTTGTAAGCCCCTTTGAGGCTGGCTCTCCTGGGAGATTGAGGGTGGCCCCCTGAGCCCTCCGGTGTCTCCATTGGCCCTCAATACATATCCTGGATTATAGAACACCCATTCCACCATTGAGCGGTAAAGACTCATTATCTTGGTATAATCCAAGTGATGCACAATAATATATATTTATGTATTTGAATTTGATTTATGTAATTCTTTTTTTAGATCCAAACTGTCCCCCTGAAGAGACCATATACAGGTCGAAACGCGTCGGGGCTTGCTATCTATGTAACATTATGTAACCTAACAATGTGTATTAATATGTGTTTGTTACTCCACTGGGGAATAAGATGTGTGTTACTGTACCAGATGATTTTCTATATACTGTACTTCAAACCATGATATTGGATAAAACATTTTATACATCCATTAAGAACTTCCTTTTATTATGTACATTGCTGTTTTAAAGCCCCACGGGGAAAATAATTTTTCTTTAAATTTAAAAACATTTTTCTAATAGTACTTTTGTACTTCTGATTCAGCCGGGCCGTGGCCCAGGACGTCACATCCTCTTCATCAACAAGCACCCCCTTTGTCTTCTGGGACCTGTGTGTGTCCCAGAAGACAAGCTGGCCATTCATAAGGCACAGGAACTCGCGATTACGCAGTCGGAAACTGGCAGTGAAGCCGCAAGGCTCCACTGCTGGTTTCCCTTAGTTGGAATGGCGTCACCTGCACCCGATCCGATGGACAGATCGACCTTGGGGGGCCAACGTCACGGGCTCCCTGGACAGGTAAGTGTCCTTATTAAAAGTCAGCAGCTACAGTGTTTGCAGCTGTTGACTTTTTTTTTAAAAAATGTTGTGGCTGGAACACCGCTTTAAGGCGGTGGTGGAAAATAATGGTGGCCACACAAAATATTGACACTTTGGGCCGAATTTGGATATTTTCACTTAGGGGTGTACTCACTTTTGTTGCCAGCAGTTTAGACATTAATGGCTGTGTGTTGAGTTATTTTGAGGGGACAGCAAATTTACACTGTTATACAAGCTGTACACTCACTACTTTACATTGTAGCAAAGTGTCATTTCTTCAGTGTTGTCACATGAAAAGATATAATAAAATATTTACGAAAATGTGAGGGGTGTACTCACTTTTGTGAGATACTGTATGTATACAGATGTTCTAGGCACAAAAGTAACCGGTTTGTCTGGTATTCTATTAAAGTAGCAGGTCTGGACAAAATTTTAAAGACATTCATCCAAAATTTGTTCACCCAACAATGGCAAAATATAATGCTCCGACAAATTATTTTTTCACAATTTCCAAATAAACAAAATTCTACACGTGTATGGCCAGCAATACTTCAATGCCAAAAATCAATGTCTAGGAACAGATAGATACAGTGCCTTGAAAAAGTATTCACACCCCTTGAAATTTTCCACATTTTTTCATGTTACAACCAAAAACTTAAATGTATTTTATTGGGATTTTATGTGATAGACCAACACAAAGTGGCAGATAATTGCCAAGTGGAAGGAAAATGATAAATGGTTTTCAACATTTTTTACAAATAAATATGTGAAAAAAGTGTTGTGTGCAGCTGATTTGTATTCAGCCCCCCTGTGTCAATACTTTGTAGAACCGCCTTTCGCTGCAATTACAGCTGCAAGTCTTTTTGGGGATGTCTCTACCAGCTTTGCACATCTAGAGAGTGAAATTTTTGCCCATTCTTCTTTGCAAAATAGCTCAAGCTCTGTCAGCTTGGATGGAGAGTGTCTATGAACAGCAATTTTCAAGTCCTGCCACAGATTCTCAATTGGATTTAGGTCTGGACTTTGACTGGACCATTCTAACACATGAATATGCTTTGATCCAAACCATTCCATTGTAGCTCTGGCTGTATGTTTAGAGTCATTGTCCTGGTGGAAGGTGAACCTCCACCCCAGTCTCAAGTATTTTTCAGAGTCTGGTTTTCTTCTAAGATTGCCCTGTATTTGGCTCCATCCATCTCCCCAGCAACTTTGACCAGCATCTCTGTCCCTGCTGAAGAAAAGCATCCCCACAACATGATGCTGCCACCACAATGTTTCACGTTGGGGATGGTGTGTTCAGGGTGATGTGCAGTGTTAGTTTTCCACCACACAGCGTTTTTGCTTTTAGGCCAAAAAGTTCAATTTTGGTCTCATATGACCAGACCACCTTCTTCCACATGTTTGCTGTGTCCCCCACATGGCAAACAGGACTTCTTATGGCTTTCTTTGAACAATGGCTTTCTTCTTGCCACTCTTCCCTAAGGCTGGATTCACACCTATGCATTTTTATTGCTTTTTGCATTTTGCAGATTTCCACTACAGAACATGTTCCATAGGAAACCATGTTAAATGGACTGTAGTGCAAATCTGCAAAATGCAAAAAGCACTAAAAATGCCTAGGTGTGAATCCAGCCTAAGGGCCAGATTTGTGGAGTGCACAACTAAAAGTTGTCCTGTAGACAGATTCTCCCCCCTGAGCTGTGGATCTCTGCAGTTCCTCCAGAGTTACCATGGGCCTCTTGGCTTGGCCTGTCAGTTTAGGTGGACGGCCATGTCTTGGTAGGTTTGCAGTTGTGTCATACTCTTTCCATTTTCGGATGATGGATTGAACAGTGCTCTGTGAGATGTTTAAAGCTTGGGATATTTTTTATAACCCAACCCTGCTTTAAAAACTTCTCCACAACTTTATCCCTGACCTGTCTGGTGTGCTCCTTGGCCTTCATGATTCCGTTTGTTCACTAAGGTTCTCTAACAAACCTCTGAGGGCTTTACAGAACAGCTGTATTTATACTGAGATTAAAGTACACACAGATGGACTCTTTATTTACTAATTAGGTGACTTTTGAAGGCAATTGGTTCCACTAGGTTTTAGTTAGGGGTATCAGAGTAAAAGGGGGCTGAATACAAATGCACGCCACACACTGTAAAAAAAAAAAATAAAAACCATTTTCCTTCCACTTCACAATTATGTGCCACTTTGTGTTGGTCTATCCAATAAAATACATTTATGTTTTTGGTTGTAACATGACAAGATGTGGAAAATTTAAAGGGGTATAAATACTTTTTCGGGGCACTGTATGTAGTGCACTGCATTGAAAAAAAAAAAAAAAGTTCCTCTGCGATTTTTTTTTCAAAATCTTTATTTAATCATCAACAAAGTCACATACACATAAGAGAGACAGGCTATAGACCAAAGTACGTATTAGAAAATTTAAGGCTGGAGTGTTCTGGGGGGGGGGTGGGCGTTGCCCTTTCACAACAGCAGGGGAGTTAGCTGTACTAACATCAGATTCTTAGTACAGCCGCTCAGTCCTGAGCTGTGAGGTTTTTTTGGGTTGAATGAAAAAAAAAAAAAAAAAAGTGTGGGGTGTACAAGGCTTAAGATAGGAAATCTATTATTGGCCAGATGGTCGGGTAAAAACAGCAGGAAAAAGCCTAATAAAAGAAAATGAATGCAGCTACCACATCTACAGATTTGTAAGCTGCAATACATAACTTTTTTAGTTTTGGGCTTAATACCGCTTTAAGTCACCTTGCTTTAGCATGGTGGATTGCTTTTCAGAGGGTGGTTGGGAGCGGATATGTCGCCTCCTCATCACCTGTTTTAACCCTTAAAATCCTGCTCCACTTTGACGCAATGGCATGCATTACTTCCCTTGAATGGGTCGCGTTTAGTGGCGGTATTGCCCACCAAATGCAACAGGGGGTATTATACAGAGGTGCATTCGTTTGTATCGTTTACATCTGCCTTGGGTTCAGCTTTAAGAATACTTCTATTCAAAGATTTCTTTGTACTTAATTGCTGAAATGCAACACATATCACAACTAGATGACTGGAGGGTTATTTCCATATACGAGTCTCTCCAGCAGTTAATAATTGGCTGATACACACGATTACTCTTCAAGCATATTTCCCACAGAGTCATACTTTTATAATGGACACGTACTCCTTCTCTGCTTCCATCAAACAGATGCCACCTTTTTAACATGATTTCGCAGTGTTTCGAGTTACGCTTATGGAAAAGGCTTCGCCTCCACAGTGGGGTTATTTCTGTTCAGTTAGCAAAGTGATTTTTCACGGAGCTTATTAGGCAATATGATGAAGCGGTGTTCATGTAATTTACCCAAATAATGTGCATGAAAACATCTTGTTTTTATTTTATTTCTTTAATGTCCCTTGCACATGATTGGATATTCAGAGTTAAAGTGGAGGAAAAGCCTAACTATAACTATTCTAGAAAAAGGTTCCCTTCCCCCTCCTCCTATCCAGCCTAACATAGATAGATAGATAGATAGATAGATAGATAGATAGATAGATAGATAGATAGATAGATAGATAGATAGATAGATAGATATGTACTTAACCATTTCTAATCCAATCCCGTCCTGTGATCCCGTAGCTCTGGGCCTCTATGTCAGTGAGTGGCTGCTGCAGGGGAGAGAAGGAACCACCGACAAAGGCTGGGCCATGGGAGCCTATGGGTGACGTCACAGTTCCCAGAATTCACTGCCGTTGTTGAGCACACATTTAGGCCTGGTTCACACCTATGCGGGTTGCAGTTTGCATATTCCAGGTGCATTTCGCGTTTTTTCAATACACGTTTTTGATCCATTGAAGTCTATGGAACCAAAACCACAACCTGCTGGTCCCTGGCCCTTTCCATAAAATGCACAGATCTGAACGTCACCCATAGGAAACCATGTTAAATGGACTGGAGTGTGTTTTTGCAAAACTGAAAAAGCACTCAAAAATGCATAGGTGCGAACCAGGCCTTACACAGGGCTGCAAGATCACGTGACCACACCGAGCAGATTGAAAATAGGTAACTACACAGATCTTTTTTATACAGGTTAAAGCGGAACTACTGTATACTCACCTGGGCTCCAGCGACACGGCATACTGCAGCTCCCCACAGGCTGCTGGCACCTGCCAAGGCCAGCTTTTGGGTACCAAATGCCGGCTGCTTTCAATGGTGGGGCCAATATGACATCACTACCATACATGCGCGGAAGTGCAATCCAATTTGGCATTGCCGAATTTGTGCAGTGAGCTGCACATGCACAGCTCACTGTACAGGGGTGGACAGGTAGGTGGGTCATTTTAAAGCAGACGAGACAAAGCATGTCTCTTCTGCATTAAAGGAGAAGTACAGCCAAAGCTGAAGCCCAGTGTTGGCTGACGTCACAGAGCCAGTCCAGGCTTGGGAAAGGTCGCAACCATATGGTCGGGATCCGCCGACATGCCTGGAACGGCACCTGGCTCAGCCTTTCAGTAGGCCACTGAGAGCCAGAGCCGGCCAGTCCCGCCCTCCCGGTGGGGGGGGGGGGCAGAGCAGACAGCCATGACTGTCAAGTCACCAGCTCTCTGCTCAGGGAGCTAAGAGAACTGAGCGATTGCTTGATTGCTCAGTTCTCAGCGTTAGAGCCGACGGGGAACCGCTGCTGCATCCAGCTAAGTAAGTATGATTTAAAAAAAAAAAAAAACACTTTCCCATACTTCTCTTTGAAATACTTTCTCAAAAACTTTGTTCACCCATTTTGGTTTTGTTCATAAAGCTTTACTTTAGGCAAAGTCTAATGTAAAATGTGGATTTACTTTTATTGTACTGTCCAAGATTATGTGTCAAGCAAGTTAATAAAAAGGTTTCTATAATCATAGGACTGTAGGGATGCGACCTTGGGACCACCAGCTGCGTCTCACTGCTGTAGGTTACAATGCAATCATTTAAATCTCTAAATGTTGTGTGTTGCCTATAAACACAATGAATACCAGTCTTCGTAACAAGAAGCAAATCCTTTAAAAGTGAAGAGCTGATGTGATTCACAAACATAAGTAACACTTGTAACCTACTTTTCATAAAAAAAAGCCCAGTCCCTGGCAGCATCACATATGTTTTGCCATGTGTCCACTAATTATTGGCAGCACAGCTATTATAGGATCAGAGAAGGGAAGGGGCTGCATGGTGGGAGTCCAGCTTTTCCTTTCTGGTTTTAGTTACCAGTTTAGATCTGCTCAGATAGGACATGCTGAAAAAAGCATAACTCTGAAGATTCTAATTTGTGCATGTGTCTAGTAGTTAGAAGTTCCACATACATAATTTTTTTTTTTTTCAAGAGAAGTTGCTGTAAATTATTTCTTAAATGGCACAGGGGGTATGATATATGGGCAATATGGTATTATTTACAAAGAAAAAGCCCTTAGCAGATTTTAGGAAGTCAGAATTGAGGAAGTGTGAAAGCTGCTCTTGCTCACTTCTAAAATACCAGTTTCCTGACTGTCATGCTGATCTAATCGCTTAAAGGGATTGTAAACCTTAGTTTTTTTAAAAAATAAAAATAACAAACATGCCTATACTTACCTGTTCTGTGTAATCGTTTTGCACAGAGCAGCCCTAATCCTCTTCTTCTTGGGTGCCCCTCCTCTTCATCGGGTGCCACTGCTGCGTCCATTGACACAGACAGCACGACTCAGCCCCGCCTCCCTGGATTTGATTAACCGGTTCCCGACCGGCGCACGCCGATGTGCAGAATGACACGGCTGGGCAAATGGGCGTACCCGTACGTCCATTTGAATTCCCCGCCGTGCCATTGCGTGCGCGCCGGCAGCTCCGTGAGTCGGGGTTGCGGGTCCCGCGGACTCAATCGCCGCAGGGATACCCGCGGTCGCCTCACGGAGAGGATGTGAGAGCCTAGTGACAAGTGTCACTCGATCTCTGCTCCCTGTCATCGGAGCAGAGATCAGTGACGTCACACATACAGCCCATCCCCCTACAGTTAGTAATCACTCCCTAGGACACACTTAACCCCTCCCCACCCCCTAGTGGTTAACCCCTTCACTGCCAGTGCCATTTACACAGTAATCAGTGCATTTTTAATTGCACTGATCGCTGTATAAATGACAATGGTCCAAAAATGTGTCAAAAATGTCCGACATGTCCGCCATAACGTCGCAGTCACAATAAAAATCGCTGATCGCCGCCATTACTAGTAAAAAAAAAAAAATTATTAATAAAAATGCCATAAAACTATCCCCTATTTAGTAAACGCTATAACGTTTGTGCAAACCAATTATTAAACGCTTATTGCGATTTTTTTTCCCCAAAAATATGTAGAAGAATACGAGCGGCCTAAACTGAGGGAAAAAAATGTTTTTTTATAAATTTTTGGGGGATATTTTTATAGCAAAATGTAAAAAATAATGCGTTTTTTTCAAAATTGTCTGTCTTATTTTGTTTATAGCGCAAAAAATAAAAAATCGCAGAGGTGATCAAATACCACCAAAAGAAAGCTCTATTTGTGGGGAAAAAAGACGTCAATTTTGTTTGGGAGCCACGTCGCACGACCGCGCAATTGTCAGTTAAAGCGACGCAGTGCCGAATAGCAAAAACTGCTCTGGTCAGGAAGGGGGTAAAATCTTCCGGGGCTGAAGTGGTTAACAGCAGCAGGAGCAAATAGCTCCCGCTGCTATCAATCTGTCCAATGAGGAGGGAGACAGTGGCTGGAGCCGCAGGGCTCGTGCACATCTTTGGATCAGATCAGGCAACAACAAAAAAGGGGGGGGTGGGGTGGTCTGGGAGGTGCTGCAGCACAGGTTTTTTTTTACTTTAATGCATACAATGCATTAAAGTAAAAACCTTGAGGCTTTGCATCCACTTTAACTACTGCCCGAGTCATCCACTCAGAACATATGCAAATCGGGAGTTTGACTTCACTCTGACTTCTCTGACCTGGGTGGATGGTCACTGCATCTGAGCACCACAAATCAAAAACACTATTGAATTCATTTTGATTATACAAAGCAAACTCCCCATTCCATTTATGTCTCAATTCTTTATTTTGCTGAAAAATCACTTTAAAAAAACGACCCCCTAGCATTTCTGGCTGTGGCCGTCTTGAGTAAGGGCAAATGATTCATGTAGCATTCACTTCCTGGAATCCATCTGCCTTTAGCTCAAGCATGCACACAGGCGAGGGTGCTTAGCTGAGAAAACCCCTCCTCTCCTGAAGACCCCTGGGTTACTTAAAAAGTAACCCAGTTGTTGACCCCTCTGAAGACTACTGGTATGTATAACATTCTTGCCTAGGCAAGAAACCAGGAGGTAACTGAAGAAATGTAAAAAGCAGCATAGCTAGAAGAATTAGGATTACAAATAATCAATGTTGATTGGGAGTGCGCTTCCACTTTAAAGCAAATCTTCACCCTTAATATGATGTGGCCTCCTCTCCACCCCTCCCTCCTCCCTTTCACTGTCCAAATTGAACCTTTTTTTTTTTTTTTTTAATAGGAAACCTCTAGCCTGCCCCCTATACATGTCACTCGCCTAGGCAAATGACATGCACTTTGCCAACTCTGCTTCCTGGGATCTGGGAAATGTATTATGTAACAGATGCCGCAACACTACCAGCTCAGCATGTGATCAAATGTGAAAATAGCCTCAGCTTCGGCTCCACCTAGCCCACGATTCCAAGGCTGAGGCCATTTTCACATTTGATCACATGCTGAGCCGGTAGTGAGCAGCGTTCATTACACAATGTGATTAAATTGCAAGCTTTTAGGATGCTTGCACCTTCTTTTAGTTATGGATTGCCGGAGTGACAGCACTGAAGAGCACTTGAAGCTGCGTTGAAAATTACTATCAGAACTATTGAGGTTAAAAGAATATAGAAGGCCTATGAATATCATTATTTTTACCCCTATTTTTGTGAACATGAGAGAAGCCATTTTAAATATTTTTTATCTTCCCAGGTTATAAATCTTGAGAAGTCTTGGTCAAATAAAAAAGATAAGGGAACCATGAGCTTACAGACGTATATTTTCCTTCTCAGGGCTGAGAAACGAAAGTAGGGTTTATTTCAAAATGTTGCCTTATAAACAAACCTTAGGCCCCTTTCACACTGGGGCGGTGGGGGCGTCGGCGGTAAAACAGCGCTATTTTTAGCGCTGTTTTACCGTCGTTTGTGCGACTGTATTTGGCCGCTAGCGGTGCGGTTTTAACCCCCGCTGGCGGCCGAAAAAGGGTTAAAACCGCTCGTACAGTGCGGCTATAGCCGCGGTATTGCCGCGCTGTCCCATTGATTTCAATGGGCAGGAGCGGTGAATACACCGCTCCTTCACCGCTCCAAAGATGCGGCTCGCAGGACTTTTTTTACCGTCCTGCCAGCGCACCGCTTCAGTGTGAAAGCCCTCGGGCTTTCACACTGAACAAACAGCAGAAGGCTGTTTAGGGGCTGTTTGCAGGCGGAATTTTTAGCGCAATAACACCTGCAAACCGCCCCAGTGTGAAAGGGGCCTTATTGCTCAAGTACAAATAGTCATATTAGCAAAAGTAATGATATGATATGATATTATATTGAAGTACTTCTATGCATAATTAAGCAAATAATTTTACATACCGGTATATTGGTTTATGTATTTTAATAATAATTTCTTTCATATTTTCCTAATGTTTTCTATGGATGTTCATAAAACCCATTAACCGCTTCGTGAATATATACGTCGGCAGAATGGCACAGCTGCGCAAAGTAACGTACCCGTACATTACAGTACTTTGAATTTGCCACCGTGTGCGTGCGCCTGCTGCGATCTCCGGGAGTCGGGTCGCGGGTCTCGCAGACTCGATCGCCGCGGGGATACCCGCGATCGCCTCACAGAGAGGACGAAAGGGGAGATGCTGATGTAAACAGCATCTCCCCGTTCTGCCTAGTGACAGTGTCACTGATCTCTGCTCCCTGTCATCAGAGCAGAGATCAGTGACATGCCACACACAGCCCATCCCCCCTACAGTTAGTAATCACTCCCTAGTATTGATTTAACCCCTACCTGCCCCCTAGTGGTTAACCCCTTCACTGCCAGTGTCATTTATACAGGCATCAGTGCATTTTTATAGCACTGATTGCTGTATAAATGACAATGGTCCCAAAAATGTGTAAAAAATGTCCGACATGTCGCTGATCGCCGCCATTACTAGTAAAAAAAAAAAAAATTATTAATAAAAATGCCATAAAACTATCCCCTATTTTGTAAACACTATAACTTTTGCGCAAACAAATCAAACGCTTATTGCGATTTTTTTTACCAAAAATATGTAGAAGAATACGTATCATGGGCGCCGAATGCGGCGATGGTGAGCCAGGCCGGAGAGTCACGGGGGTGGGAGAAAAAAAAAGGAAAAAAAAAAAAAAAAAAATATGTTTTTATATATTTTTTGGGGATATTTAGGATATTTATTAAAGCAAAATGTAAAAAATAATGCGTTTTTCAAAATTGTCGCTCTTATTTTGTTTATAGCGCAAAAAATAAAAAATAAAAATCGCAGAGATGATCAAATACCACCAAAAGAAAGCTCTATTTGTGGGAAAAAAAGGATGTCAATTTTGTTTCGGAGCCACGTCGCACGACCGCGCAATTGTCAGTTAAAGCGACGCAGTGCCGAATCACAGAAAGTGCTCTGGTCAGGAAGGGGGTAAATCCTTCCGGGGCTGAAGTGGTTCATACATACATATTATTATAATAAGGGTTACAAATATGGGATCCTATGAAAAGTTTGAAAGTACAGAAGCTGTATTTGTGGAATACACAGGGTTAAATTCCAATTTCCAATGATCGGAGTCTCAAGGTATGTAGAACATAAGTTAATTGTGTGAGGATATTTTCTCAAACACATATATTCCAAGAGGAGCCAAGGTGGCTAGAGAGAATGACAGATTTTAGACAGTTCTAGATGTTTATGGTTTTCTGCTAAGTCTAAAATCAATTCTAATACTATACTGCCCCGGTGGTAAAAACATTAAGAGTCCAAGATGGCCGCACAGACGAGGTTGTCATAGTTACATGGAAACAGCCCATCATTTTACATAATCAATTACGCAGTAATGACACACACACACACTTTTTGGGTGGGATAAAAGTGGTTACACATAGCAGAGAGGAAAAAAAAAAAGCTTGAAGGAGACGGAAAGAACCTTGGAAGGCGAGAGGGTGTTGGGATCTTGAAAGCACAGAGATGTAGGAGTGTTGGAAGAGGTCCCTTGTAGGACACCCAATTTGATGCTTCTCAAAACAACAGATTTCTTAAAGGCTCACTAAAGATACATTTTTTTTTTTTTAAATAACAAACATGTTATACTTACCTCCACTGTGCAGCTCGTTTTGCACAGAGTGGCCCCGAATCTGGTCTTCTGGGGTCCCTCGGCGGCTGTCTCGGCTCCCCCCGCAAGGACTCAACACCTTCATATGAGCTCCCTCGCATGGTGTTGAGTGCTTGCGCGTGCACTCCCGTGATACAGCCGGCGGCCATAGCCGCTCACTGTATCACTTGGCCCCGCCGCGTCATTGGATGTGATTGACAGCAGCGCGAGCCAATGGCTGCGCTGCTTTCAATCCATCCACTCTAGCCAATCAACGGCCAGGCTGAGTGGCGTAGAGGATGTCAGGGGCGAGCGCGGGACTTTCGAGGGGTCAGTTAAGTGAAACGGGGGGGCCGGTATTGTCAGATGTTTTTTCACCTTGCATAGAATGCATTAAGATGAAAAAACTTTTACCTTTACAACCCCTTTAAGTCCTGGTAAAGAATTCATCTTTTTATTTTTACCTTTTGGCAAATTGAATTGTTTTGACATATACAAAACCGAACCATTTAATATTGTGGCCTAGCAATTTGGAGTTGTGTTATCTCTACCTGCAGCATGATATAATTATATTCCAAATATTAAGAGACATACACATTTTGTCTGTCTACAAAGCTAAGACCAAAGTCTGTACAATGGTTTTGTTGGGATATATGTGGTTGAAAATAGATTCATTCTAAATTTGAAAATAAGTCTCGATTAAATTATCAAGCTATGTGCACAGTATAACATTTTGCCCGTGCATTTTGCGTGAGAGTGAGTTTGAAGGTCTATTTGTTTTGAGAAGAAGTCACAAGTGTCAAAGCCAACACCCATTTGTTTATATAAGTCTGTAGCGCTACGGAAAGCTAATTACTAAGTTACCAAGTCAAAAATTGACCAAGTTATCATTCAAGTATTGAAATATGGTATTTTGTAATAAGAGCTTGTGTAGAAATGTGATTATCATCTGTATCAACATATATCTTTGACATTTAAAAGTATATCAATATTTGTATCATCACCAAATATACCTGATATTATTTTACACTGAATTTTTAGTTAATAAATATATATTTTTAGCATATCGTTGTTATCACTTGTCTTCAAAATAGCACGGATACGCGAATTTGAATTACTTGTTTGTATTTGTAGAAAAATTTAGAAATCTCCTCAAAAACATAGATGTTTGCATAATTTCACAAATACAATATTGTTTTAATATTTCAGTATAAACATTCTGACATTACTGAGGGTTGCTATGAGTACATCTGGAATATGTACATCACATATCCCAGGAGGCATAGTCCTTAAAGCAGAGTTCCAACCATTTAAAAGTCAGCAGCTACAAAAAGTGTAGCTGATGACTTTTAAAAAATCAGACCCTCGCCTGTCCCATGGTCCAGCGAGGCGGGCTCATGAAGCCTCGCTCCTCTCCGCGGCGCTGGCATTCTAACTGTGGGTGCCCGACTGTGGCTTCACAGCCGGGCGCAAGATGCGCTGCGTGCTGTGAATGGCCGGGCAATCTTCTGGGACCTGTGACGTGTCCCAGAAGATTGCAGGGGGGGGTGATCTTCCTTTCCGGATGCCGCGGCGCCAGGGGAGGAAGTGGGAGCTGGGTGCTTGTAAAAATAGGGTACCCCCCCCCCCCCCCAAAAAATGACATGCCAAATCAGAAGGGCACCAGCGCTTAAAGTGTAAGTTCCATTTTTGGGTGGAACTCCGCTTTAACTGAGAAAGGAGGAGGGGGGGGACAATGCCGTGTGTAATAGGGAGTGCAACTGGCTGAACCCTGAAGAGCTGGCAGCTTGCCAATGATGTCATGCAAGAGGATGGCAGTGGCGGTAGAAGAGAAGCGGATCACAGGGGGATAACGCCGGATCCACAGGAGGGGCGAGTACCTTGTGCAGAAACCAGTAACCATGGGTTTAAGAAAAAAAAAATATATATAATATAATATAATATAATATAATATAATATAATATAATATATATATATATATAAATAAATAAATAATGGGAGGGGAGGGTGATGATCCGTTTAAGGTTAGTGACTCAAAGTACTGAAGACACTGTGTCAACTAGCATTTTCAGAAGGAGGTCAGCAAAGGCAGCCCCCATGTTTCTCTATAGAAATGATCTTTACTGTGCTGGCCCTTTATGTATGTGAAGTGCACATGACTGTTTAAGGGCATCTGGCATGGCTAGTTCTGTTGCTATGAGGTTTATCAATCTGTATATGAAAAGCCAAGAATGTAATATGCTGCAGCTTACCAATTCCCTAAGATGTGGTGCCATCTGTAATTACGTCAGAAATCTTGTCTCCTTGTAACTTCCTGTGCACTAAACTGAAATCTAAAACAATGTGAAACAGGTTCTGCAACACCTCCGGTGCAGAGACCTCTCTTCTGGATCAGAGCACTGCCAACTGAAGAAATCTGCTGGCCAGCTGTCCATGCTGAGAATAATTGGCAGACAGGGCTAGAACCTGAAATTTCAACTCTACCAACACCTGTGGTGTTGAGCTACTGAATCTGAATTGGGTGGCCCTCCAAAAGTTTAGTCCAATTCTGAAGGTAAAGCCTCATCACCTGAAGCTCCAAAATGTTAACATGGGTGACAAGATTTCTCCACCGACAAAATGCACACAATTCCACCCCCCTCCCCTAAACTGGCATCCATCATCAGGATTCTTTAGAACAAGGGAAGAAGGAACTTCCCCCAGTTCCAGTGCCAGATCAGATCTTGGAGCCAAGTCAGGGAAAGCCAAATTAACCCAATCAATGCTGTGCCCCACCATGACTTAAATGTTCTGTTGCAAATGTCTGGGGTAGAATTGAGCAAAAGGAGCTCCGATCAAAGGCTACCATCAATCCAAGACCCTCACAGATACTAGGGTCTGATGACTCCTGGATTCAGAAACACAATCCAACACAAGACTGAAGTTTTCAAGTCTGAAGTTTTTCTTAAGCCTGGTTCACACTATCGTGTGTGGCTGCGGGAATCGCCCGTTTCCGCACCCACAACCAACGAAAACACACTACTGTTTCAAAACGTGCAGGGCTGTCATCCATTCTTAATGGCACCCCCACACATCCAAAACCCAGTTCGTTTGTTGGAACCACGGGAAATTGCATGGTGCAAAAAAGCTCCATGCAACTTCCTGGTTGCTGCATTTTCAAAATGGTACAGGAACCTGTTTCCTGAATAAAAAAAATGCAGGCACACCAGCCCATTCAAATAAATGGGCTGCTGTGCTCGCGCAAATGTGTCCCGCAAACCCACGATAGTGTGAACCAGACCTTTGGGAAAGAACACTCAAGCTTGACAAGTGCCCTGGACCAGCCCCAGGTACCCCCAAGTGATGAGTCAGTGAAAATTTGTGAAGGTTCAGGATCGACCTGAGCTTCTGCAATGTCTGGACAGTCAGGGACACATCATCCAGGGCCCTTGCTGACGGTTCCCAGCAACGGGAGAATGTCCAAGCCTCCCCCAATTGGCTAACGCTTAAGAAAACATCTTGCTGAACACCTGAGGTACAAAAGACAGGTCAAATGGAAGTAAATGAACTGATCGTGCAAAAGGACCTACAACAAAATTCAGGAAGTGCTGGTGAGCTAGAGAGCTGTGCACATGCATGTAGACAACTTTTATTTCCATCAAAAGCAGGAGGTTGCCCTGGTGAAGGGAAGCGTCGGCAGATCTAGTTAATTCCATCTTCAATTTGTTAGGCTGGATGCCTTGAGGTCCAAGGTGGGGTGAATGCTCCCCTTTGGTTTTGTGACAATTAACAGATTGGAATAATATCCCTGAAACCATTCTGCAGCAGGGACTGGGGTGATTACCCCTTTTTCCAGAAGTTTGGATAGTGCCCAAAAACAATTTTAGCAAATCTCTGAGGGGACACAGGGTGGTTTGACATTAAAAACTGTGGAGGAGGTAGGAAACAAATTTAGTTTGTAAATCTAACACACCATCTCTTGCACCCAGGCTTTAGGAATACAAGATATCCAAGTGTCCATAAATGCCAACAAGCAGAGAAACGAGGCAGCAGAGAGAAATGACTTAGTGCTATGGATTGAAACAAGTACACATTATAGATGGATACGCTCTGTTCATATTTCATGTCTAAGGGTTACAAACACATTAATTATTATTGTATACTCTGTGGCAATATTTAGGAAAAGTGTTCCAACCAAAAGTCTTTTTGTTGCAAATGTCAACTGATCAGCTTTCTTAATACAAATCATTACAAATCAGTCTCCATATATTTACACCCAGCATTTTTTTTTCACTGTTCATATGGTACCAGGGCAATGATTGAGGGAAGAGATTTTCCAGAGATGTGTACATGTGTTGGATAGAGGGAGTTTTATCCTGCTGCAATCCAGGGATTATGCCATTTCCAACATTTCAAAATCTGCATATTAAACTACTTTGTTCATGGGTGGAATATGCTGGTAAAATTAATCCAGCATTAAAACCATTACGGTCCCCTTTAAATACATTTTACAGGTCAAACGGTGAAATCCTAGAAGAAGGAAAGTATGGTCCAGTCAAGTGGATTTAAGCTATAGCTGTAGCCAGTCTTTAGAACACATCCAATTTTTTTTCTCTATTTCCCCATTTGGAAGATTTTCACTCATTTTCTATCCAGGTGACAACACTTTCCACAGGGCAGGAAGTGAGGAGAAATCTCTCAAATAGGGTCCAAATGGCAGTAAAACCGTTTCAATTAGTAGGCTGTGGGAGGCTAGAACACCTGCTAGCTTTTTACTGGTATCTATGTCCCTATTAGGGATTTTTACTCACTTCCTACAACAGAGATAATGTTTTCGACAGAAAGTGAAGAGAAATCTTCCCAATGGGTCTAAATTAGGGTTGTCCTGATACCACTTTTTTAGGACCGAGTACAAGTACCGATACTTTTTTTATCAAGTACTCACCGATACCAAATACCGACACTTTTTTTTAATGTCACGTGACAGTGTTTTTTTTTTTTTTTAACAGTGCTTTTTTTTGGGGGGGGGGGGGGGGGGGGGTGAACGGTGTATGTGTGTTTTTTTTTTTTTAATTTACAATTTTTATTTTTTACAATAATTTTTTTAAATTCTTTATTATGTGTTTTTTTTTGTTTGTTTTTTTTTTTAATCAGCCCTGTTGGGGGGCTTTGGTGAGGTATCAGGGGTCTTAACAGACCTCTGATATCTCCCTCTTGATACAGAGAAAGAGACAGAGGATAGAGATTCCCCAGCCCCCTTCTCTGCAGCCTCAGCTGCACTGAGAATGAATGGAGAGAAGACAGCGGCTCCTCTCCATTCATAAACTGACACATCGTAATCACAGGAGATTACAATGTTTCAGTTATGTGAATGGACAGAGTCAGCTGACTCTATCCATTCACAAAGGAAGGAGGAGGAGGACGGCGGAACGGAGGGGGAGAACGGAGGGGGACAGAGAAGGAGAGGGGAACGGAGAGGACAGCGGAGAGGCACAGAGAAGGAGAGAGGAACGGAGAGGACAGAGGAGAGGCACAGAAAAGGAGAGAGGAACGGAGGGGGACAGCAGAGGGGGACAGAGGAATGGAGGAGGTTGCAGTGACAGTCAGCTGTGAGCGATCACCACTGTATGTCACTAAAGCAGCTGAAAGCCGCGGGGGGAGAATCTTGTAACTCCCCCACGCGCCGATCACAGCTGTCTTCCAGGTATCGGGGGAAGCATCGGGAGCATTTGCCCGAGTACAAGTACTTGGGCAAATGCTCGGTATCGGTGCCGATACCGATACTAGTATCGGTATCGGGACAACCCTAGTCTAAATAGAAAAAAAAAAAAAGGTTCCCATAGAGATACATATTAATAAACATTCTTAATTTAATACTGCTGAAGTTCAGAGGTCAGTTTTAAAAATAATCTACACTACATGCTGAATCTGCCAATTTACCTGCATGTAATTAAACTAGCAAATATAGCTACCTGTAAAAAAGGGGGAAGGATCTTGAATAGTATTTTTTTTAAACAAAAAAAAAATATTAAATAATTAAAAAACGTGAAACTATTGTTTATTTGAATGAAATGGAGAAAATTTACTTTCCGTTTTGTACATATTATACAGGAGGAAATGAACAGTAATCAGCATACCACTTGACATATGCTACAGAGCTATTTGATGGACTTCATGTTCAGTTTCTACGCTCAGCAATTTGCTCTTTACATTGATTCATAAGGAAGTGAGCAGTTACAGTAACGATCTTTGGCTTCCTACTTT
Source organism: Lithobates clamitans (assembly GCA_037952925.1). Classification (NCBI taxonomy): domain Eukaryota; kingdom Metazoa; phylum Chordata; class Amphibia; order Anura; family Ranidae; genus Lithobates; species Lithobates clamitans. The sequence continues at coordinate 1,107,894 of JBBGZY010001008.1, forward strand.
CTAAATTAGTACAGCAGAAGCACAGACAGTGTCAGGGAGAAATGAGGCCAAAGAGCTGATGTTTATGTGCCGCTAAAACAAAGGTGGATATTTACTAAAACTCAGAATCTGGTGCAGCTGTGCATGGTAGTCAGTCAGCTTCTAACTTCAGCTTGTTCAATCAGGATAATAAGGCCTGATTCACACCTATGCAGTTTGCATATTGCAGGTGCATTTTGCATTTTTCAATACACGCTTTTGATCCATTGAAGTCTATGGAACCAAAAAACCAGAAAAAAGTCCCTGGCCCTTTTCATAAAATCCACAGATGTGAACAACATCCATAGGAAACCATGTTAAATGGACTGTAGTGTGTTTCTGCAAAACTGAAAATGCACTAAAAAATGCATACGTGTGAACCAGGCCTTAAACCTGGAAGCTGATTGACTTCTATGCATAGCTGCACCAGATTTTGCACTCTCCAGTTTTAGTAAATCTCTCCCAAAGACTCGCTATAAAATGTTAACCATCCCCCATAGTCTGTAAATTAAATAGGGAAGCTACATGGAAGATGATTTGATACTCCAGTTCCAATTTCAACTGAATTAATAAAAGGGCAGATTTCTTGGATCTTAAAATACTTTTATATGTATGGGTCGACTATTATGTACTCCTGCTGATATGCACTAGGAAGATTATAGAATATGTACACGTTTAGTTTTTTTGTTTGAATCACAAGGTTTTAGACTTTAAGGGCTACAGAAATATTGGTTCCTATTGGTAATGATATCCATAGCATCTTGCCCCAAGATTCAGGAGTATATAATACTCAATGAAATGTTACTTTGTGAGGCAGTTACCAAAAAAATGTATTCAAATTTTTACGGATTAAAAATTATGGCCCCCTCATAACACTGTTTGGGTTTACCTAAGGGTGGACGTACAATGGCAAGCTTCATAAATGCACATTAATGTACATGGAGTTTTTCCAACATGGAAAACCCAAATTGCTCAACGTTTCAGTCCCTGTGTAGAAAATCAAAGGGAACTATCTGCCCATCAGAACACCCATGGTATGTTCTCCAACAGGATTTCAAATTTTCTCAGTAGTGCCTAAGGCAGGGGTCTCTAGACTTTTTAAACAAAGGGGCAGTTTACTATCCTTCAGACGTGAGGATGCCAAACTGTGGCCAGTGAGAGTAGAAAATGTCCTGGCGTCAATGGGAGTAATCAATGTCCCATCAAATGTATGCATTAGAGAAATATTGCCCCATTGTTGGTATCGCGGGAAGGAATAGCGTCCCATCATTGGTGTCAGTGAAAAGAATAGTGTCCCATCATTGGTGTCAGTAGGGGGAATAGTGCCCCATTGTTGGTATCAGTGAAAGGAATTATACCCTGTTGTTGGTGTCAGTGGGAGGAATAATTCCCCAAGGGCTGGATAAAGGCAAGCAAAGGGTCAAATCCGGCCCCCGGGCCGCAGTTTGGAGACCACTGGCTTAAGGTAAAAAACACTGCTGAATTGTAGGCACCAAGTATGTGTTTCACCTAAGCGCCTGTGTCCACATGACAACCCTTGGATCCCAGGTATAGGCGATACACAAAGCCTCAATTGCTCATCAAGCAGAAATTAAGCCCTCAGGTACCAGAAAGGGTAGGGCTTCATCTCTACTTGAAAAGAACTCAAGGCTCTGTGAACAGTCTGAGCCTAAGATTCAAACCGCTCCATACAGACAAGTAGCTTAAAGTTTACCACATATACTTGCAGTTGTCTTAGTATTATCACCTTTCACAGAAAGTGCACTAATCCATCCTGCCGCCTTTGGCCAATGCAACACACAGCTGTGGCCTGAGCCACTGTAGTAATCCTGCCTTTGAAATCTTCTTTTGCTCTGATCATGTCTCTGCAGTCAATCCCTAAAAAAAAAACTCTTTTGTGGCTGTAGGCACTAGGTACAGTCCCATAGACGTCTATGTGGATGGAGTCTGCAGGCGCAGCCAGTGTAAAAATTTCTGCTGCAGAACAATGCAGCGACCTTGGCTATGGAATGCAGATAAATGTACATTTGCGGCAGAGAAAAAAAAAGCACAAGTGCACTCAAAGCACTCTTTAGGCCAGGACAAGTTCACTTTTATGTCTTGGCAAAAATAGAACTCAAACAGCTATTGATTCTCCAACCTACACCTGATTAACAGAAGTTGATCTTTCCTTCACGTGTCCCCTCTCTGAGAGGAGTCATATCTGAATATCTGTGGTGCAGTCAGGTGGATGGTCAGGTAGCTGTTCAGAATCTGGATCCTTCTGCGTATCAGTCAAATCTGACATCTTGGTGCGTTCTACCTTCTCTCGAAGCCGCTGGATGAGGCACTGAGATGTTTTTGTCAAACTGTGCTGTATAAAGAGAAAAAGCGAAAAAGATTAATTGTCCATTATGTAATGAAGAAAGCACCAAAATATAGATAATATTAATACACAGCTGTTTTAAACGAGCCCAAAAAAGTGTCTCCAGTTACATTATTCTTTTCAGTAAATTAAAAATCTTTGTCCTCGTCATGAATTAAAAAACACACTGTTCCTTATGTGTGACCTAAAGTTTAGTGAAAAAGATCACAGGGTACCTGCCATATTATGGAGAATGCTGCAGGAGGTACTAGAACTGTCAAAAGGTGGGAACATTCAAAAGTTCTGAGTAGGCCTACGTGTCCCGGATGGCCCGGGACTGTCCTGTAATTTACATTTCTGCCCCCAGTCACCTCTATTCCGGGACAATACAGTGTCCCAGAATGAAACTGACACTGGGAGCATTCAGGAATTCATGGGACAGGGGCGGACTGAGCCGCCATAGCTCTGGCTCTGCCTCCACCTGACTGTACTCCTGATCACTGGTTGCTAGATTCGCCTGGCATCTAGCAACCAGTGATATCACGGCTGTGACTCCCTCCCTGCCCAGCGTTGAAAGCGGAGGAGGATTTCACTTCCACCTCCTCCAAGCTAGTGCTCCTGGGACCCAAAGAAGCTGGCCTTTAAATGGAGCCCTGCTGCCACCCCTTTGTCATGCTATGAGCCTAGAGAGTGACCATCCCGCTGGCCTAGTGGCAGCGGGGTGCAGGCAACGGAGGCGGAGCTAAAGCCGGCGCCCACAGTAGCTAGAAACAGAAAGCGGTGACCAGCACGAAGCTTGTAGAACCAACAGCCCAGAAGGGAGTGGGAGAAGACCTCACCGCCGGCCACCCTGACCTGAGAAGCAGTGGCTGCAGCATCCCTGGAACCTCCCAGAGCCTGCACACTTTATCCAGCCTCCTCTACTAGCTGTCACTGTCATTAACAAGAAGAAAGACAGGCTGACCAAGGGCCCAGAGGACGAGGATGGGCGGGAGGTAGGTTCATCACACACAGCTACCCACAGACGGGCACAAGAGGGACTGCAGGCAGAGGATGGGGGGGGGTCACTTACACCCCCCCCCCTCTCTCTCTCTCTCTCACCCCCTCCCCCTTTCACTCACCCCCTCTCGGTGTGGGGGTCAGGTAGGTCAGTGTAGGGGACAGGTAGGTCAGTGTAGGGGACAGGTAGGTCAGTGTAGGGGACAGGTAGGTCAGTGTAGGGGACAGGTAGGTCAGTGTAGGGGACAAGTAGGTCAGTGTAGGGGACAAGTAGGTCAGTGTAGGGGACAAGTAGGTCAGTGTAGGGGTCAGGTAGGTCAGTGTAGGGGACAGGTAGGTCAGTGTAGGGGACAGGTAGGTCAGTGTAGGGGTCAGGTAGGTCAGTGTAGGGGACAGGTAGGTCAGTGTAGGGGACAGGTAGGTCAGTGTAGGGGACAGGTAGGTCAGTGTAGGGGACAGGTAGGTCAGTGTAGGGGACAGGTAGGTCAGTGTAGGGGACAGGTAGGTCAGTGTAGGGGACAGGTAGGTCAGTGTAGGGGACAGGTAGGTCAGTGTAGGGGACAGGTAGGTCAGTGTAGGGGACAGGTAGGTCAGTGTAGGGAACAGGTAGGTCAGTGTAGGGGACAGGTAGGGATCAGGTAGGTCAGTGTAAGGGTCAGTGTAGTGGACAGATAGGTCAGTGTAAGTGCAGTTTTTACTTCAGATCCCTCAGGTTATTTGTATTCGCTTTGTAGTATAAAGTACGGGGTTTTATATACAACTTTAGTGCCTTAGATATAAAAAGCATTTGATTCATGTATGTTAGCCCAACATTGTAAGAACAATTACACTCTGTAAATCTAAGTGGCCGTCTGCAGCTGCAATGTTCAGCTAACATACATGAAACAAATACTTAATACTAGGTAAGGGGCAGGGACACCCAGCGACATCACATGGTGGCACCGCCCCCTTGTTAAGTCACTGACCGGTGCATGATAGGGGGTGTCCCTGAAAACCAGTTTGAAAATGTGGTCACCCTAGTTCTGAATTGTACAGGAAAAGTATCAGGAACTATGACGAGGATCTCACTATTAGCTTCTGTAAACAAAAAGCCCTTTAATACATTAAGGCTGCATTCACACCTGAGCATTTCAAAGTCGCACATTTTTACCATGATTTTGACGCGTTTTTGTCACGATTTTGTTCAGGTCACCAATGTAAAAAAAGGTAGAAAAACGCCTGTAATCTGCCCCAAAGAAGCTCATGTTCTTTTTTTGAGCTTAGGGCATTTGACATTTTGCTTCAGGTGACAAAACGCTCAGATGTGAACAGTTGCCATTGAAAGTAATGGGATTTTGCTTGTTGGGCGTTTTACGAGCTGAAAATGTTCAGGTGTGAATGCAGCCTAACCTGTTGCCGCCCACATTAAACACATGTGCAGCGACAAAAGGGTGGGTTTCAATGCCTAACGCCACACGTGTCACTGGGCAGCCAATGTTTCTGTGCTGAGAACGCACTTACTGCACTCTCCCTGCAGACAACGATCTGTCAAAGACAGCTCTTGGTCCAGACCGAAATTCGGTAGTCGGCCGGACAGCCAATCAGTGGTTGCATGATCCTTCGGAAATTTCCCTTCGGAAAGTCTGATCGTGTGTACGCGGCTTAACTGTTTTTTTTTTATAACCGGTGGGTTGCACCAAAAAAAACTGACAGCTCCGGTTGGAAAGCCCCAGTTATGTATTATATGAAATTAATTATATGTATTATATTCACTGCTACTATAATAGTTTGCGGTTTGTTTATATATCATCAGCTTGTCTGTGTATTATCTTCCCTACACCCGACGCATGAAAACTCAGATTAGGAAGTTGCCAGACATTTGATATGTTTTCAAGTACTGGGAGCTGAAGAAAAAAAAAGTTTAGGTAGTCTGTGGAAGTAGGAGAGCACAGGAACATTTCAGCAGTTGGATAGTCCTCTATAGTCCACTATTCAGGCAGGTGGCAAAGGAATTTGCAAGCAGAGTTGATGTAATAAAAAGGGGAGATTAGGCTGTTCTCTTAGGAAGGTGCATGTTAGTGAATAAAATGAAGTTTGGGTTCACTTTGAATATCCAATTAGGTGTTTGTAGAATATTTTCCCCCTTGAACATGATTGGGTATCATTTCCCCCCTTGAACATGATTGGGTATTCAAAGTGACCACTTTTGCATTCATCACCAACCTTCGCTTTTTATTACCAATCAACAAAAGGTAAACATGTTGCACACAGAAATACCATTTAATATGACGCTTATTTTAGTACATGGCACATTACTGCAGCTATACTATGCAAATGTATGTGAGGCCTAAAAGGGATTTGGTTGGAGCTCTGAGGGATACAGAAATTCACACATCAATCACTGTCACCCCGCCCGCCCCCCTTCTGTGCAGGGAATGTGTCAGAAGGCAGGACCAGGCTACAACCTTATTTAAATATAGCTGCAAAGAAATAGTAAAAAGATGCATATTGCAACTGGACACAGAGCTGTGATGGACAATCAGGCCATTTGTAGCCAGAGATATGACCTTCTGCGGCTATAAAACAACAAAAGAGCTTTGCACCTGCTGTCTATTGTGGTATGCTAATGTTCACAAGGAACAATAACGGTCATCAGCCATCTAATTAGGAGCCTCTGGGTAAGTATTAATCAAGCTGATGGCAGCGACAGAGCAGGTGTTAAGAAGGGGACACTATCTGCCTTGATAAAACACAGAGTGCTGGAAATGCATTTAATCCAAACCCGTTTCAGATTTTCAGTACGTCTCTTCAGTGTTTTTCAAGTACAAGGTGCAACCCTACAGGAAATTTTTTTTTTTAACTTTGTACCTTGCCTTTCTGTAGAAAATTTCTAGACCTTAGGCAACTGCTTAAACACTGAATTTTGGACATTATTAAAGTTACCCATAGTAATAAAAACTAGACATAAAAAAAAAAAAAACCTAGATTATTTTTAAATGTGGAAAACTCTTCCCTGCAACTGACCTTGGCAATGTAAGCAGAGCATATGATGGAACAAAGCATCTGCAAAGGTCTTCAGAGAAAACCACAGATCAAAACAATCACCAGATCGAGAGCGATATGCTGTTACTTCTATGCAAATCTGGGCCTTAAACTGGCTTAGAAGAGAAAGGCCAAATTTCAATCCATGTATGGGCAACCCTGGCTGTACACAAGTCGATCTATCGATTGACTTGTGTACAACCAGCCTGTCTGGTTTTTCCTGAATGATTAGTGCTTACAAGGGCTCAAACTTTGCTCTGTGGGTGAGTTTGTACAGTCAATGCATAGCTATTCACTTATATGGCCTGACTGCATGCAGATACATACTACAACAGGAGTCTCCAAACTTATTTAGCAAAGGGCCAATTTACGGTTTTTCAGGCGTGTTGGGGGTGGGGGGGGGGTAGCTGGGGCAAGCGAGTGTAGGAAATGTCCCTGTATCCCATCATTGATTTTAATGAGAGAAATGAAAATCACAAAAAAGTAGCACAACGATTTGAATGGTTCCACGGCCGGCAATGGGGTGTGACTTGTCATGCGATTTTGAATTTTCACATTGCATGACAAATCACACTGGTGTGAACCAGGGATCAAGCTGCTTTTGCATTCCTATAAACTTGTATGGGGGGGAGAAGCAATTCTGACATGAACAAGAGCTGGTCAACAAGGTCTTAATGGGATATCAAAATTCACTGGACTAACCAGCTTAGGAGGTGAGAGGGAGAGGGGACCAAGCTTAACTATTAGGGCCTGTGTTAATAGGCTTTCAGGGGCATCCCGCTTGCATAGGAGGTCAATCTGACATCTTCATTGACAGGTACATTTTACCTGCAGGTGACCTAAGCTGCATCAACCTGCCTCAAGCTGCTTCTGCATTCCCATTGACTTGCATGGCGAGAGAAACAGAATTTGAGATTTACATATGGCTTCTGCTGCTCATATCTCTGTCTCTGGATCTACTGAAGCAGTGGTTGTCAACTTATGAGCTAAAGGGGGCTCCAACTGTTGCCCCTGACATCACCAAAGGGCCGCACATAATCTTCAATCCATGTAATGCTTGAGAGGACTGTCAAACTGCAGATATAATAGATGAAATAAAGGTCAGAGACTGTGTACATGCTACATTTTTGACCTGGAGACATGCTGCAGAAGACAATACAAAACCTGGAAAGGTTAGAGATAAAAACTATTGCCCTAATCCAGGGGTATGCAATTAGCGGACCTCCAGCTGTTGCAAAACTACCCATCATGCCTCTGGGTGTCATGCTTGTGGCTGTCAGTCTTGCTATGCCTCATGGGACTTATAGTTCTGCAACAGCTGGAGGTCCGCTAAATGCATATCCCTGCCCTGATCAATGTTCCCACTTCAGACTGCTGAGGTCCGAGGGCCGCACATCATAAACCAAAAGGTCACAGGTTATACAAGTATACAATTTTAAGGCGATCGCTAATTATGCATTTTTTCTATAATACCTTTGAACTGACCTGGTTTACCAAGAACCTTACTTAATAAAAAAGCAATATACCTTTTTGTGAAAATGTATTACATATCAAGGCCGATTTACTAAAAGGTGTTGAGAATATTAAACTCAAATTGTTTACAATTTACATTTTGGGTATTCTTTGGGTGTCCACTTTAAATATCCGGGTATATGCAGAACAAATAAACAGGCTTTTTACATGCTTAAAAAAAAAAAAAAAGAAAGAAAACCTTTAGACCCCTTTCACACTGGGGCGTTTTTCAGGCACTTTTGGGCTAAAAATAGCGCCTGCAAAACACCTCCCCTGCAGTCTCAGTGTGAAAGCTAAAGTTCTTTCAAACTGAGGTGATGCGCTGGCAGGACATTAAAAAAAGTCCTGCTAGCAGCATCTTTGGAGTGGAAAAGGAGCGGTGTGTATACACCGCTTCTGCCCACTGAAATGAATGGGCACCGTTGCTGAAGCGCCTGCAAAGCGCAGCGGCACTACACAGGGCCTTTTTACCACTTCATTAAAAGCGCCCCGCTAGAGGCTGAATAGCGACGTTAAAATGACAGTAAAGCGTCGCTAAAACTAGCGCCGTTTTACCGTCAACGCCTGCTCCAGTGTGAAAGCAGCCTTGAGTGATTTTTGATGGTTTTACCAAGCCTCTAACACTTGGCTGTCCATCAGCAGGACTGGCAATGTCATTCTCCAAATTCTCTAGATTGGCATTATACATTTGACCAATGCCATGACAGGTCACATGAATGAATGCATGGGCGTCCGCAGGTAGGGGCAAGGGGGGGTCAAGTGCCCCCCCCGGAATCTGGAATCAGATCTTAAATTCAGTACAGTTGCGTCGCTAATCAGGGTGCGGGCAGCCTGCACCCGGGTGCCACCTGCTAGTGGGGTGACACCAAGGTGCTGTCAAGCCCACCCATCAGTGTAATCTGACTTCGGACTCTTTTCCCTGCTCAGTCCAGCAGAGAACTCGGCGGCGCTGTGACAGGAGAAAGGCGAGCTGCGGGCTATCGGAGGTTTCCCCTGCTCACCCCCCCTTTCTCCTGTCAGGGAGAAGACACGGCGGCTCTCACCAGGTTCCCCTCCCAACTTCCTGCCCACTCCGTTCCTTCCAAATTGGCAATAACTGATGGCCAATCAAAGTAGACTAGGAGAGGAGAGCATCATGGGACATGTAGTTCCAAAGATTGGCGGCCCCATTTTCCACAGGGAGGAGGCTACAGCTCGATCAAGAGAGAGACTGAGAGACTGCAACCTGGAAAAAAGGGAGAGAGTGCTACAGGACAAAGAACCAGGAGTGTGCTGGGTGGAAGTCAGAGAGAGAGCCACGCTGCCCAGCGCCACCAGAGAGAGCCACGCTGCCCAGCGCCACCAGAGAGCCACGCTGCCCAGCGCCACCAGAGAGAGCCACGCTGCCCAGCGCCACCAGAGAGAGCCACGCTGCCCAGCGCCACCAGAGAGAGCCACGCTGCCCAGCACCACCAGAGAGAGCCACGCTGCCCAGCGCCACCAGAGAGCCACGCTGCCCAGCGCCACCAGAGAGAGACACGCTGCCCAGCGCCACCAGAGAGAGACACGCTGCCCAGCGCCACCAGAGAGACGCGCTGCCCAGCGCCACCAGAGAGAGACACGCTGCCCAGTGCCACCAGAGAGAGACACACTGCCCAGCACCACCAGAGAGAGAGAAAGACTGAGCCACTACCAGGGTACAGACATGCTACACTACTGACCAGATTCGCCCCCAGGGAACCCAGAGTGAGCGATCGTCCAGCAAGAGGAATCACTGCTGTTGTTTCGCTGGGTCTGGTAAAAGGGCCTGTTGACCATTATCCATTACTTATTCTAGGGACTTTACTACGTCTGCAGTCTCTGACTGTGATAATGACATTGTTGAAAAGGGGCGGTGCATGGGTGACCCTAAAATTATGCCCCCCCTGAAAAAGTTCTGCGGATGCCCATGAATGAATGATATCCAGATTGCTATACTACAAAAACATTGTAACCTTTTCATTATCATTGAGCATGGTTTTCCCAAGCTATAAAGCCCCTTTCACACAGGTGGTCCGATCGGGTCTACTCGCTACTTTTTCAGCCGGACCTGATCAGAAGCTCCATTAAAGTCTATGGGGCAGGCATATGTAAATGGACACGTTTCTATTTACATCCTTACCTCAAAGTCTGCCCAGGTCAAGAAAAAAAAATGGATTGGAGGTAGTCTGTTATAAATGAATGCTTTAGTTTTTAAATTGAGCTAAACACTGAACTGATCCCCTGCCGAAAAGACAATGTCCATGTGAAAGGGGTTTCAAAAGGGCATTTTTAGTGATAGGACTGCTTCAAAATTTGTTTTGTGGGTTATGCCTCCTTGTTTTGTATTTAAATTTGTTATTTACCAAAGCTTTCTATTTCCAAGGCCAATAAATCTATGTTATGTACACACCAATATTCAGATTTACAGTACAGTAGATTGCTCCGCACTAGAACCTGGCTTGCAGTTAAAAGACTGCAGACATTCAAATATGAATGGAAATAGTGACACCACATGGAAGTATTGAGTAATACAGGTTATTGCCAACACAACTACAGCCTTTATTTCTGTTTTTTATTTTAAAGCAGGCAACATTAATGCATTAAAAAAGCAAACAATAGTGCTTTTTGCCTATGAACAAATCAAAATGTTTCTTGCACCATTAAAAGACTAATGTAGCTTTTTTTTCCCTGTATTACAAAAACGTATTGTATTCCTTTAAATAAAGCTTGTGTGACAAAAAATGTGTCAGCTTCCCAATGAAAATGCTTGTTTCCTGGCTGCCATTACAAATCCTTTAATTTTTCCTGAGTCACTAAACCACAAAAAGCATATGCGCAAATACCGTACGACAGAAAAAAAAATTGCAAATCCCACCAAAAATAATAATATCAATCCATCTATATAGACACACACACACACACACACACACACCTCACATTTTTGTAAATATTTTATTATATCTTTTCATGTGACAACATTGAATAAATGACACTTTGCTACAATGTAAAGTAGTGAGTGTACAGCTTGTGTAACAGTGTAAATTTGCTGTTTCCTCAAAATAACTCAACACACAGCCATTAATGTCTAAACCGCTGGCAACAAAAGTGAGTACACCCCTAAGTCAAAATGTCCAAATTGGGCCAAATAAGCCATTTTCCCTCCTCTGTGTCATGTGACTCGTTAGTGTTACAAGGTCTCAGGTGTGTTAAATTTGGTGTTATCGCTCTCACTCTTTCATACTGGTCACTGGAAGTTCAACATGGCACCTCATGGCAAAGAACTCTCTGAGGATCTGAAAAAAAGAATTGTTGCTCTACATAAAGATGGCCTGGGCTATAAGAAGATTGCCAAGACCCTGAAACTGAGCCACAGCACGGTGGCCAAGATCATAAAGTGGTTTAACAGGACAGGTTCCACTCAGAACAGGCCTCGCCATGGTCGACCAAAGAGGTTGAGTGCACGTGCTCAGCATCATATCCAGAGGTTGTCTTTGGGAAATAGATGTATGAGTGCTGCCAGCATTGCTGCAGAGGTTGAAGGGCTGGAGGGGTCAGCCTGTCAGTGCCTAGACCATACGACGCACACTGCATCAAATTGGTCTGCATGGCTGTCGTCTCAGAAGGAAGCCTCTTCTAAAGATGATGCACAAGAAAGCCCGCAGTTTCCTGAAGACAAGCAGACTAAGGATATGGATTACTGGAACCATGTCCTGTGGTCTGATGAGACAAAGATACACTCATTTGGTTATTGTTGGTTTGGTTACAGATATTGTCAAGCGTGTGTGGCGGCAACCAGGTGAGGAGTACAAAGACAAGTGTGTCTTGCCCACAGTCAAGCATGGTGGTGGGAGTGTCATGGTCTGGGGCTGCATAAGTGCTGCCGGTACTGGGGAGCTACAGTTCATTGAGGGAACCATGAATGCCAACATGTACTGTGACATATTGAGGCAGCATTTCAACATGAGTGGTTAATAAAGCAGAAATAAAATCTATATTGGGCCCTCAACACAGTAGCTTCAGATTAAAGCTTAAAATAATCAGATTTAAAAAACTCAGCTTCTCCAAAAAGATACTCATGGGATCTATTTGGGTGATCTAATCCATCTACAGACATAAATCATCCAAAAACAAGGATTGTGCCTGATATGGCTGAGGACCGTCCATCTCTCATGATAAATCTCAGTACAAAATGTGCATCAGGCAAACATGTAGCATATTTATCGTCGTATAACACGCACATTCATTTTAAGAAGGAAGTTTCAGGAGAAAAAACTTAAATAAGGAACTTTGAAGCAAAATAAGGGTCAGTGCCCATCTGCAGCCATCAGTGCAGCCTGATCGATGCCCATCTGCAGCCTAGAGGGGACAGGGAGGGGGGCGGGAAGAGTGCCGACAGATTACATACAGTGAGAATCTCCTATGATAGACAGAACAGTGGTCCAATGGTGGCCCAGGAGACTGAACGTCCTATTATAGAGGCCACCAAGTAAACAGGAGATTCTTACTGTATGTAATCTGACAGCACTCGTCCTGCCCCCCGCCTCCCTGTCCCCTCCGAAGCAGCTAAAATTGAAGTATTGGCGTATAACACACACACGTTTTTTGCACCCGATTTTCATGGTGAAAAAGTGAGTGTTATACACCAATAAATACAGTATATATCAATAATAAGGGAAGGAGAAGTCATTTGCAAACACCTCTGACAGCCTCTGACGGGAGAAATCACCAACAATCAGCCAGGAAAAACACAAGCTGGCTGGCTGACTCTTCTGCTGATAACGACCGGTCACAGAATGTCTGCCATGATCAGGACTACAGCCATACGAACGTTCAAACCTCCTCTGATGTCTGTAGACACACTTTTTGGAAATAACGCCTATAATGTAAACTTGTCAAAAAAAAAAAAAAAAACACAAGAGGCTGCCATCTTTCTGAAAATGCTAGTTGTTAGGCTGCTATACTGTACTGTTAGATTTAGTACTTTCAGACAGAAAGTTTGAATTCTATATCAGCATGCTCAATTCCTGGGACTATGAAGTATTAAAGGCAAGAGGGTCAGCATACTGACCAGCTAAAAGGCATTTTTACTAAACAGCAATGGCAGCCATTACCCCCCAATCAGGTTTCCTTTAAAAGCAGACTTGAATCATCATCGTGTTCCAAAGGCACAGTGTCACTTTTTTTTTTGTGCCAATTTTTTTTTTTTTTTTTACAAAAACAGGAGGAGCTTTATTTCCAAATAAGCAATACAGCATAATAAAATACAAACCAAAGTCCAGTACAATGATAAGGGAACATACACACATAGCCTATCTTGACAGGCAAACATGACCATCACAGAACCAGTAGACAGTGAAAGATAGTTAGTTATAACAATCATGAGTACAGTTCATGCCATACTACCCAAAGAAACCGGCCTTGTCATAGTGGGAAACTTTTCAGGTCAGGGTCCAAGGGGATCATACTTTTTCAAATTTCCACCGGCATCCCCTTTTTAAAGATGTAATTTTATACAGGGGATGAGCCAAGTTCACCATAGCCTCCCAAGAGGACACATCAGGTGGAACTGAAGACAACCATTTCATCAGAATTTATTTTTTCGCACAATAAAGGAGATATGATATTAGTAGTTTAGAATGATGGGAGTGCTGCTCATCATCTGGAATCCCCAATAGGGCCAAGCAAGGAGTGGGCGATAAGGTAAGTTGTAACCTAAGATTTATCTCATCAAAGATAGCCTTCCAGTAGGACACAATAGAAGGGCAATCACAGAACATATGCAGGTATGATCCCGGTTGGAGTCTACAACAGGGACAGAGAGGGTCCCGCTCAGTGAACATTTTGTGGAGCCTTGAGGGAGTAAAGTACATCCTGTGAAGAAGTTTGACTTGAATTAATTTATCCTTAGGGGAAATTACAAGTTTTGGTCCCTGTTCCAAAACAGTCTTCCCAGGCCTCCCTGTCCAGAGAGAAGATATCCCCTCACCCAGTGCTCTCACAATTTTTCAATATTGGGTGAATCAACTGAAAGAAGGGCAATATAGAGTGTTGAGAGAGAGGCTTGTCTAAGTCTCCAGGGGCCAATAACTGCTCAATATGATCAGCTTGAAGGGTAGGTGACTGCGGGAACTTGGACCTAACAGCATGTTGTAACTGAAAGTACAGTAACAGCATCCAGCCCGGCAAACAAAATGAATAGGTTAACAGGGTGACGGTAGGCATTATGTCCCTAGGGGTCTTTATCCCGTAGCGCGCCCACAACTGAAGGTCCAGAATGGTATGAAGTTGGGGAAGCACAGGATTGAGCAGGTGACAACTGACCAGGGCAGAGAAAGTGACGCGTTGCAATCTTCCAGACTCACCAAGTGGTACCTGTGGGCCCCCGGATAAAGGAGTAAGCTCGCGGACCCCCGGTTTAATATGTTACGCAGGTTATTCTTACCCTAGGTTATTCTTCAGCCATTGGTCCGACAGCCTAACCACCAAGCAATTGCACACAGGTTACACTGTCTCTGCACCTGGCTCTTTCAGATGCCAGTACTGTATAATGCACATGCATGGCAGGCAGGGTATATATTTAAAAAAAAAAGAAAAAAAGCCAGAAATATGAAAAATGTGTACAAAATATGCACTGGTTCGGCCGAAAAGGATTACAGTGATATTAAACTCTTGCATTTTTGCTTAAAAATAAAAACATATTACACTTACCTGCTCTGTGCAGTGGTTTTGCACAGAGCAGCCCTAATCCTCCTCTTCTCTGGTCCCTCGCCAGCGCTCCTGGCACCACTTCCTTGCCGAATGCCCCCAACACCAAGCAGCTTGCTATAGGGGCACCCGAGCCAAGCCACTGCTGTGTTCATTCAAACACGAAGCCGTGGCTTAGCCCCCACCCTCCTCTCTTCTCATTGGCTCACTGACTTTGATTGACAGCAGTGGGAGACAAATGGTGCCCTCTGCTGTCTTAGCCAATGAGGAGGAAGAGTCCGGACAGCCGAAGCTCTCATGTAACATTGCTTGATTGAGATGGGGCTCAGGTAAGTTTTAGGGGGGCTGCTGCACACAGATGGCTTTTTATCATAAAGCATAATATGCATTAAGATACAAAACCTTCCCCCCCCCTCCCGTCAGAAGATCCGTCAGTACTTAAATAAGGGAATACCCTGAAAACTAGATAAAAAAAAAAAAGACTGCCTGAAGAAATCTAAAATGAGGTAGAAGTTAACATGGATAATACTGTATAACTGATGGAATACAATTTTTCTCTCCTGATGTGACTGTATACAAAGCATTAATAGCAATGTAAGCCTTATAAAACCATCTGAGATTATATGAGTAGGAAATATGCAACTGTTTAGATATGTATCTTGAAATATGTAGCAACATTATGTTCTTTGTAAATATGTTTGTATGTTTGAATTATCTCCGATAGGAGACAAATAAAAACTTTTCTGTTAAAGAAAAAAAAAAAAAAAAAAAAAGATACAAAACCTTCTGCCTTTAGAACCACTTTAAACTATTTCTACCCAACCAAAAAAAAAAAAAAAAAAAAAACCCATGAAAAGAAAAAAAAAAAATATATATATATATAGCATGTGTGTGAGACATAGGTATTTATTACCTGTCACTGAGATTATGGTATTTCTTCCAGCTACTGCCAAAACATTCTGTATTCAGGTTCCTCCAGGTTCAGCATCTACTTATGAATCCACAATGCTGACCCAGAAAAGACCTAATCATGTAAATCCTAATGAATGCAGATAGAGCTGCAAGATTAATCGTTAAAGAATCAAAAACGCGATTTGCCCCCCCTACCGATCTTAAAAAAGAATTTCCCCAGATTCTATGTAATAAGTGAAGAGAGTTCTCTGCTCACTTCTGACAGCTGACAAAAAAAAAAAATCCAGGCAGCTTGCCAAGTTTATCACAACATCAGAGATAGATAGAAACATTGTAACATTTTTGTTCTTAGATCAAAGGAACGAACTTCGGTCTGTAAATGAGGTCAGTTTAACCACTTAAAGCGGTGCAATGCCTCATGGGACTTGTAGTTTCACAACACCTGGAGGACCGCCAGTTTGAGACCGCTGCTTTAGAAAGTGCAACAGATTTTCTCTTCCTGTTCAGGACTGAGTGTGAAGTCTGGGCATACAGCCAAGATAGCCGATTGGAGAAAAGGCACACACCCCCACCCCACATTGGCAAAGGAAGGAAGGAATGTGCAGAGCTCTGCTGTGAGAGGGCACGCTGTCTTCTAATCTATTTATAGCAACCACCCACCACACAAATTTCAGGCTGCTTTTATCTCCTGTGTCGAAGAACTTGTCAGAAGTTATCAGGCCCCTACGGAGCAGGAGAAAGCCAGGGGACACAGTGCTTTGGAGAGAGATAAGAAAACACTATAGCTATGTGTGTCCAGCTCAAATTTCATGAATTGGGTTTACATCCACTTTTTAAAGCGGACCTTCAGTCATTTTGTCATTTTTCCATCTATTAAATCTTCTGCTCTTGTAGTTTTAACTTTGGATAGTAAAACATTTTTTTTTCTGCCAGTAAATACCTTATACAGCCCACTTCCTGTTTGTGGTCTGGTCATTAGCCTAGGCTTATGACATCATGCACAGCTCTCTCTCTCTCTCTCTAGTGAGAGTTTTCCAGGAAGGGAGCGGGATGAGTCATAAGAGGGCCAATGAGGGTTGCAGAGCTGGGAGGTGTGCCACTGTGTAAATCCAGGAAGTGAACAAGCAAGAGTTTCAGCTGGCCATAGTTAAAATGGTTGCAGCCAGACTCAGTGGAGGGAGATTTCTGCAGCATATTTGGCAAGTACACAATCACAGTATATTATATATATATATATATATATATATATATATATATATATATATATATATATATATATATATATATATATATATATATATATAAAATTTGTAAAGTGGTTGGAGGGAAGCTTCAGAATGGCAAAGATGTTTTTATTACAAATTATGATAGCAGACTGCAGTTCCTCTTTAAAAAGACTAAACCTTTTTCTGACACTAGTTGCTTACAAGTTTAAATCAGTATTTTTTGCTAGAAAATTACTTGGAACCCCCAAACATTATATATATTTTTTTTAGCAGAGACCCTAAGGAATAAAATGGCAGTTGTTGCAATATTTTATGTCACACCGTATTTGTGCATCGGGTCTTTTAAACACAATTTTTTGGAAAAAATACACTACAAAACAACTAAAAAAAAAAAACAGTAAAAAGTTAGCCCAATTTTTTTGTATAATGTGAAAGATGATGTTACGGCCCGAGAATCGTGATCTTTATTCTAAGCAAAAAAATTATGGATCCTCATTTTAGCCAGAATCGTGCAGCAATAAATGCAGAGTACCCTTTGGGGGAGAGATTTACTAAAACTGGAGCACACAGAATCTGGTGCCCTTCATAGTAACCAATCAACTTCTACGTTTTTTTTCTTTGTCAAAGCGTAAATAAACAAGCTGAAGTTAGAAGCCGATTCATTACTATGCACAGTTGCACCAGATTCTGTGTGCTCCAGTTTTAGTAGATCCCCCCCGTTCTTGGATGCGAGTATAGATGTTGCCTCAATCAGCTGCTGCCTTTCACCCTGAGACCAGTCAGTGTAAAAATCCACCAGAGTTCAGAGCCCCCCTGGATCAAAAGCAGAGGAAATACTTTATCCTGTCACAATCTTCCTCTTCTGGGGATGTTGAGTGACTGTAGCCAAGTTTTATTTAGATATGTAACAGGTAAATTACTAAAAGGGCCATTTTAAAACATTAATACAATATAAAAAAAAAAAAAAAAACACAAAACACAACAACAACATTTGTAAGGGTAAACAAGAACTCACCTGCAGTATGTGTAGTCCTTTTAGACACACAATGGCCAGTTCATACAGCCCATCGCAGGTCAAATCTACAACGGCCATGCACAGCAGGGGACTTGGGAAACTTCTCTGCCAAAGTAGCTGTAAATGTCCCTCCACACCCGGTCGCTGTACAAACTTGTAACACAGAAGCTCCTAAAATGGGAGGGAGAAATCAATAGAAATTAATGTGGGCCAAGCTTGTTTAATTCTTCTACTCCTTGATTTTGTCCTGACAGTTTGCAGTGCTTGACAGGGAGCATCAAACCAATCAGCTCCTGCTTTAGTACAAATACACAAATGGCTAAATGTATGTGGTCATCCCTCTAAATGCCTGCATTCAGTACGTTTTCAATGAAGGGTACTGTTAATGCCGAAGGCTTTGCTTCCTGCTTCAAGGGGAAAATGGCCCACTGGTTACACATCTGTTAAAACCCTTTCACACTGGGGCGATGCCGGCTGTTATAGCGGTGCGCTTTTAACCCCCCCCTAGCAGCCAAAGAAAGGGTTCAATGGGCAACAGGCAGGGGCGATGCGGCAGCAGTGTATACACCGCTCCCGCACCGCCCCAAAGATGCTGTTTGCAGGACTTTTTTTCCCGGTCCGGCAAGCACACCGCCCCAGAGTGAAAGCAATTGGGCTTTCACACTGGGGTGGCTTGAGAGGCGCTTTACAGGCGCTATTTTTAGGGCTAAAACGCCTGAAAAGCGCCACAGTGTGAAAGGGGTCTTATTGATTGATGTTTGCCTGGTGTTCTAAGTCTCATACACACTAGAAGAAAATTGGGCGAACAATTTTGTCCGAAGAACAATCGCACGATTTTCTGATAGTGTGTACACAACTTTCGACAGTCCATTCCAACCTTTCAAACGAAAATTTCCGAAGGGTCAAACTACAAAAATTCTCGTACAGGATCCATAATGAACGATTTTCATTTATTGTGTACAGGAAAAAAAACTGAAAAAAAAAAAAAAAAAGAAAGACTGCGCATGATCAGAAACAATAGACAAAAAAAAAAAAAGCCTTTGTCGTACGAGAATTTTTGTACATTATTTTCTTCCTCGCTTGCAACTTGTTGTAAAACAATGAGAAAGATCGGACGAATATTCACTCGATTTTCCTGTAGTGTGTAACTCCTCCTTAATAAAACTTGTCATGAGTTCAGACCTTTAAAACACCTTGGAGTCGTGTTGTTGGAACACGAAAAAGAAGAACTATAGGCAAAACGTTTTTTTTCATTTTGTATAGAGTAAGGGAGGGCTATAACCCCTGTCAGATTATTTTTTGGCCATCTGTATCCTAGTGCAGAGAAACAGGAAGTGAGGGGAAATCCCTGCACTTTAAGGGAATTCCTTGGGGACCAGAACTAGTGTCCCCATTGGAGGATTTCCCTTCTATTACTTTTTTGGGAAAAACATAAAATTTGGGGTTTTTTTGTACTTTCAAAAATAATGATAAACAGGACAAATAGAGAGGGAGAAACTCCTTAATGGTACACAGACTGCAATAAAAACTGACAGGGGTCCTAATCCCTCTCCACTCTGTCCGAAACTTAAAAAAAAAATGTTTTGCCTTTAGTTATACTTTACTTGGCATTCCAGTACATCCCAAATTAAATTATTAATCCTCATGCTGTTAGCATTAGTAAATGTATAGGAAAATATATTACCGTATATTTACTTGTTTTAAAACTTTTTTTACATTTCTTCAGTGTCTCCCTGGTTCCTAATATGCCTAGACAAATGATGTCATACATCCCAGGAATCTTCAGGAGGGGAGGAGGGGTTTTTTCAGCTTAGCACACCCTCCTGCCTGCATGGCTAAGGGCAGATGGATTTCAGGAAGTAAATGCTACATGAATCATCTGCCCTTACTCAAGATGGCCACAGCCAGAAATGCTAGAAGGTTATTTTTCAAAGTGATTTCTCAGCAAAATAAAGCATAGATGGATGGGTTTGCTTAAAATAATATAAAAATAATTAAAATAGCGTTTTTGGTTTGTGGTGCTCAAATGCAGTGTAGTTTTGCTTTTAAGCAATTGCATACTTCTGCTACCACTCAATATACAACACCTGGAAACTTCTGAGTGTCGCAATGCATTTTCTAGGCAGCGTGGGCCTGAATTTTGATTGAAAATTAGTATTCTAAGTATGGGGGTAGCTGGATTGCCACTACAGTTTGCTCCCAGTTCTCACAGGCAGAGGGACGATGCCTGGTGCCCCCCCCCCCATCAGTTATACTGTACTAGCTTTCTGCAATCCCTTCGATGCAGCACTCAGACTGGGAGATGGAGGCCTGCATTCCGAGCCAGTAATGGCTCTATTCCTTTGCACAGTGCTATCAGTTTAGGGATGAAAGATTATGTGGGGAAAAGTGGTGACTAAGGAACTTCTGCAGCCTTTTTGACTATAGTCATCCATTAGATGGGTACCAATACCAAGAAAGAAGAAAGATGCTTAAATTGTGAACATGGAGGATATCTGCAGTTTTAAAGTGTTACTAAATCCAGGACCCTGGATTCACTATATCTGGTCTCCCACATCACACAGAACATGGAAATGCAATTATTTTAATAAATATAAAACGGCTAAATACCTTTTCTAATCAGCTGTTAGAGCGGTCTTGTGACTTCTATCAGTGTCTGGTTAAAGCTTGTAGAAGGAGTGTTCAATCTCCTCATGACCCCTGACCCTCTGGACAGTGCCGATTGACCCTGTGCTGATCACATGCACCCTCCCAAAAAAAAAAAAAAATCTCTACCAATACACACCAAACTTAGCATGTGCAGAGTGCCTCCTAGGGCTCTGTTCTATCAGCAGATGGATTGGGGACATTAAAAGAAGGGGGAGGATCAGAGAAGACAGAATCAAACAGCCTTTTTACACTGTAGAACCCCTTAGTCTTAGGTTCTAGAGTGAGTATAACAAAGCATGCTTTACTGCATATAAACGATGTTACTCTGGGGGGTTCAGTAAACGATGTTACTCTGGGGGGTTCAGTAACACTTTAAAGCGGTAGTAAACCCTGCTTGGTCATTTTTACCTACAGGTAAAATCTATAATAAAGCTTACCCATAGGTAAAATGAATATCTCCTAAAACGTGCACCGTTTAGAAGACATTCATCCTGGATGCAGCCAGTTACGTCACCGGTGCATGCGCTCTGAAGGTCCGGCATACCTTGCTGGACCTTCAGAGCTTTGTGCTGGAATGGATTTGCTCCTGCGTGACGTCATCGCAGCTCCAGCCAATCACATAGTGAACCCAGAAGAAAGACCGGTGGAAGATGTCAGCCCCCTCAGTGGTGACAGTGCAGCGCTGGAGGACTTTGTTCCAGGATGAGTATTCATAATGTGCTAGTACACAATGCATACTAACACATTATGCCATTGCCTTGCAGGTGTTTTTTTGTTTTTTTTTGTTTTAGGAGTTAGGGACTAAAAAGGACTGGTGCAGAGAAGCAATGCCAGGTTAAAAAATGAAGTACTGAGCAGGTAAGTTGTGTTCCCATATACATTTCAAGACTTTTTTTTTTTTTTTTTTTTTTTTAATTCTGAGCGAAGAGCACCTTTCATCATTCAAGGCAGAAACAGAATTTGCAGTCATAAAGATGGCCTGTAATCATTTTTTTGGCTTCATAAATGTGTTGCCTAATAATCCAAACATCACAAAATTTAGATACACAATGGTTCATAGGGTCTTTGTACGGGTTAAAAAAAAAAAATGCCTTTGTTACCCATATCAAGTAGATTTTGCCTTTTAGTCTCCTACAGCAGAGGAAGAGAGTGAAATTAATTGGCTCCTATGAGCAATAAAATCAGTTCTTGCTTAGTACATGTAGCTATATGAGGCCTAATATACATCTCTTTACCAAAGGGAAAAAAAAAAAAAATATGTTCGCTTACAGCTCAGCAGACAAAGACACACACCACTCCAGCTAGCACAAAGTAAACTACTATGTGGGAGAGAGAGAGTATTATCATGCAGCGATCACACTCAGTAACAACTTGGGACTCTTCACACAGAAATCACACATTCAGCCAAAGGCAAGACTGAGCTCTCCATCTCACACAAGCTGTGATTTATTCAATTACATTCATTGTTTACACCTTCACTGCCAACTGCACCCACCCCTACACCCCCCTACACCCGACACGAGCTACGGGGCATTCATCTAATTAATCAGGAGTTGTAACAGCGCTGTTCACCTTCCCCCAGAGAATTATTTTTTTTTTTTAAGGAAACTGCAGTTTTGCTTCAGCAGGAAACAGATCCAATATCTGTGCTCTAGCTTCTTCAATAAAGTCATTCGCACATTAAAAAGAGCCCGAGGAAGAAGGGGGCATTTATGCAAATCACACAGAACAGGGCTTCGGAGATCCTGTCACATGTGGTGGCATGGCAGACAATACTCATCACATGCAGAGCGTGGGTGGGTGGTGGGAGACTTGGACCAGCAATTAGGCAATTGTGGCTTTTGTCAGGACTAGTATGAAAGAGAAGGCGGCAGTGCGGCCCCTGAGGTAGCTATACCACACAAGCTCTGAGCAGCTCTATTGAAGACTTTAAGGCCCCTTTCACACTGGGGTGGTGGGGGCGTCGGCGGTAAAACAGCGCTATTTTTAACGCTGTTTTACCGTCATTTTTGCGGCTGTATTCGGCCGCTAGCGGTGCGGTTTTAACCCCCGCTGGCGGCCGAAAGGGTTAAAACCACTCGAATAACGCGGCTATAGCCGCGTTATAGCCGCGCTGCCCCATTGATTTCAATGGGCAGGAGCGGTTTAGGAGCGGTGATTACTTCACCGCTCCAAAGATGTGGCTTGCAGGAGATTTTTTCTTCTCCTGCCAGCGCACCGCTTCAGTGTGAAAGCCCTCGGGTGTTTTGGGTCGGTTTCCAGGCGGTATTTTTAGCGCAATAACACCTGCAAACCGCCCCAGTGTGAAAGGGGTCTTAGGCCAGTTTCACACAGGCTTCAGCTAGTATAAGAGCACCGTGAACAGCAGACTTTGACAAAGCATTTGCAGAGCTTTTAGCAATCTTTTCTGAAACTATTAAAGTAGTAAGTGCCTCTAGTTTGTTAATGTTGAACACATAACCTAATGGGAGTGCTGATTGCCACTTTAAGCAATCTGCTAGCAAGCTTCAACAGGCTTTCATCAAGGTTCAAGAAGTGCTGAAGCTTGCTAGTAGCTTGTTTAAAGTGGCAATCACCACTCCCATTAGCCTCGGTGTTCAGCATTTACAAACTGGAACCAAATAGTACTTTAAGGCTGGGTTCACACCATTGCGAATTGGATGCAGGATACCCACATCAAATTCGCAATAGCAGGAGATTTTGACCGGCTCTCTATGGAGCCGGGTTCACATATCTCCGTAGCGGATCCAGTGCCATTTTGCACAAAAGCGATGTCTTTTGGTCCATTTCAGGTCCGAATTCAGCCCAAAATTCGGACCTGAAACCGTGAACTAGCACGCCCCGGACGCCTGCTGTGAGCCACATGCGGCTCATATGTGAAGCGAGCCTAAAAGCTTCAACAAAGCTTGCTGAAAACTCTGCAAACACAGCTCTTATAAAAGCTGAGGCCCATGTGAAGCAGGCATATAAGAAATCAAAACATCTTAATGGGAATGCTGACTCGCCTTTTAAAAAAATCTGGCAGCAGTATAAAATAAGCTTCAGCACTAAAAAGCCTGCTAACAGCTTCAGCTGTCAATTAAAGGAGAAGTTCACCTTTTAACAAAAAATAATAAAATGCACATTTTTTGCAGGTTAAAAAAAAAGCATTTATGCATTTATTATTTTTTGTTTCTGGAGCCGCTAAAGCAGGGGTCTCCAAACTTTCTAAACAAAAAGGGCCAGTTTATTGTCCTTCAGACTATAGGGGGGGGGGGGACAGTAAATGTCCCTGGTATCAGTGGAAGTAAACATCGCCACCTTAGGTATTAGGGGAGGATTAGTGCACCACCATTGGGGGGGAATAGTGCCCTATTGTTGGTGTCGGTGGGAGAAATGGTGCCCCATTGTTGGTGTCAGTTGGCAAAAAAAATGTCTTGCATCAGTGGGGTGGGGTTCCCCGATTCCGATTCCCGAAGGTAGTTTCTGTACTACTTTTGGCGACTTAAAGGTGCAATTTCAATAGACATCTGTGCAGAAACCCGCACAGATGTCTCTGAAATCACCCACGAAGTCAGGACTGACATGCAGGAATAAAATTGTGCGAGTTCAGCTGAACTTGCACGATTTCATTCCCGCTGTCAGTATGTGACCTATAAACTGTACAACTCAATTGAAAAACAAACAATTTTTATTTTTTTTTGGGGGGGGGAGTAAAAATGATGTGGATACATAAGTGTGGGATGTAGCTGTGTTCAGAATTACCGTCTATACTCGAGTATAAGTCGAGTTTTTCAGCACATTTTTTGTGCTGAAAGTGCCCCCCTCGACTTATACTCGAGTCAAGCACTTTTCTGCAGCAACCCCAAATTTGGTGTGCAAACCCAGTGGAACTGGTACCAGAACATATCCAAAGCTGGAGTTCCTAGCACCAAGTGGCCCCGAGATATGGGGCCCCAAAATCGGTTCAGAAAATATCATTCTCTGCTGCAGAAAAGTGCTTGACATTTTCTGAACCGATATTTGGGGCCCTGCATCTCGGGGCCACTTGGTGCTAGAAACCCCAGCTTTGCATATTTTATGGTGCTAGTTCCACTGGGTTTGCATACCAAATTTGGGGTTCCTAGCACTAAGTGGCCCCAAGTTACAGGGCCCCAAAATCGGTCAACTGTGTCCATCTGCAGCAATGTCATTTCGGGACCCTTTGGGTTCAGAGACCCCAAATTTTGGCTGCAGCTAGAGGGCATCTAGGAACCCTTAGGGGCTGGGGCTGTTTTGCTTTAGCTGGAACAGAGGCCTTATTCAAGGTAGAGGGAATGATTAACAGTTCCACATACCAGCCAGTATTGGCACAAAACCTTCAGGCTTCTGCTAGAAAACTAAACATGAAGAGGAACTTCATCTTATAGCATGACAACGACCCAAGGCATACATCCAAATCAACAAAGGAATGGCTTCACCAGAAGATTAAAGTTTTTGCATGGCCCAGCCAGAGCCCAGACCTGATTCCAATGGAAAAATCTGTGTGGGGATCTGAAGAGGGCTGTGCACAGAAGATGCCCTCACAATCTGATTTTGAGTGTTTTGGGCAAATATTGCCAAGTCAAGATGTGCCATGCTGATACTCATGCCCAAAAAAAGACGAATTGCTGTAATAAAATCAAAAGGTGCTTCAACAAAGTATTAGTTTAAGGGTGTACACACTTATGCAACCAAATTATTTTCTTTTTTACTTCCCTCCACCTAAAAGATTTCAGTTTTCAACTTTGTACAGTTGCACAGTTTATAGGTCACATCTACCCTAGGTTCACATCGATGTGTTTTTTTTTAGTGCGCTTTGCAGTTTGCAGATACGAACTCAAGTCTAATTAACATGGTTTCCTACATGTTCACATTTGCATTGCATTTTGTGGCCAGTGCGTTTTTGGAAAGGGTCAGGGACTTTTTTTTTTTTTTTTTTTACGTTTTGCGTGTAATAGACTTCAATGGAATCACACCATAAATGCAAGTATTGCGTTTGGGGAATGCGATTTTTTGATGTTTTGCAGTTTTCTGTTTAAAACACTGCATATAGTCAGAGTTGGTGGTGAATAAATTCAAAGAGAAGGGCTATAGAGAAGATGTTCTGACGTCAATTCAGAAACAAGTATCAAACTTAGATCGACGGGACCTATTGGAGGACAAGCCAATAAGATCCTATGATAATAAAAACAACTTAGCGTTCCTGACAGATTTTAGCAGGGACTACAAGTCTCTAGAATATGTCATTAAAAAACACTGGCCCATCCTATTGAGGGATAACACCCTAGCCAGTTTTCTTCCAAAACAACCTAGATTCATTTATCGCAGGGCCCCCCCATTTTAGGGAATAGCCTTTCACCAAATATTTACAACCCTCCCAAAAAGATCTGCACCTTCCTTGATACAACAGGCTTTTACCATTGTAAAAGGTGGACAACCAATGTAGGACAACCAACATAGTTAAGAGGAAGGTGCAAACCTTTAGGTCTTCAAGTACTGGTAAACAGTTTGAAATAGACAAGTTCATTTCTTGTGATTCCACCCATGTTACCTACCCGATTTCCTGCCCGTGCGGGCTCCAGTATGTGGGACGCACGACCAGGAAGTTGGGGGTCAGAGTGAGTGAGTGAGCGAGCATCTGAACAACATAAAAAAGGGGTTTTCTAAACATAGTTTGTCTAATCATTTCAGAATCCATCAGAATCAGGACCCTAGTTTGGCCATTTTTTGTGATTGATAGGGTTATGCCATATTGGAGAAAGGGGGGGATTACGAGACAAAAAGTGTCTAGAAACTAAGCGGAATTGATTTATAAATTAAACACTTTACACCCTGCCGGTATTAAATGTAGACATTGACTTGAAATTGTTATATCTCAAATTTTTAATTGTTATGGAGTTCCAACCATGTCCTATTCTCCAATTTTATTCGATATATCTAGTGTATTGGTTACAACCAAGGTAGTGCCACATTTATCCACAAGATGGCACTCCCATTGGATCATGTCTTATTCCCCTTTTTGGTCCATTATCTGCGGAGTACCACTAAAGGGCACGCATAAATGGATTTAACATTTTTTGAATTCATTTATATATTTTACAATAAATTATTTAGTAAATAGACAACTAATGTTTAGGTCAATTGGGCTAATTTTTTTTACTCCATATTTGGAGTTGTTGGTGAGGACTGGAGTGGACTGGATATTCCAATCACTAGGAAGGTATAAATTACTAAGCAAAAAGTTACGGGTCCGAACACATAACCCCCGATGACTTCAGATGTGCTGACGAAAGGTGTCAGTTACGCTGTGCGTGATACGTCATTTGCGCCATCGTACTGGAGCACAGGTGGAACGCAGTTTGGTGTAACGGCTCCATTTTAGGTGCATTTATATTGGAATGAACATTTTTTACGAATAAATGGCTACAAGCTACACAATGAGGAGTTCTCCTTTTTTCCTTTGATTTATGAATCCCATCTGGCTACCCTGCTGGTGAGAGGCGTCTACACTTGGTGGACACATCGTGACATATCTCTGCTTATCTGACACCGGTCATGGGTGTCCGATCAATCCGGTGAGTAGGATGTTTGCCTAAACTGGTGGAAGACGGCACTATTTATTCCTGTCACCGAATTTAATATATCACTGTGCACTGGATTGAAGAATCGTTGGCGATTCATGGACTTTATTACTGGAAATATTTATATTTGAACTTTATTTAATCCCATATTTAATTTTCTTGAACACGGTATGAAATAATAAAATTTTTATTTCACTGTATATAGCTGTTTGCTAAGGAGGGCGATGGGAAGCCCGTAGCGAGTCCCTAACTGATAAGTCATCAGCTGACGACTCATCGGTTAGGGACTCGGCAGCGGGCTTTCCCGCTGAAAAAAAAAAAAACACACACACACACAAATAATAATTGCCAGCAAAAATAATTTTTTAAAAAAGAATTGCGAATAAAAACGGCGTGGGGGTCCCCCCCCCCAGGTCCATACCAGGCCCTTCCCCCACGCCAAAATGTAAAAAAATGGCTTGGGGCCCCCCCCCTCCCAAAACCCATGCCAGACCCTTATCTGAGCATGCAGCCCTAAGGGTAAGGAAAAGGAGGGGACGAGCGAGCGCCAAAGCACCTAGCCCCCATGCTGATGGGGACAAGGGCTTCTTCCTGACAATCCTGGGCTGTGGTCGTCGGGGTTTGCGGGCGGGAGGCTTATTGGAATCTGAAAGCCCCCATTAACAAGAGGGCCCCCAGTGGGCAGCACAGTGGTGTAGTGGTTAGCACTTTCACCTAGCAGCAATAGGGTCGCTGGTTCAAATCCCGATCACGACACCATCTGCCTGGAGTTTGCATGTTCTCCCTGGGCCTGCGTGGGTTTCCTCCGGGTACTCCGGTTTCCTACCACACTCCAAAGACATGCTGGTAGGTTAATTAGATCCTGTCGAAAAATTGGCCAAATATGTGTATGTTGTATGTGTATGTGTTTGTAAGTGTGTCAGGACCCCATGGGGCAAAGGACCGCGCTATACTGCAGATGGACACCGGCAGCAAAAAGCGCCATGAGGCAATTCAGTTTGCATAGGTAGCGCTATACAAGTCACTCATTCATTCAGATCATGCCCCCCGTGTGAATGGGTATATGGTACATCGTACCCCTACCCATTCACCCCAAAAAGTAGTAAAATGTAAAAAAAACAAAAAAACAAAAAAAAAAAACACCTCACACACAAGAGCCAGTTTTTGACAAGTCCTATAGTAAAAAAGAAGCCCCATGGAGAGAGAGCATGGGGACAAGCACCCCCCCCTCCCCCATGTTGAGGGCATGCGGGCTGGTTTGGTTCGGGGGGGAGGTCCCTCCCTTTCCTGACCTGCCGGGCTGCATACCTGGATAAGGGTCTGGTATGGATTTTGTTTAAAAAAAAAAAAAAAAAATTGGGCATGGAGGGGTCCCCTTTGAATCCATATTAGACCCAGAGGGGGGACCCACGCCATTCTTTTCGCAATTTTTTTTTTTTTGCCGGCAATTTTCTTTACATTCAGCTGTCAGCAGGGAATCCCGTTGACAGCCGATGACTCACCGGTTGTTAAGGACGCAGTGGCCGACGCCCTCTTTAGCAACCAGCTATATACAGTGCGTTTAAAGAGAAAACAAACAAAAAAAAAAAAAGTACAAGGCAAAATGCATGAAAATTGCATTATACATATACATATATATATATATATATATATATATATATATATATATATATATATATATATATATATATATATATATATATATATATATATATATATATATACACACACATATATATACATACACACACAGTTGTGCTCAAAAGTTTGCAAACCCTAGCAAAAATTGTGAAGTTTTGGCATTAATTGTGACAATATGACGGATCATGCCAAAAAAAAAACAAAAAAAAACTGTCTTTTATTTAGGGATAGCAATCACATGAAGCCATTTATTATCACATACCATTTATTCACCATTTATTATCATATCCTTTTTTTAATCCTTTTTAAATCATAATAACAGAAATCACCCATATGGCACTGAGCAAAAGTTTACATACCCTGGAATGTTTGGTCTTGGTACAGACACAGAAGGTGGCACACACAGGTTAAAATGGCAATTAAAAGGTTAATTTCCCACATCTGTGGCTTTTTAAATCACAATTAGTGTCTGTGTATAAACAGTCAATGAGTTTGTTAGCTCTCACATGGATGCACTAAGCAGGCTAGACACTGAGCCATGAGGAGGTAGAAAAGAACAGTCAAAAAACCTGCGTAACAAAGTAATGGAACTTTATAAAGATGGCGCATGTGTTTTGGAGCAAGCTGTGCTCCTACTGCAGTGTAGATCAAGGGACCCAGCTATGTTATCTAGTAGGGTGTCTCTGGATTACTTCAAAGTAAATCTGCACGATTAATTGTTTAAAAAAGTGCGATCTCGACTCAAACCCCCTTATGATCTTAATCCAGCATTTTCACGATTTATGTAAAAAGTGCAGAGCCGTTCTCCGTTTACAGCTGTCAAAAAAAAAAAAAAAAAAAAAAAGAAGCAGCCAGCAAAGTTTATCACAACATTGCTCAGCCCTGAGAGATAAAAAGAAACAAACAAACAATGTATCATTTGGTTCTTTTAAAGATCAAAAGGGATGAACTTCGGTCTGTAAATGAGGTTAGTTTAACCACTTAAAGTGTAAGTTCACCTTTACAGAAAATCTGTGCGGCAAATGGGGAGAGGGTCCAGCGCAAGTTCAACTTACAGATTTTCTGTAAAGGTGAACTAACCCTTTATCTTACACTTGTTGCTTACAAGTTAAAAATCAGTATTTTTTGCTAGAAAATTACTTAGAATATATATACCGTATTTATCGGCATATAACACGCACTTTTTTCCCCTGAAAATCAGGGGAAAATCGTGGGTGCGTGTTATAGGCCGATACCCCCCCCCCCAATTGTGTGTGATCGGAGCGATCGCGGCAATTGCCGCGATCGCCGCCGACATACACAGCCGTGTGGAAATTCAAATACGGCGCCGAGACTGCAGTGTCTCGGCGGAGCGGAGCTACACATAGCCGAGAGTCTTCGGGTTTTCTCGGCGCCGCTTACAGTCCCGCCCATAGGGCGGAACTGGGCGGGACTGTAAGCGGCGCCGAGAAAACCCGAAGACTCTCGGCTATGTGTATCAGCGCTCCGCCGAGACACTGCAGTCTCGGCGCCATATTTAAATTTACACAGGGCTGTGTATGACGGCAGGGATCGCGGCGATCCCACAAAGCTGGACGGGGGCAAGGCTGCACGGGGGGGCAAGGCTGCACGGGGGGCAAGGCTGCATGGAGGCAAAGCTGCACTGGGGCAAGGCTGCATGGAGGCAAAGCTGCACTGGGGCAAAGCTGCACTGGGGCAAAGCTGCACTGGGGCAAGGCTGCACTGGGGCAAGGCTGCACTGGGGCAAGGCTGCACTGGGGCAAAGCTGCACTGGAGAAAAGCTGCACTGACATGGCTGCACTGACATGGCTGCACTGACATGGCTGCACTGGGGCAAAGCTGCACTGACATGGCTGCACTAGGGCAAAGCTGCACTGACAAGGCTGCACTGGACACTGGGGCAAGGCTGCACTGACACTGACAAGGCTGCAGATGGACACCGATAACGCTACATTGATGGGCATTTTAATGTAAGTCTTTC
Source organism: Lithobates clamitans (assembly GCA_037952925.1). Taxonomy (NCBI): domain Eukaryota; kingdom Metazoa; phylum Chordata; class Amphibia; order Anura; family Ranidae; genus Lithobates; species Lithobates clamitans. Next base: position 1,138,498 of record JBBGZY010001008.1, read on the forward strand.
TTCCTTAAACTTTACTCCTAAAAGTTTTTTTCCTTAAAATTCCCTCCTTAACTTGGGTGCGTGTTATACGCCGATAAATACGGTATATACACATACATATACATATATACACATATATACACACATATACACATATATATACACACACACACATTTTTTTTTTAAATATAAAACGGGGGTCGCTGCAAATTTTATGTCACACTGTATTCACGTAGCGGTCTTTCAAACGCGTTTTTGGGGGAAAACAAAAAACAAAAACACAAATTATTTAAAAACAAAAAAAAAACAAAAACACTAAAACATTAAAGTTACCCAATCGTGATCTTTATTCTAAGCAAAAAATTTGTGATTCTCATTTTATCCAGAATCATGCAGCTCTGGTTCAAAGTACTGGAAATCCTTTTGCAAGTCAGAATTCCCACATATGTATTTTAACTGTGCATTTAGCAGCTTTTCTGCCACTTATCTTTAGAGGGATACCACAATGCATTCTCAGAGTGTACACTGAGTTGTTAACATTGGTTGATAGTCATTTTTTAGATGCCCTTGACAATCTTACATGCTGGATGTGCCATATTCTCATAAAGTGGATTCATATACCGATTTGTAATTTCTTTTGCATCTATAGATCAGGTATATTTTATATGCACAGAGATAAGATGAGAAGTAAAATACAATTAAATGAATTGCTAAGTATTAAGGATGCAATAATACCATTTTTTTTTTTTTTTTTACAATGAGTACAAGTACCAATACTTTTTTTTTTCAATACTCGCCGATACCAATTACTGATACCTACCTGTTTTAACTTCAGCTGTCAGCAATGGTACAAAGCATTGAAAAGTTATTTACAAATAAATAAATAGATTTTTTTTATTTTTATATATCGCTTTTCAATGTGAAATGTGTAAATATATGTGAATATATATGTGTAAAAATATTCACTAACAAAGCAAACAAAAAAAGTTTTAATTGTTTATCGTTTTTTAAAACAGACGTGAACAAAAGAAAAAAAGCAGGAAAATAATTAAATGGAGAATAGGAAGTTCATTACGGCTGATTAGAGTAAATTAAGGGTTATTAAGGGGTTAAACAGAGGAACATTTGTTCATCCCTTTGATCTGCAGATGAAGAAACAGAAATAAAAATGAAAAAATTGTTTCTTATTGTATATTTTAGTGTTTCAGGGCTGAGCAATGTTAATAATAAACATTGCCGGTTGCTGTTTTTTTGACAGCTCCAATTACCGGACTTCTTTAACACGGGGAGACCCACTGACAGCTCAAAGAGCCGAGCCTGAAAGTATCGGTGCATTTGCACGAATACCGATAATTGTGCAAATACTCGGTATCGGTATTGATACTAGTATTGGTGCAACCCTACTAAGTATGTAGCATAGCATGTGTATAAAAACAAGCAAATAATGCCACACAATTAACATAAAATTGTAAAAATTACAGAAAGAGGAACCAACATAGGATCCTGGCCTCACCTGACCGTATGTTCCCAGTAAAATCTCTGGCTCTCCGTCAAAGTCCACATCAGCCGTCACAGCACAAAGGACGCTGTCAAACTGGTCGCTTTCTGGTAGAAGGACCTGTTCTCGGAGTCCATTTTGAAGAATGTTTCTGAGAAGTATTAAAGGAAATATCAGTACAATTAGGTTTGTGCAGATATCGAGTATTTTCCCCAGTACTCAAGAAAAGGCTCAGATACCCGAAACCGATAGCTTTGCAATGCAAATTAAGCCCATACAAATCAAGGAGCAGTGGGGGAAACCACATGTGTTCCGGACTGGAATCGCACCGCATTCCTGTTCAAATTGCATGTGATTCTTTGCAGTGCGATTTGAGCCCATTCATTTTGTATGGGCTCAAATCACACAGTGAATTCAGACACGGAGCCGTGGACCAGCCCCACCCCCTAACTTTCCTGAGTGGCTGACTGATTTGATGGCCCCACCGCTTTGTCTCAGCCAATCAAGAGGGAGAGTCTCGGATGGCCGAGACACTCCTGAACATCGCTGGACAGAGATCGAGCTCAGGTAAGTATTAGGGGGGCTGCTGCACACAGAAGGCTTTTAATCTTAATGCATAGAACGCATCAAGATAAAAAAACTTCTGAATTTAAAACCCATTTAAAAACAGTGAATACAGAGTCCAGAATTGTGTAGGAAATGCAGTATATTATTAAATGTGTAAAATATAAAATATGGGAGGAAGGGATCCAAGAACAGACACCTTTCAAAGATTGGACAAAGCTGTCTGGAACCACATTCTATAATAATGTTCCTGAGAACACTGAAAAAGCTTACCCCAACAAACTATTTGGATTTTAAAGGTACCACAACCCAATATAGATAAAAGTGTCACATTTTATTGGTACAAATTAAAAAAGTTATATGTTCTTTATTAAAAAAAAAAACCAAAAACACACACACGAAGGAAAGAACTGACCTATAAACAGCAGATAGCTCTATAGTACTGGTCACCAGGACGCTATACTCCTCCTTAAAGGTATGTTCATTGCAAGCATCTATGAATAAAGTGCACAGTTAGAATATAACAATACACAAAATAACCATTGGCTGATAAATCTTGTTAGTACCTTCACCATTCCAAGGACACCGCACTTCTGCTGCATGCTGCGCACAGGGCATCCTGAAGATCAACAACTTGGAGAGAGGACCATCCTGTTGCAGTGACCAGCTCTGCAGAATCTCTGCCAACAGAGGGATAGATGTCTTATTATATTAAAGCAACACCTTCAATATTTATATTCCCCCTAACAGTTCAAGTATTACATTGCCAACTTATGCAGTGAAAGTACATTTGATCCAGTGGGATGTTTTTTTTCTATGTATAAAGCTACAGAACTTTACTGTATCCTAAACCAGCAAAGAGAAAGCGCAACAATGCAACACTGCCACCTACTGGTCCATCTGAGAAAACATTTGAGGGGGGTTTAAAAAAAAAATAAAAAACCCTCATGGCTGCGGACCCCACCAATCTAAACAACTTAAGACCCATCTCATTGCTCCCATTCACCTCTAAACTTCTAGAACGCTTAGTCTACAACCGTCTTAGCTCCTACCTCAGTGGAAATAACCTTCTTGACCCCTTACAGTCTGGCTTTCGCTCGCAGCACTCCACGGAAACTGCCTTACTAATACTCACTAACGATTTACTAACTGCTAAAACCAACAGCCAATACGCCATACTCCTAATACTTGACCTCTCTGCAGCCTTTGATACTGTTGACCACCCGCTCCTTCTCAATAAACTACATTCCCTTGGCCTCCAAGATTCTGCTCTATCCTGGTTCTCTGGCTATTTATCACAGCGCTCCTTCAGTGTCACCTACAACTCTGTCTCCTCCTCTCCATTGCCCCTTTCTGTGGGGGTCCCCCAAGGCTCGGTTCTTGGACCCCTTCTCTTCTCTATCTACACCTCCTCCCTTGGTCACTTGATAACCGCCCACGGCCTTTAATACCACTTATACGCCGATGACACCCAAATCTGTCTACTCCTCACCTCACTCCTTCAGTCTCCTTTCGGATTACTAACTTACTTACTAACATATCAGCATGGATGTCACACCACTTCCATAAACTAAATCTCTCTAAAACCGAGCTATTAATATCCCCCCCCACCACGATTTTTCCATCAAAATCAACAATGCAACCATCAGTCCCTCCCCTCACACCAGGGTACTCGGTGTAATCCTAGACTCTGTCATTTCAGCCTCAAATCCAATCGCTGTCAAAAGTTTGTAGAATTCACCTCCGTAACATCTCTAAAATTCGCCCCTTTTTAACAAATGAAACCACCAAGCTCCTCATTCACTCCCTTGTTATCTCTCGCCTTGACAATTGCAACTCCCTTCTCATTGGCCTGCCTCTCCATAGGCTATCCCCTCTTTAGTCTATCATGAATGCTGCTGCCAGGCTTATCCATCTTACCAACCGCTCAGTGTCTGCCAACCCTCTCCTCCAATCCCTACACTGGCTCCCAATCACCCAGCGAATTAAATTCAAAATACTAACCACAACATACAAAGCCATTCACAACTCTGCCCCAAGCTACATCACTAATCTTGTCTCCAAATATCACCCAAATCGTCCTCTCTGCTCTTCTCAAGACCTCCTACTCTCAAGCTCTCTCGTCTCCTCCTCTCATGCTCGTCTCTAGGATTTCTCCAGAGCCTCTCCCATCCTCTGGAACTCGCTACCTCCACTGGTCCGGCTATCCCCTACTCTTGCTACCTTCAGGTGATCCCTGAAAACTCATCTCTTCAGGAAAGCCTATCACGTCTCCAACTAATCTCCTACCACTTCCATCAGCTCATTCCCCACAGTTACAACCTTTTGTACCACCGGTCCCTCCCTATTAGATCGCAAGCTCTTCTGAGCAGGACCCTCTTAATTCTCTTGTATTTTATTGTATTGTAACTGTATTGTCTCCTTTTATAATGTAAAGTGCTGCGTAAACTGTTGGCGCTATATAAATCCTATATAATAATAATAATAATAATAATAATAATTTTAGTGTATTTTTTCCCTGAAGATATTTGATAAACAGTTGCACAAATATGCAACATAAAAAATTGCAACTACCATCTTTATTTTCCAGGGCCTCCGCTTTCAGAAAAAAATATAATGGTCTGGGAGTTTTAAGTAATTTTATAGCAACAAATGCAGATTTACCTTGTGTGCAAAAATAAATAAATGAATTAACCACTTGCCGACCGCCTACCGCATATATACTGTGGCAGAATGGCACGGGCAGGCAGAATCACGTACCCGTACGTGATCTGCCTCCCGCGGGCGGGGGGTCCGATCGGACCCCCCCCCGGTGCCATCGGCGGTCGGCATTTGACTGGGAGCGTCGGGAGGCGAGGGGGAGACCATCCGATCGTGGCCCCCCCCTCGCGATCGCTCCCAGCCAATGGGAATCCTCCTCTGCCTGTGTGTCGTTTCACACAGGCAGAGGATGTGATGTCATCTCTCCTCGGTCTGGCAGTTTCCGTTCCAGCGCCGAGGAGAGAAGACAAGTGAGTGCACAACACACACACACAGTAGAACATGCCAGGCATACCTTACACCCCCGATCCCCCCCCAATCACCCCCCCCCCCCCCTGTCACAAACTGACATTAGCAGTATTTTTTTTTTTTTCTGATTACTGCATAGTGTCAGTTTGTGACAGTTAGTGTTAGGGCAGTGAGTATTACCCCCCTTTAGGTCTAGGGTACCCCCCTAACCCCCCCTAATAAAGTTTTAACCCCTTGATCACCCCCCCTCACCAGTGTCGCTAAGCGATCATTTTTCTGATCGCTGTATTAGTGTCGCTGGTGACGCTAGTTAGGAACGTAAATATTTAGGTTCGCCGTCAGTGTTTTATAGCGACAGGGACCCCCATATACTATCCAATAAATGTTTTAACCCCTTGATTGCCCCCTAGTTAACCCTTTCACCACTGATCACCGTATAACTGTTACGGGTGACGCTGGTTAGTTCGTTTATTTTTTATAGTGTCAGGGAACCCGCCGTTTATTACCGAATAAAGGTTTAGCCCCCTGATCGCCCGGCGGTGATATCCGTCGCCCCAGGCAGCGTCAGATTAGCGCCAGTACCGCTAACACCCACGCACGCAGCATATGCCTCCCTTAGTGGTATAGTATCTGATCGGATCAATATCTGATCCGATCAGATCTATACTAGCGTCCCCAGCAGTTTAGGGTTCCCGAAAACGCAGTGTTAGCGGGATCAGCCCAGATACCCGCTAGCACCTGCGTTTTGCCCCTCCGCCCAGCCCAGCCCAGCCCACCCAAGTGCAGTATCGATCGATCACTGTCACTTACAAAACACTAAACGCATAACTGCAGCGTTCGCAGAGTCAGGCCTGATCCCTGCGATCGCTAACAGTTTTTTTGGTAGCATTTTGGTGAACTGGCAAGCACCAGCCCCAGGCAGCGTCAGATTAGCGCCAGTACCGCTAACACCCACGCACGCAGCATACGCCTCCCTTAGTGGTATAGTATCTGATCGGATCAATATCTGATCCGATTAGATCTATACTAGTGTCCCCAGCAGTTTAGGGTTCCCAAAAACGCAGTGTTAGCGGGATCAGCCCAGATACCTGCTAGCACCTGCGTTTTGCCCCTCCGCCCGGCCCAGCCCACCCAAGTGCAGTATCGATCGATCACTGTCACTTACAAAACACTAAACGCATAACTGCAGCGTTCGCAGAGTCAGGCCTGATCCCTGCGATCGCTAACAGTTTTTTTTGTAGCGTTTTGGTGATCTGGCAAGCGCCAGCGGCCTAGTACACCCCGGTCGTAGTCAAACCAGCACTGCAGTAACACTTGGTGACGTGGCGAGTCCCATAAGTGCAGTTCAAGCTGGTGAGGTGGCAAGCACAAGTAGTGTCCCGCTGCCACCAAAAAGACAAACACAGGCCCGTCGTGCCCATAGTGCCCTTCCTGCTGCATTCGCCAATCCTAATTGGGAACCCACCGCTTCTGCAGCGCCCATACTTCCCCCATTCACATCCCCAACCAAATGCAGTCGGCTGCATGAGAGGCATTTTCTTTATGTCCTCCCGAGTACCCCTACCCAACGAACCCCCCAAAAAAGATGTTGTGTCTGCAGCTAGCACGGATATAGGCGTGACACCCGCTATTATTGTCCCTCCTGTCCTGACAATCCTGGTCTTTGTATTGGTGAATGTTTTGAACGCTACCATGCACTAGTTGAGTATTAGCGTAGGGTACAGCATTGCACAAACTAGGCACACTTTCACAGGGTCTCCCAAGATGCCATCGCATTTTGAGAGACCCGAACCTGGAACCGGTTACAGTTATAAAAGTTAGTTACAAAAAAAAAGTGTAAAAAAAAAAAAAAAAAAACACAAACAAAAATATAAAATAAAAATAGTTGTCGTTTTATTGTTCTCTCTCTCTCTATTCTCTCTCTATTGTTATGCTCTTTTTTACTGTATTCTATTCTGCAATGATTTATTGTTATTATGTTTTATCATGTTTGCTTTTCAGGTATGCAATTTTTTATACCTTACCGTTTACTGTGCTTTATTGTTAACCATTTTTTTGTCTTCAGGTATGCCATTCACGACTTTGAGTGGTTATACCAGAATGATGCCTGCAGGTTTAGGTATCATCTTGGTATCATTCTTTTCAGCCAGCGGTCGGCTTCCATGTAAAAGCAATCCTAGTGGCTAATTAGCCTCTAGACTGCTTTTACAAGCAGTGGGAGGGAATGCCCCCCCCCCCCAACATCTTCCGTGTTTTTCTCTGGCTCTCCTGTCTCAACAGGGAACCTGAAAATGCAGCCGGTGATTCAGCCAGCTGACCATAGAGCTGATCAGAGACCAGAGTGGCTCCAAACATCTCTATGACCTAAGAAACCGGAAGCTACGAGCATTTTATGACGTAGATTTCGCCGGATGTAAACAGCGCCATTGGGAAATTGGGAAAGCATTTTATCACACCAATCTTGGTGTGATCAGATGCTTTGAGGGCAGAGGAGAAATCTAGGGTCTAATAGACCCCAATTTTTTCAAAAAAAGAGTACCTGTCACTACCTATTGCTATCATAGGGGATATTTACATTCCCTGAGATAACAATAAAAATGATTTAAAAAAAAAAAAAAATGAAAGGAACAGTTTAAAAATAAGATAAAAAAATAATAATAATAAAGAAAAAAAAAAAAAAAAAAAAAAAGCACCCCTGTCCCCCCTGCTCTCGCGCTAAGGTGAACGCAAGCGTTGGTCTGGCGTCAAATGTAAACAGCAATTGCACCATGCATGTGAGGTATCGCCGCGAAGGTCAGATCGAGGGCAGTAAGTTTAGCAGTAGACCTCCTCTGTAAATCTAAAGTGGTAACCTGTAAAGGCTTTTAAAGGCTTTTAAAAATGTATTTAGTTTGTCGCCACTGCACGTTTGTGCGCAATTTTAAAGCATGTCATGTTTGGTATCCATGTACTCGGCCTAAGATCATCTTTTTTATTTCATCAAACATTTGGGCAATATAGTGTGTTTTAGTGCATTAAAATGTAAAAAAGTGTGTTTTTTCCCCAAAAAATGCGTTTGAAAAATCGCTGCGCAAATACTGTGTGAAAAAAAAAAATGAAACACCCACCATTTTAATCTGTAGGGCATTTGCTTTAAAAAAAATCTATAATGTTTGGGGGTTCAAAGTAATTTTCTTGCAAAAAAAAATTATTTTTTTATGTAAACAATAAGTGTCAGAAAGGGCTTTGTCTTCAAGTGGTTAGAAGAGTGGGTGATGTGTGACATAAGCTTCTAGATGTTGTGCATAAAATGCCAGGACAGTTCAAAACCCCCCCAAATGACCCCATTTTGGAAAGTAGACACCCCAAGCTATTTGCTGAGAGTCATGTTGAGTCCATGGAATAATTTATATTGTGACACAAGTTGCGGGAAAGAGACAATTTTTTATTTTTTTTATTTTTTTTTGCGCAAAGTTGTCACTAAATGATATATTGCTCAAACATGCCATGGGAATATGTGAAATTACACCCCAAAATACATTCTGTTGCTTCCCCTGAGTATGGGGATACCACATGTGTGGGACTTTTTGGGAGCCTAGCCGCGTACGGGACCTCGAAAACCAAGCACCGCCTTCAGGCTTTCTAAGGCCGTAAATTTTTGATTTCACTCTTCACTGCCTATCACAGTTTCGGAGGCCATGGAATGCCCAGGTGGCACAAAACCCCCCCAAATGACCCCATTTTGGAAAGTAGACACCCCAAGCTATTTGATGAGAGGTATAGTGAGTATTTTGCAGACCTCACTTTTTGTCACAAAGTTTTGAAAATTGAAAAAAAAAAAATTTTTTTTCTCGTCTTTCTTTATTTTCAAAAACAAATGAGAGCTGCAAAATACTCACCATGCCTCTCAGCAAATAGCTTGGGGTGTCTACTTTCCAAAATGGGGTCATTTGGGGGGGGTTTGTGCCACCTGGGCATTCCATGGCCTCCGAAACTGTGATAGGCAGTGAGGAGTAAAATCAAAAATGTACGCCCTTAGAAATCCTGAAGGCGGTGCTTGGTTTTCGGGGTCCCGTACGCGGCTAGGCTCCTAAAAAGTCCCACACATGTGGTATCCCCGTACTCAGGAGAAGCAGCTAAAATGTATTTTGGGGTGCAATTCCACATATGCCCATGGCCTGTGTGAGCAATATATCATTTAGTGACAACTTTGTGCAAAAAAAAAAAAAAAAAAAAAAAAAAAAAAAATTTGTCACTTTCCCGCAACTTGTGTCAAAATATAAAACATTCCATGGACTCAACATGCCTCAAAGCAAATAGCTTGGGGTGTCTACTTTCCAAAATGGGGTCATTTGGGGGGGTTTTATGTCATCTGGGCATTTTATGGCCTTCAAAACTGTGATAGGTAGTGAGGAGTAAAATCAAAAATGTACGCCCTTAGAAATCCTGAAGGCGGTGCTTGGTTTTCGGGGCCCCGTACGCGGCTAGGCTCCCAAAAAGTCCCACACATGTGGTATCCCCGTACTCAGGAGAAGCAGCTAAATGTATTTTGGGGTGCAATTCCACATATGCCCATGGCCTGTGTGAGCAATATATCATTTAGTGACAACTTTTTGTAATTTTTTTTTTTTTTTTGTCATTATTCAATCACTTGGGACAAAAAAAAATGAATATTCAATGGGCTCAACATGCCTCTCAGCAAATTCCTTGGGGTGTCTACTTTCCAAAATGGGGTCATTTGTGGGGGTTTTGTACTGCCCTGCCATTTTAGCACCTCAAGAAACGACATAGGCAGTCATAAATTAAAGGCTGTGTAAATTCCAGAAAATGTACCCCAGTTTGTAGACGCTATAACTTTTGCGCAAACCAATAAATATACACTTATTGACATTTTTTTTACCAAAGACATGTGACCGAATACATTTTGGCCTAAATGTATGACTAAAATTGAGTTTATTGGATTTTTTTTAGAACAAAAAGTAGAAAATATCATTTTTTTTCAAAATTTTCGGTCTTTTTCCGTGTATAGCGCAAAAAATAAAAAATGGCAGAGGTGATCAAATACCATCAAAAGAAAGCTCTATTTGTGGGAAGAAAAGGACGCAAATTTCGTTTGGGTACAGCATTGCATGACCGCGCAATTAGCAGTTAAAGCGACGCAGTGCCGAATTGTAAAAAGTGCTCTGGTCAGGAAGGGGGTAAAACCTTCCGGGGCTGAAGTGGTTAAAAAAAAAAAATGCTCTAGAGGGGAACTTGTTAAAAACTGGAGTAGGATATTGTTTTAAAAAAATGCTACAACTCTACAATTAAGGAGCATATTTTTTTTTAAAAAGTGGAGAAAACTAGGCACAATACTTGCTGGCATTTAATCCTCATGATGAAGAGGTATCAATGAGAAAATATTCTCAAAAATTATTTTTGTCCATTCTTCCAATGCGAGTAAGATCATTGCAGATGAAATTTTTACTTGGTTACCTTGGGTGTGGGTTTTCCACACATAGCCCTTAGACCTGATAAAACTGCTGTTGTAATGATTTTGTTAAAACAAAGTGAATAAAATAAACAGATATGAGAATTTTACTAAAGATGAATTCCAGGTTCTGTATTGATGTACTGCATTTGTGCGTTGTGTCTTAACTCTGGTGAGTGCATAGTGGATCATAGCCCAAGCATTCATTTGGGCATCTACATATGGCGGACACACTTCAGCTCTTTTGGCACTACATTATTATTGGGACTATATATTTATATAATATTATTTGTTGATCTATTATCACATATATGTTTTCTGATTTAAGCATTGCACTTATATTCATTAGGGTATATGCATAGTTACATTGCTCTAAAGCTGGACCAATGTAACTATGTAAAAATATCCATTCTTCTTTAAACCTTTTCAGTAAGATAGTGTTTGCCAAGAACAGTAAAAGAAAAAAGAAAAAAAAAAGAGAAGGTTTGAGTTCCTCTTACCTCGCTTTCCTTGATCAACATGTGAGATGCAAAAATATCCACTTTGACATCCGTATGCCGTAATGCGTCTTTGGGTGTCTGGTATGTTATGAACGCTCAACCATGTAACACTGCACAATGACAAACGCTGTGGTAAGTTTCAGGCATGAATAAGGCAAAGCAGTACCCCACAATTAAAAATCATCATTCTGAGCAAACAAAACTAAATACAGGGTAACAATACGCACACAGTAAGTATACAACAGGATTTCTTCAAATATGTATAGGTCCTGTGATTTACAAAGTCTGGCCACCCTTCGAAGCCAGGCAGGTGACAATTTTAAAGCAGAACTCCAGGATTCTGTTAACTTTGGATTCATAGATCCCCCTCCCCTAGCTGAATAAAAAACGCTATACACTTTTTAAAATGAATGTCTTACACTTTGTTTAATTCATAATTTATGTCCTGTGATGCCATTGGCTCCATCAGAAAAATGCACTACTCCAGGGTGCTAGGGCAACACACATCACAACGCAAGCGGGATTCAATGGAATGCACAACAAGGTTGGCATGTATGTGGACAGAACTTAGTGTTACGGCAGAGCATAGCTGCCAATCGATGGTAATGGGCAGGTTGCAACCAGGTGCTGTGGAGATCGTACACACCCACAGATGGAAGCATGATGTAATCATCTCACGCTTATCCTTCAGTAAGTTACAATAAAGAGGAAATGCAACCAGGAAACATCTCTCCATAGGGGAAAACCAGCAGCATCTGGTTGCACAACCTGGAAGACTCAATAAATAGGAGGGATAAGGGACATGTCTGGGGAAAAGAAATACTGAAAAGCTGCACTGTAAAAAAGAAACAGATAGTGTTTTTGCTCAAGGAAGGCAAGTACCCTGTTAATATTCTATTTCTGCTAGCTAGAGTACAGCTTTAAAAGGATAAGTTCACCTCTAGGAACATGTTAAATGTTGCAGACATATTTAGGGGGTAACATGTAACATGCTCCTATCCACTCACCCCCCCCCCCCCCCCCCGGCCCACTGCCAGCGTTCCCTGCTCTGTGACAGTGGGCAGAGGACCTTCTCCTCACACGTGCTGTAACAATCAGCAAACAGTGCAGCTGTGTGGGGCTCTGCTCACACTTACAAGTACTGTGAATGAATAGACTACAAGTACCATCATCCATTGCGGCTGATGGCTTGTAGGTCTCAATGAACGCACAATGGCGTTGGTGAGTGCCTTTGTAGTTCATCAATTCTTCCTGCCACTTAATAACTACCTGTCCGTATCAGAGGTACAAGTAGAAAAAGTACCAAGGGTGTGTGCAGGATCTAGGCATTGAACTAGTGATCTACTGATCACCAGTGCAGTGCTTTACAGGATGCAATGTAAAAAAAATAAACATTTTTTTACCTGTAAAAGGAAGTGCATTTATTATTTTTTAACAAAAAAGGTGAAAAGCCTTAAAATTTTGCAACTGCCCTAATCATCGATGTGCTTCAAGAAGGCATTAGCCTTATCACACTACTGATTTAGACGACCATAGATGGTGCAATTTTCTTTCCGGAATTAAAAAAAAAAAAGAAATCGCTCGAATTCCCCATCAAAACAATCAGTTTTGATGGAGGAATCCTTCCAGCTGAGCTATTGTTTTCTCCCGGCGGGGTGCAGGGGGAACACAAGGATGGCAATTATTGCACAGAAAATCCAACAGGCTGGTTGTACTCAAGTTGATCGATCGAACAGTCCTATGGCCAGCTTTACTGACCATAGAGCAGTCAGGTGACATCTGAAGATGATGAATTGACCAAGAAATGGTGGAGTAATTTTCTTGGCTGTGCTATGTGGTAGGAAGCAAGCTAAACAGAATTACAAATCCTTTTGCAGCACAGCAATGCTTTCTTTAAATGAATGGCAATATATGGTACACACTTAAATGTAATGGTCTAGATCAGTGGTCCTCAACCGGGGTTTCCATGAAACCCTAGGGTTCCGCTGCGATCTGACTGTTAGTCGCAGGCAGCTGACAGGAGGGTTGCAGACACAGGCAGAGATAGGCAGGGGAGCGGCTGGCACCCTATTGGCTGTAGCACGCTGTTCCCCCTCGGCCCCTCCTGTCCTTCCTGAGTGGTTGTATGTGACATCATCTGGGGTGGACAGGATAGGAGGAGGAGGGGCCATGAGGAGATATGAAATGAGCTCTGAAGTCAGAAGAAGAAAGCAAAGTACTGAAGCTGTGCCCCTCCACAATGTGCCCAACAGTCTGTCCCATGTAATGTCCCCTACCCAATGTAATGTGCCCTGCCCCATGTAATGTCCCCTGTCATGTGGCCTGTCCCATGTCATGTGCCCTGTCCCTTGTAATGCACCCTGCCCCATGTAATGTCCCCTGTCATGTGGCCTGTCCCATGTAATGTGCCCTGTCCCCTGTCATGTGCCCTGTCCCCTATGTCCCCTGTCATGTGGCCTGTCCCATGTAATGTGCCCTGTCCCATATAATGTCCCCTGTCATGTGCTCTGCCCCATGTAATGTCCCCTGTCATGTGCCCTGTCCCATGTAATGTGCTCTGCCCCATGTAATGTCCACTGTCATGTCCCCTGTCATGTGCCCTGCCCTATGTCATGTGCCCTGTAATGTCCTATGTAATGTCTCATGGTCATGTGCTCTGTCCCATGTAATGTGCTCTGCCCCATGTAATGTCCCCGGTCCTGTGCTCTGCCCCATGTAATGTCCCCTGCCCCATGTAATGCCCCCTGCCATGTTCCCTGTCCCATGTAATTTCCCCTGTCATGTGCCCTGTCCCATGTAATGTGCTCTGCTCCATGTAATGTCCCCTGTACCATGTAATGTGCCCTGCCCCAAGTAATGTCCCCTGCCATGTGCTCTACCCCATGTAATGTGCCCTGACCCATGTAACGTGCTCTGCCCCATGTAAAGTCCCCTGTCATGTGTCCTGCCCCATGTAACGTGCTCTGCCCCATGTAATTTCCCCTGTCGTGTGCCCTATCCCATGTAATTTCCCCTGTCCCATGTAATTTCCCCTGTCGTGTGCCCTGTCCCATGTAATTTTCTGTGTCGTGTGCCCTGTCCCATGTAATGTGCCCGGTCATGTGCTCTGCCCCATGTAATGTCCCCTGAATGGATCAGCTCTGCAGGAAAAGAAAGCACAAGTTTCACATTAAATAGGTATGTTTTAATATTTATTCTTTTATTTAATGCTATTTCTACAAATAATTTTTGTTATCAACAGCTCACTGATCATACCAATGTTCCGTGAGCTGTAGATGTGAACATTATTTCAGGGGTTCCTCGAGATCTCAAACTTTTTGCCAGGGGTTCCTCCAAGGTAACAAAAGGTTGAGAAACACCGGTTTAGATCTATAAAAAAAAAAAAAAAGAAAAAAAAGAAAGCCAAGGCCAGAAGAAAGTTGGCCACTTTGTTACTTCTGTTGCAATTCCCAGAAGAGTTCTTCTTTACTTAAAGCAAGGAGACTAAGCACAAGTATGACTAGACCCTAATGATGCTTGAGTGATAGCAGACAGTACATGTATCAGAAGAATTACATCTTACTTGCTGGGGAGATCTCTCAGCTCTGGAAAAAGGTTTTCAACTGGTTGTTCTTCAAACTGGTGAAGGCTTTCATTCTGTTTTGAAATTAAAGATTACAACAAAGGAAACAACAAACAAAAGGAAATTCACATTACTAACAAGATACAAAGCCTTAGGCTCCGTTCACACTAGTGCAAATTGGACACAAAGACTCATGATAAGGTGCAGCCCATTTATTTCAATGGCACCTGTTCCAATGTACGCAGCAACTTTGAAAAGGTTTTGGCACTATTTTGATGCAACTTTCTTGCGACTTGAGTGCCATAGAGTGTAAAGTCGCATCAAAGTGAACAGAGCCTTTGCCCCGAGCTACATCATCAAATTCATCTCAAAAGATCACCTAAACCATCCTCCCCAGACCTTCTATTCTCTAGCTCCTTTGTTACCTTCTTCCATGCTTGCCTCCTGAACTTCCCAGAGCCTTTCCCAGCCTCTGGAACTCCTTACCACAACCCATCTGGCTATCTTCTACTCTGTCTACCTTAAGACAATCTCCGAAACTTCATCTCTATAAGGAAGCCTATCCCACCTCTACCGGACAACAACTTTTACTTTCTTACTTTCTCTATTAACTCACCCCCCCCCCCCCCTACCTTGTAAAATGCTGTGCAAATTGCTGATGCTATACTGTAAAAACCCTGTAAAATGAATATTTATAATAATGGAGAATGGAGAAATTGGTAAATAGTGTGCTTCTATAATCCTCTCTCGAGACCATCCATTAAAATATGCCTGCCATTACTACATAGCAGATGAACTGGTCATTTCAATGAAGTTCAGACGCCTGAATGTTGGTGCAATCCCCCCCCCCCCCCCCCCCTATAACAACAGAGTTTTATTGTCTTTTTGCTCTCATTATTACAAAGATAAAAACAGTAGAAAAAGGTAAAAAAAAAAAAAAAACACATAGGATGTGACAATGATAAAGATCAGTTTTGTCCAACAAAGAGACAATCAAAAATCCGTTTTGACATATCAGATCTGTATAACCTTGTACAACAACCTCCTGAATGTATTTGCAGACAGCTTTAAAAGGTTCAGCAGCTACCAGCCAAATTTTAATCCATCTATGGCCGTTCCTGCTTGACAGAAGTCAATTTAACGATTCCCTTGTGTGAAACAGAATAATGGAAATGTTTCATTTAATCATCAGCTGCAGCGCTGATCCGTGTACTCTGACAGTGGAGCACAGCGGGAGGATTCCTCCATCCACCTAGATTGTGTGGAAGGAAAAATCAGTTTGTTTTTATTAGCCTGTTGACGGTATGTATGTTTTTTTTTCCTACATTACTACAGTGAGATGTGGTTAGGCTGTCACTTCTCTCTCTGGTCCTAAGATGCTAAAAGCAAAAAACAACAGCATTGTTTTAATGTATACCCATCTGTATGTGACAGATCAACTGCAAATTGTCTTACCTCTTTGTAAAGATGGATGTACTGATCATTGCCTCCCAGCAAAAACACTGTCTCCTGCTGATCTCCATCCTGAACCCTGTTAAAATTATACAACAGATTTTAAAAGGTACTTAGATATAACTAGATGGTAGCTGCCATTGTCAAACTGTTTATGATAGTGCACGCTCCAAGGCTGTCATTATTATTCTTTGACTTATCTGCTGACTTGGAACAAGCATGCATACTTAAGGTGCCAGTACACCGAATACAAACATCCCACCGCTTACATCTTCAAAATTTCAGTTATGGCATCTTTCATATCTCTATTGTGGCAGAATACTAATAAGAGGAATAATATAAATATTCACTAAACAGTACACTACACTGGGCGTTAACTATACCAACTAAAGCAAAAGTGGAACAGTTTTCTATAAACAACCAGTCAAGTTTAAGTTAAATTATATGCAAAGTTAAAAAAAAAAAAATTATATATATCTATATTATATATATATATATATATATATATATATATATATATATATATATATATATATATATATATATATATATATATATATATATATATAATATAAAAATTGCATATATATGCTGTCTGTCAATAACATTAAGGGCTGGTTCACACCATGAATCGCACAGGAATGCTCTGTGCATTCCTGCTGTTCAATTCACATGCAATCTGGGTGGAGGGCGATTTCAGCCCATTCATTTGAATGAAGATCGCAAGTGCAGTGCATTTTGAAAATAGTGATGGAAATGCGCACCAAAAGCATGTTTCCAGTACTGTGTTCTGGTGTGAACAGGCCCTAACACCTTTGTTTTTCCCAAGTCCCCCTGTAACAATGTTTTATAGTCTGTTGATCCTGCTAACAAGGCTGTGTTTTTTTTTTTCAAACTTTCATTAGGAATTTGTATATATGAAGCTACTGCTGGCCCTCCAAAAAAACAATTTGCGATGGAACTCTTTTTAAAAACGTGTTAGGCAGTGAGAGGGTGATATACAAAAAAGGTGCCATATGACTGTTCCTGTGGCTGCGAAGAAAAGCATCGTGGGTAGAGCCCCAAGCAACTGCAGTTCTCTGTTTGGGTAAGGAGGGAAGGGGATGGGGAGGGGGGGGGGGAATAAAACCGAGGTTCAACCACCTGCTTATACTTGATCACCTGGTGAAAATAAAGAAAATCTCTGCACCTACAACACTCACAGGAGCACCAGGAGGAGAGGGAGCAAGGGTGGCTGGCTCAGCATGCTGGGAGGCTGAGCCAGATGCTTAAAAGACATCTGGGTGGATCCCGACATTATTTTTGGGATGCCTTCAGAGTCTGGAGCAGGTCTGTGACATCGAATGGCAGCAGACTTTAGCCTGCTGATGGCTGGTTCTGGGTCAAAGGATAAAACACATAAGTGCAATCTACTCCTGTGTCTCACATAGGAAGTATGACCAACAGAGCTTTGGCCATACTTCTCTTTAATGCAGCCATCTCATCTAATGATTGGTAAGTGAAAATATATTACATTTTGGTTTTAGGGGTTAGATATCCTTCTTTATTTGAAAAACTAGAGTGTAACTCCTCCACTTTTTGCGATTCGGCCCCACCATTATTACACTTGTGGTTTAATACAAAAAAATAGTACAATGAACAATGGTGTACACAATAAGTTCTTTCAATACTCACTCAGCATGGCACAGCTGGAAAGGGGTAAATTTCAGTTCTAGATTTAAGCAACTTTCTGAGAAAAAAAAAAAAAAAAAAAGTGGACTGTGAGCAGCAAATAAGTTCAACTTCTTATGAAAAGTGTTCCTAAAGAGAACATGTTTTGTTGTTCATAGCAAACTTCCTGCCTTACCATGGAGGTGATGGGACCAAATTTGCTATGGAAAGTATTTGGAATTACTGCATGCCTATCATACAGTACAGAGTGAAGAAATAAGATGCAACACTGTGTATCCTGCAGATAGCGTTTCAATCACTGCACATCAGACCTGATGAATGGTGACTAAACTGGAATACATGGTCTGTGTATAATGTAAAACCTATAAATCGCAGGTACGTATCCAATGGGATAGAACCCAAAACTTTTTTAATCGCTGTATTGTGAGTACCTGTGGCACCAATGGGGGCAGCTGTCAGTTATAGTACTCTTTAGGGCCCTTCACACTTAAAAAGTGGTTGTAAAGTAAAAAAAAGAAAAAAAAAAAAAAAAAAAAAAAAAAAATGTATTTTCACTGCCAGCCCCTCTGTTTTATGAAGCAATCCTACACTATGTAAATGTTAGTGTAAATCGATGTCTCTAAACACCTTATCTCCGATCTTTTCTGGTCGGTCACATGACCTCTGGCCGCTCTCTTCCGATCTAAGGGCTACAGCAGGAGGGGCCGAGATTACCTTTGACATCAGCCAGGGAGGTCACCTGACCACTGTGCTGTCCGCTCAGCCCCTCCCGCTGTAGCCTTTAGATCGGAGAGCGGCCAGAGGTCACGTGACCAGCAAGAAAAGATTGGAGATAAAAAGATGCCTCTAAATGCCTTTTATCAAAAAACATTTACACTGTAGAATGGCTTCATAAAAGAGAGGGGCTGGCAGTAATCTTAATTTTACTTTATTAATAGCGGCAGGATGGGAGAGGAGGGGTGGCTCACACACACACACACACAGAAGAAGACAGTCAGGAAGGGAAAGGAGGAGAGGAGAGAGCAGCGGGATGACGGAGGCACATAAACTGACCACAGTAATCATGGATCAGCAGCCATTGATTACCATGGTCAGCACACTAAAGGGGACACTGGAACAGGCAGGATCAACCAGGTTTTCTACAGCTTAGGGACAGGTTAGACAGCACAAGCACTGCTATAAAGAAATCTTTTTTTTTTTTTTTCTTTTTTAGGGTTACAACCACTTTAAGCGATCTCCTGTAATGCGTTGCTGTGTGTTAACATGTGTAGCATTAAGACAGCCCGTTCATTATGATTGAGCTGCCAACGCAACACAATGGATAAAATAAAAACACACGCAAACCTTTGTTTTAACAATGCAGTGCACCATAATGCATGGTATGTGCATTGAACTCCATTGTACAGTGCATGAAAGTGCTATACACGATTGCCACTGCAACACCCTGTGCATTACCATGTACATAGACTTTGGTTTGTGTCTGAGTTGCTTTACCAACTCATATAAGTCAATGTGAAAGCAAAAACAACTCAAAGCAACAAGTAGCAGCTCAAAAACAGCTGAAAGCACCTCAATGAACAACTCAATGGTGACTGAAGTATGTGAAGTAAATGAAGGTAACTGAAATGATACTGTATTGGACTTGATTCTGAGACCAACGCTTGTGTACCATGAAGCCTTGAAGATGAATTCCAGGTATAGGTATCTTCTAAATAGTGCAGCTGGGACAAATGTAACTATGTACAGCATATACACCATACCAGATTATGACTAAGCAAATTTCAATTCGTGAAACGCATTAATCGCTGCCAGATCTGCATTGATCTCTTGAGGTCTATGATGTTGTCTGATAATTTTTATCTTCAATAAAGTCTTCACTTTTGCTTCAAACCTGTGAGTGCGGTCAAACCTATTCCTGTTCCAGTGGCTCAGATTGCGGACTGGACCTGCACAGTGAGGTTAAAGCGTGGGACTGCTCTCACCTGAAGCAGCTTTGGCTTTGCTTTCTATCATATACCATACCTGGGAGATGTCCTGGAAGACAGAAATCACTGATGCAGACACCGCAACTGCAGTGATCTCCACTAGCTTCCAGGTCTAGTGGCTGCCCTGCTGCGTTCCTATCACAGAAGGATGACCACTCAGCACAGGCGCCTTTAAGAGAATGATTTGTATCTTCTAAATTAATACAAAAAGTGTGACATCACCACCCCTCCTCATCCATTCAGAAAATGCTTTGCATTCATTCAGAAAATACAAAGCATTCTCTGAATGGCGTTCATTCCAAGCTGCCAACCTCCTGTGTTCAGAATGCAGTGCAGTCACTCTGAACTTGAAAGCTACTGAAGATAGCTGGAGTAGTGGTGTCTTCTATAGTGTTTTTCAGCTTCCAGGGGCATCAACCAGGTATGGTATGGTATATACATAGTTACACTGGACCAAGCTGGATTGATGTACACTATGTAATAATTTCCATACAAGGAATCCTTCTTTTAATGCTTAAGTGGACTTCTTCAGCTGCAATGATATAAATAAGGTTTTTCTACATAATATTTTATATGAAGCATTTGTGCACCTGTGAAGCTTACGTGCAATGGAATCCAGATTGTATTCAGATCCAGGCTCATAGTCACAGTAAATATTCAGAAAAGGACTGGCCTTATCTCCCGAATCCTAAAAATAATCAATGTGAAACCGGTTACAGACAGAAAATATTATATATATATATATATTTTTTTTTTTTTTATTATTATACATACACTGTATCTCACAAAAGTGGGTACACCCGTCACATTTTTGTAAATATTTTATTATATCTTTTCATGTGACAACACTGAAGAAATGACACTTTGCTACAATGTAAAGTAGTGAGTGTACAGCTTGTATAACAGTGTAACTTTGCTGTCCCCTCAAAATAACTCAACACACAGCCATTAATGTCTAAACTGCTGGAAACAAAAGTGAGTACACCCCTAAGTGAAAATGTTCAAATTGGGCCAGGTTAGCAATTTTCCCTCCCTACTGTCATGTGACTCAGTAGTGTTACACAAGGTCTCAGGTGTGAATGGGGAGCAGGTGTGTTAAATTTAGTGTTATTGCTCTCACTCTCTCATACTGGTCACTGGAAGTTCAACATGGCACCTCATGGCAAAGAACTCTCTGAGGATCTGAAAAAAAGAATTGTTGCTCTACATAAAGATGGCCTAGGCTATAAGAAGATTGCCAAGACCCTGAAACTGAGCTGCAGCACGGTGGCCAAGACTATACAGCGGTTTAAACAGGACAGTTTCCACTCAGAACAGGCCTCGCCATGGTCGACCAAAGAAGTTGAGTGCACGTGCTCAGCATCATATCCAGAGGTTGTCTTTGAGAAATAGACATATGAGTGCTGCCAGCATTGCTGCAGAGGTTGAAGGGGTGGGGGGTCAGCCTGTCAGTGCTCAGACCATACGCCGCACACTGCATCAAATTGGTCTGCATGGCTGTCGTCCCAGAAGGAAGCCTCTTCTAAAGATGATGCACAAGAAAGCCTGCAAACAGTTTGCTGAAGACAAGCAGACTAAGGACATGGATTACTGGAACCATGTCCTGTGGTCTGATGAGACCAAGATAAACTTATTTAATTCAGATGGTGTCAAGCGTATGTGGCAGCAACCAGGTGAGGAGTAAAAAGACAAGTGCGTCTTGCCTGCAGTCAAGTATGGAGATGGTAGTGTCATGGTCTGGGGCTGCATGAGTGCTGCAGACACTGGGGAGCTACAGTTCATTGAGGGAACCATGAATGCCAACATGTACTGTGACATACTGAAGCAGAGCATGATCCCCTCCCTTCGGAGACTGGGCCGCAGGGCAGTATTCCAACATAACCCCAAACATGCCTCCAAGATTACCACTGCCTTGCCAAAGAAGCTGAGGGTAAAGGTGATGGACTAGACCTAAACCCTATTGAGCATCTGTAGGGCATCCTCAAACGGAAAGTGGAAGAGCGCAAGGTCTCTAACATCCACCAGCTCTGTGATGTCATCATGGAGGAGTGGAAGAGGACTCCAGTGACAACCTGTGAAGCTCTGGTGAACTCCATGCCCAAGAGGGTTAAGGCAGTGCTGGAAAATAATGGTGGCCACACAAAATATGGACACTTTTGGCCCAATTTGGACAGTTTCACTTAGGGGTGTACTCACTTTTGTTTCCAGCAGTTTAGACATTAATGGCTGTGTGTTGAGTTATTTTGAGGGGACAGCAAATTTACACTGTTATACAAGCTGTACACTCACTACTTTACATTGTAGCAAAGCGTCATCACATTAAAATATAGAATAAAATATTTACAAAAATGTGAGGGGTGTACTCACTTTTGTGAGATACTGTATACACACACACACATATACAGCTGTGCTCATAAGTTTACATACCCTGGCAGAAGTTATGATTTCTTGGCCATTTTTCAGAGAATATGAACGATAACAAAAACTTTTTAAAATCATGGTTAGTGTTTGGCTGGAGCCATTTCTTATCAATCAACTGTGTTTACTCTTTTTAAATCATAATCACAACAGAAACTACCCAAATAACCCTGATCAAAAGTTTACATACCCCAGTACTTATTAACGTGTATTGAGCCCTTTAACATCAATGACAGCTTGAAGTTTTTTGTGATATTGGTGGATGAGGCTCTTTATCTCCTCAGATGGTAAAGCTGCCCATTCCTCTTGACAAAAAGCCTCCAGTTCCTGTAAAATCTTGGGCTGTCTTGCATGAATTGCATGTTTGACATCTCCCCAGAGTGGCTCAATGATAATGAGGTCAGGAGACTGAGATGGCCACTCCAGAACCTTCACATTATTCTGCTGTAGCCAATGACAGGTCGACTTGGCCTTGTGTTTAGGATCATTGTCATGTTAGAATATCCAAGTACGTCCCGTACTCAGCTTCCTGGCTGATGAATGCAAATGTTCCTCCAGTATTTTTTGATAACATACTGCATTCATCTGGCAATCAATTTTGACCACATTTCCTGTGCCTTTGTAGCT
Source organism: Lithobates clamitans (assembly GCA_037952925.1). Lineage (NCBI taxonomy): Eukaryota > Metazoa > Chordata > Amphibia > Anura > Ranidae > Lithobates > Lithobates clamitans. Next base: position 1,161,212 of record JBBGZY010001008.1, read on the forward strand.
CACACATCCCCAAAACATCAGCGATCCACCTCCGTGTTTCACAGTAGGAATGGTGTACCCTTCATCATAGGCCTTGTTGACTCCTCTCCAAATGTAACATTTATGGTTGTGGCTAAAAAGCTCAATTTTGGTCTCATCACTCCAAATGACTTTGTGCCAGAAGATTTGAGGCTTGTATCTGTGCTGTTTGTTGTATTGTAAGTGGGATACTTTGTGGCATTTGCATAGTAATGGCTTTCTTCTGGCGACTCGACCATGCAGCCCATCTTTCTTCAAGTGCCTCCTTATTGTGCATTTTGAAACAGCCACACCACATGTTTTCAGAGAGTCCTGTATTTCACCTGAAGTTATTTGTGGGTTTTTCTTTGCATCCCGAACAATTTTCCTGGCAGTTGTGGCTGAAATTTTAGTTGGTCTACCTGACCGTGGTTTGGTTTCAACAGAACCCCTCATTTTCCACTTCTTGATTAGAGTTTGAAGACTACTGATTGGCATTCACAATTCCTTGGATATCTTTTTATTACCCTTTCCTGTTTTATACAGTTCAACTACCTTTTCCTGCAGATCCTTTGACAATTCTTTTGCTTTCCCCATGACTCAGAATCCAAAAAAATCAGTGCAGCACTGGATGAGAGATGCAAGGGTCTGTCAGGAGTCCAGAAACTCATTGACCTTTTATACACACACTAATTACAAGCAAACAGATCACAGGTGAGGATGGTTACCTTTAATAGCCATTCAAACCCCTTTGTGTCAACTTGTGTGTATGTTATCAGGCCAAAATCACCAGGGTATGTAAACTTTTGATCAGGGTCATTTGGGTAGTTTCTGTTGTGATTATGATTTAAAAAGAGTAAACAGAGTTGATTGATAATAAATGGCTTCAGCCAAACACTAACCATGAGTGAAAGAAATGTTTTTGTTATCATTCATATTCTATGGAAAATGGCCAAGAAATCATAACTTCTGTCAGGGTATGTAAATTTATGAGCACAACTGTACATACACACATATATAGACACACTGTATATGTCTTTAAAAAGTAGACAAGGGTAAAACACTGTTTTTAAAGTGGTTGTAAAGCCTTAAAGTGTAAGTTCGCCTTTACAGAAAAATCTGTAAGGTGAACTTATACAGGTCCCCCTCCTCTATGCAGCCACGAGTCTTCTCCATAGCTGACAGGACGGGCTATGCGGCTGCTGATTGGTTGGCGCCGTCCATGTGATGGTGCTGACCAATTAGAATGCTCCAAAACGTCTCTCCTGAGGAGGGACATTTTGGACATTCAGCTCAGGGGATTTCTATGCCCCGGACTCCTGGCACAAGTATACCGGGGGTTAGAATCGGAGATTGCCGCTGCCTAGGTCAGCGGGGGGACCCCACTTTTTCTTACCTGAGCACGATCCAGCCCCTGTCATTCTCCTCATTGGACAGACTAATAGCAGCAGGAGCCATTGGCTCCCACTGCTGTCAATCAAAAGCTGTGACACGGGAGCAGAGGGCGGGGCCAAGCCCTACTGTCTGTGTCAATGGACACAGCAGCAGGACTCGGGAGCAAGCCCAAAACCGGTGGCTTTCCGTGGGGGCACCCAATGAAGAGGAAGGGCCTGGAGTGCTCCTGGGGGAGAGGAGGTAAGTATTGACATGTTTGTTATTTTTTTTTTTTAATTTAAGGTTTACAATCACTTATGTGCTTTCACAAGTGTAGTGCACTCTGAAGAATGAGCTGTGTTCAGATCGCTTTTCAGAGGGCATTTGGCAGGGAACAAGGAGGAATTATATCACCTCCTCAAAGCCCGGTTTAACCCTGTAATGTCACGCACATGGTTGCACTGTGGCACCACTGAGCTCAATGGGCAAGTTTGACAAGGTGTGCTACTTGTCAAGCTCTGCACCCCAAGAGTCCCCTTTATATCAAAGTGCCCCCTTACACCAGTGTCCCCACTAGAGTGCCCCTTACACCGGTGTTCCCACTAAAGTCCTAGAGTCCCTAGCTACATGACTGTGGCCCTTGGGCTGTAGTCTGGAGACCTCTGATTGAAGAGAAGGCTGTCTCTTACTTCTGAGAGATTTCCTTTCACTTCCGCGATGGGACACAAAAAAGCAAAACAAAAACTGACAGATCTGCCCACCATTCCCTAGTCTGGTCTGGTCTTTAGATCTCCTGTATTGTATGGTGCTGTAGGTGTAAGAAGGGAGCTATGATCATTGGAGTTGTACTTTTGTGTTTTAGACCCCTTTCCCACTGAAGGCGTTTTTCAGGCGCTTTAGCTCTAAAAATAGAGCCCGAAAAAAGCCTCAGCTGCAATCCCAGTGTGAAAGCCAGAGTGCTTTCACACTGAGGAGCTGCGCTGGCAGGACGTCACAAAATGTCCTGCAAGCAGCTTCTTTGCAGCGCTGTAGGAGCGGAGAACACACACCGCTCCTGACCATTGAAAACAATGGGGCAGCCCCGGCATAGAGCTGCTTTGCACCCTTTTTTAGCAGTTTTAACCCCCCGCTAGCGGCCGAACAGAGCTGCTAAAATGACGTTAAAGTGGCGCAAAAAAAGCCGTTTTACCGCAGACGCCCCCCGGGCACTTTCAGTGTGAAAGGGCTCTTAGGGGCACAAAGTGAAAAGGCAGCTAAAAAAACATTCGGCCTCCCTTCATGCCATTCAGAGAATCCCAGCCTTCAACGCAGTTTATACCGCACCTTAATGAAAGTGATCCCCACAACCAGACCGCGCTTGGGAGGAGACTTGCTGAAGGAATCGATGGAAACAATTTCAGCATCCACTGAAAAAAAAATAAGTAAAGATTATAAATATTGGAAGACAGACATCATGGTGTATTGGAGGGAGTTCACACTGCTGTGGGTGCAGGACAGGGTGGAAATCGCAGGCTGTACTGCACACAAAACACATCAGACACGCCCACCATTATTTCTTAATGGCACCATTATTACATTATTCTTAGCTAGGAGGACTACAGAACACCTCCCTGCTATGTCATGTAAATAACAAGAGGGGGGGGAAGGTGTTCTGCAGCGCCCCCACCTGGTATATAAGCAAACTGCACCGCCCTCACCTGGTATATAGGTGTACTGCACCGCCCTCACCTGGTATATAGGTGAACTGCACCGCCCTCACCTGGTATATAGGTGAACTGCACCGCCCTCACCTGGTATATAAGTGAATTGCACCTCCCTGGCCCCGGCTCGCAGTCTCTCCCGGAGGTCCTGGTACTTGAAGTTGGTGACTTTTCCCTTCAGGGTGGCGGCCAGCAATTCATGCCCGCCAGGCCCGGGGCAGGGCAGCACCGACAGCCCGTACACATTGCTCTGAGACGGGAAACGGCTGAAAGTATCTTCTGTGAGCGGACAGCAAGCGGCAGACATGGCCGGAAGTGACATCGCCGGTAAACACAGCTGCCAGATACAAAGATGGCCGATCGGGGCTGCAAAGGGACTCCTGAGACCTTTTCCCGCCTACTGCGCATGCGCCGATTTCCAGTCTATGAAGCGCGCCTTTATAGGCTGGGAAGGAGCGGAGCGGTGCACAGCTCCCCCTGCTGGACAATTTCACCGTGTAACCAGACAGCACTTCCTAACACTAAACGACACCCTTGTTCTTGTTCTAACTGCTTGCCCTTCGGAAGATTTACCCCCCTTCCTGACTAGGCCATTTTTTTGCTATACAGTACTGCGTTACTTTAACTTACAGTTGCGGGGTCATACAATGCTGTACATAAATTATGACACCCCCCCCCCCACAAATAGAGTTTTCTTTGGTGGTATTTGATCACCTCCTGAGTTTTTAAATTTTTTGCGCTATAAACAAAAAAAGACCGCCAATTTTGAAAAAAACAATCTTTTTTACTTTCTGCTATAAAACATATCCTATTAAAAAAAATGTAAAAAATCAAATTGCTTCATAAGTTTAGGCCAATATGTATTCTGCTACATATTTTTGGTAACATACTGGATTTTATATATTTTCTTTATACTAGTAATGGCGGTGATCAGCGACAGCAGGACTGCGATATTGCGGCGGACAATCTGACAATAACTGACACTTTGTGGGAACCAGTGACACTAATACAGGGATCCGTGCTAAAAAATATGCAGTCACTGTACTAATGACATAGCTCCCAACTGTCCTTTATTTTGAGGGACTGTTCCTGATTTCGAGGGACTGTCCCTGATTTGGAACAATGTCCCTCTGTCCCTCATTCCTCCTCATTTGTCCCTCATTTTGCTCTGATCCATATAGTTTTTTATAAAATGCACTTTTTGTCTTTCAAAAAGAGTTTCCCAGTGCTAAACCTTTCATCCAATTTCTAAATTGCTGCATTTGTACATTTTAAAAGCTAATATAACTGAATAGTAGTGGTAAAAAAAAGTCCTTGTGGATTTAATTAACCTTTTGTTTGGGTTAACTCTCCTTTAAAGGGGTGTGGCAGGGGGCGTGTCCTATGCCTACATTCATTTTTTAGTAGGTGTCCCTCATTCCCATCTCAAAATGTTGGGAGGTATGCTAATGACACTGGCTGGGAAGGGGTTAAACATCTAGGGAGATCAAAAGTTTAAATGTGTACCTAACCAGTGTTTTTGTGTGTACAGCGTGGTGCTTACACTAAGGGATGTGATGGATTTTATTTCATGGTTTGCGGGGAAACAAAATCTAGCATATCCCCGCTGACAGGACAGAGCTCTGCATTGTTTATGTATGCAGAACTCCGTCCATTGTGTCTCCTTGCCGATCAGCGGGTGCCAGCGGTCATCCATTGGCCGTCACCCGCTGATCAGCTACCCAGACGTACAGAATCATGTGTGTATGTATATATATATATATATATATATATATATATATATATATATGTGTGATTCTGCACAGAGCGGCCGCCCTGTAGTAGTACAGCTACAATAGGGCGGTCACTAACTGGATAATCCATACACAGTCACCAGGGCCGGTACAAGGGGTGGGCAGAAGGGGGGGATGCCCTGGGCACAGTAGAGGCCACACTACAAGCTGCCTGTCCTGGGGCTGCTTTGATCTGTGGCTGCAGCGCTCCCCTCCCACCTCCTCGCCTTGTTTGTCACACAGTGCCGGGAGTGCTGTGTGTCAGGGAGCTGGGTCTGTGTGTGTGTGTGTTCGGCGGCACTGTAACAAGGTCCCACCCCCCTAGACCGGCTCATGTGGTAGCAGATTGAATCAGTGTTCCGCCTATCACAAGAGCCGGTCTAGGGGGGCGGGACCTTTTTATGGCGCCGCTGCACACACACACAGACCCAGCTTATGTGACACACAGTGCTGCGGGAGATGTCCTCTGTGTGATCCAGGGCAGGCTATGGTGAGTCTGCATTCATAGGCAAAGTGAGGCTGCGATTATGGTCACAGAGAGGCTGCTATTATGGGCACAGAGAGACACAGAGATACTGCTATTATGGGCACAGAGAGGCTGCGATTATGGGCACAGAGAGGCTGCTATTATGGGCACAGAGAGGCTGCAATTATGGACACAGAGAGGCTGCTATTATGGGCTCAGAGAGACTGTTATTATGGGCACAGAGAGGCTGCAATTATGGACACAGAGAGGCTGCTATTATGGGCACAGAGATTCTGCTATTATGGCCACAGAGAGGCTGCAATCATGGGCACAGAGAGGCTGCGATTATGGGCACAGTGAGGCGGCATTGATGGGCACAGGGAGGCTGCAATTATGGGCACAAAGAGGCTGCGATTATGGGCACAGTGAGGCGGCATTGATGGGCACAGGGAGGCTGCAATTATGGGCACAAAGAGGCTGCGATTATGGGCACAGTGAGGTCGCATTGATAGGCACAGTGAGGCGGCATTGATGGGCACAGTGAGGCTGCAATTATGGGCACAGTGAGGCTGCGATTATGGGCACAGTGAGGCGGCATTGATGGGCACAGCGGTAGGCTGCATTTGATGGGCATTGATGAGACTGCATTGATCTCTTGTATCATGTGTGCAGTCTCTGACCATCTTTAGTATGATGTCCTCAGTCTCTAACCAACGCCTGCATCATGTCCTCAGTCTCTAACCATCTCTTGTCTTATATCATGTCTGCAGTCTCTGAGGGGAGTTTGCTTAATTAGCAATGGTATTGGTAATATGCAGCAGGAAGGGGTTAATGCACTGTCACTGATGCATTAGTATAGATCCCATCTCTGTAGGCGCTGTAGCTTTTCACAGCAGGGGGGGGGTGGGGCAGTTTTTCACCTTCGCCCTGGGCACCGAATGACCTTGTCCCGGCACTGACAGTCACTACTTAATGGCCCTGTAATCTATTTTTCATGAAATGTTTTTTTACTGTGTGTTTCTGCCTTCTTGTAAGTTCCTCCAATGAGCAATACTTGTTAGTTGTCATCTACACTGCTCTATGCACACTACAAATCCCACAGTCCATCTCTGGAGCGAACAAGAGAGGGTGGCTACATTCCTACATACAGTAGGACCATGGAGAATAAACGTTGTTACCCCCTTACAGAAGGTCAAGTCACAGCAGCAAAAGAAAAAAAAAATAGAAGGGACTTAAGACTTAAGATTTCATATTTTAACCACTTCCGGACCGCCGCACGCCGATATACGTCCTTAGTTTGACGGGGGATATCGTTGTTATGGCAGCAGGTAGCTGCCATAACCCCAGTATCCTCGTGTTCGGCCGGCGGTCCAGTTTCTGATAAGAGTGGTCTCTGTGGCAGGTTAGTCGCAAAATCACTTTTATCAGTGGCGGGAGAGGAGCCCCCGCCACTCTCCGGTGCCAATCAGATCTTCACCCTGGCTAGGCATAGAGACGAGTGAGGGGAAGATGACCCCCACCCGTCTCCATACCAATGCAGGGCGGAAGAAGCTACCCCCCCTAAAATAAATTGGGACTTTAACGGCAACAAAAGTACAAAGATATAAATATATTTTATTCGACAAAATGTATATATATACAAATATAGATATATATGTTATTTTGGGGGGTAACACCTTTCTCTATTAACTGTTTTAAGGGATGTTGGCAATCATTCATGGGTGTGGTTGGATGTTCTTTTTTTATGTTTTAAATGTCTCTTCCGCCCACAGCTCTTAAAGGGCCATTTTTTAAATTATTTTTTTAAATGACAATTTTTTTTTTTTTTTATTGCATTTTAGTGTAAATATGAGATCTGAGGTCTTTTTGACCCCAGATCCCATATTTAAGAGGACCTGTCATGCTTTTTTTCTATTACAAGGGATGTTTACATTCCTTGTAATAGAAATAAAAGTGACACATTTTTTTTTTAAAAAAACAGTGTAAAAATAAAAGGTAAAATAAATAAGAATTTTTTTTTTTTTTAAACACGCCCCGTCCCGAAGAGCTTGTGTGCAGAAGTGAACGCATACGTGAGTAGCGCCCGCATATGAAAACAGTGTTCAAACCACACATGTGAGGTATCGCCACGATCGTTAGAGCGAGAGCAATAATTCTAGCCCTAGACCTCCTCTGTAACTTAAAACATGCAACCTTTAGAATTTTTTAAACATCACCTATGGAGATTTTTAAAGGTTAAAAGTTTGTCGCCATTCCACGAGCGGGCGCAATTTTGAAGCATGACATGTTGGGTATCAATTTACTCGGCATAACATTATCTTTCACAATACAAAAAAAATTGGGCTAACTTTACTGTTGTCTTATTTTTTAATTAAAAAAAGTGTATTTTTTCCCAAAAAAAGTGTGCTTGTAAGACCGCTGCGCAAATACGGTCTGACAGAAAGTATTGCAATGACCGCCATTTTATTCTCTAGGGTGTTAGAAAAAAAATGTATAATGTTTGGGGGTTCTAAGTAATTTTCTAGCAAAAAAAACAGTTTTTAACTTGTAAACAACACATCTCAAAAAGAGGCTCGATCCTTAAGTGGTTATTATGCAGCCTGCACTTCGGAGATATCTGTATTCACCACCACTGTACAACACAATCAAATTTCTAATTGTTTCAGCTGTCTGCCCTGTACAGCCGTGGCCAAAAGTTTTGAGAATGACAAAAATATTATTTTTCACAAGGTCTGCTGCTTCAGTGTTTTTAGATCTTTTCGTCAGATGTTACTATGGTATACTGAAGTATAATTAGAAGCATTTCATAAATGTCAAAGGCTTTTATTGACCATTACCCTAAGTTTATGTAAAGAGTCAATATTTGCAGGGTTAATCCTTCTTTTTCAAGACCTCTGCAATTCACCCTGGAATGCTGTCAATCTACTTCAGGGCCACATCCCGACTGATGGCAGCTCATTCCTGCATAATTAATGCTTGGAGTTTGACAGAATTTGTGGGTTTTTTTTGTTCACCCGCCTCTTGAGAATTGACCACAAGTTCTTAATGGGATTAAGGTCTGGGGAGTTTCCTGGCCATGGACCCAAAATTTTGATGTTTTCTTCCCCAAGCCACTTAGCACTTTTGCCTTATGGCAAGGTGCTCCATCATACTGGAAAAGGCATTGTTCCTCACCAAACTGTTCTTGGATGGTTGGGAGAAGTTGCTCTCTGAGGATGTTTTTGTACCATTGTTTATTCATGGCTGTGTTCGTAGGAAAATTGTAAATGAGCCCACCCCCTTGGCTGAGAAACAACCCCACACATGAATGGTCTCAGGATGCTTTACTGTTGGCATGACACAGAACTGATGGTAGCGTTCACCCTTTTTTTCTCCAGATAAGGTTTTTTCCGGATGCCCCAACAATTGGAAAGGGGATCAATAAGAGAAAATGACTTTACCCCAGTCCTCAGCAGTCCAATCCCTGTACCTTTTGCAGAATATCAGTCTGTCCCTGATGTTTTTCCTGGAGAGAAGTGGCTTCTTTGCTGCCCTTCTTGACACCAGGCCATTTTTCAAAAGTCTTTGCCTCACTGTGCGTGCAAATGTCCTCCTACCTGCCTGCTGCCATTGCTGGGCAAGCTCTGCACTGGTGGTGCCCCAATCCCGCAGCTCAATCAACTGTAGGAGATGGTCCTAGCTTGCTGGACTTTCTTGGGCACCTCAAAGGTTTCTTCTCAAATGCAGTGGAAATGTTTTTTTATGAGATTAGGTTAATTTTCATGGCAAAGAGGGACTTTGAAATTAATTACTATTCATCTCATCACTCTTCATAACATTCTGGAGTATATGCAAATTGCCATCATAAAACTGAGGCAGCAGGATTTTGTGATAATAAATATTTGTGTATATATAGAAATGTGTATATATATATATATATATATATATATATATATATATATATATATATAATACACAGTATCTAACAAAAGTGAGTACACCCTCCTCGCATTTTTGTAAATATTTTATTATATCTTTTCATGTGACAACACTGAAGAAATGACACTTTGCTACAATGTAAAGTAGTGAGTGTACAGCTTGTATAACAGTGTAAATTTGCTGTCCCCTCAAAATAACTCAACACACAGCCATTAATGTCTAAACCGCTGGCAACAAAAGTGAGTACACCCCTAAGTGAAAATGTCCAAATTGGGCACAATTAGCCATTTTCCCTCCCCGGTGTCATGTGACTCGTTAGTGTTACAAGGTCTCAGGTGTGAATGGGGAGCAGGTGTGTTAAATGTGGTGTTATCGCTCTCACTCTCTCATACTGGTCACTGGAAGTTCAACATGGCACCTCATGGCAAAGAACTCTCTGAGGATCTGAAAAAAAAGAATTGTTGCTCTCAATAAAGATGGTCTAGGCTATAAGAAGTTTGCCAAGACCTTGAAACTATGCTGCAGCACGGTGGCCAAGACCATACAGCTGTTTAACAGGAGAGGTTCCACTCAGAGCAGGCCTTGCCATGGTCGACCAAAGAAGTTGAGTGCACGTGCTCAACGTCATATACAGAGGTTGTCTTTGGGAAATAGATGTATGAGTGCTGCCAGTATTGCTGCAGAGGTTATAGGGGTGGGGGGTCAGCCTGTCAGTGCTCAGACCATACGCCGCACACTGAATCAAATTGGTCTGCATGGCTGTCATCCCAGAAGGAAGTCTCTTCTAAAGATGATGCACAAGAAAGCCTGCAAACAGTTAGCTGAAGACAAGCAGACTAAGGATATGGATTACTGGATCCTGTGGTCTGATGAGACCAAGATAAACATATTTGGTTCAGATGTTGTCAAGCGTGTGTGGTGGCAACCAGGTGAGGAGTACAAAGACAAGTGTGTCTTACCTATAGTCAAGCATGGTGGTGAGAGTGTCATGGTCTGGGGCTGCATGAGTGCTGCCGGCACTGGGGAGCTACAGTTCATTTAGGGAACCATTAATGCCAACATGTACTGTGACATACTGAAGCAGAGCATGATCCCCTCCCTTCAGAGACTGGGCCGCAGGGCAGTATTCCAACATAACGACCCCAAACACACCTCCAAGATGACCACTGCCTTGCTAAAGAAGCTGAGGGTAAAGGTGATGGACTGGCCAAGCATGTCTCCAACCCTAAACCCTATTGAGCATCTGTGGGGCATCCTCAAATGGAAGGTGGAGGAGCGCAAGGTCTCTAACATCCACCAGCTCTGTGATGTCATCATGGAGGAGTGGAAGAGGACTCCAGTGGCAACCTGTGAAGCTCTGGGGAACTCTTTGCCCAAGAGGGTTAAGGCAGTGCTGGAAAATAATGGTGGCCACACAAAATATTGACACTTTGGGCCCAATTTGGACATTTTCACTTAGGAATGTACTCACTTTTGTTGCCAGCGATTTAGACATTAATGGCTGTGTGTTGAGTTATTTTGAGGGGACAGCAAATTTACACTGTTATGGCCTGTACACACGATCGGACATTGATTGGACATTCCGACAACAAAATCCATCTGATTTTTTTGCGATGGATTTTGGGCCAAACTTGTCTTGCATGCACACGGTCGCACAAAGTTGTCGGAAAATCCGATCGTTCTGAACGCGGTGATGTAAAGCACGTACGTCGGGACTATAAACTGGGCAGTAGCCCAGCTTTCGTCTCTTAATTTATTCTGAGCATGCATGGCAATTTGTGCGTCAGATTTGTGTACACACGATCGGAATTTAAACGATCGGATTTTGTTGTCGGAAAATTTTATATCCTGCTCTCAAACTTTGTGTGTCGGAAATTCCGACGGAAAAAGTCAGATGGAGCCCACACATGATCGGAATTTCCGACAACACAATCCGATCGCACTTTTTCCATCACAAAATCCGACCGTGTGTACAGGGCATTATACAAGCTGTACACTCACTACTTTACATTGTAGAAAAATGTCATTTCTTAAGTGTTGTCATTTGGCATGTGTCAGTGGTTGGGGGTAGGTGGCTGTCAGTCTGAGGTGTAGATAGTTGGAGGTTGGCATCAAGTCTGGGTTATCAGTGGTCGGGGATGGGTGTCAAGTTCTGAGTATCAGTGGCTGGGGGCTTTAGGCAGGTGTCAGTCTTGGGTGCTGGTGGTTTAAGGTGGATTGATGTCAGTCTGGGGTACAGGCACCATATTACTGGTGACATCTAGAGATTCCCTCATTTTGGATTGATTTTCTCTCACTTCCTGTTTTTGCCCGTCACGATGGGCATATCCCTGCGGCCAATAGAACTAATAGAGTGTACACCAGCAGCCAGCATGGCCCTAAAAGTGTAATTTGTTTCTTGAACATGTCACTACACAAGGGAGAGAAAGGGATCCTTCACCCTCTTTAGCCTTTTTGACAGCCTGCACTACAGCATACTTTTTTGTATTTCAATCATTTTACAAACTCTGCGTTTGGGTGTTTGTTTATTATTTGCGCTAGTGTGCAGTGTCAGTCATTTTTTTTGAAGTAGGATCTGCCCATAAGGACCCATTCTTTTGTTGCGGTAATGTGTGCATTACAATGATCTTTACAGGAATGCACGTTAACACACAATAATTGCATTGATATGACGTGGTCCAAATAAAACTTGGAGTGCCACTCTAAGCTGAGACATAGGTCTCCACGCCGGTTGCAGTGACGGGAGCTGGTGTCAGTGCACCATTCAGAGGTGTAAGAGCATTGTCAAAGAGAAGATAGAGTGCCGATCACGAACCCAGTGCATTAGTATGTAGATGAATGTGGCCTCAGCCAGAGTCGCTCCAGCCACGTCCCCTTACATGTTTCGCCCCGCTCATCAGGTGTTGATAATATGTTATCAAGCACCGGTGAGCAGGGGGGATACATGTCAGAGGGATGTGGCTGGAGCGATGCTGGCTAAGGCCACATTCATCTACATACTAATGCACTGGGTTGGTGAGTGATGCCCATTCTTTATGATGAGGTGCCTTTCCTAATGGCACCCCAGAAAAGGAAGCAGAGTTGCTTCTTACTCCCAGGACTGAGCTGCTGAATAGTGAGCTTTTTTTTTTTTTACTGAACTGACATTAGTGGTCAAGATGGACACTAGATGATTAGCCTTCCCAAGACTTATTATTCACAGGACTATTAACCTTATCCTTGCCCCCCCCCCGTTGCACCAAATAATTTTCTCCTAATGGCACCCCACCTACCTTCCAATAGACATACATTGCAGTGTAACATATGGCAACCCACTAATGTACAATGTGCTTTAAAAAAAAAAGGAATTTGAATCAACAACTTTAATGGTAGGTTTATTTTAACAGTGAGAGACAAAATAACAAAACAAATGGAGAAAAATGCATTTAAAAAAAAATATATATGAATTGAAGGTCTGCTGACCGGCATCCAATCAGCACACTCAGCCAATGGCTGAGAGCACTGACCGGAGTGTTCTGGTGGGGAGGGGGGCGTATCTTTATCAGACCTCAATAGAACAGCAGGAGAGATAGCAGTACTAAAATTAAATTGTTAGTACAGCAGCTTCAACCTGAGCTGTCAGTTTTTTTGTTCAGCCAGCTGGGTTGAGCGGGGAAAAAAAAAAAAACTAGCAGTGTGTACTAGGCTTAAGAAAGGTGGGCAACAATAAACAGGCCCAACAATAAAAAAAAAGGATCAACAGACCCAACTTTAGACTGCTGCTGCACCTACCTTGCGACCTAAAGCTGCATCCGCAGAAGATTGGGCGCTCACTTGGTAAAGCGTGGAAAAGGTATGAACAGAAGACCACGGAGAGAGAGCTGGACAACAGAAGCTTGATGTCGGAATGCCCAGGAAACTCCTACTGATCTGGTAGAGTAAGCATGTATTAGTGCAGGAGGTGCTTTGCACTTTAAGCTCCGTTCACACCTAGGCGTTCCGCATTTTGCGGCAATTCAAGGAATCGTAGGCAGAATTGCAGTGATTCTGCCCACAATACGGAGCCTTAGGCTGAGTTCACACTTGCTGCGGCCGCGGCTCACAGCAGGGGGTCCGGTCCGTCCCTGTTCACCGATTCAGGTGCGAATTTCTGCCTGAATTCGCACCCGATTCGGAGCCAAAGACGCACAGGACCCTTTCCAAATGCAGACGGTGGTCGCTTCTGGGGTGTGTGTGTGAACCGGCTACATTGAGAGCTGGTCACACTCTCCTGTAATGTGAATTGGATGCAGAGAAACCCGCATGAAATTCGCATGTGTGAACCCAACCTTGAAGGTTAAGCTCTTCAGATTAGTCGTCTTCAAGCCATCAAGCTATGGTAGATTTTGAAGCAGGATATCCCTTGTGAGGTCCTGATGGTAGGACAAATGGAAGTCTGTCTTCAGCCCTGCCCCGCTTTCTCCTCATTGGCTCACTAGTTGTGATTGACAGCAGTGGGTGTCAAAGGGCTCCCGCTGTTGTCTTAGCCAATTTAGAGGGAGAATCCCAGGACAGCCAAGACTATCATGAACATCACTGGATCAGAGGGAGCTCAGGTAAGGATTGGGGGGGGCGCAGCACACAGAAGGTTTTTTACGAAGGTAAAAAATCTTCAGCCTTTAGAACCACTTTAATCCTAGAACACACTGATAGTTTTTTTTTTTCTTTTAACCCAGGGGGCTAAACAAAAAAAAAACAAAAAATGACAGCTCAGGTTGGAGCCGCTGTACTAACTATCCAATGTTAGTCCAGTGATCTCCCCTGCTGTTCTATTGTGTTCAGACAGGGGGACGAATTGTTGGACTTTCATTTTTGATTTTATTTGAAAGTGGCTGCAAATTAATCAGTTGAGCAGATCTACTATACTTTTTTTTCACATTCATTTTGTTTTTTCTGTGGAGCATTGGTGTTAGTTAAGGATTAGATATAGTTAAGCTAAGAGAGTGAATTCTCCGTAAGGGAGAAGAGCCCAATCTCCTAAAGAGACTAGCAATAAAGGAAGACTCACGGGGTAGGGTTATAGAGGGGATAAGTCCTCAGTTTTTATCCAATCATCTAAAAGGAACCAACCTATAATCCAAGGTCGATGAAGATCAAGTCTATGCCCTCTACCAAAATAAACCACTGCTGCAGTAATGACTTAAAGAGACCCTTTCCCTAGTTTTTTTTTTTTTTTTTTCCTTTTTTTATTGTTCCTAAAGCATGTTATGCAAATTTAACTCTTATAATATTTAATGTGCCTAGAAAGGCTTTGAGTTGGTAATCAAACAAGCCCCATACCACTGCTAAGTGTTGCTGTCTCACACATGGTAGCTGTCACTCCAGTGATGTGCTGCAGTAATCTCATGCATGGGTTCAGGCCTTTGTGCCCTTACCACTGCCACAGACAGTCCTGTTTGTGCGCTTTCGCATTCTGGGCTGCCAGATGACCCATCATAAGGCTGTGGTGGGAGCTGCTGTCAAAGACCATGGCAGCCATGATGGAGCAGGGGACAAGGATCAAACACTCCTAATCACGTAGGATACCAATGGAACTTCAAGTGACACTGTCATCACACAGTCATTTATACACCATAATATGCTTAGTAAAACAAGAGGAAATATAGTTACCTTTTCAACAGCCCAAGTCTTCAACCACCATTGCTTCACTGCAAGTTGTCCACACTACTAGGTGTGTGGAACATCAGTTTCCCCACTGTTATGGCACAGGGGATAACAGGTATTTGACCCATCGTACCTGAATATTTGCAGTGGCAGGCTGTCGGACAGATAAGTATATTCCCTCTTCTTTCAACAGGTATATTATTGGATATACAGTCTATTTCCCAAAGACAACCTCTGGATATGACGCTGAGCACATGCACTCAACTTCTTTAGTTGACCATGGCGAGGCTTGTTCTGAGAGGAACCTGTCCTGGTAAACTGCTGTATTGTCTTGGCCACCGTGCTGCATTTCAGTTTCAGGGTCTTGGCAAATCTTCTTATAGCCTAGGCCATCTTTATGTAGAGCAACAATTCTTTTTTTCTGATCCTCAAAGAGTTCTGTGCCAGGAGTGGCCATGTTGAACTTCCAGTGACCAGTATGAGAGAGTGAGAGTGATAACACCAAATTTAACACACCTGCTCCCCATTCACACCTGAGACCTTGTAACACTACCGCGCCACATGACACCGGGGAGGGGAAATGGCTTTAATGTGCCCAATTTGGACATTTTCACTTAGGGGTGTACTCACTTTTGTGAGATACTGTAAGTACCCCTGTATTGATAAGGTCATTTTAGAGGGTATAAGGCGTCTATGCAGGACAAAGCAACAGATATACTTTAACTGTGGTCTCCTTGCCATCCTTTCTCTTTCCAATTGGGATCCGGGACTCCCAATTTCCAGTCACATGTTCGATGTGATGGCCTCCAATTGGCTATCAGAGCGATTAGTCACTGTAAAGCCTGCCCATTGTGTATACAATGTATCTTCCTCTCCATTCAGAAGAGAAAGATGTAAAAACAAACAAAAGTGTGTAAGATTAAAAAAAAAAGAAAAAGAAAAAAAAATAGCTAGCTCAAGGTTTGATCTAGGTCCATGCCAAGGTTAGTGCTAGGGTTAAGGTAATGGTCAAAGGTCAGGATCCTTAGAATTTTGGGTACAATTTCCAAAATGAATGTCAGTGTCAGTTTTTTTCAGTCGCACTGTTGTTTCTGGTCCCTACTATGGGTACAAAGAACAACTAACATAACACATATGTGGTATTACGGTGACCATCAGGAGCAGAATTTATTTTGGGTTGTTCCTTGGTGGCAAGTTATGGTAATAGCAAGAAATATACAGCTAAATTGAAAGATTTTTTGTTTTTAATTATTGTTTTGGGCCAGTGTTCCTTTGATGATAATAATAACAATATTAATAAAAAAAATATAAAAAATATCATTACCATTTAGGTCCAAAAGACATGTCTTGAAAAAAACAAGGTATAATCCACCTGGATACACAAAGTGATTGCAATATGTACAGTTTTACTAACGAACTACTAAGACATTAGTCTTACTGTCAGCCACTTACTTTAAAAGACTTCGTGTTTTTTCACCTTAATGCATCCTATGCAGTGACCGGTCCCCCAGCCCCCCCCCCCCCCATTTATTTACCTGAGCCCTGGAACTATGGACGCCGACTCAGGAGCGCGCCCACAAGATAACCCCCTCGGGAGAGCGCTTCTCCTAGGGCAGTGGTTCTCAACTCCAGTCCTCAGGACCCACTAACAGGCCACGTTTGCAAGATAACTGAAATACATCACAGGTGATATAATTTGCTGCTCAGTGATTGCAGTATTCTAGTCTGCATCTCCCCAAGGTAATACTTAAAATCTGGCCTGTTAGTGGGTCCTGAGGTCAGGAGTTGAGAACCACTGTCCTAGGGGGTCACCTTATGTGGGGAGGAGCCGCGAGAGCCGCCGGGGGACCCCAGAAGAGGAGGTTCAGGGCCACTCTGTGCAAAATGAGCTGCACAGTGGAGGCAAGTATGACATGTTTGTTATTTAAAAAAGAAAACCATGAACCCTGACAATCACTTTAACGCTCAGCGCTGAGGTTAAGGAAGGCATATATATATATATATATATATATATTTCTTTTAGATATTTTAAGGAATTAGGCACACAGACTTACTATATCCCACTGGCTTTATTTCACACGGGCTTTGCTGCGTTGTTTTTTTTTTACAGGATGGTTCACAAGACAACAGACAAGACAAAAAAAAAAACACAACAAATAACCTGCATCATAAAATGCTGGGAAATATGCACATCTAGAGCATAACACAATAAAGCAATGTCAACTTTGTAGAAGATTTCTATTAATGGGGGCATGATGGTAAAAAGAAAATAAAAGCAGTTTTTCAAATCAGACAAATCAATGAGTTCCATCCAGGCCCCGGCACTCCTGGAAGAAGCTGGATGCAGGTAAGCAGGCATCTCACAAGCCAGTATAGCGCACCAGGCCTTAGCTTTGCATTTGCAACAGGATGGAGCCCAGACTGTAAAAACCTAAGTGTTTTCCCATAGAAAAAAAACTCAGCCAAAAAAATAGCTGAAATCTGGTAATACAAGTACCACGGGGAAATGAACACTTTATTTCTTCATAGAAGCCCCAAAATTAATTGGTCCTAAACCTTGATGCTCAGTATTTGTGCTAAATTCAAGTGTGCAGTTTATATCATCATATAGAAATTGTATATGGTTTCCGAACATTTCTGGATAAATACATTTTTATAATCTAACACACCAAGAGGTTGCAAGAAGAAATAAAATAGGTTACTTATGAAAACCTTTCCTATTCCTGGTGTGTTTTCCTGGCTCATCTGCCCAGGCTACGATATACTAAACTTTCATAAATGCAAGCCAGACTGTGGCCTTACAATTCTCTAAAATAAAATATATATGTTCATATTATGCTTAGTGTGGTGTGATGTGGCCAGAGTTCAGCCCTCCCAATTTCCTCCTTTTACATGCCCCCAAATCCATGCATTGGTACAACGATTGAGCCGCTTTCCCAAAAAGTGAAAAATTGCACCGATAGCTCCTGGGGTTTACAGTATAAAAAAGGAGCCTGCTTATCAATGAGGTTTTCAATGCTACCTTAAAATGTACAGAAACGTCATGCCGTCCAGCTGCAATACTGTAGACCCTAACTGTAAGAGAGCAAAAAAAAAAAAAAATAGGCTTCCTTTAATATGATGCATTCAATGCCTCTGTACTGTAGAAGCAGCCATTTTGGGGTTAGGATCACTAAAGAAAAGCAGCCAATCAACTGACTGCATATGGCTAATAAAACTTCACAAAATGGCTCAAGTACAGGGGCAGAATTTCAAGATGGTGATGGAGGATCTTGTGGATAAACTTATATTTTAATGCCAATAATGTAAGCAGTATTTCCGACAACCCGCCTTCACAATTCCTAAAGTGGGCTTAGATCACTAGGGAAAGGGATACAGAATTAAACCCTTAGCGCAAGTCTTCCTCTTCTCCTTTGATGGTCTTCTTGATGCGAAGCAGCATTGTAGTCAGCCACTGGTCCAAACGGGAGATAGAGTCATATTCTTTTACCTGTAATGCAAAAAAATTTGTTATTAAGCCAAATGCTTTTTGGACAGAATGATATAGAGAAAGAAGCAAAAGCAGCTTTATTTATGCCAGGGGTGATGACACTTTTATTTTGTAACAGTATTTTATGTGCAGTCTAAATGCTGAAAAATTATTAAAAATAAGTTAAATCTGGCCGTGAATCACTAAATTTTACAACGGCTATCAAAGTGAAAGTCAAGACACCACAATAGAGACATCGGGGTTGATTTACTAAAGGCCCCTTTCACACTGGCCAGTTTTTCAGGTGGACCTGATCGGAAACTCCATTCACCCCTATGGAGCGGCGGAGGTCAGCGGTAACGTCTGCTGTTATCCGATCCTGTCCACAAAATCCAGACAGGTGGTGGTCCCATTTTCCATTCACCTGGCGGATCGGATGAAAACCGACAGGGGGAGTCCGCTTTCATACAATCTCCCTATAGAGGAGAGCGGGACTGGGTCTGTGTCCGCTCTGCACAGTGAATGGAGATGGACCTGTTATCCGCCTGCTCAGCGGGGATCAGCGGATCAAGCGGAGTCCGTCAGGCCCATGTGAAAAGGGCCTAAAGCTATAGAGTGCAAAATCTGGCGCAGCTCTGCATAGAAACCAATCAGCTTCCAGGTTTTATTGTCAAAGCTTAATTGAACAAGTTGAAGTTAGAAGCGGATTGGCTACCAACTCCTAACGTTCAATAAAAAGCATAAGCATTGAAAACCTTCCTTTATTAAATTCAGATTTATTTTAAAGGCTGAAACTAATAACATACGATGTTATACATTCAAACTGTACTTAAAAAAAATATATATATAAAAAAACAAAAAAAAAACAACAACCCTCTTACAATTCAATAGTAGCTATAATAATAATATTAAAAAAAAACAAAAAAACTTACTGCATCTGTATAGTTGTCCAGGTTTTGTTCTTCATGAGCCTCAAGCAGTTTCTGTGAAAAACAAAAAATAATGTAGACGTGTCATTAAACCAGACTTTCCATGAACCTCTTTTTTTGTCATGAATTTAAAAAATGCATAAAACTTGGATTATGTGATCTCTGGATACAGGGTGTATTGTGGGAGTTTCAGGATATTAGGGCAAACCTGGGCAAGTCAAACTGAGAACAAGATGAAAAATACATACATACATACATACATACATACATACATACATACGCCAAACCATTTTCTCCACCCACGTAATATTCAGTAGGTCTCCCATTTGCCAACAAAAAAGCCCTTACGCTTAGAGGCATGGACGCCACTGGACAAAGCATCACACTGCCTCTGCCAGCTTGCCGAATTCCCATAGGGCATCCTGGTGCTATCTCTTCCACCGGTAAGCGACACACACAATATAAAAGAAAACGTGATTTATCAGACAAGGCTGCCTTCTTCTATTGCGGCATTGTCCAGTTATGATGCTCAAGTACCCATTGTAGGCACCTTTGGCTGTGAACATGGGTTAGCATGGGTATCCCAACTGCAAAAAACTGCAATGCACTGTGTTCTGGCACCTCTCTTTTGGAGCCAGCATTACCTATTTTTCAGCAATTTGAGCTACAGTCGCTCTTCTACTGAATTGGACTACACAGGCCAGCCTTCTCTCCTCATGTGCATCAATGAGCCTGGGTCATCCACGACCACGTTGCCGGTTCTCCGCTTTTACTTCCTTGGACTACTACAGACTGGGAACATCCCACAAGAGCTGCAGTTTTGGAGCTGCTCTGACCCAGTCATCTAGCTATTACAATTTGGCCTTTGCCAAAGCCACTCAATCCCTTACGTTTGCTCATTTTTTTTTCTGCTTTCAAAACACATCAAGTTCAGGGACATGTTCACTTGCTGCCTAATATATCTCACCTTCAGGTGCCATTATAACCAAATAATCAAGGTTATTCACTTTACCTGCCAGTGGTCCTAATGTTATAGACAGTTGGTATATACAGAGATTACTGCTTGTTAAAATGACTAGTAGAGTTACAAACAGCTGAAGTTACTGTACACTATACACTTTTCCTGTAAAATTTAGCTTGGCCCTGCCCTCTCAAGTCACCATATTCGTCACCGAGTCGGCAGTATTCGTTCACTTTAAAAAAGTTAGACATTGATGGCTCAGCCAATAAGCTGAATAAGAGAAAACCAACCAATTCCATCATCCACGCTAAGACTCCCTAAACACTATTACATTTTCTGCAGATTTTGGTCTTCAGATTTACCAAAGCCATATAATATGAGGTCAAACCTTAAGAGAGTTTCAATTTGTATGCAATCAGGCAGGTCCTTGCACTACATGCTTTTGGTAAATCTGAAGACAAAAATCTGCAGAAAATCTAATAATGTGTATGGGGTCTAACAGAGCAGATGGATTTATCTCAATTGCCTACTACTGTATTCAGACAGCCACAGCACCTGCGGCTGTCTGAATACACTGGCACAGCCAAACAACTGCATCCGATAGGGCACACCCACTACTCAGCTGAAAATGTTTCACCTGGTTCAGATGATTTTTAAAATAGAGACTTGTCAAGCAGGGTGGTGCTTACAAGTCCACCCATGGCTCCAATTTTGGCCAAATCAGCAGTGTCGGCATAAAATCAAGCCATTTATGGCCAGATTAACTAGTGACTTGTCTTAAGTCTAGTACACACTAGCCAGTAGTCAGCCTTTTCCTTGCATCCCCTCCCCCAGCCAGTAGTCAGCCTTTTCCTTGCCTCCCCCCCCAGCCAGTAGTCAGCCTTTTCCTTGCATCCACCCCCAGCCAGTAGTCAGCCTTTTCCCTGCACCCCCCACCCCAGCCAGTAGTCAGCCTTTTCCCTGCATCCCCCCCAGCCAGTAGTCAGCCTTTTCCCTGCATCTCCCCCCCCCCCCAGCCAGTAGTCAGCCTTTTCCTTGCATCCCCCCCCCCCCCCCCCAGCCAGTAGTCAGCCTTTTCCTTGCATCCCCCCCAGCCAGTAGTCAGCTTTTTCCTTGCATCCCCCCCAGCCAGTAGTCAGTTTTTCCCCTGCACCCCCCCCCCCCCCCCAGTAAGCCTTTTCCTGCATCCCCCAGCCAGTAATCAGCGTTTCCCTAAATATGTGCTTACTCAGGGCCTGTGGGTGAAAAAAAAAATATCAATAGACGGGCTTCTGCTGGGTTAATGGTTTGGCTTAGGTTTCTTTATTTCACATTTTTGTAATTCTTCTGTGCTGTACACTTCCTTTAATTATATTTTCTTTCCATTGGGGGGGGGGGGGGGGGGCTAATGGGTCTTGCAGAGAGGTATCTCAAATAAAATGCCAGTCTGTAGGTGCGCTGATCTGTAAAAGGGACTAGAATGGCAGTGATTTCTAGCAGTCTCATGTGTTCCCAGTCTGAAACAAACAGTCTCCTGCAGCAAGTTCCCCTCTATTGAGTATTGAATAGGACAGAAAGACATTAGGCAAAAAGTTCAAATTTATAATAAAATTGACAGAGATTGTTAGACAAGACAGATTTTACCTTTACTAGTTTGCACTCCCTGGAATCAGAAAAAGCTGGAAACATTTCCTCATATTTCTGGACTGCCAGCTGTAACAAATCACACAAATAAGAAATGATGCTCATATTCTGAAACACTTATATGCCCAAAGCAAATGATCACACTACCTTGGCGTTGTACATGTCGATGCAGAAATGGCAGAGTGCAGCTTTGAAGAAATAATCCTTGGCACTGTATTTGAGTAGAGGACTGTCCATCGCATTGGTACCAACCTAAAACAAAGTACAAGGGATATGAGGCAGTGCAATCCAGCCTTTTGCCAACTGCCTGTTAACTCAAAAAGGTGGGGGAAGAATCAGAGTCCTATCCTAGAGAGGTGACCTAAAGTAAAACAGATTTGTCTGCAGTTTCTACCTGCTCATAGATTTCAACAGCTTTTGCATACTGTTCCAGCTGAGCTGTGTAAGTGGCGACCTTCAGAAGACATTTGTTAGCAGAACTAAAAGGAGAAAACACAAAAAACACAATTATGATGGTTTACAAACAAGATTCCAGGAAGTTTGTGCCTTGGTAGCAAATGCCTGCCACCGCCTGCAGTTTAATTATATATTACACATATATATATATAATTAGGGGTGCAACGGATCAAAAAACTCACGGTTCGGATCGTTCCTCGGATCAGGAGTCATGGTTCGGATCAATTTCGGATCAACAAAAAAAAATCCCCCCCATTGCAATATCCACAATCTCCACCACTGTAATAATATATTAGCAGGGTATGGCAGAGTATTGCAGGGGATTGGCGGGTATATTGGCAGGGCATTGCAGAGTATTGGCACTGCTGCCACCTGAACTCTCCCCTCCACTGTACAGATCAGTACACAGAAGGGAGAGAGGACGCCGGTTTGTTACAAGTGATCGCTCCGTCATTTGACAGAGCGATCACGTGGTAAACGGCCCCTGGGTGTACCAAGATGGCCGCCGCTCCGGAGCTAGGCCGAAGCCGCGGCCTTTCCTATGGCCGAGGCCACAGAGCGCTCCGTGGGTGTCCCGATCCGTACGGATCAATGACGATCCATTGCACCATAATATAAATATATAATATATATATATATATATATATATATATATATATATATATATATATATATATATATATATATATATATATATATATATATATATATATATATATATATATATATATATATATATATATATATATATATATATACACACACCACACACACACACACACACACACTATCTCACAAAATTGAGTACACCCCTCACATGTTTGTAAATATGTTTATTATATCTTTTCATGTGACAACACTGAAGAAATGACACTTTGCTACAATGTAAAGTAGTGAGTGTACAGCTTGTACAACAGTGTAAATTTGCTGTCCCCTCAAAATAACTCAACACACAGCCATTAATAAAAAGCAAGAGCTGTTGCGCTTAATATGAAGTAAAATAAAAGCTGCTGACACAAAAAATTACTGGGTACAATTATGGAGATATTATGAGGAGTGGTGCAGAGCTAGAAAAGTCTAAAATGTCAGCATAAAAGATAAAAATAAATAACAATAGCTGAACAAAGTCCTCTTCATCAGAAAGAAGTGGCGACACTCTGTTTAGCAGGATCCATAATGAAAGGACACTCAGAAGGGAGATGTAAACATCATCACCAACACCCAAACAAACTGACCCTTACCATCAGTGTATGGGTTATACACGTGTGTAGAGAACAGATAGCAAGGGGCAATCTTCTGGGATAGACCAACGATCCTCCAGTGGAGTAGCATAAACATATTCCTTTCCCTCTAAACTACATGGCTTTAGGTCTCCTCCTACAGAAGGAGGTACAGAACAGGGAGGTACAGAACAGTATGAAGCGTCCAGCGCTTCTAACCCCAAAGATGGCCGCTTTGTCACCGTCCAACTGCGTCCTGTGTCACCAGTCTCTTGGACGAATTGTTGCTCTACATAAAGATGGCCTAGGCCAGTGATGGGGAACCAGATGTTTTGGAACTACAATCCCATGATGCTCAACTACACTGCAGGGTGCATGAGCATCCTGGGAAATGTATTTCTAAAACATCTGGGGTGCCAAGGTTCGCCATCACTCGCCTAGGCTATAAGAAGATTGCCAAGACCATACAGCGGTTTAACAGAACAGGTCAAGACAGGTTCCACTCAGAACAGGCCTCGCCATGGTCGAACAAAGAAGCTGAGTGCACATGCTCAGCGTAATTTCCAGAGGTTGTCTTATAGACGTATGAGTGCTGCCAGCATTGCTGCAGATGTTGAAGGGGTGGGGGGTCAGCCTGTCAGTGCTCAGACCATACGCCGCACACTGCATCAAATTGGTCTGCATGGCTGTAGTCCCAGAAGGAAGCCTCTTCTAAAGATGATGCACAAGAAAGCCTGCAAACAGTTTGCTGAAGACAAGCAGACTAAGGACATGGATTACTGGAACCATGTCCTGTGGTCTGATGAGACCAAGATAAACTCATTTGGTTGAGATGGTGTCAAGCGTGTGTGGAGGCAACCATGTGAGGAGTACAAAGACAAGTGTGTCTTGCCTACAGTCAAGCATGGTGGTGGGAGTGTCATGGTCTGGGGCTGCATGAGTGCTGCCGGTACTGGGGAGCTACAATTCATTGAGGGTACCATGAATGCCAACATGTACTGTGACATACTGAAGCAGAACATGAGCATGATGGACTGACCAAGCCTGTCTCCAGACCTAAACCCTATTGAGCATCCGTGGGGCATCCTCAAACGGAAGGTGGAGAAGCGCAAGGTCTTTAACATCCACCAGCTCTGTGATGTCGTCATGGAGGAGTGGAAAAGAACTCCAGTGGCAACCTGTGAAGCTCTTGGGAACTCCATGCCCAAGAGGGTAAAGGCAAAATATTGACACTTTCACTTAGGGGTGTACTCACTTTTGTTGCCAGTGGTTTAGACATTAATGTCTGTGTGTTGAGTTATTTTGAGGGGGCAGCAAATTTACACTGTTATACAAGCTGTACACTCACTACTTTACATTGTAGCAAAGTGTAATTTCTTCAGTGTTGTCACATGAAAAGATATAATAAAATATTTACATAAATGTGAGGGGTGTACTTACTTTTGTGAGACACTGTAATATTAATATATATATATATATATATATATATATATATATATATATACATACATATATATATATATATATATACATATATATATATATATACATACATATATATATACATACACATATACACACACACACACACAAACACACACAGTTACATTACTTTCAAAAGGAATCTAAACTGTAAAATAAAAAACGACTGTACATGTATTTTAATAGGTAAACCCCAAAAGATTAATAAATGAACTGCATGCACAAATTTACTTTATATTTAAAATGCTAACTTCTGAACCTTTCTAGTATCACAAGACCAGCCGCTCCACAATCCAAATCTCTCATGGCCAATCACTGGAGTAGTGCTGAAGTTCATTTTTTATTATATATAAAAATATACTATTATTATCTGTACATTTCCAGCATTTTCAATTTTAAAATCAGTTGAGTATGATGTCCTTTATATGTGGCATAATGCACAAGGGCTATTCTTTCATGCAAATTTCAAAAATTCAAGAACAGAGCAGAATTTTTTATTTTTGGAGTGTACCTATTATTGCTCTAAACAATTTAATTGATACCGATCATCAATATAATTTAAACTGAATGCCGATACAAAATGAAAGAAAACTGATGTGATCTATGTGTACCTGTTGGACTCCTCGCCCTTGTAGTAATCAGCTGACTGTTCATAGTGTGCAATTGCCTGCAAGGAAGACATGGAACAAATATGAGAACTAGCTACCAGCTCTCTTTAGGCAGATGTTTAGCGCATGACATTTCAAGAGAGAGAGAGAGAGAGAGAGAGAGAGAGAGATCGAGAGAGAGAGAGATCTCGAGAGAGAGATCGAGAGATCTCGAGAGAGAGATCGAGAGATCTCGAGAGAGAGATCGAGAGATCTCGAGAGAGAGAGAGATCTCGAGAGAGAGAGAGATCGAGAGAGAGAGAGAGATCGAGAGAGAGAGAGAGAGATCGAGAGAGAGAGAGATCGAGAGAGAGAGAGATCGAGAGAGAGAGAGAGATCGAGAGAGAGAGAGATCGAGAGAGAGAGAGATCGAGAGAGAGAGAGAGATCGAGAGAGAGAGAGAAAGATCGAGAGAGAGAGAGAAAGATCGAGAGAGAGAGAGAAAGATCGAGAGAGAGAGAAAGATCGAGAGAGAGAGAGAAAGATCGAGAGAGAGAGAGAAAGATCGAGAGAGAGAGAGAAAGATCGAGAGAGAGAGAAAGATCGAGAGAGAGAGAGAAAGATCGAGAGAGAGAGAGAAAGATCGAGAGAGAGAGAGAAAGATCGAGAGAGAGAGAGAAAGATCGAGAGAGAGAGAGAAAGATCGAGAGAGAGAGAGAAAGATCGAGAGAGAGAGAGAAAGATTGAGAGAGAGAGAAAGATCGAGAGAGAGAGAAAGATCGAGAGAGAGAGATCGAGAGAAAGATCGAGAGAGAAAGATCGAGAGAGAAAGATCGAGAGAGATCGAGAGAGAGAAAGATCGAGAGAGAGAGATCGAGAGAGAGAGATCGAGAGAGAGAGATCGAGAGAGAGAGAAAGATCGAGAGAGAAAGATCGAGAGAGATCGAGAGAGAGAGAGAGAGAGAGAGATCGAGAGAGAGAGAGAGAGAGAGAGAGATCGAGATCGAGAGATCGAGATCGAGAGAGAGAGATCGAGAGAGAGAGAGAGATCGAGAGAGATCGAGATCAAGAGATCCAGATCGAGAGATTGAGAGAGAGAAAGAGATCGAGAGAGAGATCGAGAGATTGAAAGAGATCGAGAGATCCAGATCGAGAGATTGAAAGAGATCGAGAAGAGAGATCGAGAGAGAGAGCGAGATTGAGAGAGAGCGAGAGCGAGATCGAGAGAGCGAGATCGAGAGAGAGAGAGAGAGAGAGATCGAGAGAGATCGAGAGAGAGAGAGATCGAGATCGAGAGAGATCGAGATCGAGAGAGATCGAGATCGAGAGAGAGAGAGAGAGAGGGATCGAGAGAGAGGGAGAGAGAGAGAGATCGATCGATCGAGAGAGAGAGATCGAGATAGATCGAGATCGAGAGGGATCGAGATCGAGAGGGATCGAGATCGAGAGAGAGAGGGATCGAGATCGAGAGAGAGAGGGATCGAGAGAGAGAGGGATCGAGAGATCGAGAGAGAGGGATCGAGAGATGGCACTAACACCCCCAGCAAACCAATCCCCCCCACCCGCTGTCCTTATCCTGGATGCAGGCGGTGAGAGCAGCGGAGGTCAGAGCTGATGAGGCCATCTTCTAGCAAGGGTCACCCCTGTCCCTAAGCGTGGCAGGCTCGGGGAAAGCTGCGTCCCCTCTCTGCTCCTCCCAGCACTAGGCGTCCAACAGGATCGCCTGACATTTTGGCTGGGAGGAGGATCAGTGTTGCAACAGCGAATATTCATTCGCTGTTGCAACACACCTGGGTGGGATCGGGGGCGTATCCTCTACGACCAAAGCCAACCCTATTTTGAACACAGGGAACTACAGTATATAAAGAGGAACTGCAGTCTGCTCACATAATTTGTAATAAAAACATCTTTGCCATTCTGAAGCTTCCCTCCAACCACTTTGCATATTATTTTATATATACTGCAATTCTGTACTTGCCAAATATGCTGCAGAAATCTCCCTCCACTGAGTCTGGCTGCAACCATTTTAAGTATAGGCAGCTGAAGCTGCTGCCTGTTCACTTTCTGGATTTACACAGAGGCACACCTCCAGCTCTGCAGATGTCATTGGCCCTCTTATGACTCATCCCTCCCTCCCTTCCTGGCAAACTCTCACGGGAGTGAGGGAAAGAGAGCTGTGCATGATGTCATAAGCCTAGGCTTTTTACCAGACAAGAAACAGGAAGTGGGCTGTATAAGGGATTTACTGGCAGAAAAAAAAATGTTTTACTATCCAAAAGTTAAAACAACAAGGGCAGAAGATTTAATAGATGGAAAGATGAAAAAAAATGACTGAAGTTCCGCTTTACCCTTCACTAGAGTACTTCAAATGTACTCCATCTAGATGCACTAGGATAGCAAAAGATGGAAAAGACAGAAAAGCCTCACTCCAGCCCAGTTGTGGCTGGAATGACAAGATAATAAAATTGTGAAGGCCATGTGTGTTGCTGAGCTGCTGTCACACCCCGACTCCTATGAAGGCCAGATCACTGATGAGCCTGACATAGGCAGATAGGCAGGAGTCAGGGCTGAGCTTTTACAGTGATGCAAGAGTGCACTTTATTTTGTTACCTGCTGTCAACCACTGACTATTCACTACAGCATTATTCGAATAATATGGCCCTGTAAAATACTGTCTGGATTTTATTCCCTTGCCATAAATACTTGATTTAGTAAACACGCAATGTGCATTATACATTCAAAAATCAAAAGCAGTAACACACCTTCTCTATATCCACCAGCTCAGACTCGTATATTTCAGCGATGGATATGTGATGTTTGGCTGCAATGGTGAATCTTCCCTGGAACACAGAAAAACACAGTGAATTACAGCAGGAATCGCATGGTGTTTATATGTGCAAATCTGTGAATCATCTCAGTTTAATGTAAAAAGTTTGTGTAAAGTCTACAAAAACAAGGTGATGGTTTCTAAAAGTATACACTCAGTGGGTACTTTAGAGGTACCCCTGCAGGTTCATGCTAACAGTCAAAGTGCTAATCACAAAGCAATCTATAATGATTGAATTGTTGTATGTATGTATGTATGTATGTATGTATGTATGTATGTATGTATATATATATATATATAAAAAAAAATCAACCTCATAGAATTGTTCATATTTTTATGGAACTCTTTCAGCCCTCTCTCCTTTTTCCCTGAAGAAGACACTCACATGTCGAAACGCGTTGGATTTTAACTGTCTGGTTGGCAGTTGGTTTGGGCTTCCTCCATCTTTTTTATGCTGCAACTTCATGTGTATTTCAATGTCACTATGTGTTTTAGGACATGATGTTAATAAATAAAAACTGTATTTTTTACTAAACATTTTTCTCTGAGCGTTCATGGTCCTTTAAAGTCCCATTTTTTGAGGAACTTTTCTTTTACTTAAAGCATGTGGACATAGAGGTCCAGCTGTTAACAGAAACATTAGACTGGAGCGGTGTGAAAATTGGTGCCAGAGGTAGTGGTTTCGCCCAATCAGAGACGGTTTGGAGCTTACACAAGACTAATGGCCCATACACATGATCCGAAAATCGGACGACAGGTCGTCAGTTTTTTTTTTTTTTGCATGCTAGTCGCTTATCGAAAATGGAGAGGTTACCAATGTTACGAAAATCCTTGTATGACAGAATAAAAAAAAAAAAAATCGGAAGTGTTGTAATGTGTTGTAGTGTATTTGTATTTTCGGACGACTGTACTAATTAAAACGAAAGTCGTATGATCTGGTATCGTACAAGAAAAATGTTGGCGTTTGTCCGATCGGATAATATCGGATTAACTGTCGTGATCGGCTCCTGAAAGCTCTATACTAACGATCAGATTATCGTACGATCGCTTCGAAATCGGTATTTTTCATCCGATTTTCAGATCGTGTCTACGGGCCATTACTCTCTTCAATCCTGGCAACTGAACAGAGCGAAGAAAAAACATGCACGATCAATAAATGAGATCAGAATTAAAGTGAACCTGTTCATTTGACATGCATAGGCAAATCATTCTAAAGCCTCGTACACACGGTACGATTGTTGGCCAACCGAGCGCCTGATTTTTGTCAAAAGGGCGTGTGCCAGGATCTTGTCTTGCATATTAACAGTACACAATTTGTCGTGCCACAAACACGAACGTAATGACATACAGCGAGGAATTTCAGCTCTTGAGCGCCACCCTTTGGGCCCCTTCTGCTAATTTTGTGTTTGGTGAGCATTGATTCCGAGCATGCGTGTTTGTACGATCGACTTTTGTGTGACGGATTTGTGTACTGACCATACGAAAATTTGACGTCAAACCGTTGTCCGCCGAAAATTTACTAGCCAGTCATCCAACATTTGTTGGCCGAAAATTGGACAACAATTGTCAAAAGGAGCGTAGTAACGGTAAGATTTTAGGACAACAGACAATCCCCTGCCAACAATCGTACTGTGTGTACGAGGCTTAAGTCTCATAAGGGTGCACCAGAATATTATGGGCGTTGGAGAAAAAGAAAAAAATACTCAACCATATCAGTGTAGATCTCAATTGCTCGAAGCAGACAGTTGATGGCTTCTGCAAAAGCAAAGATATAAAAAGCATGACAGCCAGTTATCAGATAAATCATGAAAACAGATGCTTCCTCAAAGCCATCAACATTTTCTTATTAACTTTACTCATTTATTCCGTGCAGACATTTTTCACACCAGCTTTACAGAGAACATGAAAAACACTTACATCAGTCTGTGGTCCAAAAAAGTCCAGAAGTTAAAATGTACCCCACAGTCTTACATGCTTCCACATGCAGTAGGAGCAATATGTGAGGCCAATTAACCTACCAGTTTGTGGTTTGGCATGTGAGAGTTAATTGGGGCCATTATAATTGTCCCAACCACAACACTACCTGCCTGGAGTTTGCATGTTCTCCCTGTGTCTGTGTGGGTTTCCTCCAGGTACTCAGATTTCCTCCCACACTCCAAAGACATGCTGGTAGGTTAATTGGCTTCTGTCTAAATTGTCTCTAGTATGTGTATGTAGGGCTGGGAAATTCTCTTAAAAAAAAAAAAACTCGATTCACGATTCGAATTGAGTTTTTTTTTTCTTTGGAAACCGTTCCGGTTCTGAGGCGCTGTGGGCATGAGCTTTTAGGCAAGGCCGCGGCTTTGGCCTAGTCCACGGCGTCCGGCCTCGCGGACTAGGCCAAACCTGCGGTCTCACCTTAAAACTCCTTGCCCGCAGCTTTTCAGGCCCGGCGCGGTGTCAGCGCCGGTCCGGAGGCGCTGCAGACATGAGTTTTTAGGCGAGGCCGCGACTTCGGCCTAGTCCGCGGCGTCCGGCCGTAGCCGCGGACTAGGCCGAAGCTGCGGCCTCGCCTAAAAACTTATGCCCGCAGCGCCTCGGGACCGGCGCGGTGAAAAAAAAAAAAAAAAAAAAATCTAAAAAAAAAAAAAAAACGATTTGCTTAAATTTTGAATCGATTTGACCTCTCAACTCGATTCAAGATTGAAACCGTTTTTTTTCCCAGCTCTATGTGTATGTATGAATGTGAGTTAGGGACCTTAGATTGTAAGCTCCTTGAAGGCAGGGACTGATGTGAATGTACAATTTATATTTTTAATATACAATTTAATATATTTAAAAGCTCTGCGTAAATTGGCGGCGCTATACAAGTACCTGAAATAAATAAAAAATAAAATCAAATCTAAACCTATGTGAAACATAATAGCAAACATAAACCCAAGACAATAAATGAGGTATTGCAAAATATGAAAAAGTTTTTTTTTTTTTTTTTTTTTTAAATCACTAAAAATTCCTTTTTATTACTCTAAAAAATTGCCATGGCTCCTTGATGCTTGAGTCTCTTTATATCTACCTACACCAGGGCTTCCCAGTTCTCACCAACTCCTTTACCCCCCTCCCTCTCACATACTCCCCTTAATTTTGATTTTTATTTCTCTTTCTGCCTCCCATCTCTTCCATTCCTCTCCCTTTCACCTCCTGACCTCTAGGATGAGAATGCCTAATATGCGATCTAGCCCATCCACTGGTTGCCTGTTAGACATTTTAGAGGGAGCAGGGTGTCCCTCCCCTCCCAGCTACTTAGACCCCCCATATTGGTGTCGGTATGTGTGCTAAAAATAAAAAACCTCAGCACAAAAAGGGGAGAGTGTAGCGCTACATAATATATATATATATATATATATATATATATATATATATATATATATATATATATATATATATATATATATATATATATATATATATATATATATATATATATATAAAAATCCACTCTATGTAAAAAATGAGAATAACTCAATAATCCAATAAGTGACCCAGTGTCAGTACTGCTTCTTCTCAACAATAAACTTAACAATAAACTTATGAAACAGACTACAGTGATTATGCACAGAGCAGCCCGGATCTTCCTCTTCGGCGCTCCTGGCCCCTCCCTCTCATTCAGTGCCTCCATAGCAAGCAGCTTGCTATGGGGGGCACTGGAGCCAAGCCACAGCTCCCTGTGCCTATTCAGACACGGAGCTGCGGCCCGGCCCCATCCCCTTTCTCTTCTCATTGGCTGACGGACTTTGATTGACAGCAGCGGGAGGCAATGGCGCCAAGCTGCTGTCTCAGCCAATGAGGGGAGTCCCGGGCAGTTGAGACAATCTCACAACATTGCTGGATCTAGAGGGACCTCAGGTAAGTATTAGGGGTGCTGCTACACACAAAAGGCTTTCTATCTTAATGCATAGAATGCATTAAGATAAAAAAAACTTCCGCCTTTACAACCACTTTAACAACTGCCCACCCACATTGTACTGCGGAGGAGCGGCCGATGTAGGAAAAGCACCTACTGGTAGGGAAAAAAAAAAAATACAAATTCCAGTATATATACACACACACACCATAGTTTGTAGGTGCTACAATTTTCAGGCAAACAATCAATATACACCTGAGAGATTTTTTTTTTAATTATTATTAAAAATATGTAGCAGAATACAAGTTGGTGAAAATTTATAAAGAAATTAGATTTTTATTTTATTGAATGTTTTAAAGGCAGAAAGTAAAAAATATTGTTTTTTTTTTTTTGTTTGTTTATATTGCAAAAAATGAAAATACCAATGGAGATCAAATACCACCAAAAGAAAGCTCTATTTGTGTGAAAAAGAAAAAAGATATAAAATTTTGTTTGCGAACAGCGTCACATGACCTTGCAATTGCCAAAGTAGCGCAGTGCCAAATAGCAAAAAATGGTCTGGCCATAAAGGGGGTAAAATCTTCCAGTGTTGCGTCAATAATTTTGCTCAGTGTAGCTCTACTGCCTATGTAAAGATAGCACAAGGATGAATACAATTATCCACGCCTTTTCTTCACTTCAAGCGCAGCCAGTGAGCTCGGAACTCAGTAAAGTAAAGATGATCACTATGGCTTCTAAGTTCACACCATTAAAAACAGCTCCCCCCCCCCCCTTTTTTTTTTTTTTTTGTGGCAGATGCCCAACAATCACTGTAGGCAGACGGCGCTCTTACCTTGAGGATCAGACTTTTTGAAGGCATTGCCAGCATCCACAAAGTTTGTTGCTGCATCATGCTTGCTCTGGACCTGTAGATGAAGCTGAGCAGCTTGGCAGAAAGCATTACCAGCGGCTGGAAGAGGATGAGAAGGATTTTTAATCACAAGATGAACCTTGTTCAGTCACTTCGCAAGACAAAGAGGCAGAAAAAAATACAGTGATGTAAAGAACAAAAAAATAACGACGGAATTGTGCGCAGAACAGACATTTATTTATTTGCAAATCAGCACCAAAAAAAAAAAAAAAAGGATACAGTCTGGAATCAGATGTTTATTATGGGTGATGCCTGCACTTTCTTCCCTCCCTTTTAAAGTTAGGCCCCTTTCACACTACCGCGACTTCAAAGACGCACGATTTAGCGGCTGCGATTTCAGGGAATGCCTGTATAATCCTGAGGTCTATGGACCTCAACTCACATCAAAGTCAGACCAAACTAGTGCAGGGACTACTTTGAAGTCGCACAGATACGCATAGTACTCATTGGAAATCATGGGGTACGACTTGTCATGTGACTTTGCAGTCCCAAGTTGCAGGACAAGTCGCACAAGTGTGAAAGGGGCCTAAAGCTAAAACATTTATTCTTATTTTTGATACTGCAAGGGATGGTTATAAAAAATGTTAGGGGAGATTTCCCTCACTTCCCAGCTCATAGCTAAATTGAGGGAATCCGTGATCCCCACCAGGGTCAACAGAACTAGTGTCCCCATTGAAACAATTCCCCTCTTGGTCAACGCACACCCAACACATTTAGCTTCTCTTCCATGGCTTCCTAAAGCTCATCGCCCCCTACCATAGGTCCCCGTTTGGCTCATTCTCTCAAATTATGGGATGGGGTTAAATACTCAGCAGGCCTAATTTCTCCTCATCTCCCGTTACTCCGTCTCCTCCACTGTCCTTTATTTCAACCAGGTTGTGATAATCCGCTGCAATTTAGGTGGTGGTCGGATAATGGCTTCATAGATATCTATTCATTTTTTACCCCAACCAAGATTATCTCTTTCGCGGCCTTACGTTCTTCACATGATATCCCCCTTAGGGAACATTACAGTTATTTGCAAATTAGACATTTTCTCAGACAATTTACAACATCCCATTCTACCCCCTTTGTCATGACATCATTTGAAAGCCTGTGTAGATCACGCCCCCAAACCTCGGGTTTGATTTCTCTAATATATACAGCAATAATTAACTCTAAGACAACATCATTGAGACCTTACCAACTCCAATGGGAGGCTGAGTTCAGGAAACAATTAGACCCGGAGGACTGGCATAGTATGACTACTGCGCTAAGTGTTCCAAGAATGTTCTCTTTTTAGAGAATGCGTATAAAGTCTTCTACAGATGGTATTATACTCCGGCTAAATTAGCAAGTTTCATCCCATCTTACTCCCCCTTTGTTTTTCGCGGGTGCTCACAGGAGGGCACGATGGCGCATATTTGGTGGACCTGTCCCAGGGTCTGCAGACTATGGGTTAGAGTATATGCACTATTACGTAATCTTTTTAATACTAACATAAATCCTTTTGAAGCCCTTTTATGGAAACCAATTGCAGAACTTCTTCGTCCTGAACGTCAGCTAGCAGCACAGATCTTCACTGCAACTAAACTTACCATAGCAAGAGCCTGGAAAACCCCGAACCTTAGTTTTGAAGCAGTTAAAAATACCGTGAATGATATCATGGTAAATGAGAAACTTACGGCCATATTGCTGGACAAACACGATAAGTTCCTCAGGATATGGCAACCCTGGGTGACTTACAGTTGCCCATCAAGATTTGACCTAACGCTCCTCTCCTTATAATAAGCCTTCGTTCCCCCCACCCCAGGGTCCTTCCTTCCCTTCTCTTTTCCCCCCTCCTTTTCTACTTTCAATTTCTTTCTCCTTCTCTTTATTCAGGCCCTCGGGCTTAATTCTACAATGATCAGAAAATTAACATAACAAACAATTTTATTGCATTCAGAGGTATTTCATCCTCTCTGAGGTTATTCAATTTAATCTGAATTTAATACTGTTTTTTTATAATTTCTTTTGTTTTTTTATTTATTATTTTATATTTTTATTCTGCTTTTTTTATATGTATATGTGTGTGTATGTATTTATGTATGTATGTATGTATGTATGCATATTTCTTCATCTAAAGTTATGTATTGCAACAACATTTCGCATTGTAACTTTTAGTTATCTATCTATGTTTGCAATCATAGTCAGAATACCAGTTAATTCATGATGTATCCATCACTGTTTTGTATTTTTCTGTTGATATATATTTTCAATAAAACCTTTTGTACAAGAAACAATTCCCCTCTATTCCTGTCCGGTGACAACTGAAATGTGGGATTTTCTCTTTCACTCTTCTTGAGAACAGTAAACAGGACAAATAAAGAGGGCGAATCTCCTTAAAGTGGTTGTAAACTGATAACATGAAATTAGAAAGCATATTCCTCTATAGTGTGCATTTCTCCATTCAGAGCACAATGCGACTGTGTGTATGCTCCATGGGTCTTTAGCTGGCGGAATTCCAGCCAGCAAAAGATTGAGAGCATGTTCGGAAACAATTTGACGCATGCTCGGAAGCATTGAACTTCATTTTCTCGGCTCGTCGTAGTGTTGTACGTCACCGCGTTCTTGACGGTCGAAAGTTCAGAGAACTTTTGTGTGACCGTGTGTGTGCAAGTCAAGCTTGAGCGGAATTCCATCGGAAAAACCATCCAAATTTTTTCAGATGGAAAATCCGCTCGTGTGTACGGGGCATAAGTGTCATTTCTGTCTGCTGCCTCCTTCCTCTGCTATATGCAAGAGTCACTTCTGACAGGTTTTCCTGACACCAAGAAATAAAAAGGCGATGGGGAGGGAGCTCCAGCACACAGCCTGTGATTGACAGCCTTAGCTCAGTTCCTGTGTGAAGAAAAAGGTGTGTCCTTCCCCTTCAATCAGCTCCCACAGAGCTCTTTAGAGTGTAACTTCAAGAGGAACTGCAGTCTGCTCACATAATTTGTAATAAAAACATCTTTGCCACTCTGAAGCTTCCCTCCAACCACTTTGCATATTATTTTATATATACTGTTATTCTGTACTTCCCAAATATTCTGCAGAAATCTCCCTCCACTGAGTCTGGCTGCAACCATTTTAACTGTGGGCAGCTGAAGCTGCTGCCTGTTCACTTCCTGGATTTACACAGATACACAGAGGAACATCTCCAGCTCTGCAGCTCTCCCTTCCTTCCTGGCAATCTCTTCTCTCTTACTCTGAGAGAGAGAGAGCTGTGTATGATGTTATAAGCCTAGGCTAATGATCAGACAAGAAACAGGAAGTGGGCTGTATAAGGTATTTACTGGCAGAAAAAAGTTTTACTATTCAAAAGCTAAAACAACAAGGGCAGAAGATTTTATAGATGGAAAGTTGAAAAAAGAAAAAAAAAAAAAAAAAAAAAAAACAGAAGTTCCGCTTTCAGCTCCTCACCCCCTGCTTTCTGAAATTCTGCACTTTGAACAGATGTAGAGATGAAAATACTGTGGATAAACAGGTATAACTTTCATAGGAGGATTTATTTAAATCACCTGAGGCCAGTCACTTCACTGGGTGTATGTAAGGATTTACAACCACTTTAAGGGCTAGTTCACAAAAAAAAAATCCGCTACGGATACGTTTCTGCATGCGTGTTTTTGATACATTCTAGTGTGCTTTTAAAGCGTTTCCAGATGCATTCCAGATGCTTTTTTTTTACACTGTACTTGGATCCGATGCATGTAGGTGGTCTTTTTGATCTGTTTTACCATGTTCCAGTACAGATCTGTTCATGAAAAATGCAGCAAGATCTACTTTTTTTTCTGGAACCGGAACGCACTAGAAACTGAAAGCACTGGTGTGAACTATGCCATTAGAAACCATGTCACCTACTTCCTATTTATTTTTGATGCAGAAATAAAAAAAAAAAAAAAAAAAGCACCAGAACACATGTGGTGCCCTAAGGCTAGATTCACACTTATGCAGCTTCCATTCTTTTGAATGGGCTGTTTTACCTTCGGGAAGTGCAGGGAAAGGGTCTTTGAACCTTTTCTAAATCTGCAGCCGCACAGATACCGCATAGCAGGGGTGTTGCTGGATGGGAAAAAGACCAGGGGCTTCAGCCCGGAGGTAAAGCTGGGGGGGCTGGCGGGAAGGGTGATAGGCACATTTGCTTGACCTACCTGACACATACACTGACCTACCTGACACACACAGATTGTTGCTGCTCAGCCTTACCTGTAGTGTGCGAGTACACTCATCCTGGCATTCACCACCACTTAGACAGCCCTGCAGGAGCCAGGCAGCCAGAGCTAGGATAGAAGAGACGCCCGCCCATTTACACAGAGCGAGCGGGGATCTCCCAGTGCCCAGCACGGCTGCAGTGTCATTCCTGCCTCCTTCTGGACCCGGCAGCGCCTATGATGGACGTCACACGTCCCGGCATTGGACTAGTGTGACGTGCACCATAGGAGCTGGGTCCCAGAGGCGGGACTTCTTGCACAACACTCGGCCGCACTGGATAAGTGGGAGATCATTCCCTGTTGCCTGTGCAAACAGCTCAGGGCTAATAATGTATTTACTAATATTGAAACCCGGGGCTTTTCGGGGGTACAGTCAGGGCGCCAGCCCCCGTCAGCCCCCCCCTCCCGCTGCCACTGCCGCATAGTGATATGCATTTCTGCACATGGGAAAATGCACCGCAGATTGTAAGAATGAATATGTCTGCTAAACAGCAATGAATTTGT
Source organism: Lithobates clamitans (assembly GCA_037952925.1). Classification (NCBI taxonomy): domain Eukaryota; kingdom Metazoa; phylum Chordata; class Amphibia; order Anura; family Ranidae; genus Lithobates; species Lithobates clamitans. The sequence goes on from JBBGZY010001008.1 coordinate 1,199,123, forward strand.
ACTGCAGGTGTGTGAATAACATGCAGTGCTGCACCCGCAGAGATGTGAAGCCTATCGGGGGCTCAGACAGCACTAAAAACCTTTACACCTCATCCAAAACACAAGGCCCAATCACCTACAATCTGATACTTACCGCTCCAGTTCTTCACCATTTTAAACATGTTAGCAGCCCGGGCGTAGAGGTCACAAGCTTCTTCCACCTTTGAGGAGCCACTGAAAAATAAAGCAAAGGGTCAGATTTACAAAAATGTGAAATGAGTGAAAGTAAACTGTACATTTTATCAAAGCATGCTGCAGCACAATACTGCATTGCAGTGTGAATGGGACACACAGGAAACAATTGTTTCCTGTGTGTCCCTGCGGTGTCACCGCACATCGTGTAAATTGGCCCCGAGTCACCACTCTCTGCCCCTCCAGCACTCATTGGAGCGCGGAGCAGGAGAGGGGTTGACATAGCTGAGTTTGGCTCTCAGTTGAGAGCCAGAGACAACTGTCAATCGAGCAGCTGGGTGGATCCCAACAATATGGTCAGGGTCCTTCCAGAGCCTGGAGTGTCTCTGTGATGTCTCCCAACAGCCCACTGTCAGCTCATTCTGGGTAATAGGAAAGCAAAACTAAGTGAGCTCCTGTGACCCACAAGAGGTACGGCCAATGGCCGTACCTCTTGTGGGTCACACAAGAGGTACACACACATACATACATGGTGGATATAAAAAGAACACACCCCTATTAAAATGTCAGGTTTCTGTGATGTATTAAAAAAAAAAAAAGACAAAGATAAATCATTTCTGAACTTTTTCCTTCCCACCTTTAATGTGACCTATAAACTGTACAACAAGCTGAAATATTTTAGGTGGAGGGAAGTAAAAATTAAAAAAAATAAAATATGGTTGCATAAGTGTGCACACCCTTAAAGTGGTTGTAAACCAACTTTTTGGACTTCTACCTATAGGTAAGCCTCGAATAAGGTTTACCTATAGGTAGTGGAAATATCTCCTAAACGTGCACCATTTAGGAGATATTTCACTTGTAGTCTGCCGGAAATTCCAACGGCGCATACACGGGGAAGAAACAAAACTAAGTGCCGTTTCTTCCCTAGCCTATGCAGTTAATCGCGGCTCAGGTGCGCATGCGCGGGAGTGACGTCACGCGGCTCCGGCAAATCACAGAGCCGGAGTCCGTGACCCGGAAGGAAGAGGGGCCAGAAGATGGACGCTGCCCACAGGGGACATCGCTAGATTCTTTTGCAGGCAAGTGGCACATAATGGGTTAGTATGCGATGCATACTAGCCCCATTATGCTTTTCATTTGCAGGCTGCAGCAGCGAGCAAAAGAGGAAGTAAAACCCATCAGGGTTCACTTCCACTTTAACCACTAGAGATCCGCGCTATAGCCGAATGACAGCTACAGCGCGGACCTGCTTTGCCGGGACTACGTCCATTGACGTCATCCCGTGCACGAGCGGCCTGCGCACCCCCTGCAGGGCGAGCACGGCGCGCTCTGTGGTCAGCGAGTCTTTGAGACTCGCCTGATCACAGATCGGGGTAAGGGGTCGATCCCGACCCCTTACCACATGATCAGCTGTCAGCCAATGACAGGTGATCATGTGACATCAACAGAGCCGGTAATCGGCTATTTTTTCTCCTCGCGCTGACAGCGTGAGGAGGAAAAAAAAAGACGATCACCGGCAGCCGTGAGAGGGACATCAGTCCCGATCACGGCGAGCGTCAGATCCTCAGTGCCCACCTGTGCCCTCTGCCAGTGCCACCTAGCAATAGGCAGCAGTGCCGCCTACCAGTGCCCACCAGCGCCACCCATCAGTGCCCACAGTGCCACCCTTCAGTGCCTCAACAACTGTGCAGCACATCAGTACCCATCCGTGTCACCTACCAATGCCCATCAGTGCCCATCCAGGCCGCCCATCAGTGCAGCCTTAACTATGCCTATCCGTGCCCATCAGTGCAGCCTATCAGTGCCCACCAGTGCCGCCTCATCAGCGCATATCAATGAAGCAGAAAAATTACCTGTTTGCAAAATTTTATAACAAACTATGAAACAAGATTTCATTTGGGTACAGTGTTGTATGACCGCGCAATTGTCAAAGTGCGTCAGCGCTGAAAGCTGAAAATTGGTCTGGGCAGGAGGGGGGTTTAAGTGCCATGTAAGCAAGTGGTTAAACTAATACTTTGTTGAAGCACCTTTTTATTTTATTACAGCACTCAGTCTTTTTGGGTATGAGTCTATCAGCATGGCACATCTGGACTTGGCAATATTTGCCCACTCTTCTTTGCAAAAACACTTCCAATTCTGTCAGATTGCGAGGACATCTTCTGTGCACAGCCCTCTTCCGATCACCCCACAGATTTCCAATCGGATTCAGGTCTGGGCTCTGGCTGGGCCATTCCAAAACTTTAATCTTCTTCCGGTGAAGTCATTCCTTTGTTGATTTGGATGTATGCTTGGGGTCGTTGTCATGTTAAAAGATGAAGTTCCTCTTCATGTTCAGCTTTGTAGCAGAAGCCTGAAGGTATTGTGCCAATACTGACTGGTATTTGGAACGGTTAATAATTCCCTCTACCTTGAATAGGGCCTCTGTTCCAGCTGAAGAAACACAACCCCAAAGCATGATGCTGCCACCACCATGCTTCACGGTGGGTATAGTGTTCTTTTGGTTATGTTTAGTGTTGTTTTTGCGCCAAACATATCTTTTGGAATTATGGCCAAAAAAATTAAACCTTGGTTTCATCAGACCATAACACATTTTCCCACATGCTTTTGGGAGACTTCAGATTGCGTTTTTGTAAAATTTAGCCGGGCTTGGATGTTTCTTTGTAAGAAAAGACTTCCGTCTTGCCACTCTCCCCCATAGCCCAGACATATGAAGAATACAGGAGATTGTTGTCACATGTACCACACAGCCAGTACTTGCCAGATATTCCTGCAGCTCCTTTAATGTTGCTGTAGGCCTCTTGGCAGCCTCTCTGATCAGTTTTCTTCTCGCCTTTTCATCAATTGTGGAGGGACGTCCAGTTCTTTGTAATGTCACCGTTGTGCCATATTTTCTTCACTTGATGATGACTGTCTTCACTGTGTTCCATGATATATATAATGCCTTGGAAATTATTTTGTACCCTTCTCCTGACTGATACCTTTTAACAATGAGATCCTTCTGATGCTTTGGAAGCTCTCTGCAGACCATGGATTTTTCTGTAGGATGCGACTAAGAAAATGTCAGGAAAGACCTACTAGAACAGCTGAACTTTATTTGGGGTTAATCAGAGGCACTTTAAATGATGGCAGGTGTGTACTGACTCCTATTTAACATGCGTTTGAATGTGATTGCTTAATTCTGAACACAGCTACATCCCCAGGTATGCAACCACATTATTTTAGTTTTTTATTTTTACTCCCCCCCCTAAAAGATTTCAGTATGTTTTTCAATTGAGTTGTACAGTTAATAGGTCACATTAGAGGTGGAAAACACTGGAAGGAAATGAATGAAGCAAAAGCCAGGATATTACCTGGGCAACATGGGGAAAAAAAATTCTCTGCTTTTTGCTTTCTCTGTTGCAATCTCCCACGATCACGGAGAATCTAAAAGGCAGTTACCATGGAGATGCTTAGGATGAAAATGATAGGCAATGGATTTTAGTTCCTCCACTTTTGTACTAAAGAAGCAATTAAAGAAGCACAGCTATCGCACAGATTTCTATAGATCCTCTACTATTTTTTTTAGGTCACTGGTGTGACTGCTTTGTCACAAGACCTTGGGGGGGGGGGGGGGGGGAAGAGCTCACAACAACACAAGAGCCAATTGATAGAAATGACTGCAGTGTATTCTATGAGAAAAAAAGTCCATGTAATGCAAACTGGTTTTCATAAGGCAGTTTATAAAGTGAACCTGTACACTGATCATACTAAACAAGGTAACAGGGTCACATAAGCTGACCATTGTAAGCACCCCTGTCATTGTTGAATAGTTTGTCTCAAACCTGCAACTGTCATTTTTGCTGGGCAGCTTGGTCTGTTAGGCTCTATTCACACCTGAGCCTAGCACAGCAACAGCTGCTGCAGCGCTTTTTTTTTTTGTGGAGCGTTTTTGGAGCAGCACCATTCATTTGAATGGGCCTCCCTCCTCTCCAAAAACGCTCCAAAGAAGCTCATGTAGCAAATCTTGGCACAGAGTCAGAAGCATTTGGCAGTGTGATTTTTGCCGTGATTTTAGCGCATTATGTCGCTCAACAAACGTGGCAAAAATCACACCATGTTGGGACCCCACACAGTTTTTTTTGCTAATTTTTTTTTTATTGCTGGAAATTCTTGTATATACATTCAGCTGTCAGCCGCAATGCCCGCTGACAGCTGATGACTCATCGGTTGTTAGGGGAAGCGGCGGCTGGCTTCTCAGCCCACTCCTTAGCAACCAACTATACACAGTATGTTATGGAGAGTAAATAAACACGCAAAACGCATGTAAAAAAGCATAAAAAAAATGCAAGACTTGCATTTTTGGTACGGGCCCAATGAAAGTCTATAACACACAAAACGCAATCTGCTGCGGGAAAAAAAGAAGTCCCTGACCCTTTCCAAAAATACCATGTTAAAATGAACTGTAGTGCATTTCTGCAAACTGCATCAAAAAAACGCATAGGTGTGAACCCAGGGTTACTGGAGGAATCACCGGGTGAAAATAAAGGACACAAACTCTAAAAAAGGAAAAACAGATGCAGCTACCGCATTTAAGGACTGTAATCTGTAATATCCAGACCTCCTATTCAACTCTAAATGGGTATCCTGTAAGTCAGGGATCCTCAAACTACGGCCCTCCAGCTGTTGCGGAACTACACATCCCAGGAGGCATTGTAAAACTCTGACATTTACAGACATGACTAGGCATGATGGGAATTGTAGTTCCTTAACAACTGGGAGGGCCGTAGTTTGAAGACCCCTGCATAAGGGCTTTTAAAGCATCGCTTATGGCGACATAGTTTGTCACTATTCCAGTAGCGTGCGCTATTTTAGTTTAATCAAGATCTATTAGAAGAATGCAAACAATATATCCCTACAAAACAGAGACGGATCTCGCTTAGGCAAATATAATAAAACATTGACAGTTTTGGATTAGGACAATAATGCAGATTGGAAGATAGTGTTACACATTATTAGTGGAGCATGCATACAAGGTACATTATCAAAGCCTTTTAGGCGGTTTATGGCAACTAAACAGTGCCAGATACCCCATCAACTGAAAATAAAATGGTACAGTACTTGAAAAACTGAGGGTCCGCGTGTGTAATTTTAAAGCGTGACATGTTAGGTATCCATTTACTCGACGTAACAGCATCTTTTATATTTTACAAACAATTATTATATATTGTTTGTGTGCATTTAAATTCATTAACATGTATCCCCCCCCCAGAAAAAAATAAAAACAAAAAACAGCATTCAAAAAAACGTGCACAAATCACAAATACTGTGTGACATAAAAAGAATTGCGCAACCCACCATTTTATTCTCTACGGCCTCTGGTTAAAAAAAAAAAAAAAGGAAGAATATATATATATATATATATATATATATATATATATATATATATATATATATATATATATATATACACAAACATATACATATATATAAATAAAAATGTTTGGGGGTTCTAAATAATTCAAAAAAAAAAAAAAAGCAAAAAATACAGTATTTTATACTACTAAACAAAGTGTCAGAAAAAAGCCTGGAGGTCAAATGAATATAATAAGTTTTTGTTTTTGTGCACAATACTGCTTTAAGCCTCCTTTAACAAGAACCAACAAGATGCACAGCAGTGTCACATTTTGCTGATTTCTGTATCTAATTATGTTCTGTATGATGTACGGGGAGAGTTACATACCAACTTGTAAGCGTTATTAGATGTTTTACATATCTTTTTTTAGTTATAGGCTTGCTGATCCATGAATAATAGATGGAGTGCAGGAAAAAAAAAGCTCAATGTTTACTGTACCACAGTGATCCGTCACTAATAGGATTACAGCAGTCAGGCAGTTTGTAATGCCCCGGCCTCGTAAGAGCACAGCGAGATCTGATTGGATTAATGTCCTTTAGCTAGTTTACTATACAATCTGCTACCGTAGTAAACCATCTCCATTGTACATATGAACTTTAACAAAGTCCATCTACTGGAAATAAAAAACACACAGGCCGCCTGATCCTCCTCCCTGGTACACAGCTCGATATATTCTCATTGAAAGCACCAGCTTTACCTTTAGTTTTACTGCTGGTATTAGCAGAAGTCTACATCACCACTATACTAAGCCAGGTGAGGGAAGGATCAGCAGGGTGACCAACGTGACTGGACAGTGAAAGAAAAAGCAGCTTATTCCCTCCATCACTCTGCTCTCTCTATCAGACTCTCTTCCTTGCACTGCAGCACACCTGGTTTGCCCTTTGTGCTGTTTCTCCCTCCCTCAGTCCGAGTGCTGCTACAAGAGGCTGACACCAAGTCAAATTCAGGTACTTACATTTAAAAAAAAATATTCGTATTAATGAATACAGATCTAAATTAATTTGCTTTTTTTTTTTTTTATTAGTTGTGAACCCCTTCCCACCCAGTGTCATTAGTAGACAGGCAACTGAAATTTCAGCGACCGAAACATATTGGCCAAAAATGGGGTTATTTTACCAATAACAGAAAAAGGTGCCGAAAACTCATTCGATTTTGCCACAATTTTACGGTGCTTATGGTTTGTTTTTCACTGCATCAAAAACATAACATGTGTACGTTATTGATGCGTTTTCAATGCATTTCAATGGGGAGGTGCATTTTTGGTGCGTTTTTTTTTTTTTTTTTGACCAAAAATGCAGCAAGCAAGATTTTTAACACCACAACAAAACGAACCAGTGTGAAGACATACACAGAATTTAAAAGGGATACATTTTTCTTGAGCTTTTCTTGCACTAAAAAAAGGTGCCAAATTCATATTCATTCATATGATATAAATTAAAAAGGATATAGATAGATATATATATATATACATATATATATATATATATACATATATATATATATATATATATATATATATATATATATATATATATATATATATATATATATATATATATATATATATATATATATACACATACACACACACACACATATCTAGATCTATATATTTATATACACACACACACACACTTTTTTTTTTAATGTATAATTGTATTATATTCGACTTTTAAATTAGGATCATGAATTTACATGAATATGAATTTACTGTCGGCCATTAACGGCACTTTTAGCACAAGAAAATGCATCCCTTTAAATTCTATGGATTGTCTTCACGCTGGTCTGTTGCGTTTTCCTTGTGGCGTTAGAAGAAGAACGCACCTCCCTGCTAAAATGCATTGAAAACGCAGCAAGAACGCACCAGTGTTACGTTTTTGAATCACCTGACCTACGAAAAAACACTCCATAAGCGTAGTAAAATCACGTGCGTTTTGGGGGCCATTGTTGGCAAAATGCTGAAAACACAATTTTTGGTCGCTGAAATTTTGGTGCATCTCTAATTTTGGTGCACCACTACTAAATTAGAGTTTATTTATAAAACGTGCACCCCTGGGTGACAATCATGCTTTTCCCAACAGGCTGGTGTCACCGGAGGAGAGGAAGTGACAATTGCCCATATAATCCATGAGGACTTTGAGTAGAGCAGACATAGTCCATCATAGGGCTCCTCCACACCAACGTTACATCACGGTCCCCGGTGTGCACGGGATCTGTGCCGCTGTCTTGTAATGACACACCGCACTGCTTCCTTTTTCATTTTCAACTTAATTGAAATGTCACAATCTGATATTTCATGATTCTTATTTTAGCAGCAGGTTACGATGTGGTGTAGTGTGTCACAACACGCTGCTCTGACCACACGTCCTACTTCAGCGTGCACCGTCACACCGCGCACAATTGCCTTTTCTATGGGACTGCTATGGGTAAGGCGGCCTGCACAGATCAATGCATATGCTGTGAATGAGCCCCATAGGAAATGTAAGGACAGACAGCAAGGTAGGAAATAAAAAAGTGATACCAAAACGGATTTGCTAAAGAAAATTCTATTCAAGTATATATTATTAAAGCGAAGTTCCAATCCCCATGTCACTTTTTTTTTTTTTTTAAATACTTTGTCATAATTGTCTCCAATTTAAATCTAAACATTTAGATAACGATAAATCAAATCATTTAAACCTAACCTGCTCTCAGAAGCAGGCAGGGTCTATCTCTGCTGTGGGCATCTGAAGTCCTTTAGTATTCCTTTCCGGGATTCGGTGCAGCTGGCTACCCAGCATGCACCTCCCGATCCTCCCACCTGCGCAGTAATGCCACTGCATGGCGCTCTATCATCCTGACACATTGCTATAGCAAGTTCCCGCCCTGTTGCTATAACAACCTGTCAATCAAAGAAAATCCCAGAAGGAAAATAGGCGCTTTGCGTGGATTAGGCGATTCACACGGGCTCCTGGGATAGATGATGGCGATACTCCACGCAAATCGCTTAGTAGTGGTATCGCCTAGGCGGCCGCAGCTGGAGGTGCTGCAGACAATAAAGGTAAAAAAGGTATTTAATAATAAAATTTAAAATATATATATATATATATATATATATATATATATATATATATATATATATATATATATATATATAGAGAGATAGAGAGAGAGAGAGAGAGAGAGATATAGAGAGAGAGAGAGAGAGAGAGAGAGAGAGAGAGAGAGAGAGAGAGAGAGAGAGAGAGAGAGAGAGAGAGAGAGAGAGAGAGAGAGAGAGAGAGAGAGAGAGAGAGAGAGAGAGAGAGAGAGATATATATATATATATATATATATATATCTCTATCTATCTATCTATCTATCTATCTATCTACACACTGTTTCCCCAAAAATAAGACCTAGCGTGATTGTCGGTGATGGCTGCAAAATAAGCCCTACCCCACAAATAAGCCCTAGTTAAAGTCCTTGTAGGTCCTTTTTTCAGATTTTCAGGGTAGGGCTTATTTTTGGGGAAACAGGGTAGGGCTTATATTGCAGCCATCACCGACAATCACTTTCAGGGAAACAGGGTATATCTACACACACATTTGTAAAAGCATTCAGTAAGACTATTTTTTGCAATACGGCACTGCGTTACTTCAACCACTTCCGGACCGCATATAATACTACAAAATCAGGTGCCTGGTGATGGGACACAGCAAGAGCCAATCAGCGGGTCCGGCGCGGTCTGTAAATAAGGCAGACTGCCGTTCTGTGAGTGAGGAAGATGGAGATCTTGTGTTTCTGCTAAGCAGAAACACAGATCTCTGTTTTCATCCAGGCACAGCATTCCCCACACAGTTAGAAAGCACTCCCTAGGGACACACTTAACCTTCTAAGCGCCCCCTAAAATTAACCCCTTCCCTGCCAGTGTCATTTATACAGCGACAGTGCATTTTTTTTTAGCACTGATCACTGTATTGGTGTCACTGGTCCACAAAAAGTGTCACTTAGGGTCAGATTTGTAGACGCTATAACTTTTGCGCAAACCAAAAGAAATCTTAATTTGTGTGTGTGTGTGGGGGGGGGACATCAATTTTATTTGGGTACTGTGTCGCACGACCACCCAATTGTCAGCTAAAGAAGCGCAGTGCCATATCACAAAAAATGGCCTTGTCATGAAGGGGGGTAAAACTGAGAATTGCTCGGTTGTGCGACACAGTACTCAAATACATTTTGGTCTTCTTCTCCCTACCAATAGAGCTTTCATTTGGTGGTATTAGATCACCTCTGCGGTCTTTATTTTTTTGCGCTATAAACAATAAATAAAAAACAACAATTCTGAAAAAAAAAAAACACAAACAATATTTTTTTAAATTTCTGTTATAAAAACACATCCAATTAAAAAAAAAAAAATAATAATAATTAACTTCTTCATAAATATAGGCCAATATGTATAATGCTTCATATTTTTTGTAAAAAAAATAAATAAATAAATAAAAACCCAAACAATAAGCATATATATTGATTGGTTGGCGCAAACGTTATAGCGTCTACAAACAAAGGAAATTTTTTAATGGAATTTTTATTTACTTATTTTTACTAGTAATGGCGGGGATCAGCAACTAGAACTGCGATATTGCAGCGGACAATTTGGACACATGACACTTTTTGGGGACCAGTGCTAAAAAAAATATACACTGTCACTGTACGAACACTGGCTGGGAAGGGGTTAACATCAGGGGCGATCAAAGGGTTAACTGTGTGCCTAGTCAGTTTTTTGGTGCATTGTGGGGGAGGTGCTGGTATCAGGAGAAGGCATAGAGATCCATGTCCCCCTGCTTTGCAAGAACACAGGATCAATACCTTCCCTACTGACAGAATGGAGATTTGCCTTGTTTACATAGGAAGACTGCCGTTCTGCCTCTGTACCGAACGATCACCAGGTGCCGGCGGACATCTACTTTTGGAGATTTCCTCCAACTTCCTGTTGCATTACTGGAGGTTTGAACTTTTCCCTACTCTATCCAAAACGACTAAGAGGGGAATTCAAACATTTTAAGAGATTTTCCTCTCACTTCCTGTTACATCCCTGGGACCGGAAGTGAGGAGAAATCTCCCAAACAATACACAGTTAACAAATAATAGAATTACATGCTTAACCATCTCCTACTACATTCAAAACAACTGTCTATGATGGGGAATTTCCCTCAGGTCATTTGACTTCTTGTTGTGTCTCTGGGACAGGAAATGTAGGACAAATCTCCCCAATATTACACAAAAAGTGTAAAAAATAAAATAGTTATGCCATCTCTGGGATAGAAAGTGAAGGAGAAACCCCTCCAATATTACACAAA